>CM069132.1:96528425-97128425 GCA_035221665.1 Okamejei kenojei
TTTTGTTGACCCTACGCGGTTTTGAAAAGAATACACGCACAATGCATCCCTAATAGAAAAAATACAAACCGTTGGTTCTGATTTTCTAACACCAAAATAACTCTCAGGTTTCGAAATATCTAATAAGCAATCAGTGACCGTGCCATGCAGTTCTGTTACCAAACACTGACTGGAAATCACTAATTCGCTTAACATCCAGCTTCATCAAGTATTAACATACCTTAGATGGTACTTATTGCTTTCACATCCATCGTTTGTCAAGGATGGTCAAAGAGTAATGATTTGTCTTGCTGCTAAATTTCTATGTGCAAAATCAATACTCTATCTTTCTCTCACTATCGTTGATTCAACCATTTACAAAATATCTGACACCTGGAGTTTCTGAATAATTAAAATTGTTTGTGTTTAAATATCGCACCTGCAAAGTATTTGAATACAATAATTTTATTTCTGGTGCATTTTCTTATTTTAATGCTAAGCAGATGTATAATGACACAGTCTGCTTCGTCGCCAGACCAAATAATCCCAAATAATCTTTAAAAATCAGAAAGGCTGGAAGAACAGAAACCGTTGTGCACACTAAAATTAGAAGTCTCATCCAGACAGACCTCTGTTTCAACTGACACATAACAACTGTTTAATAAATAGTGAGTCATAAAGGAATTACAGATGCCTGTTTACTACTGAAATAGACACAAATGCTGGATAACTCAGTGACAGGCAACATCACTGGAAGAAAATGGGTAACTTTCGTGTCGAACTTCTACAGACCTATATATCTACATCATTTATTACAAGAACTCTCATCGTGTTTTGTTTATTCTGTCTGTCTGTCTGACTAGCTATCTAGTCTATCTAAATCTAATCTACTATCTATCTATCTAATATCTATCTATCTATCTATCTACGATCACCTATCTATCTATCTATCTATCTAGCTATCAATCGAATTATCTATCTATCTACTATCTAACTATCTATCTTAACTATCCTAACTATCTATCTATCATCTACATGTGATCCTGGAACTATGCAAAAGGTACAATGATAGTGCACACACCCTTACCTACCATTGTCCCGGGTCATTTGTGTTTAGTGCTTCGTTCAGATTGATGTTATATTGCACAAGTTATTGACTTTTAAAAATTGAAAAAAAAACAGTTTTGCTGTGCCAGCTGCTGGGAAAATTCTGGCAGTTTCCAAGCTATGACATCACAATGGCACCCATCAGTGATGTTTACATTAGGATCATGTTGTCCATCAAGCTTGTGCAATGTCTGGACTCGTTGCTCCATTTACCAGCGCCATCAGCTTACCACCTTGAGGGTGATTGGCTAAGGTATAAGGGGGGTGACAGGCACCCACTGGGAAGCAGTGGTAGCACCACGCTCACATCCCAAATGTCCGTATATACCGTGGCCATGGGTGGTATTGAATTGTAATATTCCCTTCATGAACCTTGTAATTAAGGGGTGTGTCCCTATCGATGGTGCCCAGTATCCAGCACTAAATATGAAGATAGTGCACTCCTGGCACTGTTGATGGCACTGTAGCCTAATTTGTGGTCATAGTATAATGTTGATAGGAATTCCAGAACATCCGTGATTGCATACTGTATCATATGATATGTTGGAGACATGACAGTACATCTCCCACTTCTTGATGTGAGAGACGTACTGCCTTTGTGTACTGTCCCTCCAGGCCGCTGTTATGACATTCCACTGTCCGGTCAGCCAGTCCCAGTCCCAGGTATGGTCTCCCAGAAGCTGCAAATCAATAAATTGATTTGGTCAGTAGTGGGTGGTTGCCCCCCGTTACTGCTTTTGGGGACAGCCATGAGAGGCTGTGTTATAATTCCCAGGACTAGTGGGAACCAGGATTGCGTAGGCCAGTCTGGCACTATCCAAATGCTGTGGCATTGTCTTGCTTTATTTTTACCAAGCATCGGCTGATGAGGCAAAATGGAGGAAAAGCATACAAGTACATTCCTCCTCAATGCAGTGTGAATGCATCAACTGCCACTGCCCCTGGGTCTGGCTCCCATGACACATATTTGGGTATCTGGTGATTCAATCTGGATGCAAACAAGTCAATATCCGGCATGCCATACTGGCGACAATATCGTTAAACACTTCATGATTCAACATCCATTCTGGTGTTATCATTGAATTCCGCGATCTAGTGTCCACCACCATGTTGTATCTCCCTGGTAGGTAGATTTGCTGTGACCCAAATGTTCCTTGCAATACACCAATGCCAAAGAAGGGGGCATTTGCCAATTTGTCACAAGATACAGACTTAATTCCACCCATGTGATTGACATACGCCACCGCCGTGGTGTTGTCAATCTGTAGTTGAACATGCACATGATGCATATTACTGCAATAATCCTTTAGCCCATAGAGTGCTCCCAACAACTCTAAGCAGTTAATACCATGTTGCTGAAGAATTAAGGACTCCTGTACATTCCATCTACCTCCGCAGCTGGAGATGGTATCTGTTGCTCCCCAGCCCAGGCCACTTGCATCGGTTTGTAAGATTACCGACGGTGTATCAATTAGAATTTTCTTAGAGCTGTGATGTATTTTCGTTACCATATAATATAACCATATAACAATTACAGCACGGAAACAGGCCCTCTCGGCCCTTCCAGTCCGTGCCGACCATTTGTTTTCCCCTAGTCCCATCTACCTGCACTCAGACCATACCCCTCCATTCCCTTCACGTCCATATACCTATCCACTTTACTCTTAAATGTTAAAATCGATCCTGCCTCCACCACTTCTGCTGGAAGCTCATTCCACACAGCCACCACCCTCTGAGTAAAGAAGTTCCCCCTCACGTTACCCCGAAACTTCTGTCCCTTAATTCTCATGTCATGCCCTCTTGTTCGAATCTTCCCTACCCTCAATGGAAAAAACGTATCCAACGTCAACTCTGTCTATCCCTTTCATCATTTTAAAGACCTCAATCAAGTCCCCCCTTAACCTTCTGCGCTCCAAAGAATAAAGACCTAACTTGTTCAACCTTTCTCTGTAACATAGTTGCTGGAACCCTGGCAACATTCTAGTAAATCTCCTCTGTACTCTCTCTATTTTGTTGACATCCTTCCTATAACTAGGCGACCAAAATTGTACACCATACTCCAGAATTGGTCTTACCAATGCCTTGTACAATTTTAACATTACTTCCCTATTCCTATATTCAATGCTCTGATTTATAAAGGCCAGCACACCAAAGGCTTTCTTTACCACCCTATCTACATGCGATTCCACCTTCAGGAACTATGCACAGTTATTCCTTGATCCCTCTGTTTCCACAGCATTCCTCAATTCCCTACCATTTACCATGTACTTCCTATTTTGATTTGTCCTGCCAAGATGTAGCACTTCACACTTAACAGCATTAAACTCCATCTGCCATCTTTCAGCCCACTTTTCCAAATGGCCCAAATCTCTCTGTAGACTTTGAAAATCTACTTCATTATCACAACACCACCTATCTAGTATCATCTGCATACTTACTTATCCAATTTTCCACCCCATCATCCAGATCATTGATGTACATGACAAACAACAGTGGACCCAACACAGATCCCTGAGGCACCCCACTGGTCACCGGCGTCCAACCTGACAAACAGCCATCCACCATTACTCTCTGACATCTCCCATTCAGCCACTGTTAAATCCATCTTGCTACTCCGCCATTAACACCCAAAGATTGAACCTTCTTAACCAACCTTCCATGGGGAACCTTGTCAAAGGCCTTACTGAAATCCATATAGACAACATCCACTGCTTTACCCTCATCAATTTCCCTAGTTACCGCTTCAAAAAATTCAAGAAGGTTTGTCAAACATGACCTTCCAGGCACAAATCCATGTTGACTGTTCCTGATCAGACCCTGTTTATCCAGTTGCTTATATATATTATCTCTGTAATTGCTAGGTTTATTCTTTGAACCCTTTTTAAACAATGGAACAACATGCGCAGTACGCCAATCCTCCGGCACTATTCCCGTTTCTAATGACATTTGAAATATTTCTGTCATAGCTCCTGCTATTTCTACACTAACTTCCCTCAATGTCCTAGGGAATATTCTGTCAGGACCTGGAGACTTATCCACTTTTATATTTTTCAAAAGTGTCAGTACTTCCTCCTCTTTGAATCTCATAGTTTCCATAGCTACTCTACTTTTTCCCCTTAACTCACAGAGTTCAATATCCTTCTCCTTGGAGAATACCGAAGAAAAGAAATTGTTCATTATCTCCCCATCTCTTTTGGCTCTGCAGATAGCTGTCCATTCTGGTTCTCTAATGGTCCAATTTTATCCCTCGTTATCCTTTTGCTATTAATATAGCTGTAGAAACCCTTTGGGTTTACTTTCACCTTTCTTGCCAAAGCAACCTCATATCTTCTTTTAGCCTTCCTAATTTCTTTCTTAAGATTCTTTTTACATTCTTTATACTCCTCTAGCACCTCATTTACTCCATGCCTCCTATAATTATTGTAGATATCTCTCTTTTTTCGAAATAAGTGTCCAATTTCCCTTGAAAACCATGGCTCTTTCCAATTTTTACTATTTCCTTTCAACCTAACAGGGACATAAAGATTCTGTACTCTTACAATTTCCCCTTTAAATGTCCTCCATTTCTCTTCTACATCCTTCCCCTGAAACAAAGTGTCCCAATTCACTCCTTTAAATGGGAGTGAAGCTGAAGAAGGGTCTCGACCCGAAACGTCGCCTATCTCCTTCGCTCCTTAGATGCTGCTGCACCCGCTGAGTTTCTCCAGCTTTTTGTGTACCCTCGATTCTCCAGCATCTGCAGTTCCTTCTTTTAAAACTCCTTTAAATGGCTTGTTATCTCTATCTCCCTCCCCCACCCCAGTCGCACCAGCTTCTCATTTTCACACCACAAACAGCTTACAATGGCTTGTTCCCTTTATCATCGATACTTTTTTGCATATCTTTCATTCATTGTTCCTTATATCTCCACATCACCGTCTATATCTCTCATTTCCCTGATCCCTGACCAGTCTGAAGAAGGGTCTCGACCCGAAACGTCGCCTATCTCCTTCGCTCCTTAGATGCTGCTGCACCCGCTGAGTTTCTCCAGCTTTTTGTGTACCCTCACTCCTTTAAAATCCTTACGCATTCCCTCAAAGTTAACCTTTCTCCAATCAAAAATCTCCACCCTAGGTCCAGTTCTGACTCTCTCCATAATTATATTGAAACTAATGGTATTGTGATCACTGGTCCCGAAGTGGTCACCAACGCATACCTCCGTCACCTGACCTGCCTCATTTCCTAACAGGAGGTCCAGCACTGCCCCTTCTCTGGTCAATACCTCTATGTACTGCTGCAAAAAACTATCCTGCACACATTTAACAAACTCCAAACCATCCAGCCCATTTACAGAATGTGTTTTCCCAGTCTATTTTGGAAAATTGAAATCTCCCACAATCACTACCTTGTGCTTACTACTAATATCTGCTATCCTCCTTACATATTTGCTCTTCCAATTCTCGCTCCCCATTTGGCTGTCTATAATACACCCCTAAAAGTGTTTGCTACACCGTTCCCACTTCTCAGTTTCCACCCAAATAGCCTCCCTAGACGAGCCCTCTAATCTATCCTGCCAAAGCACTGCTGTAATATCTTCTCTGACAAGCAATGCAACACCTCCCCCTCTGGACCCTCCAATTCTATCACACCTGAAGCAACGAAAACCTGGAATATTTAGTTTCCAATCACAGCCCTCCTGCAACCATGTTTCACTGATTGCCACAACATCATATTTCCAGGTGTCAATCCAGGCTCTAAGTTCATCCACCTTACTTACAATGCTCCTAGCATTAAAATATACACATTTTAGAAACCCACCATCCCTTATTCTCTGTCTATTATCTTTTTCATCTTTCTCACCTTCTGATGTATAGTTCCTGCAGGGGGAGAGTGAAGTTCCCATAGTGCGTTCGGCCGAACACGCTACTCTCTGCAGAGCCTTCTTGTCCTGGGCGGAGCAGTTCCCAAACCAAATTGTGATGTTTCCAGACAAGATGCTTTCCACAGCCGCTGAGTAGAAGCACTGGAGGATCCTCAGAGACACTCTGAATTTCATCAATTGCCTGAGGTGGTAAAGGTGTTGCCTTGCCTTACTCACCAGTGCGGCAGCGTATGAAGTCCATCAGATCATCTGAGATGTGGACTCCCAGGTATTTAAAGCAGCTCACCTTATCCACAGTATCCTCATTTATCTTCAATGGTGTGTACGTCCTCGGATGTTGTGCCCTCCTAAACTCCACAATCAGCTCCTTAGTTTTTTTGACATTCAAGGGAAGGCTGTTGTCCTGACACCAGAGTGCCAGATCAGTCACTTCCTCCCGGTAGGCCTTCTCATCATTATCGGAGATGAGGCCCACCACCACAGTGTCATCAGCAAACTTCATTACAGAGTTGGATCTGAACCTAGCCACACAGTCATGTGTGTACAGGGAGTACAATAGGGGGCTGAGGACGCAACCCTGGGGGGATCCTGTGCTCAGGGTGAGGGACTTTGATGTATTTCCTCCCATCTTGACTATCTGGGGCCTGGCGGTGAGAAAGTCCAGGACCCAGGCACACAGTGGGGTGTTGAGCCCCAATTTCAGCAGCTTCTCAACAAGTCTGGTGGGCACTATCATGTTGAAGGCTGAACTGAAATCTATGAACAGCATCCTCACATAGCCCCCCTTCTGGCTGTCAAGGTGAGAGAGAGCAGTGTGCAGAACCAGGGAGACCCTCCTCATGTCGTGCTCGGACAACGAGAATGTGTGCACTTCCCCAGCGATGGACCTCCCTTCAGCTTCGTTAGCCAGCACGTTAGTCGGCAAACCTGGGGTGATGTTACCCGTCTCGAAACGAGCATAGACGGAGTTCAGGTCATCAGCTAGGGAGGTGCCGGCAATTCCGGTTGAAGGGGGGCTGCTCCGGAAGTTAGTTACAGTCCGTAGCCCCTGCCACAGGTGTCTGTTGTCCTGCTGTGTTTGGGGATATGGGGAAATGAGCCGTGCAGTTGGGAGCTATGGGTGGGTGGTGAAATATTTCATTGGGGGAACAGGTTAGGTTGGGGGAACGGGTGAGTGGTGGATTTTTGCGTTGGGGGAATGGGGCCCAACAGGTCCCAGTTGGTCTAGTATATATATTCTCTCGGAAATCACAGCACAGCGAGCCAAAAGCGCTCAAGATCAGACTTTTAGTAATATATAGATATAAGATATCTATAAGAGAACGCTGCCACCTACGGCCGTCATTTATGGCCAGCTTGCTCAGAGCCCCCTCCGCCTTCCTGGACCAGAGGATTTTCCCATTGATGAAAAATCAGAGAGATATTAATGTTTTTAAAAAATGCCCATTCTCTCTGCTGCCCCTGCTGGAGGGAGTGGAATGGACTATAAAACCAGGAAGTGGTGTGCTCACTCAGTCCCTGCAAGATGGAGGAAGCCAGAGGTTCACGTCTCTCTGAGCTCGGAATAGCACTGAATACATGTCTACTCAACTGTGAGTGCCCTTAATGTGGTTTGAAAATGAAAATATGGTTGGTTTGAAGTAAAAAGGCACTGCCTGCAAATGGTTGTTTGGGGGGTTTGGTTTAAAGTTAAAAGACACTACTACAAATGGTGGCTTGGGTGCTTTGGGTTGAGGTTAAAAGGCACTACTGCAAGTGGTGGCTTGGCTGCTTTGGGTTGAAGTTAAAAGGCACTACTTACTGCAAATGGTGGTTTGGGTGCTTTGGATTGAGGTTAAAAGGCACTACTGCAAATGGTGGCTTGGCTGTTTTGGGTTGAAGTAAAAAGGAACTACTTACTGCAAATGGTGTTTTGGCTGCTTTGGGTTGAAGAAACAAGGCACTACTTACAGCAGATGGTGGTTTGGCTGCTTTGGGTTGAAGTTAAAAGGCATTACTTACTGCAAATGGTGGTTTAGCTGCTTTGGGTTGAAGTTAAAAGGCACTACTTACTGCAAACGGTGGCTTGGCTGCTTTTTGGTAACTTCCTGTGTGCACTGTATATCGATTTAGATTAAATGCTAGCACTTACAGCTGTGATGTTTGGCCATCTTGCTCAGTCCCCCTCCGCTCAGCAGGTGTAGAGGATTCTTCCCATCAATGAAAAATAAAAGTGTTATTAGTGTTTAAAAAATGTTGAGAATCTCTCTCCTGTCAATCACGCCATGAAGGCCACACCTTTTCCGGTGGAGGGGGAGGGGTTATAAAACCCGGCAGTGTGGGTGTGGCTCAGTCTCTGCATGATGGGGGAGGGAGAGATCACGGCTGTCTGAGCTCTGAATCAATAGAACACACTGAATATCTACTGAACTGTGTTTGGTGTTTTGTGTGGTTCTATGATGGTTTCACCCTGCTTGAAATGGTATGAAACTGCATTTGAATGTGGTGGCCTTGCACCCTGCATGAAATGGTATGAAACTGCATTTGAATGTGGTGGCCTTGCACCCTGCATGAAATGGTATGAAGCTGAATTAGAATTTGGTAGCCTTGCACGCTGCTTGAAATGGTATGAAACTACATTTGAATTTGGTGGCCTTGCACCCTGCTTGAAGTGGTATGAAACTGCAATGAATTTGGTGGCCTTGCACCCTGCTGAAAGTGGTATGAAACTGCACTTGAATTTGGTGGCCTTGGATCCAGCTTGGTTGTTTGAAACTGCACTTGAATTTGGTGGTCTTGCACCCTGCTTGAAGTGGTATGAAACTGCACTTGAATTCGATGGTCTTGCACCCTGCTTGAAGTGGTAGGAAACTGCACTTGATTTTGATGGCCTTGCACCCTGCTTGAAATGGTAGGAAAATGTATTTGAATTTGGTGGCCTTGCACCCTGCTTGAAATGGAATTTCAAGGAATAGCCAAGAGTCAACTGCCAGCCCACCAGCCGTGAGTGAGCTGCCAGCACATCAGGCTTGAGGGACTGAGCTACCACCCCAAGAACCCATACCAGTGCTCCAGAAAGCCCCCCAATATTGGAATTGATGGAGAGGTGGAATATAGCGCCGGGTGACCAGCCCTCCCATTTGAACATGGGACCCAACGGGTCCCACTTAGTCTAGCATACACACACACACACACACACACACACACACACACACACACACACACACACACACACACACACACACACACACACACACACACACACACACACACACACACACACACACACACACACACACACACACACACACACACACACACACACACACACACACACATACATATACATATACATATACATATACATATACATATACATATACACGTATGTGTATGTGTGTGACTACATTTTAACTAAGAAACATTAAATATTTGGAAAATTTCATAGGGTTTCACCAAAACATGTAGAAAATGAACCACTCCAATTATTCATACTATAGCATTACATTGCAATGGCACAGATCATCATGAATATTTAAACAGTTGCTAAAGTCAGACTCTGTGGTCAATTAATTTGCATACAATACACATTTTAAAAGGGGACTTCCTTCACATGAGACAGATTTACCGCATGATCTTAACCTGTACAATTAATTCAGCTATTCTGGCTGATACTGCAGAATTATGTTATCAATCTGACAAAATGAAATGTCAAAAGAAGACCACTTACCATTATCTGCAGAGAATAGCACTTGACACCAGTGGAAGGCACATCTGCACTTGCCTGACATCTCTGTTGTTAATTCTATTTGCACCATAACATTTTGCTCCTTGAAGAAAAAAGACTGTAATGCAATTCCTCACATGTTATCTCGTATCTTTTAAGAAATAAAGATTAGTTAATTAATTATTGCTCTGTTTGAAAATTAATTTAAGTTTATAAGCAAAACAAATATTAGTCAGGGAGGAGACAGTCTCCTTTGAAGATTTAGCTTGTTGCCTGACCATTCAAATCAATGGACAGCAGTTCCAGAGAACTGCAACATCCTGGAGGTTGGTGCTAATGAGGAAGTTCTCTTGTTATTTAACTCTAACGCTCAGGAAATCTTGAGATCTGGAATTAACACAGAGATACTGTGATGCAGCAGAACTAGAGAAAGGGAGCCAAGCGTTGAGCAGACCTTTAATTGGATGTAGAATTTTCAGCACCCAAAGATTCCTGACATCTAGCACTACCAGGATGATGTCGTGAGCTTGCTAAGCTCCGAGCAAAGTCCAGGAAGCAGTTTTATAAGTTTAGTTTATTGTCACGTGCACTGAGGTACAGTGAAAAGCTTTTTTTGTTGAGTGCTAACCAGTCAGCGGAGAGACAATACTTGATTATAATCGAGCCATCCACAGTGTATAGGTACATGATCAAGGGAATAACATGAATAACAGTTAGTATAAGATAAACTCAGTGAAGTCTGATCAAAGACAGTCTGAGGATCTCCAATTTGGTAGATAGTAGTTCAGGACTGCTCTTTAGTTGTTGGTAGGATGGTTCAATTGTTGATTCCAGTTCTTTTACCCCCCCCCCCCCCTTCCACCCCCCCCCCCCCCCCCCCCCCCCCCCCCCCCCCCCCCCTTCCACCCCCCCCCCCAGTTTGGGTCAGTAAAACATTGTTTCGAATACTGTAGTCCAAACCCTTTATTCACCGCGGGGTCCACTTCGAATCCACTCACTCGAGCCCGCAGCAGCCTTGCGCAAACGGAACAGAAAGACACGCCCCGACAAACCGATCCCCTATTTATACAAATACACAGTGGTGGGAACGCAGGTGGGAAAACAAATACTAGCAGCGGGAAGTACAGAGGGAGGCAACCCTTTAGCCCATTTACAGCTACCGGCGGGAAAATGCAGTGGAAGGCAACACCTTTGCCCAATCACAGATACATAACAGTTGTCAGTATATTGAAACAAAACAGAAACTTCTTCGGGGATCCATACTTGGTGGTGACAGGTGGTCACATGATTTCCAGGAATTTGATCTCCAGCACCTGTGATATCACCACCATTGAAGCCAAGTTTTACAGTCTCCTTAAATTCCCAAAGCACCCCCTTTTCTGCATATTCACACAATTGTAGGAACTTTCATGTATAAATATATTTCCCCATACCAACTGTGGCTACGTGGATAAATGAGTAGCTGTCGTGGTTTTATAATTAGATACCTGTACTTTCACAAAATAAAGTATGATTTTGGATTGTAATTATAAACAAAAGCAGGAATTATTGGGCATATTTTTTCTGCCTGCGTCTGTGCCTGTGAGATGTATTTTCTCTGCCTGAAGCAAGAAAAAAAAATCCCAGGCTCATTTTAAAAATAATTGGAAAAACAGTTTTTGGAAACATTTTTCTAAATTCTAATTATTTTCCCACTAACAATGATTATTTTCGAATCATACCTATAATCAAAGCATGAGTTAAGAAGCTATTTCTTATGCATTTTATTTCAGTCTGTAACAAAAAAAAATCAATTTTGTATGAAATATTACATCCAAAAAAGTTAACATTCCACTTGAAAACAGATTACGTATTCCAATGCATAAATATAGCCACAGAAGAAAAGAAATATTTGTAGTTGGATGGAAAATAGCCTATGGATGCAAACTGTAATACGAATTAAAGGCTTTTTTTTTGTGATTTGACTAGTTGATTTCATTTCAAATATCCTTTCTAAGAAATGCATGCATAGCTAAAAAAAGAACTAGCACATTTGGATTATGACTGGTAAATGGATTTATTCGCCAGAAACCTGAAAGGAAATTACATGGAGCTGAAATAAGTATGTTTATCACCCTGCTGATTATTATAAACTCGAAACCATTTGCCGACAAGAAAAATAACGCAGAAAAACGTATTACCAAGCCATATGCACTGTTTTTAAAATATCACTAGTCCACTTTCCATGCCTCTATCCACAAGGGAGCGAACAAAATCAAGTCAGGAAAGGAAAGAAGATGAGCAAAAATCTTTCTCAGTCAGTGGAAATCAAGTATGCAAACTAATGGGGAAAAATACCTCAGTGAAGTGGGGGTGGGGAGTGAGTGGGGGGGGGTGGGGGGTGGTTGGGGGTGGGGGTGGGGGGGTCGTGCTATAAAATACTTCAATAGTGGATTGAATGCCACAACATGAAACTTCATAACCTAGGGAATTCAGAGGATAAGTTCTGAACATATGATTTAATGTTTTAAGAGTATATTTTAATACTTCAGCATGGAATTCAACACCTCAGAAGGGTGAAATATCTTAGCATGTAATTAAGTACTGCAACAGGTGCATTAAATCACTCAGTATAGGTTAACAGCTCAACATGGGAGTAATGACATTACCTCATTTATTGACTGTGACAATATATTTCAATTGGATTGGGGTTGGGGTTGTAGAAAGGAAACCAGAACCTTGGTTTTAATCTGCTGTACACAAGAAAACTGGTGCAGGGTTACATCTGAAATCATAGCAACAAACATTTTAGGCACATGTATAGCTTTTGCCACCTTAAGAAGTAACTGTCAGGGTCTTGAGGGTGAGAACTTCATTAATTCATAACATTTGTGGAATGCCGATGTTATTTGGTTATGAATCTAGCTGATCATAGATATCTGCAGAATCTTTTGCAGCATTAGTGTATCAGTGGAAGCCAAGGCCAAGTCTCTGTTACGGTGGTCAATGTCAGAAATAAGTTAACTTGCCCACTTGTTGCACAATGGGAATCTCGGGTAGGGACTACTGGAGTCATCCCCTGATGGTTTCTCCACCCACATCCTTAACAAAAAATGCTGTGTGAATTATCTCGATCTGATATTTTCCTCCCCTTCCTCCTCCCTTACCTTCATCTCATATTTTGCTATTCAACTGATTGCCAAAGAGCTGTGAGAAAGAGTTGTGCCCCCATGGTGGCGAGTATTCTTTAAATTCATTTTTGGGATTTACGATTCTCTGATGAGAGCAGCATATATTGTCTATCAGTAATTGCCCTTGAGAAGGTGGTGATGAGCTGTCTTTTTGAGCTACTGAAGTCTGTCTAGTGAAGGTCCTCCCACAGTAAAATTGGGTAGGGAGTCCCAGGATCCTAGTGAAGACAAATGAATGAACAAAAATGTAATGCTGCAAACAAAATAAGCATTTATTTAATAAGCACCCTACCAAATACACTGTTAAACATAGAACGTGGAACAGTACACCCTAGGAACAGGCCCTTCGGCCCATAATGTTCCTGCTGAACCAAGTTAAACTAAACTCTTCTGCCTACACTTGATCCAGATCCCTCCATTCCCTGCATATCCATGCATCTATCTAAAAGCCTCTTAAATGCCACTATCACATGTGCATCCACCACCAAACGTGGTAGCACATCCCAGGCACTCACCACTCTCGATGGAGACGACTTGACCCAAACATCTCCTTCAAACTTTGCTCCTCTCACTTTAAAGCTATGCCCTCTCGTCTTTGACAGTTCCACCTTGTGAAAAAGGTTCTGACTGTCCACCCTGTCTATGCCTCACATAATTTTCTATATCCATGCATCATTTTGGTAAATCAAACACTGCATAATCCTCCTGAATAGTTCATGAGCCTTTTTTATTTCTGTATCAGAATGCCATGTAGGTATTTACTTTTGTGTACCTACTGTCATTTTTTTTTTTTTTGCAATGAGCTTATCAACACGAGATTCCCTTGTCACCCTATATCCATCCCGTAGTTTGAAATTATCCACCCCGTAGATTGAAATTATGAAATTATGAAAAATGCAGTAGAAAGCATCATGACTGGACACAGGATAAAAGCAAGAACCACTATTTAATGTCAGCTGAATGCAGAAAGAGTGAAATCTCTTTCCAGAAATCTTGTCCGGAAATATCACGATTTGGTTTGGGAACTGCTCTGCCCAGGACAAGAAGGCTCTGCAGAGAGTAGTGCGTTTGGCCGAACGCACTATGGGAACTTCACTCGCCCCTCTGCAGGAACTATACATCAGAAGGTGCAACTCAGAGCCAATAAGATCATGGGAGACCCCTTCCACCCCTGCAACGGACTGTTCCAGCTGCTACGGGCAGGCAAACGCCTCCGTTGCCATGCTGTGAGAATGGAGAGGTTGAGAAGGAGTTTCTTCCCAGAGGCCATTAGGACTGTAAAAACGTCTATCTCACCAGGGACTAACTTTACTGCACCATTCTACTGTCATTTTTTAATTGCTGTTTTCTTTTCCTTTTTCTTTCCTCCCACAATATGTAATATGTGAATATGTGATTCTGTTCCATTCTGTATGTAATTTGTTTGTTTGTTTTTTGCACAAAGTCCACGAGAATTGCCATTTTTCATTTCACTGCACATCTCGTATGTGTATGTGACAAATAAACTTGACTTGACTTGACTTCAGTGTGAAATAGACCAGAGGTAGTATGAAACTGAGAGTAAATGATGTGAGCATTGCCAATGTTGCCTTACCTCACAGAGAAGGATAAAGTCCTGGCCATACATTCCCACTTTCCTGAATGAAATAGAATCAGCTGCCTCTGACCAGAAGGACCAGTGTCTTCCCTTCTAAAGTGATGCATGGCAATTTCTTGTGCTCATGATGTAGTACAAATGTCTTCAGCTCCACCATGGAGAGAACCATATTGTTTAGTTTAGTTTAGTTTGGTTTAGAGATACAGAGCGGAAACAGGCCATTCAGCCTACCGGGTCCGCTCACACGAATGCAATCCTACACAAACGAGAGACAATTTACAATTATACCAAGTCAATTAGCCTACAAACCTGTACATCTTTGCAATGTGGGAGGAAACCAGAGATCCAGGCTTGTATACTCTGGAATTTAGAAAGACGAGAGGGGATCTTATTGAAACATATAAGATTATTAAGGGTTTGGACACGCTAGAAGCAGGAAACATGCTCCCGATGTTGGGGGAGTTCAGAACCAGGGGCCAAAGTTTAAGAATAAGGGGTAAGCCATTTAGAACGGGGATGAGGAAAAACATTTTCACACAAGGAGTTGTGAATCTGTGGAATTCTCTGCCTCAGAAGGCAGTGGAGGCCAATTCTCCGGATGCTTTCAAGAGAGAGTTAGATAGAGCTCTTAAAGATAGCGGAGTCAAGGGGTATGGGGAGAAGGCAGAAACAGGGTACTAATTGTGGTTGATCAGCCATGATCACAGTGAATGGCAGTAATGGCTCAATGGGCCGAATGGCCTACTCCTGCACCTATTGTCTATTGTCTAAAACCCACACAGGTCACAAGGAGAATGTACAAACTCCGTACAGACAGCACCCGTAGTCAGGATTGAAACCAGGGTTTTTGGTGCTATAAGGCAGCAGTACTGCTGCACCACTGTGCAGCCCACTCTGTATCATGCTCCCACTCTCTGTGATGTATATGATGAACATTTTTTTTGGAAGTCAAAAATTGAATCCATTACCAAGCAGAATCCAATATCTGACCTGCAGTTGTACCCCATACATTGTAGTTGGTTCAGTTAATGTATTTTTTAAAATATTCATTTATAGGAGACGATCGTCTCTGGCATTTATTGTCCATCCCTAACTACCCCTGACCTAAAGAAGGAATTAAGAGTCAGCACCACTGCACCAAGTTTGGAGTCAAGTGTAGGTCGGAACAGGTTAGGATGGCAAATTTCCTCCCAAAGCGCAGTAGTGAACAAAATGGGACTGCACATAAATCCAGAAGCATCACTGGTACAATTTTTTAAAAATACATATATTATTTAATTATTTATATTTTCATAATTCTTCAGCTGAGGTTGGGCTTGACAATGCTGGATCAATGATTAGGGTCGCATGGTGGCGCAGCGGTAGAGTTGCTGTCTTGGACCCCCAGAAACACAGGTTTGATCCAGACTACGGGTGCTGTCTGTATGGAGTTTGTGCGTCCTCCCTATGACTCCCTCTGCTGCCACCACCCCCCCACATTGGCAGCATAATCCAGCCACTCACAACCTTATGAAAAATAAAAAGCCTATTTCCTTTAAACTTTGTCCATCTCACCTTAAAGCTATGCCCTCTAGTTTATGACATTTGCACACTGGGAAAAAGATTCTGGCTGTCTACCTTTGGTCTTCAGTTTGAACCAGCATCTGCAGTTCCTTCCTACACACTGGCTGTCTACCTTATTTATGCCTTTCATAATTTGACATACTTTGATCAGGTCTCCCCTGAACCTCTGGTGTTCCAAAGAAAATAATCCAGCTTTTTGATTCTTTGAAGTTGATGCCTATGTGTATTATTGATATACTTACATTAAATTGTTTTCTTACAGTATCAAATGATTCTGCAAAAGATTCCACCATCTGCAGTCTCTTGTGTCTTGCATTGCTTTCTCCTTGTAATATAACAAGTAAAACTAGTTTAACAATATTTACAAATTGACAAGTATAATCCCATTCACTCAGTTTTGAATTCTCTTTGATGTTCAAATGTGGATTTTGCTGATCCTGGAGACAGAACAGATATTACAAGTGTGGCTTCCATCGTTAAACTCATTGAGGTATCATCCCGTTGTTTCGGTTTACTTATGTCACTCATGGTCTGTATCAATTTATCTTTAACAAATGTTGGAGTCACCTCATGTGTATATTCAAACATTCAATCTTCTGCACTAAACTGAGATTAAGATTTCTACGTGAATGTTCCTGATTTTTGTTTCTGGACCTATCAGATCATTCTTGAGACTGTAGTCTCTTTTTCTCATCTGTCTGTTGGGTCTCCACTCATCAACCTTATCACATAAGTGGAACCTCGTCCTTTTATGTCATGTGTTGTGATGTTTTTTTTTGTTTCAACCACAGGAAACCACAGGGTGGCGCAGCGGTAGAGTGGCTGCCTTACGGCGTGTACAGCACCAGAGACCCGGGTTCGATCCCGACTACAGCTGCTGTCTGCACGGAGTATGTACATTCTCCACATGACAGCGTGGGTTTTCTCCGAGCACTTCGGGTTCCTCCCACACTCCAAAAACGTGTAGGTTAATTGGCTTGGTATAAATGTAAGTTATCCCTAGTGTGTAGGATAATGTAAGTGTTCGGTGATTTCTTATCGGCGTGGACTCAGTGGGTCGAAGGGCCTGTTTCCACGCTATGTCTCTAAACTAAACTAAAGTAAATCCTTGCAATTGCAGACCTCTATATAATGGATTTCAGTTATAGCAGACTGAGGAGTCCATTCATGGTGGTGATTGGCAAGTGGGGCACAGCCCAGCGCTGGGCAGTGAAAAGGTGACGACGAGGAGAAAGCAAGTAGTAATACACTCTGGAGGATCGTTGTATTGGACACGAGTTTTCAGCGGCTGCCACAAAGCATCTGTCGCCCATATGGCGTCTATACCCATCTTGAGAAGCCCAAATCATTCATTAGACTGGTCTTTGTGGACTTCTCTAGCGCCTTTAACTCCGTGCAACCTCACCTGATGGGACGAAAACTGCTCCAGATGGATGTCAACCCGCACCTGATCCTCTGGATCATCTCATTCTTGACAGATAGACACCAGAGCGTCCGAGTCAACGGTCACCTCAGTTCATCCAAGACAGTCTCCACAGGAGCCCCACAAGGCTCTGTAATCTCACCGGTTCTGTACACACTATACACAAACGACTGCAGGAACACTAACCCAGATATAACATACATTAAATACTTTGATGACACTGTGATCATGGTCACCAGCAACGCACAGGGACAGTTACAGTCTGGGATGGACATTTTTGCAGAGTGGTGTAGGCCTCAATACCTCCAAAACAAAGGTGTTGGTTCTTGACTTCCGTAAAGGTCCTTCCATCACCCCCACTCTGTTAGTCAACAACCAGCTAATAGAAAGGGTCGTGTCATACAGACAACTTGGGACAATAATTGATCACAAACTCGCCTTCCAACTAAACAGTGAAACTATCTTTTCTAAGTGTCAGCAGCACCTCTTTTTCCTGAGGTAACTCAGCAGACTTCAGATTCACCAGTCAGTCCTGACAGCTTTTTACAAATGTTTCATTGAATTAGTAATAACCTTCAATATGTCAGCCTGGTTTGGGTCACTATCCAACATCCATCGTAACCCACTAAACAAAATCATATCAATGAGATGTAAAATAATCGGACTGGAGCAGGAAACACTGATCAGTATTTACAATAGAAGGACTAAACTAAAAGGAACAAAAATAGCCTTAGACACCACTCACTCACTGCACAGTCAATACAGTCTTTTACCCTCAGGCCAGAGATGCAGGTCACTCACATTCAGGACTAAGAGAGCCATGTCAAGTTTCGTGCCTACATCCATTAGACTCATGAATAGTTGATCTATTTATGTATTCATTTATTTATATATATCTATAAGAAGTCATTTATTTATATATATCTACAAGAAGTCCAGATACGACCTTGGTAAGGCCATCAAAAAGGCCAAAAGGGACTTCTGCTCCAAGCTGGAGGATGAGACAGATGCTCGGCAGCTATGGCGGGGCCTGAATGCAATCACCTCCTACAAGGCGAAATCAGGTGGCAGCTCGAATGTCGGCGAAACATCACTCCCTGATGAGCTCAATGCGTTTTACGCACGCTTTGATAGGGAGAACACCGAACACCTTCCCGAGCCCCCATCCGCTGTGATGGTATTTCAGTCTCAGTCACAGAGGCCGACGTCAGGAAATCCTGCAGAGGGGTGAACCCTCGAAAAGCGCCTGGACCTGATGGTATACCTGGTCGTGTTCTAAAAACCTGTGCGGACCAACTGGCTGGAGTTTTTACGGACATTTTCAACCTCTCACTTCTGCGGTCTGATGTTCCCACCTGCTTCAAAAGGGCATCAATTATGCAGTGCCCAAGAAGAGTAAGGTGACGTGCCCCAATGACAATCGACCTGTGGCACTAACGCCTGTGGTGATGAAGTGCTCGCTTACCGCCACAATAGATCTACGGTGGATGTGATCTTGCTTGCTCTCCACTCCGCTCTGGACCACTTGGACAACAAAAACCCATATGTCAGGCTGTTATTCATCGATTACAGCTCAGCATTTAATACTATCATTCCCTCCAAGCTGGTTACCAAACTCGCAGAACTGGGTCTCTGCGCATCCCTCTGCAATTGGATCCTCGACTTCCTCATTCACAGACCACAGTCTGTTCGTATTGGTGGAAATGTGTCAGACTCGATAACAATCAGCACGGGAGCACCTCAAGGCTGCGTGCTCAGCCCCCTGCTGTACTCTCTCTATACTCATGACTGCGTAGCCGGTCATAGTGCGAACTCCATCATCAAGTTCGCTGACGACACCACTGTTGTGGGACGTATCACTGATGGGGATGAGTCGGAGTACAGAAGAGAGATCGAGCAACTGTCCATATGGTGCCAGCACAATAACCTGGCCCTCAACACCAGCAAAACCAAGGAACTGATTGTGGACTTTGGAAGGAGTAGGATGGTGACCCACAATCCCGTTTATATCAACGGGTCAAGGTTGAAAGGGTCAAGAGCTTCAAATTCCTAGGCCTGCACATCTCTGAAGATCTTTCCTGGTCCGAGAACACTGATGCAATTATCAAGAAAGCTCACCAGTGCCTCTACTTCCTGAGAAGATTACGGAGAGTCGGTTTGTCAAGGGGGACTCTCTCTAACTTCTACAGGTGCACAGTAAAGAGCATGCTGACCGGTTGCATAGTGGCTTGGTTCGGCAACTTGAGCGCCCTGGAGAGGAAAAGACTACAAAAAGTAGTAAGCACTGCCCAGTCCAGCATCGGCTCTGACCTTCCTTCCATCGAGGGGATTTACCGCAGTCGCTGCCTCAAAAAGGCTGGCAGTATCATCAAAGACCCATACCATCCTGGCCACACACTCATCTCCCTGCTACCTTCAGGTAGAAGGTACAGGAGCCTGAAGACTGCAAGGACCAGGTTCAGGAATAGCTACTTCCCCACAGCCATCAGGCTATTAAATCTGGCTCGGACAAAACTCTGAAGATTAATAACCCATAATCTGTTATTTGCACTTTATCAGTTTATTTATTCATGTGTGTATATATTTACAAATGATATATGAACACACTGATCTGTTTTTGTAGTCAATGCCTACTATGTTCTGCTGTGCTGAAGCAAAGCAAGAATTTCATTGTCCTATCAGGGACACATGACAATAAACTCACTTGAACTATACATTTTTAACATTCTTTTAATGTTTTTATTGCCTATTCTTCATGTATTGTGCTTTGCAAGTTTTACCTACTGACCACTGTTGGACTGCTAGCATGTGATATGTGTGGTATATTGTGTTGTGTTGCTGGGTATGTGAACTGTACATGCACTGATGTCCTGCACAAATGAAGTTCCTAACGGATAAATAAAGTTCATTTTGAAAACAAGGTCCGGGTGTTGGACGTAGACACAGCGCCGCCACTGCACCTGCATCACCCTGACAATGCGTGCCTTGGTCGCCTGGTAACGGTGCAAGACTCCCATTGCACCGCCCCCAACGATCCAGCACCAAGGGCCATGCTTCCAGATGCGGGAGCAGGGAGAGCAAGCAGCGTGAAGGTAGTGTGAGCCCACCCCTGGTGAGCCCATCCCGGGCCCATCCCTGGTTCACTGTATGTAGGACCGAGGGCTCTTCATCTCCCTGGCCTGTGAGTTCCCCCAGGTTTAACTCACCCCCACCCTCGACGCCATGTTTCGATCCACCCAGCCTTGGGTTAAACTAGTTATTATTACCCATATCACACATCTGAGCTATGCTTTTACAAAATTGTATTCCCTTCGTTTTGAGTGCCAGCAGGGTTAACAGGGGAATATTTTCTTGTATTCCCCTTTCTTGCGAACGCCTATGGACTTTACGTGTTAAAACAGCGGTAAATATAGTCTTATATTCCCCTGGTCTCACATCCGGGAACTTGGCAATGTGACGCTGCGTGGGAAATTTAGAATTTGTTCTCGACAAAACAAGCAAAATGGCAGCCTCCTGCAAGAAGAGGTTCGCGACTTTTGACGAAGATTTTCCTCTAGATGTCTGATATGGGTAATAATAACAATATTGACTGTCCTCTTTCGGGGGATACGACATATATTGCCCTCACTAGATCCATATTGCCCTCGTCTTCGACTCGGGCAATATGAATCTACTTCAGGCAATATATGTCGTATCCCCCTCAAGGCCAGTCAATATTCTATTAATATTTACCACCCTCACCCAGTTATAGCAATCGGCAATAGCGACACCATCCCCCCACCTCTTCCCTCCGAGGTTTGTTATGTCAAGGGGTTGCTGTACTTTGCTTCTAGTTGTGGCTAAATCAGGCACATACAGAGTCTTTCCTGCGCTGGTATTTCTGCAGATATTTATCCAGTACTGGCGCAAGGTATCAACCTGCAACTACAAAGGAAATCAGTGTGTTGATGTTTCACAGTGGGACTTTGTCTGCCTTGCTTAGCTTGTTCGTACTGATCTATCAGCTTCTCCAAACAAGACTGGATGATAAGGAGACATGAAACAACGTCTGATCCCTTTTCATGTCACAACATTTTTGAATTGAAATGAATAAAATTGCAAAACATTATCCATTCAATCGCTACGGGAAGATCATGTGGCATATTTGTGTTTTTTCATAATGTGTTCAGTTGCGGTGCATGAACATTCATGCAACCCAAACATTTCCCGGAATCTCATCTTTCTTACTAAAATCAGTCAAGTGTTGTCAGCTTCGTGTTGGAGCTTCCACCTTTGTCATTGCCATTTTTCCAGATAAAGCAATAAATGGCATTGTGCATTAGCCAAAATTCAAAAGGATCTTACGGAGGCCATCTACTTCATTGCGATAAATCCATTGGCATACTCATGCATTAAATCTTGTGCATTCACTAATTGGATTAAATGTGCCTATTAGATTGCACACAAACTTATCCCTCAGGCCAACAACAAAAGTATACGAGTTAGATGAATAAAAGATCATATGTATGATCAGTAATGTCTTTGTCTGACTTTTCATTTCTGCTTTCACATTTGTAGCGTTCTGTTCGTGAGGAGTTTGGATTGAATGAGAAGAACCACGAGGGAAGGGTGATACTAATATCAAAATCATAACCAAGGATAGTTTTTTTTTTTCTGAGAAGTGATTCTCCTGATCAGAATGAATGAGTTGTATTGGCCCAGAATTTTGACCGGAAGTGAGCCACCCACAGGCTCCACTGACCTGCCATTAAGTCAGAATTTACCAGTATCAAGATGTTGCAAAATGCTGAACTGATCCTCAATGGTGAAGCCATAGACTCTGGAACTGGCGCGCTACAATGTTGAGAACTATATTCTATACTGTATCTTTCCCTTTGCTCCTCGTATTGTATTGAGTTTGGCCTGATTGTGCTGATGTGTAATATTATCCGAACTGATTGGAGAGCAACTGATTGATGCAAAACAAAGCTTTTCACAGTACCTCGGACACATGACAATACTAAATTTAAAACCTATGCATAACATTCATCACAGAATTAAACAATTGCCACACATTCAAAATTTAACATATGCAACGATTTTTAAAAATGTCAACATGATTCACCATTATGCAAATATCAATATTTTCAATTCCATTATCTAAAATTACATCACAATAACAAAAGCCCAATTTACATAATTTTCTATTATTCCAAATATCAAAAAATTGGAAAGCTCCTCCTATAAATACCACATTCTGTTTAACCTTATACGAGTGCACACCTACCATAGAATATGTGACAATGAAGATAAGTCTAATACTTCTGAAAGCATTAAACTCCAAAGAAGTTTTAAACATTGCCAAATCAGTGACATTTCTCGACATTTATTTTTAATATATGCAAGCCATTGGGAATAGATGGAAAATACAGATAGGTTGACTTACAAAGCAGAAACAATATTCAGAACAACACTTACATGGTTCACAGGTATCATGGGATTACATGGTACCCGTGGTGGGGGGACCTCTCCCTGACTAACTTGTCAAGATATTGTCACGATACAAACGTCAATTTATCTTTAAAGTAGTTTCCTTTGTGATAGATTTAATCAGATTTCATGGCTGCATTAGCATGTTAATTTGCAATAATATTGTCAAATTCAATATTATCTTCAATATTTTTTTTAAGTGGCATCACAGATACAGTGGATAGGGTGGTCAAGAAGGGTTTCAGCACAATGACCTTCATCAGTCAGAGTACTGAGTATAGAAGTTGAGATGTTATTTTACAATTGTACAAGACATTGTTGAGGCCACATTTGGTGTTTAGATTTGGTCACTAACTGATAGGAAAAATGCTGTTAAGTTGGAAAGGGTTCAGAAAAGATTTACGAGGCTGTTACCAGGACTCAAGAGCCTGAGCCATCGGGAAAGGTTGAACAGGCTACGAAGAGGGATCATCTTATAGAGGTGTGTCATGAGGGGAATAGATAGAGCCATTTATCCAGAGTTGGGGAATCAAGAACCAGACGACATAGGCAGTATGCAGTATACCTGCAATTACTAAATAATAGTAGTCGCTATTATCCACTGCTGTTTTGAAAATGTGAATGGTGAATTTCTTTCTCATTGTTAAGAAAGTGTCTTAGGGTGCAGCATTAATGAATTGAAGTATTAATTTAGGATTTTGACTTTGAATCAAGTCTAAGCATAGTTTGAACCATTGAGTGGGCTTTTGGATTGTGTATTCTGCAGCTTAAGGCTGAAAAGATATTCTCCAGCTGATTGTAAGAAAAAAATCACAGTCTTTACATCGCAGAGTGATGATACAAAAAAACGACAGCTAGATAGAAATGAGGATTATTGAAATGCTAAAAATTCCTACTGTTGGACCATTCCAGTGTACAGTCCGTACCAAGGCACTTTGATGAAAGTAGCTGCAGGTAAACAGCTTTATTTCTTTTCACATAAGTTTATGCTTTTTTTTTCGGATTTAGCAATATCAGCAGGGTGCCCCCAAACTGCACAAACAAGGTTGATGAGACGTTTAAGTAAATAAATAAGCAAGTAAACAAATATATATTTTCTTGGTATATTTCACATAATAGAAAATGGGAGGAATCAGCAGATTATGAATGTCAGCATTTATGATTCGTTTACATTTACCAATGATAAAGACTTGAATGAAAGAAATAATGGCTTTTTAATTATGATATCCTATTGCACAGAGATTAAAGGCAGTTAATCCAATTAATGTTGCCTATTAAAATGTTTTTTAATGAAATTCAAAGGTTTCAAAGGTCTTTTATTGTCATACCCATTAAGGTACTGTGATATCGAATTACCATACAGCCATACGAAGAAAAAAAAGCATCAAAAATTGTCATCATGTTCCTATTTATCATCTGTGGAATTCTCTGGATGCTTTCAAGAGAGAGCTAAATAGGGCTCTTAAAAATAGCGAAATGGGGAGAAGGCAGGAACAGGGTACTGATTTGGGATGATCAGCCATGATCACATTGAATGGCAGTGCTGGCTCGAAGGGCCAAATGGTCTACTCCTGCACCTATTGTCTATTGTCTATTGTCTTACACTTGCAGCTGCCCTCTCATTTTTAGCTTTATTGTAAGACTGGCTTGACATAATTAGTGCATGAATTTGATCTGTTTTAAGGTCATGGTCAACCAAGTATAAAAAAGTTGGATTTAACAAACCAATTGCTGCGGATTGACTTAAAAATGGACAGGATTATCACAAATACCATTGAATATTAATTTATAGATAGCTGGTAGATTCACCTCTTTGGACATAGGTTGTTTGGGTTGGAAGTGCTGCTATTTGGCTACGTTTATATTCCTTTATTGCAATCTTTTGTAACTTTAATCATCTCGTAACTATCTGCCACATTGGCTCAGTGAATGCATTTAATTCTCCAAATCAAAGTGGGGATTTGTTGTGGCAGTTATATCAGCCAATGTGAGTTGAGAGTGAGGCATGTTGTGAAAGATACTCTAAGAAGTCAGAAGAAGGCTCCATATGCCTGTTCAAATTGTGGTAAAAGTTTCCGCAGAAACACTGAAAAAAGGTATGCGTGCCATGCACCTTCCATATGGAAAGCATCAAAATTAATCATCTCATTGCCCACCTCAGATTCAATTTGTGGGACCTTTCAAAGTGGTTGCTACATTTTCCTGTTTTACAATGTAGAGATTTAAAAATATATATATATTCCATGAAAGGTAACAGGGAGCAGCAAAATGCAATCGAGACAAACCTTTACACTAGCTTGCCGATTCTCCGGGCTCTTGCCCAACTCATCAGTGCAAGAGGCAGTTGCAGTTTCCAATTTATTACTTCAGTAAAGGTCATTTGACCTACTTTCAGTGACAGGCTCCCACTCTCAGATAGCTGCACTATGTATTCTGACAGTTTTAATGCATTTGGATGGATACAATTATAAATTGGGAGAAAGACTCACTAGGTCAGCAGGTGGTCTTGAAAGATAGAGCATGTGAACATGGTCTTTCACTGGACTGTTCACAACGACTCTACAACCAATGGAGCATTTCTAAAGTGCACTTACCATTTCTAGTAGACAAAAATGCTGGAGAATCTCAGCGAGTGAGGCAGCATCTGTGGAGCGAAGGACATGGCGACGTTTTGGGTCGAGACCCTTCTTCAGACTGATATGGGAGGGGGGTAAAGACAGGAAGAGGCAGAGACAGTAGGCTGTGAGAGAGCTTGGAAGCCAAGTATGTTTTGCAACATTCGAGGAATTTCATTTGCCGTCCGTCATACAAATAAAAAGCAACGGAATGCACAAAATACATTTTACCATAAACATCCACCACAGTGACTCCTCCACGTTCCTCACTGTGATGGGAAGGCGAAAAAAAGTTAAAATCTCTTCCGTGGTCGGGGGCCTCAAGCCCTCCGTTGACGGGACAATCTTGACTGCAGCCGCCGGCGGCGTTTGGGCCCTCTGCATCGGCGTGATCAACTCCTGCATCAGGGGGATGTCAGCTCCCCCGCGCCGGCGATCGGACCCCGGATCATTGGAGCTTCCCAACTCAGCCTCTCCCGAGTGCGAGCTCTTGATGGTAAGTCCGCAGGTCATGGTTGGAGTGATCCCAGGCAAGGGATCAGCTCCGATATTAAGTCTACACCCTGCGGTGGGGCTCAAGTCAGTCCGAGGAGGCCTCCATCTCCATGGATGGTAGGCCGCAGAGTAACTGGTGATGCGACCCAGAAAACAATTGTATCTCAGGCAAGGTAAGAAATTGAAAAAAAAATTCCCCCGACCCCCTCTCCCTCCACCAAGGAAAACAAACCAGAGAACATTTAAAGAAGGAACTGCAGATGCTGGAGAATCGAGGGTACACAAAAAGCTGGAGAAACTCAGCGGGTGCAGCAGCATCTAAGGAGCGAAGGAGATAGGCGACGTTTCGGGTCGAGACCCTTCTTCGGTGCTCCTTAGATGCTGCTGCACCCGCTGAGTTTCTCCAGCTTTTTGTGTACCCCAGAGAACATTTATGCAAACGTTAACACACACTAAAAATAAAAAAATAAAGACGAAAAAAGAGACTGCCAATCGTATGGTGTCCCTGTACGTCTTTGGATTGTGGGAGGAAACCGAAGATCTCGGAGAAAACCCACGCATCTCCCTCCTCCTCATTTCCTTCATCCCTGACCCTGAACCCACAGGGAGAATGTACAAACTCCATACAGAGAGCACCCATAGTCGGGATCGAACCCGGGTCTCCGGCACTGCATACGCTGTAAGGTAGCAACTCTACCACCGCGCCACAGTGACTGCCCAAAGGGTTTGGTGTGCTGGGGTTTAACTCCCCAACAAAAGTTAATATTTTTTCCAGAAAATAATTGCCCTTGGTAATCTGTCAAAGTTTACAATAATCTTCAAAGTTATTAATATATATTTCATAGCAAAGCATTTGTTATTCATTTTACCTCCAATAGCATACTTTGTTTGGGAGAGTGATAAAAAATGCCTGGGGACGAGAGACAGAAACATGGTGCAGAATGAGGAGGTAAAACCAACTCATGCTTATGGTACTCGTCTCCTAGGCAACCCCAGGAAACCTATACAGTGGGAGACTTTATTCAAATCAACAAAATATGATAGAAATACCTACAAAATATTGTTTGAACTGCACTTGGTGTCTACAACTAGAAGGCACAGTCTTGAGGTGAGAGAGAAGACATTTAAAGGAGATCTGAGAAGTTTGTTTTTCACATCCAAGGTGGTTGTACGAACCAAACTGTTAGGTGAGGCCCAGAGGCAGATAACATTACAGTGCTTAAAACACATTTGTTATTGGGGTCGGTAGGTGCAGAGAGATAGGGGCCCAACGTAATAAAATGGGATTAGTGTAAATAGGCATCACGGCATGGACATACCTGTAGTGGACCAACAGAGCCAGTTTCAGTGATGTACAATTCTATGATTTTATGATATGTACGAGTGTAAAAATATTAATTATTCACCTGAAATTGCACGACTATTGTTTGTTTGTTTGTTTTCAGTGTATACTAGACCAAGTGCAGACCCTTTGGGTCCGCTCCCCAATGCAAGATTCTGCCACTCACCCGTTCCCCCAACGCAACCCGTTCACCCAAAGCAATATTGCACCACTCACGCATAGGCCCCAACTGCGCAGGCGCGGCTCATTTCTCCTCAACCCCCAGCACTCCCTCCTCCTCCTCTTCACCCTCCCTCTTCAATCCCTAGAAAGGGAGGGGGGATAAAGAAGAAGGGGGGTTGTAGAGAGGGAGGGGTGGTCGAGAGGGACGGGTGTAGAGAGGGAAGGGGAGGGGGATGGGAGTAGAGAGGGAGAGGGAGGGGGGTAGAGAGGGAGGGGGAGAGGGTAGAGATAGAGAGGGGGGGAGGATAGAAGAGAGGGAGGGGATGGGGTTGAGAAGGAGAGGGGCAGAGAGAGAGTGGCTAGAGAGAGAGGGAGGAGGGTAGAGGGAGAGGGTGGCAGTGAGGGTAGATAGGGAGGGGGCATCTCGCTCCTCCACCTCTCCCCATTTCCCTCCTCCACCTCTCCCCATCTCCCTCCTCCACACCACCCCTCAATCTCCCCCTACCACACCACTCCCCACCGCAGCTCCCTCCTCCTCATTTCCTTCATCCTCCTCCCCTCTCTCCCATTCCCTGCCCCATGACCTACCCAGGTCGCAGAGCAGTGCCAGGGCCTGGAACGGCCTGGTTCTCGTACTAGGCCCGCCCTGGCTGGACTCCAGCCATCAACTCGGCCGCCGCCTGGGCTCCAGTGCAGGCCCCGACTTCATCTCCAGACTCCAGCCAGCAGCTGGGCCGCCGCCTGGACTCCAGTCCAGACGTGAACTTCCTCTCTGGGTTCATCCCTGACCCCAGACCCTGGCTCGTCCTTGGTTCCTGCGGCGGCTTCTTTCTTGGCCCCGGTCACTGTCCCATCCCAAGCCCCAGGCTCGGCCCTCACTTTAGCTCCAGCACTACCCTCCCCACCAGGTGTCGGGCGTTGGGCGTCAGGCACCGGCAGCCGCCACCACTTCTCATTCACCGCAAGCACTGGAGTATCCCTCACTCCCGGGGTGTCCCGTCCTGCCTTGCGAGTGCATTGTGACGTCACTTGGGTTTTTTCTTCCGAAATGGGTGAGTTTTCGTGCTGTTTCTAAAACTTTAAATGATTAATAACCGGATATATAGGTGGGAATGCGACGGGAAGATGTTTATCGCCCCGACGGAAAAAATGTGAGTAGGATGTGTGAAAATGGGAAGGCTATCGCCTAGCGTTTGGAAGAAGATAGGAAAACCAACACAACGTGGGTACAAACAAGACAAAGACTTATATATATATATATATATATATATACATACACACATATGTATTAGTTATATAGAGATATATGTATACATATATATATATATATATATATATATATATATATATATATATATATCTAAAAGTCTTTGTCTTGTATGTGTGTACTTGTGAATATGTGTTTATCTACACACTGAAATGTTCTTTTCTCTCGATTCTCATTGTTTACAGTGTATTATGTTTACATATTCTATTGTGCTGTAGCAAGTAAGAATTTCATTGTGGGACATATGACAATAAAACATTCTTCAATCTTGACTCCTGAAATTCCTTTACCTCCCACTGAAACCTCCAGTTATCATAAATTGCTGTTTGCTGTTGAAATCCAGGTGCTTTTCGAGGGTTCACCCCTCTGAAGGATTTCCTGACGTCGGCCTCTGTGACTGAGACTGAAATAACATCACAGCGAATGGGGGCTCGGGAAGGCACATCGGTGTCATGTAGACGGTGATGTGGAGAGATATAGAACAAATGAATGAAAGCCATGTTAAAAAGTAACGATGATAAAGGAAACAGGCTATTGTTTGCTGTTTGCTAAGTGAGAATGGGTACAGACTATGAGACTCAGCAAGATGACTTTGAAGATGGTACAACCTGGTTGGGGGAGGGATGGAGGGAGAGGGAAGGCAGGGGTTACTTGAAGTTAGAACAATCAATATTGAAATCACTGGGTTATAAGTTGCCCAAGCGAAATATAAGATACTGTTCCTCCAATTTGCATTTAGCCTCACGGACAATGGAGGAGGCCTAGGACCGACAAGTCAGTATGGGAATGGGAAGGGGAATAAAAGTGTTGGGCAACCGGGAGATAAGGTAGGTTCAGGTGGACTGAGAAAAAGGGTTCAGCGAAATGATCGTCCAGTCTACATTTGGTCTCACCGATGTATAACAGTCCACATCTGGCGTGACAAAACTGTCACTTGATATTTTTTCCTCAAACTAACTGCTTTTGATTTAATGATTGAATGCACAACATTTTTTGATGGAGATTATAAATTTGTCACAGTATGAGCTCACATTGACAGTGTCATGATGAGGTGCTATGTGAGTCTTATCAAGGCACGTGCTACACTCTCTTCTGTTCACATCACTAACAGGTCACTTTGATTGGTTTGTACTATTCCTATACCTAATGTATGATATATGCCTTTTTTTTTACTTGAGTGTTTCCATATGAACACCATTACTAGAACTATATATACTAGTACTATATATATGTTGGTACATATGGCAATTAAACACCAAAGGTCACTTATCTTTTTCTCCGGAGATGCTGCCTGACCCGCTGAGTTACTCCTGCACTTTGGATTTATCTTTGGTATAAATCAGCATCCGCAGTTCCGTTCTATGACAATTAAATACACTAGATTTGACTCTTGACTTAATTCATTGCAAGAACGAAAGGAAGGCCGCGTTGTTTAAATATATGCATTATGCGCACGTGTGTGTGTGTGATTATGAGAGGGGTTATGTGCGTGTGTATGTGTATATGTGAGTGGAGGTGTGTGTGTGTGTGTGTGTGTGTGTGTGTGTGTGTGTGTGAGAGGGGGTATGTGTGTATGTATGTGTATGTGTGTTTGTGTGTGAGTGTGAGAGGGGTGTGTGTGTGTGTATTCTGATGAAGGCTAAGATTTTGATCCCCTTGCCTGGTTGAAATGCTGCACATACGCAATTAAAATCAGGCGTGATTCACTCAATATCATCCGATCTTGGCTGAGTTACAAGTCATCCAAGCTTCCACTCCGTGCAGGTGTGGTTTTCCTGGTCATTATAGCCCAATAACTAAAAGTCAGTGGGATTTCCACAGTCCCCAAGGGTGAATGCAGGGCCACAGCTAAGTTGAAAGAAATGTAGTGGGTCAAGGCAACATTTCTATAGTTAGGGGGTCGGATGGGCGATTCTGTGGACACAATCGGGAGACACGAATGGTAGTTTGCCTCCCTGGTGCCAGGGTCTCGCATGTGTCGGAACGTGTCCAAAAGATTCTGAAAAGGGAGGGAGAGGAGCCTGATGTTGTGGTACACATAGGTACCAATGACATAGGCAGAAAAAGAGACGAGGTCCTGAAGGGAGAATTTAGGGAGTTGGGGGGAAAGTTAAGGAGAAGGACCAAAAGGGTAACGATTTCAGGATTACTGCCTGTGCCGCGTGACAATGAGAGTAGGAATGGAATGAGGTGGAGGATAAATGCGTGGCTGAGGGACTGGTGCAGTGGGCAGGGATTCAAGTTTCTTGATCACTGGGACCTCTCTTGGGGAAAGCATGATCTGTACAAAAAGGACGGGTTGCACTTGAACCCGAGGGGGACCAATATCCTGGCAGGGAGATTTGCAAAGGCTACTGGGGAGACTTTAAACTAGAAAGGCTGGGGGGAGGGACTCGGGTAGAGGGGGCTAGGGAACAGGGTGTGGGGCAAGAGGCAGAGAAGGGAAGCACTCGTACCCAAAATGTAGGCGAGAAAGAGGAAAAAGATAATAGACAGAGAATAAGGGATGGTGGGTTTCTAAAATGTGTATATTTTAATGCTAGGAGCATTGTAAGAAAGGTGGATGAACTTAGAGCCTGGATTGACACCTGAAAATATGATGTTGTGGCAATCAGTGAAACATGGTTGCAGGAGGGCTGTGATTGGAAACTAAATATTCCAGGATTTCGTTGCTTCAGGTGTGATAGAATTGGAGGGACCAGAGGTGGAGGTGTTGCATTGCTTGTCAGAGAGGATATTACAGTAGTGCTTTAGCAGGATCGATTAGAGGGCTCGTCTAGGGAGGCTATTTGGGTGGAACTGAGAAGTGGAAACGGTGTAGCAACACTTTTAGGGGTGTATTATAGACTGCCAAATGGGGAGCGAGAATTGGAAGAGCAAATATGTAAGGAGATAGCAGATATTAGTAGTAAGCACAAGGTAGTGATTGTGGGAGATTTCAATTTTCCAAAAATAGACTGGGAAACACATTCTGTAAATGGGCTGGATGGTTTGGAGTTTGTAAAATGTGTGCAGGATAGTTTTTTGCAGCAGTGCATAGAGGTATCGACAAGAGAAGGGGCAGTGCTGGACCACCTGTTAGGAAATGAGGCAGGTCAGGTGACGGAGGTATGCGTTGGTGAGCACTTCGGGAACAGTGATCACAACACCATTAGTTTCAATATAATTATGGAAAGAGTCAGAACTGGACCTAGGGTGGAGATTTTTGATTGGAGAAAGGCTAACTTTGAGGGAATGTGTAATGATTTAAAAGGAGTGAAATGGGACACTTTGTTTTATGGGAAGGATGTAGAAGAGAAATGGAGGACATTTAAAGGGGACTAGGGGAAAACAAATGGTCGGCACGGACTGGAAGGGCTGAGAGGGCCAGTTTCCGTGCTGTAATTGTTATATGGTTATATGGTTAACAGGAATGCTTCTCTCACAGAAATTGCAGCTTCACCCCAACTTCAGATTCTTCACAAAAGCGGGGCATTCCTCATTCCCACAATTGTTTCCGGGTCCCTGCACACATTAACAGGAGTCCACAACATGGCCTCTGCAAATTGGCACCACTGATCTTTGGCCTACTAATTAGTCAGGTCATGCCTCAGTTGGACTTAGACTTCTGAATTAATAATAGCCAGACACGGCGATCTGTAAAAGTGCTTATATGAAGTTCCACAGCTTCATACTTTCTGGGTACTCCAGAGCCCATATGAAACACTGCTGCACTCCTCTTAAAATCAGTACCTGCTGTTTACCATGATTGCAATTCATTCAGGTGTAAGGGCAATTAGATGAAATCTGTGTTTGGCCAGAAGTTTTTATAAATATAATAATATGTTGTCTATGCGTTTACAGGCCTGTAAGATTTTCCATGATGCTGCAAGTAAGAATTTAATTGTTCTGTTGTTGGTACATAGGTAATTAAATACTCTTGACTTGACCCTTGATTGACTCTTGACTTCATTCACTGTGGGAAAGAAAGAAATGTTGAATTGTTTTCATTAATCTCAATTCAACCAATTATAAATTTGTCTCATATCTATGGTTAGGTTAATGGCGCTACAGTAAACAGTATTCCATACACCTGCAATAAAACACTTAAATTAATGTAAATATTTAAATAAATTAGAGGGCAAGAGGCAGTGAGATATTTCTGCCATAAATATTTCTGTCCAGGTTTTCAGATATGGTCTCTATACTGAAACATATTGACCCTTGATCTTCTAGGAGGAAATGTTCCTTGATGAATAAGTCAAGATGGAATGATAAGGCATCCTCAATTCATCCTGACTTGTGCCGAATTGAGCAATTAAATCATGAAAGCTAGCCACAAAGCTTACAACAATATTTTAAACTAATGGAAAAAAAAGAAAAATAGGAAATATTATATATAGGCTTGGGACGTAGCTCTACCACATTGTTAACTCTACCCATTGGACTTTATCTATGGAACGAGACACAAAATGCTTGAGTAACTCAGCTGGTCAGGCAACAGCTCTGGTGAATAGGAATAGGTGACGTTTCAGGTCGAGACCTTTCATCAGATCCTTCATCAGATTGTCTATGAAACTGTTCCACTACAAGGCTGAGCACTTTGTATCTCCCCCTTTGTTCTACCTATTCTACATGAGTTTGACTTGATTGTATTTATATAGAGTATTATTTGATCTGACTGGATAGCATGCAAAACAAAGCTTTTCACTGTACCTAGGTACATGTGACAATAATAAACCTAAACTTAAACAGTCATTAAAAAATAGTAAATAATACCCAGCCTCAGGTAACTGTTAGATAAACTGCAATGACTGGGAGAATATTTTAATCATGGATGAAATTGTTTGAGCCAGCTGGAATTGAATTGAGATTATTTTTTATGCCTGATGAAAACTTAAATCCTCCTAATTATTTGATAGCACATAAATATTAACATTGAGATAGAGAGAAATTTACTAGCTTGTCTTCCTAAACTGATATTTCTGAGAATGTGATCAAACAATTTTGAAGCAATACATCGTTCCGTGTTATGGTTTATTTTATTGTACGTCAAATTGTTTGATTCTTACAGTATTTTACAGTGTGCAGCTATTATTGCAGCCAGTGTTTGCTCAATTGTAAAATGGTTTCTTTTTTGCCAATTGTTTGTGCTGCTAAGCACAAATTCCATCAAAATATATTTGCCATCTATTACTAGCTAACCTATTTTTTCTGCACTAATAGAATTGTAATTTGTTTCTCCTTAAGTATTAGAATATTTCCTGCAAACCCATTTTAATGCATTAATCACAATGTAATTAGATAATTAGTGCTTGTTTTTCATGGAAGCTGGATCTCAATGGTGACTAATATGTTCTGAAATACATTGCTCTAAAGGTTTACTATGATAGGTTTTAGACAAATTTAAAAGCTGTTTTTCTCCAAAACTGTTGCCAGTCATACAAGCATTTAACTCCAAATACAGCAACATGAGTTAGTTTTTCTCATTATACATTCTTCCAATATTCTAGTTTAGGTTTAGGTGTAGGTTTGCGTTTTATTATCCAAAGGTTTGTTTTACAGACTATCCAATCAAATCTGATAATATTCTACATGAGTACAATCAAGCTGAACACAAGTACAACAGGTAGATCAAATGAAACAACACAGGGTGCAGAATATAGTTATTAAAGAACATATTATTTCTGCAACCAGAAATGGTGCTGGATTTACAGGCAGTAAAATGATTTAAAAGAGTATATTGGATGATAGTAGGTCCTCCACTAGGACCAGCACACAAAGTCACCACATTCCAGTACCATCTTTGCTGGTAGAAATCTGCCTATAGACATTATATATATAGACAGGTGTGTGCCTTTCCAAATCATGACCAATCAATTTAATTTACCACTGATGGACTCCAATTAAGTTGCAGAAACCTCTCAAGGATAATCAATGGAAACAGGATGAACCTAAGCTCAGTTTTACTTCGGAGTCACGTGAGTGACTACGTAAGAAGGCCGTCAGTCCGCTTAACGCGTCATTACGTTGACCCGTTCTGCGCGAACGAGCCGACTGGCGGCAGCTTCGCTCTGTCCAGCGGTACCTTTTTTCCAGGTTTCTTCTGTTTTCTTTTTTGCAGGACTCTTCCCCCCCCCCCCCCCCCCCCATAAAGTCACTTACATCGCAGTCAGTGCTTTCCAGACCGGCTGTGGCACCCCGGAAGGGGGTTAAACTACCACACGCCGGCAAGGTCTGTAGCCTGGCCAGGAAAGTTCCCCCGACACACAGGGGACATCTGCTCCAGATCGGCAGTGACTCCCCGGAAGGGGGTTAAGCCAACCACACGCCGGCAAGGTCTGCAAGCCAGGCCAGGAGGGTCCCATCACCCGACTACTGAGGACGTCTTCTTCCAGGCCGGCTGCGGTACCCAGGTGGGGGGTAAAATGAACCACAGGCCGGCAAAGTCTAGGAAGTCAGGCAAGGAGGGTCTCTCCCACATACGGGGGCCAGCTATATCCAGACCATTGTGGTTCCCCACGTAGGGGGTAAACCTACAGCAGTGGGGCAGGCCTGTGGAAGTCAGGCCAGGAGGGACCCCACCAACATATAGCGGTCAGCCACTTCCAGACCGCTGTGGGTCCCCAGAAAGGGGTCAAACCTAAGGTAAGATGGTCAGGCCCGTGGACTACGGGAGTCAGGCCAGGAGGTTTCCTGATGGACAGTATCCCCTCCTACATGGGTAACGTTTTCAAACGTTCAAACCCACATGGAGCACTTGAAGGAGAGGTGCTCCACAATGATATACTCCAAAGAAGGGAGTTATCAGCCCGGGTATTATGGAGAACCCACAGGCAGCGGCACCTGTTTTTCAGGACTGCACAATGTCTCCCTCTCTGAGGAGGGGAGCATTCAGGGTCAGTTTCAGACTGACCCAGAGCAAAAACCTGACATAGGGCCGCTGGAGGGGCCATGTCAGCGCAGATGCCTCAGGGGCCTGCGGCAGCACCTGTTTTCAGGGCTGCCTACGAATCTCCCTCTTTGTGGAGGGGAGTGCGAGTGATCAGCATGGAACTGACTTCAAATTCTAAGTATGTCCGTGGAACATACTGGAGCACATGCATATGGCTTCAAGAGATACTCGCAAAAGCTACAAGTGCCGGCAGTGAACAACGCTACCCGGGTGACATTGGAGAGCATGAAATCCAAGAAATGAAACCAGCCGCCGAATCCTCTCTTCATGTAAGACTTTTCCCACAGGTAAGACCAGGATGTGGAAGCAAAAGCTGTCGGACTAATCAAGGTACCGACGATGAGCAAAGATTCATCGGCAGGCGACGACACACCCCACGCCTCCATCGGGGGCAGCGGTTCACTGAAGCCGGTGGCAGCTTGAAAGCTGGGCATGGAAATATGGCCAGCATTGTCTTTCGAGGCAGGCTCAGAATTGTGGCCAGAGCTGTCTTATGAGCCAGGCTCAGTATGATGAGAGTTTTCAGACCAACGCCTAACGGCTTAGCATATGACCACCGGTAGCCATGGAGGTAGGTGGGTCTTGTTCTCCCAAAACATGGGTTTGTGGACAATTTACATGTTGTTAATATTTACACTTATGTTTTTCTACACGTGACCATGCTTGCATGAGATTTAGATCTGGGTTTAATAAACTGATGACAACATGTGATTACTTTATACCGCACAACATACTAGGTTCCAAGCAGGCTTGGAATTGGGGCCGGAGTTGTCTTTCGAGACAGGCCCAGTATAACGGGCTGGATTTCCTTTCAGGATAGGGTGAAAGATGGAGGATGTCACTTCATGCAGATTTAACTCCTATGTGCAGTATAGACTTTCAAAATGTGCTACATAGTTACTGTCCAATTATTGATTCTACAGGAGCTATTTGGCAAGCATCTCAAAGATGCATGCTATTCAGTTCCCATTCACAGGGATCACCGGGGATGATTAAAATTTATCTGGATGGGTCAATGCAACAGTAAAACTATTGCAAATGGGCTAATTCAGCTCCCAGGTTTATTTACCAAATTAGTTAAACCAAATTAGTTTACCAAATTAGCTTGGGCTACTCAGAGCTCTAGAAATTTGTTATCACCTATCAGGATAATGTTTTTAAACGCTGTATTTTACTAAATTAACTGTTGCAGCCCAAATTATATTTGAGGATTGGGGTCCTTTAATCCATCCAGTTAAATTTAAGTTGATACCAATCAGAACAATTGACTGTTGGATTACATTTTACTATCAACTTAACAGGGACTCTGCCCTGGGGCAGGAGGTGGAATTATCAGAAGCCTGTAACAACCTTGTTGTTATAAGCAGCAATCTTCTCATTAAGTGTAATTGGCAATATAGCAGCTGTGTTCCAGTGGTGCAAATTGAGCCTTTGCATTATCAGAACCTACTACATGCAAAGAATTAACCACTCAGTACCATGTAGGTCTTTGTTAATAGATCCAGGTCTACCCCAGCTGAAGCTACTGAAGTCACAATGGTGGCAGTACTCAGCATTGCTCCAGTAAGTTTGGTCAGTTATCCTAAGTAATTACAAACTGATGCCAGTCCTCAAAGATGAGAAATTATGACTGCCTTCTCCAGTTATGGAGGTGGATGCAGTTTGCATCAGTCACCAATGTTCAGTTTGGTATCCACTACCTATAACACTAGGTGCATCCTATAGGTCAAAGGTTATTGTGCGAATATGCATAATCCGCATGCTCAACTCCAAGTTGATGCACTATAGTAGTGTCACATATGTTAGTCACATGGGTGCAATAAAGTTAAACTCCCATGGTTTGAGGATATTGTATCACGATGACAAACAGAATTGTTGGATCACTAAGTGTTTAATATGACTCGATAGAACACCGAATATTGATATGTTTACATCCAGGGTGTAGGCATACAGTGGTGAGAATACACTATTGGGGAGGAATGTTTTTCTTGCATGTCTTTCCTCCATACTGCCACTTCAGAATAAATCCAGCAAGACATTAAGGCGTTCAAACTGCCTGAGTGGAAGCCACGGGTTCCCACTAACCTAATATGGTCATTCTAAACATAACACTTGCTGGTTCTGCCTGTGACGTGGGGAACCAGCCATTGCAAGAAAATCAATTAATTGACTTGCAGACTCTGAGACGATATGCCTACGGCTCAGGTTGTCCGACCGATCTATGTAGTGCACAGTGCAGAGTGCAGGGGAGACACCATAAGGCAGTACATGCAGATGGGAACCGTTTTTTGTTCTAATATACATGCTACGTACAACACAGCACGGATACTGATGTCTTACAGTTCATTTTCAAATGGGTCCATGGGAAAGTGTTCACTATGCCTATGTGTTTTCTCATCATATTTGCTGCAGCAGTGGGACCCACACTGTTGGGCCTCATGCTCCGATCTCCAGAATATGAGGATATCTTTAATACAAGTTCTCCCAGGCCCGGTACCACGGAAGTATGGGACATAGAGGTAATGTTAATATTACTTCACCAGGGACACCAGCTACATCCTAAGCTTTAGCCTGCTCGCTAAGGTTCTTATCCTCATGGCACTGACCTCAGTGCAACGGGTCCAGTCACAACGTACATTGCGACTGGACAGGGTGGTACATCTGCTAATACATAACATTTTATGTTTTTGATTTAATTAACCAGAATTAAACGGGGGCTTAGGTCTCAAAGAAGTTTGATGGCATACCCTATGGTCCTTTGGTAATGTGTGGTCACACCTTTACACAATACGTCTAGGTCACCTAGAGCCTCTAAGGCTCCTCACTTGCAATGTTTGTTAGTTACAAACAAAAAAACGTCATAGAAGTATTAGTTCCACCATCCCCAGGTGGTAAAACCATGGTTTTGGCTAATGTATGAGTTGATACTAATATTTACCACACTCACTCCACCAGGGCTGCCACTACATCAGCTCCAAGGGTAAAGTACATTCCACAGGACCACAGCCTAGCAGCTGCAGGATGGTAAAACGAACATGCATTACCAACATTTTAAATAACCCATTGCCAAACCGGGGATATTTGCCAACTCCATTTAAGACTGTTTTATAGTTTCCCCCTTGATGAAAGGGGTCACTATTATTTTATTTTGATGATTAAAGCATCAGCATTTTAACAAATTAAGTCATGTCTGAATGCATTCATCTTTTTCACTCATCCATGGTGACTTCATGCAGTGTGTAATGCATGGATTCGTTTCCGGCATGAAATCACAGAGCTTTGAAATCTTCACGTAGTCACTCACGTGACTCTGAAGTAAAATAGTAAGATTAAACGAGAACTTACCAGTTTGAAGTTTGATCTTGATTTTATGAGGAGTTACGATGAGCGTTTACGTGCCCACCGTTCCCAACCCTCATCTTATTAAGGTCATCTGGTAGTTCTACTCTCCTCTAATCTTACTGTGTTCAGTTCAACTACTCTTATCTGTGATTTCACACCGCTGCTTTGAAGATTGACATGCTAAACGGACTGACAGCCTTCTTCACGTAAACGCTCATCGTAACCTCATAAAATCAAGATCTAACTTCAAACTGGTAAGTTTTCATTTAATCTTACTATTTTGAGTGTCATAGCAAAGGGCCTGAATACTTATGTAAATGTGATATTTCAGATATTTCTTTTTAATTACTTTGCAAACATTTCTAAACACCTATTTTCACTTCTTCATTCTGGGGTATTGTGTGCAGATTGATGATTTAAAAAAAAGAATTTAATCCATTTTAAAATAAGGCTGTCGCGTAACAAAATGTGGAAAAAGTGAAGAGGTCTGAATACTTTCTGAATGTACTGTACACAGCTACTCAAATAGATGTGATGGACCTGTGGGGGTCCAGAAAATAATGTAGAGATATATGATGACATATCTATTGATCGTTGACTCCAGTTTAATGGATTAACGGAAGGTCAGAAGATGTAAGAAAAGACAGAATATTAGGTTCCCCTTGAATTTCAATGGGATATGTTGGGTTGCAAGTGTGTAATTTCCTGGATTAGTTTTACTTCCCCTAAAGAAAGGAACAACATTGGCTGCTCACCAATCCTCTGGAAAATTCATTGAGTTGTGAGGTCATGTTGCAGTTGTATAAGACTTTGGTGAGGCCGCATTTAGAGTATTGTGTTCAGTTCTGGGCACCGTGTTATGGGAAAGATGATGTCAAGCTGGAAAGGGTTCAGAGAAGATTTACAAGGATGTTGCCAGGGCTAGAGGGTTTGAGCTATAGGGAGAGGTCAAGTAGGCTGGGACTACTCCCTGGAGCACAGGAGGAAACGGGGTGATCTTTTTGAGGCGTATAAAATCATGAGAGGAATACATCAGGTAGATGCACAGAGAAAAAACCAAGCTATAAAGATGAAGGAATTGTCCATAGACAACACAGGATTGTGTTGAGACACAGATCTAGGGAAGTGTATAAAACAATTTCTGCAGCATTGCAGGACCAGAAGAGCACAGTGGTCTCTGTCATTCTTAAATGGAAGAACTTTGGAACCACCAGGATTCTTCATAGAGCTGGCTACACGGCCAAACTGGGCAATCGGGGGAGAAGGGCCTTGGTCAGGGAGGTGACCAAAAACCCAATGGTCACTCTGACAGATGATAGGGGGGACAACTATATCTGCAGCACTCCACCAATCAGGCCTTTATGGTAGAGTGGCCAGAAGGAAACCACTCTTCAGTAAAAGGCATGCTTGGAGTTTGCCAAAAGGCATTAGAAACAAGATTCTATGGTCTGATGAAACCAAGATTGAACTCTTTGGCCTGAATGCCATGAGTCATGTTTGGAGGTAATCAGGCACCTCTCATCACCTGGCCAATACCATACCTATGCTGAAGCATGGTGGTGGCAGCATCATGCTGTGGGGGTGATTTTCAGCGGCAGGAACTGGTAAGCTAGTCAGGATTGTGGGAAAGATGAATGGTGCAAAGTACAGAGAGATCTTTGAAGAAAACCTGCTCCAGAGTGTTCTGGACCTCAGACTGGGGAGGGGGTTCACCTTCCAACAGGACAACGGCCCTAAGCCAAGACAACACAGGATTGGCTTCGTGACAAGTCTGTGAATGTCCTTGAGTGGCCCAGCCAGAGCCCGGACTTGAATCTGATTGAACATCTCTAGAGGGACCTGAAAATAGCTGTGCATTGATGCTCCCTATCCAACCTGACAGCTTGAGAGGATCTGCAGAGATGAATGGGAGAAATTACCCAAATACAGGTGTGCCAAGTTTGTATTGTCATACCCAAGAAGACCTGAGGCTGTAATCGCTGCCACAAAGGTGCCTCAACAAAGTACTGAGTGAAGGGTCTGAATACTTATGTAAATGTGATATTTCAGTTATTTCTTTTTAATTACTTTGCAAACATTTTTAAATACCTGTTTTTGCTTTTTTATTATGGGGTATTGTGTGTAGATTGATGATAAAAAAATAATTTAATTCATTTTAGAATAAGGCTGTAACATAACAACATGTGGAAAATGTGAAGGGGTCTGAATGCAATGTAGCTATTTTTAAAGTTAAGAATTATTCAATGGAAATATTTTCCTCTTTCCGCATCATTTGGAGCAGGGAAGGAAAACAGTGTTAGATTTGATTGAGTTGAAGATAATTGTCCTTACTCACCTATCCCTCTGCTGTCATCCACCTGGAAATGCTCAAGGGGATTTGTTTACTCTCCTTCATTTATTAACAGAGAGGTACTGACAGCTTGTCCTGTCTGCTTAAATATCATTTGGAGACAAACTCCGCCAAAGGGAATCCACAGCCAATAATACTCAGGTCACCCCAGCCCTGCCTGTTTATGCCTCAGGCTTTTTTCCAAGGTACATTGGGATAATTTAGCAGCTTTTATCATTTGGCTGTGCACAAATGAACTCTAAGGGCTAAATGAATCAAGGGGTATATGGGGGAAAAGCAGGAACGGTGTACTGATTTTAGATGATCAGCCATGATCATATTGAATGATGGTGCCCGGCTCGAAGGGCCGAATGGCCTACTCGTGTACCTATTTTTCTATGTTTCTAAACTTTCTATGAAGCAATCATTGATGTGTTCTTTTACGACATTCCATTTCCTCCAACAATCTACAACAGAGTGAAGACTCAGGGAGGTGACCAAGAACCCAATGGTCACTCTGACAGAGCTCCAGAGTTCCTCTGTGGAGAAGGGAGAAACTTCCAGAAGAACAACTATATCTGCAGCACTCCACTAGTCAGGCCTTTATGGTAGAGTGGCCAGACCGAAGCCACTCCTCAGTAAATGGCACATGACAGCCCGCTTGGAGTTTGCCAAAAGGCACATAAACAAGATTCTCTGGTCTGATGAAACCAAGATTGAACTCTTTGGCCTGAATGCCAAGTGTCACTCACGTCTGGAAGAAACTGGGCACCGCTCATCACTTGGCCAATACCATACCTACGCTGAAGCATATTGCTGAACAATATACTTTTAACCCATAGAATGCATCCAGTAATTCTAAGTAATTTATACCTTGCCTCTGCAGGATTAATTCCTCTTGCACACTCCATCTACCACCACAGCTAGATTCGCTATCCGAGGCTCCCCATCCCAAAGCACTGATATCTGTTTGTAAAATTACTGAAGGTTGTTGAGTCAAAATGTTTTTGGTACTTCGTGCGATATTGATTATCCACCATTGCAATTCGGCAATGGCTTTGGCTGGAAAATGCATTGGTCTGTCGAAATGACCTGCATGTTCTTTAAGTGTTTGTTCTCTAGCTCGTTGCAAACTTTGATAGTACAGAGGTCCAAACTGCACTGCAGGGAAAACCGTCACTAATTTACCAATAACTGGCTACTTGCTGATTGGAGGGTTGTTGCTCCTCTACGAGACTGCTACAGACCTCCATGATGTCAACAGCCTTGGCCGTAGGCAAAGTCACTGACATATCAACTGAATCAATGACAAACCCCAAATAGTTAATTATTTGGGAAAGCAGACTATTATTTAAATGGTGGCCGATTAGGAAAAGGGGAGATGCAGCGATGAATGATTTACGTTCAGCTCGAGATTGACAATACCACGGCTGTTGCTTATATCAATCACATGGGAGGGATTAGGTCAGTATCATGTGATAATCTGGCTAACCTAATTTGGGACTGGTGCATTTCCAGAAATATCTGGGTCTCAGCTATCTACCTACCAGGTAGAGATAATGTGGTGGCGGACACCAGGTCACGGAAGTTTAATGACAACATAGAATGGATGCTAAATCCTAATCCTAGGAACAAGATCCAGGAGCAGTAGCAGTATATGCATTCTCGCTACATTGGGGATGTACGTTCTTTTACGCTTTTCCCCCATTCTGCCTCATCAGGCAATGTCTCACCAAAATAGAGCAGGACTCCGCCTCAGGCGTTCTGGTGGTTCCTGACTGGCCTACACAGCCATGGTTCCCATTGGTCCTGAGAATGATGACTCAGCCATTCATGACTGTCCCCAAGTGCAGTAATTTGTTGGTTCATCCTGTAAAAGGAGAAAGTCATCCGTTACATGATCGTATTAATCTGTTAATCTGCAGGTTCTGACCAGACCGTCCCAAGGGCTTGGACTGTCGAATAGGACCGTGGATGTGATTACTGCGGCTTGGAGAGATAGCACTAAAAAAAACAAAAAAACAATATGTGTCCCATATTAAGAAATAGGAGATGTTTTGCTTGCAGTCAGATATATCTTATCATACTGCAAGCAGACCAGATGCATTGGAGTTCCTTGCTACATTGCATTTTGATGAACAATTGAGCTATAGTGCCATTAATAGTGCTCGGAGTGCTTTTTCCTCCTATTTAGGGCAATTTTCGGAACAACAATCTATCGGGTCTCATCCACTAGTGTCCCGATTTATGAGAAGTATCTTTAATAAAAGCATGGTGGTGGCAGCATCATTGGAGCTCAGTATCAGCTGTTGAGCTCACTTTTGAAAAGGATGGGGTTTATCATTCATCCAGATAAGTCCAAATTAACACCAGTCAGAGTTATTGATCATTTTGGTTTCACTATTAACTCAGATCACATGTAAGTAACTCTACCCAGGGACAAAAGGCTGCAGCCAATTGAAGGTTGTGTTAAGCTCATTGAAACACAACAACCTTCAATTAGGCAAGTGGCCAGCTTGGTTGGCAAATTGGTGGCTTCGTTTCCAGCTGTGCAATTTGCACCTCTACATTACCAGCAATTGCAGCGAGCAAAGGAACAGGCACTGACGATGCATTCAGGTCATTATGACAGGCCCATGCAAATACCACCTGTGGCCATTGCTGAAGTACAATGGTGGATTATGAATATCTCAAGTTCTTCCAGACAAATTATTGTTGAACCACCTTCTATTGTCCAACAGACTGATGTTAGTGTGGTAGGTTGGGCTGATACTGATACTATTTCCAGCTGTGGAGGCAGATGGAATATGCATGAGGCACCTCTTCTGCAATCACGAGTAATTAATTATTTAGAGATTTTGGGAACATTTTATGGGCTTAATGCTTATTGTTCTACTAAAAGTCACTTGCATATTCAAGTTCAGATTGACAACACCATGGCAGTGGCATATGTTGATCGTATGGGTGTATCTTGTCGGAATCTTGTGATTGGCAAATCTGATTTGGGACTGGTGTATTTACAGAGACATTTGGCTTTCAGCTATCTACCTACCAGGTAGATTCAACATCGTGGCAGGCTCAAGGTCTCGCAAATTCAATGACAACACAGAATGGATGTGAATCATGACATATTTAATGATGTTGTTGGTCGGTATGGGATGCCAGATATCGATTTGTTTGCATCCAGACTAAACCACCAGTTGCCTTAAATATGTTTCATGGGAACCAGATTCTGGGGCAGCAGCGGCAGATGCATTCTCGCTGCATTGGGGTGGAATGTTTGTCTATGCATTTCCTCTTTTCTGCCTCATCAGTCGGTGTCTGCAAAAAATTAAGCAGGACTCTGCCTCGGGAGTATTGGTGGTACCCGATTGGCCTACTCAGCCATGGTTCCCTCTCGTGTTACAGATAAACATTCAGCCACTTATGACTGTTCCCAAACATAAAAACCTACTGGTACACCCTGTAACTGGTGCTCAACGCCCTTTATATGATCACATCAATCTGTTTGTTTGTAGATTCTAAGGAGGCCATACCTGAGGAGAGGACTATCGGATCGCACTGTGGATGTTCTTACTGCCGCCTGGAGAGATAGTACCCAGAAGCAGTATATCTCTTATATAAGGAAATGGGAGGTGTTCTGCTTCCAGCAAAATATTTCATACTACACAGCATGCATCTCCGATGTACTAGAGTTCCTATCAACCCTCTTTTTCGATCAATGATTAAGCTATAGTGCGATCAATACGGCCAGAAGTGCCCTGTCTTCATATTTATGGATGGGATCGGAACGTTATTCTGTGGGTTCCGACAGGATGGAAGTATCTACAGATGCCATTACATTTTCCATCTACGATCTACTCAAACAGAGCAGACCGGGTGTGACAGGGTTTAGGATTACCTTTTCAGCACACCCTACGGATTCACGCCTATGTGTGGTCTCACACTTATTGGGTTACATCAAGGCCACCAGCACCCTAAGAGGTGCGGAATCAACATTATTGATTAGCCACAAAAAAACACATAATAAAGTGTCGGTTCAGACTATTTCAAGGTGGCTAAAGTAGGTCTGGCTTATGCAGGTATTGACACTGACATTTTTAAATCTCATTCCACCATGGCGGTGCCAACGTCAGCGGCCAAGGCAATGGACGTCCCTATAGACTATATCCTTGTGGCCGCAGGGTGGTCAAGTGAGTGGATGTTTCAGCAATATTATCACAAACCACTTGCTGAACCTGTGGTATTTGCCCGTTCTGTTTTAAGTTCAGTTTTATAGCTTCCCCCTGGGACAGAGGGGTTTCTATTGTTTTCTTTAAAAATTAAACCATTAGTACATTTAAAATCAATGTCATGGTTTAATGCATTATTGATTCTTTCCTCATTCCGAGTCAATCGATGCAGTGAGATGCAGTGCAATCTACGGCATGAAATCACAAAGCTTTGAAATCTTCACATAGTCACTCACGTGACTCCAAAGTAAAATAATAAGATTTTACGAGAACTTACCAGTTTGACGTTTGATCTTTATTTTATGAGGAGTTATGTTGAGGGATTACGTGCCCTCCACGCCCAATCCTCTATCACAAAGGTCATCTGGTAGTTCTAGGTTTCTGCTCTTACTATTATACTTAAATTACTGTTACCTGTGATTTCATACCGCTGCTTTGAAGATTGATGCACATGCGGCCTGACGGGTCTTCTTCATGTAATCCCGCAATGTAACTCCTCATAAAATAAAGATCAAACTTCAAACTGGTAAGTTATCATTTAACCTTACTATTAAATGTAACATCTCCAAGTTGTTGGACGACACAAAGCTGGGTGGCATTGTGAGCTGCGAGGAGGTTGCTATGAGGCTGCAGGGTGACTTGGATAGGTTGGGTGAGTGGGCAAATACATGGCAGATGTAGTATAATGTGGATAAATGTGATGTTATCCACTTTTTTGGCAAAAACATGAAGGCAGATTATTATCTGAATGGTGTCAGATTAGGAAATGGGGAGGTGTAACAAGACCTAGGTGTCCTTGTACATCAGTCACTGAAAGTAAGCATGCAGGTACAGCAAAGTAAAGAAAGCAAATGGCATGTTGGCCTCAAGGTGAGAGGATTTGAATATAGGAGTAAGGAGGTCCTACTGCAGCTGTACAGGGCTCTGGTAAGACCACACCTGGACTATTGTGTGCAGTTTGTCTCCTAATTTGAAGAAGGACATCCTTGCTATTTAGGGAATACAGCGTAGGTTCAACAGGTTAATTCCTGGGATGGTGGGACCACCAGGGGCGCTGGGGAGATGGCTGCCCTGCCAGCAGTCTGTTCATTTTTCCATTCTTTTTGTTAATTTTTAGTGTGTTAAAAGTTTGTTTGAATGTTCTTCGGTTTGTTTTAGGTGAGGGACTTGAACTTAATTTAGCCTTCCATCACAGTGAGGAATGTGTAGTAGTCAGTGTTGGATGTCCATGTTAAAATGTGTTTTTCAGTGATCTGTTGCTTTTAATTGTATGACTGACCTGGCCATTGAAATTCCTCATATGTTGCAAAACAAACTTGGCGAATAAAGTGTGATTCTGATTCTGTTTTCTGATTTTGATATATGATGAAAGAATGGATCGATTGGGCTTATTTACTGTAATTTATAAGGACGAGAGCGGATCTTATAGAAACATATAAAATTCTTAAGGGATTGGACTCGGTAAATGCAGGAAAAATGTGCCCGCTGTTGGGGGAGTTCAGAACTAGGGGTCACAGTTTAAGAATAAAGGGTAGGCCATTTAGGACTGAGATGAGAAAAAACCTTTTTCACCCAGAGAATTGTGAATCTGTGGAATTCTCTGCCACAGATGGTAGTGCAGGCCAATTGACTGGATGTTTTAAAGAGACAGTTAGATATAGCTCTTAGGGCTAACAGAATCAAGAGATATGGGGAGAAAGCAGGAGCGGGTTACTGATTTTGGATGATCAGCCATGATCATATTGAGTGGTGTTGCTGGCCCAAAGGGCCGAATGGCCTACTCCTGCACCTTTTTTTTAAAAATTTCATTGTTTCTATGGAATGTAACTACCTTAAGAGACAGGCTCATGTTTTTACATGTTATTGTATTGCTTGCTTTCTGAGTCATTAGGAGACTGACTGCCAAGAAATTAAACTTTGTATTACCCTTTGCTAAGCAAGAAAATGAGTGGCCATTATTTTTTCAAGGGACCAGCTCAGAATTCATCATATTCCAGTGCTTGTAAATCATTTTTTCATAGCATCTCAGTGCTGTAAGTTTTTATTTTGTAGAGACCAAATATACAAAACTCTAATATAGCCTGAGCATTATCCTAGGAATGTTTTGCACTAATCACTATTTCTAACTCCTTTATACCTTGAAATAAATCCCAGTATTTTATTAGTATTTTAATTGCTTTGATGATTTGAGTATTGAATCATTAAATAAAAAATAGTTCTATTTCCCCCGATCTCTTTGCTCTTTTAACATTTTCAATTTCTTATTTTCTGAGGTGTGAGAGCTATTTCAGTTTATCCAGCAACAATCACCAACTAACGGTTATGATTTTAAACGGAAAGGATCAGTGAGACAGAATCAATCATTGAGAAGATTAAAAATCTCTTTCAGCACTGCCTGTGACAATCTAAACCAATAAGCAAGTCCTTCTCTGTGCGATTACAGTAAATGGTCTTTCACATTTCCACTGAATCTGTGAACTACACAGCGGCTGTTCAATTCATATTGCAGCCTTCATATTAAGGCACCTGCCTTAAATTCTCCTCACAGCTGAGACAATAAAACTTCATTAAAATCAACTAAAAACTCAAGAGTTAAAAAAGGATCCTCAATCATCATTACTGATACTACTGGGTGCCATAATAATACGATTCCAGACTCACGATTATTTGGCAATTTTGGATCACTCTCTAACATGCCCCACAGTGAAGAAGGCTATCAGAAGAATACAACAGGATACAGATCAGCCACAGAATTTCATTGTTCTGAGTCGTTACCTATGGCATGTAAACACTCTTGATTCAAATTGCTGCAGTAGCTCAGATTCTTCATTAAAGGAAGGTAGACAGTTGGAGCCGGAGTAGGGCATTTGTCCTTTTGTCCCGACTTTGCCATTCAGTGTGTCCAAATTCAGTACCTTCATAGGGCTTTCTTCCCATGTCCCTTAATCCCTCTGTCCCTAAAAAAAACACCCTTCTAGAATATATGTAAAGATTTGGTTTCAATTGCTCTGTAGAGTATCACTCCCCAGATGCTGTCTGACCTGCTGAGTTTCTCCAGTGTTTGGCTCAAATAGATTGGGAATGAGGAAGGTGCAAGGAGGCTTGGGTATCCTCTATATACCAATTGCTGAAAGTAACCATGCAGCTGCAATAAATGGTTAACAAGGCAAATGCTATGTCTGAAGAAGGGTCTCGACCCGAAACGTCGCCTATCTCCTTCGCTCCTTAGATGCTGCTGCACCCGCTGAGTTTCTCCAGCTTTTTGTGTACCCTAAATGCTATGCTAGCCTTCTTTGCGAAAGGATTCGAATGGAGAAGCAGAGAAGGGTTTTGGCCCGAAACGTTGCCTATTTCCTTCACTCCATAGATGCTGCTGCACCCGCTGAGTTTCTCCAGCACTTTTGTCTACCTTCAATTGCATAGAGCTTGGAGAAACCACATTTTGAATATTCCATGCAGGTTTTTTCATCTCATCGGAAAAGTAATAAAGTTGCAATGTCAGCAGACATTTACTAGGCTAATGTCTTACCTGTAATTGAGGGATGATGTATGAAGAGAGGGTCTATCAATTTAGATTATATTCACTGGAGTTTAGAAGAATAAAAGGTGATAATTATTCATTATTTACACTTCTGTGGATGAATATAAGCACACATCCTATGAAGCAAATGGTTTTCACTCAAATGAACTGAAAATTAAATGTAACCTAATTTCATTTAGAAAGTATATTTAAATTATTAAAAGACAAATTTGAAGCAACAGGGTTTAATAATCAAATCAAAATTATCCCTTCAATTATTTCTTCATAAACTGATTTATTATTTAATATGAAATCCATTTGATTTTTCTGCACAAAATACTCATTCTGGCAAGTTGCATGTCTCGCACTAAGCTCCACAATCTGCCTTTGTTCTACACAGGCTTTTCTCACACTCATTTCTTGTGCTCACCTTCTTATACTCATAAGAGCATCTACTGTTGTTGCTATTGTTGCTCCTCTTCATTCCAAATGAATAGTGCAGAAAAAATGATGTTCAAGGTCAGTGCAGAAAAGCAACACTGCAGTAAAAGATCCACCATCACTATGCCATGATGCAATTTGCATGAGAGGGGTGGGAGATTGCAACCTTCACATGGTCCACCCTGTTTCGACTAATGCAATCAACCTGACGTGCACAAAAAAATAGATTAAATAGAACAAATTGACCGACAACTTTATGCTGTGCATGCCATACGCAAGAGGAATATTGGCATGAGAGGCCAAATGTCGTACACCTATTTCTATTTTTATGCTCATATTCTTTTGTAAATGCCATGGTGAGCATAGTGAGAAAAATATGTGAAAGAAGCAAGCTAAAATCTGAAAACAATGGAAAATAATCTCAAAACAATCTGAAATGTACAAATCACAATGGTGATACAAATTCTAGTGACCATTGTCTCCACTGCTGATTGCTAATCTGAATTTAATATTAATTAAAACATGAAGTGCTGGAGCAACTCAGTGTGATAGGCAGCATTTGTGGAGTGACTGGGTATGGTGCATTAACCCTTCTCTCTACAGATGCCGCTTAATCCATTGGATAACACCAGCACTTTTAGTTTGTTCAAGATTCAACCATCTGCAGCTACTTGTGTCACTCAACATTAATTAATCAACCTTCGGCCCAACTTGCCCACTCCGACCAACATGCCCCATCTACATCCCACCTGCTTGTTTTTGGTCCATATCCCACTAAACCTATCCTGTACATGTACCTGTCTAATTGTTTTGAACATTGCGATAGTACCTGTTTCAACAACTTCCTCTAACAACTTGTTCCATACACCCACCACCCTTTGTGTTAAAAAAGGGACCCCTCAGGTTCACATTAAATCTTTCACCCCTCACCTTAAACCTATATCGCTGGTTCTTGATTCCCCTACTCTGTGCCTTTACTCGATCTATTCCTCTCATGATTTTGTACACCTCTATAAGATCACCTGTATAGTTTATGCTTGCTGTTTCCGTAGCGGGTTTTACGTGTTAGGGGTGCTAGCCCTACGGTGTCCATAACCAGAGGCGGAGGTAAACATGGAGATGAACATTCCATAAAGATTTGGAAGCCCAGGACACAAATCTATCGAGGGTGGAAGATGTCGCACATAACCAAACAGAATGACTAAAGCTTGCTGCCCAATGCACTCAACAGTATTGGAGGAACTATGTCTATGTAAGTAATAAGATCACCCCTTGTCCTCCTGCACTCCAAGGAATAAAGCCCTAGCCTGCTCAACCTCTTCCTGCAGCTCAGTCCCCCTAGCCCTGGCAACATCCTGGTAAATCTTCACTGAACCCCCTCAAGCATCTTTCCTATAACATGGTGACCAAACCTAAATTCAATACTCTAAATGTGGCCTCACCAATGTCTTATAAATGCAATGTGACCTCCCAACTTTTATACTCAATATGCTCACCGATGAAGGCTAATGTGCCTAAAGCTTTCGACCACCCAATCCCCCTATGCTATCACTTTCAAGGAACTTTGCACCTACACTCCTAGATCCCTCTGCCCCACAATGCTTCACAGAGCCCCATCATTCACTGTGTAGGCCCCTCCCATGTAAGTCTTCCCAAAATGTAACACTGCATATTTCTCTGTATTAAATTCCATTAGTTTGTTTGTGTCCTGTCCCATACCAACAGCCCCAGTATCAAGGCTCCAATTACATTCAATCAGCTTCAACGGACAGGCCTTGTAATGTGCATGCCCAACACCAGACTTCAGAAATAGCCATTGTTTTCAAAGCTCCATCACAGCAAAGAAAGCAGCAGACCGACAAAGGAAATGATTCAAATATGATATCAACACCTCCATGAAAATTTCACAACATCCTGGGGGAATCTCTGGCACATAACCAACCAAGGTGGACAAGAAGCATTGAGAAGGAACCTGGGATATAGCAAGTGTTGGAAGGAACTGCAGATGCTGGTTTAAATTGAAGATTGACACAAAATGCTGCAGTAACGCAGCCTTTTACACCCTTTTACAGGATGGGAATATTGCAAACACTCATTTCCCATGAAAGAATCAACCACTTTGCAGACAGCCCACAAAATATAATATTTGGCAGAAAGAGCTCATTGCCTCCCAAACTGTGAGCAACTGCAAACTCAAATATAAAATTTTACATTTCCCTTGCAGAAACTTTGTTTACTTTGCAAACTGACGTGAGTGCATAAGGCAAACAAAAATGTTGGAGAAACCCAGCGGGTGAGGCAATATCTATGGAGCGAAGGAAATAGGCAACGTTTCGGATCGAGACCCTTCTTCAGATCCTTCTTCAGTCTGAGGAAGTGTCTCGACCCGAAATGTTGCCTATTTCCTTCGCTCCATAGATGCTGCCTCACTTGCGGAGTTTCTACTGCATTTTTGTCTACCTTCGATATTCCAGCATCTGCAGTTCCCTCTTAAACATCAGTGCATAAGGTGCACAGTAATGGACTGAGAATGCAGGAGGCACAGTGGTGCAGCTTGTAGAGCTGCTGTCTCACAGTGCCAGAAACCTGGGTTCTTTCCTGGCCTTGGGTACTGGTCTGCGTTGGAATTTGTGCTTTCTCCCTGTGATCACGTGAGTTTCCTCCGGGTGCTCCGGTGTCCCACTGCATTCCGAAGACATTCATGTTAGTTGGTTAATTGACCTTTGTAAATTGCCCCAAGTGTGTAAGAAATGGATGCAAAAGTGGGATGTTGGAGTGTTTCAGTGGTACAGTGGTAGAGCTGCTGCCTTATAGTGCCAGGGACTTGGCTTCGATCCTGACTATGGGTGCCGCCTATAATAATAGATATTACTGCATAAGACACAAGATCTTATATGTCCAATTTGAGCAAAGTACTCATGATACAGTCATTATATATCATAAAAAGTACTTTAATTTGTATACATACAGAGACCATTGAGATGTGTACTGTAGGCTCCGAATCGTAAGTTAAAACTAAAACACAACATGGCTACCCGCATGCACGAGGTGGCGTTGGTGTGGGAAACCTGACATGGATTTTACTTTGGAGTCACGTGAGTGACTAGGTGAAGACCCTGCCAGCATGCATGCGCGACATATCGTCTACCGCATTGCGCATCGACAAGCTGTGGAAGCGCTGCTCCACCAGCGGTAAGTTTGAATCCTGAAGGTAAGTTTTTCAACTTAACACCAGGTCTGTTTTTTCTCCTTGCAGGAAGCTCTGACAGAGTTCCTGCTGGAGATATCGCTGATTCCCCCTACACCGTGGGGAAATCCCGGCTGCAAGAATCGCGGGGACGCCAGGCTGGGGGGGGGGGGGGTGACCCCACCACAGGCTTCACGGGGAATCCCGTCTCCAGGGACCGCGAGGAAATCCCGGCTGTGCAAACCTCGGACTGGAATCCGCAGGGAACCAGCAGCAAGAAGAATCTGACCGCGGGGTGAACCCGGCTCGGGGAAAACCCGGCTGCGGGGACCGCGGGAAGATTCTGGCTGCGGGGTGAACCTGGCTGGAGGGAAAATCCGGCCGCGGGGACCGCGGGAAGATTCTCCACGGGATGACCCCAGCTGGGGGGGAAAACCCGGCTGCGGAGACCGTGGGGAGAAGCCAAACCATGCGGTGAACCCGGCTCGGGTAAACCCGGCTGCGGGGACCGCGGGAAGGCAAACCGCGGGGTGAACACGGCTCGGGGAAATCCGACCTCGGGGACTGCGTGGAAAAGCACAAGCTGCGGGATGAACCCGGCTTGGGAAACCCGGTCACAGGAACCGCGTGAGGGGACCATGTGAAGACACGGCTGCAGACCGCAGAAGTGCGGATAGCCAGCGGCATTTTTTCAGACTCCAGCGGCAATAGAGTCTGAAAGGCCTGGGCAGGCCAGGAGGGTCCCCTCCAACATGGGAACGTCCTTGGCCGTTTACCCATGAGGAGCATGGATAGCGTCAGAGAGCGCTCATCCCGCTAATGCTCCCTCCTGATATGATCCATGTATGGCATATCAATAGAGATATACCCCCGACGGTAAGCCCAGAGACCTGGCAGGGTCCGGGCTGCGAATATACCGCCGGCGGATGAGCCCGTAGACTTGTAGGGTCTAAGGTTCACCGCCTGCGGAGGAATTTCCTGCCGACGGATAACCCCGGAGACTCAGCAGGGTCCAGGCTGAAAGGCCACCGCCTACGTATCCCGCATGAAGCGAAAGACTCGGAAGTATGTCCAGGGAACATACTGGAGTATAAGCGCGAGGTTCCAGAAAATTCTGACATGGCATCAAGACCTTCGCTAACGAAGAAACCTGAAGGCCAGAGTTCCCTCATGAAGGAGCAGCCACCTCATGCCACAGAGATGCCAGCGGTGGGATACCATTTACCTGCAAAATTGTTCCTGAAAGGACCAGCAGTGAACAACGCTATGTGGGGGTACAATGCACACTTCAAAATGAACTGCTTCCAGAAGAACGCCATCGGACCTGCTTTAAATTCCAAATCTGCAGGTTCAACTGAGGCCAGTAATGTCCAGCCGTCGAATCCTCTCTTCTGGAACCTGCCCAAACAGGTACGACCCGGATGAAGAGTTAAAGCTGTCCGGCTTCTCAAGGTAGTACGGCAACACACCGCACGCCGCTATCGACAGCAAGCGTTTCACTGAAGCTGATGGCAGCTTCAAAACTGGGCCAGGCCTTTCAGGCTGTAGATGATATGTGTATACACCTTTAATTGATAGTGACGATGTGCATGCTAACCACCCCCCCTCCAGTTAGTATAATTGTAACCCACACGCCCCTAGCTCTCTCTCTGGTGATCATGACAGACCACGTACAACTAGGGCTATATGATGTATGATTAATAAAGTACTGAAGACCTTAAGGTGTCTGTGTACCTTCTCTACATGGCGTCAGAAGTGCTTCTTCCTGCGTCTCCAGTCTATCGCGTTTTATTTTCTTAGTCCCAGTACCCTCTCCCTGTGCAATGATGGCTTCTGCCTATCGTAAACCTGACATCCTAGTCTTTGATGCAGACATCACTCATCGCTGGAGTGTGTTCCAATGTGACTGTATGTGAGCATTATGTTACAATCGCTCACCCTGCTGTGGCCCCCGTGGTCAAGGCTTCCCTGCTGCTTGATCTAGCTGGTCCCGAAGTGCTTGAGCGATCGGAGTCATTCATCTATGGACAGGGTGAGAGTATCCAGGACCCGGTATGTCTGCTTGCTAAATTTACAGCGATGTGTGACCTTCCCACTAACCACATCTTAGAGCGTTTCTAACTGTTCTCCTGATGCCAAAACCCTGGGGAATCTATTGACAATTTTGTGGCCACGCTACGCCAACTAGCTCGCCGATGTGACCTGCATGTCCTGACTCCTGATACTTTGACCCGTGACATCTTGGTCTTTGGTCTATGGGATGATAAGCTGCGCTCTGAGCTGCTGCGTAAGCCCTATCTGACATTCAATGAGGCGTTGCATGCCTCTCATTTAGCTGAGGCTGTCTCCTCCGCTGTACCTGACCCTGTGGTCCACACAGCCAGTCTCGATGGTCCCCAGTACAATGCTCCCCGGCGACAGAGGGCAAGCGCTCTGCCAGGCTTCAGACTGCCTCAACGATGTCCGAATTGTAACTTTGTTTCACACCGTTCTAATGTGTGCCCGGCGTTGGGGAAAACCTGTAATTTCTGCAACAAGCCCAACCACTTTTCGGCAGCATGCCGTTCCCGTGGGAACCCTGCACAGCCACAGCAGAAACCGTATCGCTACCTGACACATGATGATACCGCGTCTGGTTCCCATCTCCAGCATGATGAACTCCCCCCGTCTGACTCTGACTCTTCTCAGAGCGAGCTGAGTGTGTTTTCCTTGCGAGGTGCAGCTGCTCTGATAACGGACCCGACCGTCCAAATCATGGTAAATGGCATGGCCTTCTCTGCTAAGGTGGATACGGGGGCTGCTGCTAATGTTATGTCAACAAGCCTGTTACAAGAAATAATGAGCCCGTTTCCACCGACAGTGCTGTTTTGCGTGCCTATGGGGGTGGCGTACTTGTTCCTGTGGGAGGGTCACTCCCCACTGCAAGGTGCTGAAGACCTCTCGGCCCCTCTCTTTCTTCCTGCTAGACGGTAAATGTGACCCCCTGCTCGGCGTGGATGTCTGCCAGGACCTCGGATTGGTGAGCTTCCACAGCGATGTCCACTTGGTAGAGGCACCCCTGAATCCGCTGGCCGAATTCCCAGACCGGTTTGACTCAAAGCTGTAGAAGTTGCCCTGCAGCTACACGATTGCTCTCAATGCCGACATCACGCCGGTCATCCGTCGCCCGCACCGTGTGTCCTTCGCCATGAGGGGCAAGGTCGAGTCTGCTCTTCGCGAGATGGTGGCCACGGGCATCCTGAAGCCAGTAATAGCCGCCACCCGGTGGGTTTCTACTATGGTTGTCGCTGCGAAGAAACACAAGAGCGAAATACGGATCTGCATCAACCCTAAGGACTTGAACTTGGCCATCAGGCGCCCACACTATCCCATGCAGACGGTGGAGGATGTTGCTGTACAGGTCGGCCCTGCCACCGTGTTCTCGGCACTTGATGCCAAGAGTTGTTCTGGCAAATACCTCTAGACGAGCGATCCTCGCACCTGACGACCTTCAGCACGCCCTTCGGCAGGTATCGCTTCCTCCGCATGCCGTTTGGGATCAACTCTGCCAGCGAGGTGTTCCAAAGGACCATGGAACAACTGTTTGCTGGACTTCCGTGTGCCATCATTGTCGACGACATCCTGGTTTATGGGAAGAATGTCGCTGAGCACGACCCCCACCTTTGCCAGGTGCTGCAGCGGGCCCGGGAGGTCAACCTAAAGCTCAACCCGAAGAAGTGCCGATTCCAGGTCCCTGAGGTCACCTACGTGGGGCATGTCTTCACTGCATCGGGGCTGAAGCCCGACCCGCAGAAGACGGCCGCAATATCTGAGATGCCTGCACGTGCGGACGTGTCTGGCCTACAGCGCTTCTTGGGCATGGTCAACTACCTGGGAAAGTTCATCCCCGACCTGAGTGAACTGAGTGCCCCTCTGCGGGATCTGGTGAAAAAGGACACTGCCTGGGCCTGGTTCCCGCAACACCAGAAAGCATTTGACACCCTCAAATCTAAGCTGATCAGCATGCCAACGCTGAAGTACTATGACCTCCAGCACCCCACCGTTCTCACATGTGATGCATCTAAGTTTGGCCTCAGGGCCGCCTGCCTGCAGATCCATGACGGGGTGCAACTGCCTGTGTCGTACGCATCCCGCACAATGACAACCGCTGAACAACACTATGCCCAGATTGAAAAGGAGCTGCTGGCTGTTGTCTTTGCCTGCTCCAAATTCAAGGACTATATCCTGGGCAACTGCTTCACTGTCGAGACGGACCACCAGCCTCTGGTCACCATCCTCAACAAGCCGATACACATGGCCTCCTCCCGGCTCCAGCGCATGATGCTCCAGCTACAACGCTTCACTTTCACAGTGGTTTATCGCAAGGGCAAGGACATGTTTGTTGCTGACACGCTGTCTCGGGCGCCTCTCTCATCCACAACCCGACATCTGTACGAAGCATCCGATCTGATAGTCTTAACCGTTAATTTCGTGCCCTCCAGTCAGTTGAAGTCCCTGTCGAAGCACACGGCGGCAGACGCTTCGCTACAGCAGCTGGCCGCGATCATCAAGCAGGGCTGGCCAGACTGCCGTTCTTCCCTGCCGGCTGCAGCGGTGCCTTGCTTCTTGGTTCGTGACGAGTTGGTGCTGCGTGATGGTGTGATTGTGAAAGGGCACAAGGTGGTGGTGCCCGCAGCACTACGAGAACAATACTTCGAAACCGCTCATCGTGGCCATCCCGGGGCCGAAGCGACCCTTTCCATCGCTCAGAGCCAGTTTTTCTGGCCTGACATGCCTCGCTACTTCCGGGATAGAGTCTCCACGTGCCCTACCTGCAACAGCCTCGCTCCGCAGCAACAGCGGCAGCCGCTCCTGCAGCAGCCAGCTGCTAACCTGTCCTAGTCTGCGCTAGCAACCGACATCTTCGAGTGGCACGGAAAGCACTTCCTGATGCTTGTCGACTCTTACTCCAGCTGGTTTGAAGTTGACCAGCTCCACTCCCTCTCTTCCTCCGCGGTCATCGGGAAGTTACGCCGCCACTTTGCCACCTTCGGGTCACCGGCCAGCCTGCAGTCGGACAACGGCAGCCAGTTCACCTGTGCTGAGTCCCGCTCCGACGTCTACCTGGCTGGCCCTACTGAACCTCCCGCGACCACGCCCTGGGCTCCCCGGCTCAACGACTCATGTCCCGAGTCACGAGGCCCTCGGTCCCGGTGTCTCAGCAGTCCCTGTCCCCCTCCGTCTTTAAACCTGCCTTGGTCCGGAAACGCATTGCCCAAAAACACGGTATACAGAAGCGTTCCCACAACAGGTCCTGCCGTGTCCTCCGCCCTCTTCTCCCCGGCCAGGTCGTCCATATGAGGTCCACTTCTGGCCGTTCCAAGCTGGCTGTGGTTGTCGGTTCTGCCGGTTCCCCTCGTTTGTACCTTGTCAACCATGACGGAAGGGTGTACCGCCGGTCCCGCCAGCATCTCCGTCTCGTGAACGAGCCCCTCCCTCCCCCGGCGGCTCCGTATGCCCCCACGCTGCCACTGTTGCGGCCCAGTGCTTTGCCCGTTCCTCTGGGGTCACCCCCCCCCCCCCTCGTCCTCCTCCTGTCCGCCTCCCGGCTGCGGTCCCGCTTTCTCCGGATTCCTCGCCCTTCTCTTCGCCGTCTCCCCCGATGCCTTAGTCGCCCAGGGGTTCTCCTGTCCGTAGCCCCCACCATGCCCCGGCGTCGTCCCCACCTGTTCCCTTTGAGGAAGGAGGTGATGGCGAGGTGCGGACACAGTCTGGTCGCCTGGTCAGGCCGCCGGTCCGTTACGGTGATTACGTGTGATTCTGTATTCCCGTGCTTTATTGTTTGCATTTACCCTAGCGCATGAGACGTGGTCGCCCTGTCACTCACTATTTGTTTTGGTAGAGGAAGGATGTAGATGATATGTGTATACACCTTTAATTGATAGTGACGATGTCCATGCTAACCATCCCTCTCCAGTTAGTATAATTGTAACCCGCACGCCCCTAGCTCTCTCTCTGGTGATCGTGACAGACCACGTACAGCTAGAGCTATATGATGTATGATTAATAAAGTAGTGAAGACTTTAAGGTGTCTGTGTACCTTCTCTACACAGGCCAAGGCCAAACCGGTCCTCAGTGAATTGGGTCCACGCACCCCAGCAATCCGAAGCTGGGACGGAATTAGAACCCGCACCAGGGGCCTTTGGGCTTACCACAAGACCACCAATAACCATTAAGGTAGGTGAGTCTGGTTCTTTCCGAAATATGAGGTATGTGGACCATTTACAAGTTGGTAAATTTACACTTGCTTTATGCAAGACAGAGTTGCTTTTTAAGACAGGCCACAGTTACAGGCCGCTCATTCACAATGAAAGATACCGATTCTACTCGCATATGCAGCATAGACTTTTCTGAATAGAAAACTTCATTACTGTCTCACAACAGGGGAACAGTTTCCACTCACTGGGCTCACCAACAATATTTGAAATTTAGCTGGATGGAACAATGTTACAGTCAAAAGCATGGCAAAATGGGCAAACTTCAGCCCCAGGCTATCTACCAAATTACTAAAACCAGTGCTCGGCTGCTCAGAACCAAAGCTATTATTATGGGCTATCTGGATGATGTTCTAAAACGCTGTATTTTGCCAAATCAGCTGTATCAGCCACAGATTATCATGCAGAAATTAGATTCTCATCCATCCAGTTAAATTTAAGTTGATGCCAACTGAAATTATTGAGTATTAGGATTACCTTTAACTCTATTAAATTATCTGGGATTGGCAATATATTGGGTTCAGCTGTGCTATTTGTGCCTTTTGCACCATCAGAGCTACACGGCGTGCCAAGGAGCAAGCTCACAGTTACCATGTAGGTCATTACTACCAGACCTACGCTATTCAAGCTGAAACTATCAAAGTCACCATGGTGGACAAACAGTATTCAGCATTGCTCCACTAACCTTCATCAGTACTCGTCAGTTAATTACTAACTGATGCTATTGCTTAAAGATGGGTAATTACTAAATACCATCTTTAGTTACGGGGGCGGATGGGGTTTGCATGAGTTACCAATTATTCAGTTATAGGGTATCAACTACCTATTCACATTAGCTGCATTCTGTGGATTAAAGGTTTGTGCAAATATGCATAATCTGCATGCAAACTTGATACACTCTGGTACTATTATATGTTAATCACATGGGTGCAATCAAGTCAAAGTATCCGGTAATAGTTTACCCAACTTCATTGGCATTGACGTATCAGAGGAGTTACGATGAGGGATTATGTGCCCTCCGCTCCCAACCTTCTATATAAAGATCAACTGGTATTTTAGTTCTCTTATCTTACTGTACATTCAGTCAACTTCTGTTATCTGTGTTTTCACACCGCTGCTATGAAGAATGTCGCGCATACATGCTGGCGGGGTCTTCATGTAATCCCTCATCGTAACTCCTCATAAAATAAGGATCAAACTTCAAACTGGTAAGTTCTTGTTTAATCTTACTATTATGGATCAGATCATCAGCAGCAAAACAAGACACGGATCAAATCAGCAAAACTGTTTGATCTACGTCCCCCTTCTTGGGCTTTTGCTCAATGGGCAAACATAAAGCATGCAGGAGTAACATGTATATAAAGCTGTAAAAATTAACTAGTCAAAAGTCAAAAGTCAAAAGAGTTTATTGTCATGTGTCCCTGACAGGACAATGAAATTCTTAGCACAACAGAACATAGTAGGCATTGACTACAATTATATACTTAAATACACACATTAATTAATAAATTAATAAAGTGCAAATAACAGATGGAAGGGTATTAATGTTCAAGGTTTTGTCCGAGCCAGGTTTAATACCCTGATGGCTGTGGGGAAGTAGCTATTCCTGAACCGGGTCATTGCAGTTCTCAGGCTCCTGCACCTTCTACCCAAAGATAGCAGGGAGACGAGTGTGTGGCCAGGGTGGTGTGGGTCCTTGATGATGCTGCCAGCCTTTTTGAGGCAGCGACTGTGGTAGATCCCCTCGATGGAAGGAAGTTCAGAGCCGATGATGGACTGGGCAGTGTTTACTACTTTTTGTAGTCTTTTCCTCTCCAGGGCACTCAAGTTGCCGAACCAAGCCACGATGCAACCAGTCAGCAAGCTCTCTACTGTGCACCTGTAAAAGTTAGAGCGAGTCCTCCTTGACAGACCAACTCTCCGTAATCTTATCAGGAAGTAGAGGCGCTGATGAGCTTTCTTAATAATTGCATCTGTGTTCTCGGACCAGGAAAGATCTTCGCAGATGTGCACGCCCAGGAATTTGAAGCTCTTGACCCTTTCAACCATCGACCCTAAGATATAAACAGGACTGTGGGTCCCCATCCTACTCCTTCCAAAGTCCACAATCAGTTCCTTGGTTTTGCTGGTGTTGAGGGCCAGGTCATTGTGCTGGCACCATATGGACAGTTGCTCGATCTCTCTTCTGTACTCCGACTCATCCCCATCAGTGATACGTCCCACTACAGTGGTGTCGTCAGCGAACTTGATGATGGAGTTCGCACTGTGAGCCGCTACGCAATCATGAGTATAGAGTGAGTACAGCAGACGGCTGACCATGCAGCCTTGAGGTGCTCCCTTGCTGATTGTTATCGAGTCTGACACTATCATCTAGTCTAACTATCATCTACAGTAAAGCAATGGAGTATATACTGCAAGTAATATAAGTAACGTCAGTTATAGTTGAGTCCAAGATCTGCATCTAGACATAATCCCCTTATCTAGCCACAGGCTTGCTAACCCAACCTGCACGCATACGGTACAGGCCTTCAGCCGTGCCCCTCACAGGAGATGTCGCCACAGGCACGTCCTCCATCGGGACATTCTTAGCAGGCGACAACTCAACCAGCGCAGGTTTTGCAGGGGATTTGTCGACAAGCTTCATCGTCATCGGCACCAACCCCATTGGCAGTCCTTTTGCAGGTACAGAAACAAAGTTCTGATCGCAGAACTGCTCACTGCCTGCTGTCACATGTCCATCATTCAGATAGTCATTTCCATCTGTCCATAGCACATAATCTGGGTCATCTGCATAATCATACTGAACCTGCCTCGATGGCACCGGCTCATTTACTGGCAGAATATGTCGTCGGTTTTCGTCTGTATAGAACTCGGCCAGATTGAATCAAATAAGACCTTGATTCCGGACGCACCTCCTTGACCATCATACCCCTTCTGGGTTTGGAGATGAACCACCTGGTCCTCTGAAAATGGTTGGAGAGGACAACTAGAACGGCCGTAGTACGCTTTCTGTGTCAGTTTTTTATCGGATGGATTTTCCGCAAGGTTAATGTATTGTATATATTTATCATTCAAATAAAGTATAAAGTTTTTTATGCTGCAGACGCACCCAAACCACCTCGGGCTCGCAGACTTGTGGCTGGAGCAGCTGCTTCGAGACTGGAAGAGTAGCCCTGGTCTGTCAGGACATGAGTCGCTGAGCCGGCGAACCGAGTGTGGGATCACGAGGAATGTTGCGGAGATTGAAAAGATCCAAATACACATCAGACCTGGCCCTGCTGGACTTCTCCATCAGCTCATTCTCGCTGCAGGCAGCTCGCTCAGCCAGCCCGTTCGACTGGGGGCACTCCTGACTGCTGGTGATGTGCCTAAAATCCCATTTCGTTCCAAAGTCTTTGAAACACTGACGTGAATTGGTCACCATTGTCCGATCCTGCTATCGAAAACAAGGGGGTCAGGTTTTCTGAAACCTTCCGCCATGTCTAAGACTATGAAAAAGCCTTGTAAATAACAGCCAAAGTCAAACCGAAATCCCACCTCCGACATCATGTGCAAAGTATTTATGATACATTATAGTCATTATATATCATAACAAGTATTTCAATTTGTATACATACAGCGACCATCGAGATGCAGGCTTCGAATCGTAAGTTAAAACTAAAACACATCATGACGGCCTGCATGCACGAGGTGACGGTGGTGTGGGAAACCTGACATGGATTATGGATCAGATCATCAGCAGCAAAACCAGACACGGATCAAATCAGCAATACTGTTTGATCTACACAATTTACCACATATGTGTCTAAACTTTTGACTGTTTACTTTAGAATTGAAAAGCTAAAAATCTGAAGATGCTTGAAACATAAATTAAAAAATGAAACACTGGAAATACTCAGCAGGTCAGGTAATAATTATGAAAAGAGAAACTGAACTTCAGGGCAATGATCTATCATCATAACCAGGAAAGTCAGCAGCGATAAAAGTTAATTGATCTGAAATGTGAACTCTGTTGCACTTTGCACAGATTGTGGCTGACCTGTTGAATATTGAAACAGAAACATAGAAAAATAGGTGCAGGAGTAGGCACCGCCATTCAATATGATCATGGCTGATCATCTAAAATCAGTGCCCCGTTCCTGTTTTTTCCCCATCCCTTGATTCCTTTAGCCCTAAGAGCTAAATCTATCTAGCTAATCTATATTTCAACCATTTTCTGTTTTTATTGCTAAAGGATACAGCTTGACTGAAGTATACAAATCAAACCATAACCTCGATGATCTGCTGATGCCACCACACAGTTATTAGTGGCCAGCCGGGGATTTCATGGAGAGGATGCACAATGGCATAGGGACACTGCTCAAGTCAGGCAAATTTGTGCTGGGGCTTTTTGTGGCGAACATTTCTTCCACCCAAGCAAGATTTATTCTGTGAAAATTGAGACATTTGTCACCCTTTGGTTACTCATCCAAAGGTCATGGATCCCAGAATGACCCCAACATTCTAATCTGCTTCATAAAACATCTATTTATAAAAAGGAACTTTTTGAACATCAGTAAAAGAAGATTTATTTCCCCTGACTTTTCCCTTATTCTCTTCCTTGCCTATGAATGATAGACATAAACAGTGCAAATGCAACCAGGTGTCTGTGAACTTGCAAACTCAGAAAAAGTCAGTCAGAGATCATAGTCTTGTACTATACAAATATATACAATATATTGTTATACTCAATGATAACAGAGATTTATTCTCACAATAACTATAACATGTTTATTTTTCCCTACTTAATATGATTTGGATTTATTCAACTTCTTAAACTTACCAACAAACTCTCATTACAATTCACATAACACTTCCCAAAAACAAGATGCTGCAGGTAGAAAAACAGATGTTGGAAATATTCAGCATCTCTGGAGAGCAGGATTTAGAGTTAATAAATGCGACTCTGCACAATAATTTAGTTTAGTTTTGTTTATTGTCATGTGTACCGAGGTACAGTGAAAAGCTTTTTTGTTGCATACCATCCAGTCAGCAGAAAGACGATGCTGGGTGCTGATTGTGGATGATCAGCCATGGTCACATTGAATGGCGGTGCTGGCTTGAAGAGCCGTATGGCCTCCTCCTGCACCTATTGTCTATTCTCTATCTATTGATGCACATTTACATATTTACAACTGAGCCATCCATTGCGTACAGATACAGGATAAAGGGAATAATGTTTAGTGTAAGATAAAGTCCAGTAAAGTCCAATTACAGATAGTCTGAGGGTCTCTAATGAGGCAGATGGTAGCTCAGGACCGCTCTCTATTGTTGATAAGATAGTTCAGTCATCTGACCCACAGGCCTCTTTCAACATTCCTCCTCCTCACTAATCCTGCACCCAAAATATATTTACACCATCCATGAGATCTCTTCTGACTGGAGATTTCCATTTCGCATGAAGTGAGCATTGATGGAATTGGAGACCACCACCTCCTGCCCTGTCAATGTTTGAAAGCACACTGCTCTCAAAGGCACTCCCAATATCCAGATTTTTCTTTTTAAAGCGTGATTTTTTTAATTATTTAGGAAATTAGAAATATTTTAAAATAATATCATGAGGGGAGTAAATAGGGTACATGCACAGAGACTTTAACTACGAGTAGGGGTATCATGAACCAGAGGACATCGAGATGAGAGGACATGGAGGTGAGAGGGGAAAGATTTAATAGGAATCCGAAGGGCAACTATTTCACACATCACACAAAATGCCAGATGAGGTATTTGAGGCAGCTACTAGGACATTTAAGACATTTGGACAGGTACATGAATAGGAAAGGTTGAGTCATATGTGCCAAATATGCCCTTATGAGCAGGTGGGACTAGTGTAGATGGGGCATCTTGGTTGGCATGGGCAAGTTAGGCCAAATGGCTTGTTTCCCAGCTGAGTGACTCCATAAATAACCTAATTACACATTAGATTACTGTGGGTAAATGAGAAGCTTGACAGTGTGGCCTCCTCACAGTTTAGGTTTAGGTCAGGTTTCATCTTGAGCTTGGATGCTATCTGTGGTTGTATATTGGTCCTATGACTACAGGGGTTTATCTAGGGTTCTGCAGTTTTCTCCCACAGTGCAAAGATCAGCTGCTCACCAGAGTAATTGGTTACTGTAAATTATTCCTATTGTACATGGGTGGTCAAAGAATTAGCATGGTATTGATGGGAATATGAGAAAGAATAGGTTACAGGGAAATAATTGGGGAGATGGGATTGAAGATATATAAATAAAAAGTTTAACCCATGTTTTCCATTTTAATGAATACCAGTTAGCACATTCAAGTTGATGAGTTTGTTGCTTGAATGTCAGCTAATGAGCACAGATGCTGAGAGTTCAATTTTTCCCACTGTTTCCAAACATAAAGTGCTGGAGGAACTCAGTAGGTCAGGTCGCATAGAGTAATTGTCATAGAGTCATAGAGTGATACAGTGTGGAACCAGGCCCTTCGACCCAACTTGCCCACACCGGCCAACATGTCCCAGCTGCACTAGTCCCACCTACCAGCATTTGGTCCATATCCCTCCAAACCTGTCCTATCCATGTACCTGTCTAACTGCTACTGAAATGTTGGGATAGTGCTTGCCTCAACTACCTCATCTGGCAGTTTGTTCCATAGACCCACCACCTTTTGTGTGAAAAAGTTATTCCTCAGATTCCTATAAATTTCCCCTTCACCTTAAACATATGTCCTCCGGTCCTCGATTCACCTGCTCTTGGCATGAGACTCTGTCCATCTACCCTTTATTCCTCTCATGTTCTTATACACCTCAATAAGGGAAGAAATCAAGGGAATTGGGCATATGGGGAAGAAATCAGACTGAGCAAGGGTCCTGAGGTCTCATGTAACCAGGTACAGTGAAACGCTTTTGTTGTGTGCTAGCCAATCAGTGACAAGATAATACATGATTACAATTGAGCCAGTCACAGTGTACAGATATATGATAAGGGAATAACATTTAGTGCAAGATAATGCGAGTAAAGTCCGATCAAAGATAGTCCGAGGGTCACCAATGGGATAGGTTGTAGTTCAAGACTGCTCTCTGGTTGCGGTAGGATGATTCAGTTGCCTGATAACAGCTGGGAAGAAACTGTCACTGAATCTGGAGGTGCATGTTTTCACACTTCTGTACTTTTTGCCTGATGGGTGAGGGGAGAAGAGGGAGTGCCCAGGGTGCGACTCATCCTTGATTACGCTGCTGGCCTTGCTGAGGTAGCGTGAGGCATAAATGGAGTGAAACGTCACCTGTCCATTCCTTCCCCAGATGCTGGCTGATTTGCCAAATTCCTCCAGCACTTTGTGATTTGCTCAAGATCTGAGGTTTCATGTGTCTCCAATGTTTCAAGGGGTCAGTAATCTTTTATTAGTCAATTTGAAGCATGAAACCTGTTTGTTTATCAGCAGACACTGCCTGTTTTAGTGAATATTTCCAGAATGTTCTACTTTATTAAAAAAATCTTAGTTTGCCTTTTTTAGAGAAATCCAGAAGATTAACAGGAATTTATGGCACTTACAGTCAAAGGTGAAGAGCTAAAAATGCCTTCAACCAACCTAGATTCACACTAAGCAGACTTCCCAGCTCTTGGTCTGTATGTAACCTTACTAATTGTGGCACAGCAATCAAGCTCAATAAAGAGATTTGTAAACACGTTCAGGTTCTCTCCCTCCTCTATCCTCTGATCAGATCCCCATCACCCTTACTGAAATAAACAATTCTATAATCCCCTTCAACATATATCTGCCTAGTCCGATAAATCTATGCTCCTCAGCTGTTGATGTCTCCATTAAGGCATTTTTGGCTCTTCTCCTTTCCAGAAATCATAACATTTTAAACATCTCAATTTAATCGCTGTTTTTTACCAGGAAAACAGTAACATTCAAATGTGAATCTGCAGTGTCAGTAATATGAATGTTAGTCTCTGATAATTGCACTGAGTTGTAGTTAAATATTTTATGTACAGTAATAGCCAATTATTGTGAGTTTTACAAAATGATATACAAGTACTGTTTGTTTCAGAAGGAACTGCAGATGCTGGAAAATCGAAGGTAGACAAAAATGCTGGAGAATCTCAGCGGATGAGGCAGCATCTAGGGAGCGAATGAAATAGGCGACGTTTCGGGTTGAGACCCTTCTTCAGACTGATATGGGGGTGGGGGGGGGGTGGGAAGAAGAAAGGAAGAGGCGGAGGCTGTGGGAGAGTTGGGAAGGGGAGGGGAAAGAAGGGGAAAGCAGGGACTACCTGAAATTTGAGGTCAATTTTCATACCGCTGGGGTGTAAACTACTCAAACGAAAAATTAGATGCTGCTCCTCTAATTTATGGTGGGCCTCACTCTGGCCATGGAGGAGGCCCCGGACAGAATGGTCGGATTCAGAATGGGAGGAGAAGTTAAAGTGCTGAAGTACCAGGAGATCAGGTTGGTTATTGCGAACTGAGCAGAGGTGTTATGCGAAGCGATCGCCAAGCCTGCGCTTGGTCTCACCGATGTAGAGCAGCTGACACCTAGAGCAGTGGATGAAATAGATGAGGTTGCAGGAGGTGCAGGTGAACCTCTGCCGCAACTGGAAAGACTGCTTGGGTCCTTGAATGGAGTCAAGGGGGGAGGTAAAGCGACAAGTGTGGCATTTCCTGCAGTTGCAAGGGAAAGTTCCAGGAGAGGGGGTAGTTTGGGTGGGAAGGGCCGAATTGACCAGGGAGTTACAGAGGGAGCGGTCTCTGCTGAAAGCAAAGCCGAAAAGCACTGTTTGCTCCTTTTGCTCTCTATATGTAAAAACAGTTTTCTCTCAGTTTATAGCATTGTGTAATGGGCCTGTCCCACAGGCAACTTTTTAGGCGAGTGCAGGAGACTCTGCTCTCGCCACATGGTTGCCACATGTTCGCTCATGGTCTCTGGTGAATCTCCTTCATGGTCGCGAGGAATTCCTGCATTCTGGGAACTAGCAGCAGCCTCAGTACTGTCGCGGCAAATTTTTCAACATGTTGAACATTTTTCTGCGACCAAAAATTGGTCGCCATGGAGATAATCAATAATCCTGTAGTCGTAGGTGCAGTAGTAGTGCGGTCGCCATGTAGTTGTAGGTAGTTTTAGTTAATCCCCTTTGCTGACTGATTTTCATTGGATCATTGGGGACAAAAAACATAAGCAGTAGATTTCAGAACCAAGGATAACCGACCAGTAATGTTAAATGTCTGCCGAACTTCACAGCTGAGTATCTCTGGCTTATTAAAAGTTGTCTCCACTCCTTCTCACCCCTTCTCCCACTTCTCCCCTCCCCCCCCCCCTTTCTTCCCACCTCTTTTAAAGGACTTAACGTACACTGTGCTAGCCATCTTAATTATAGCGCCAACCTACCTGTTCATCGTGGTGTGTGTCTGTATCACCTTGGCTTTGCACCATGTGACTTTCAGACAGTGCTCACCCCACTTGCCTTGGCCCCCGATCTTTGGGATGTGTTTGTGTGTGTGTGTTCCACTCTGACAGTCGCCGTTCCAGTTCCCGGTTTATCAGGCGACTGCTGGTAACTTGACAGTCGCCGGCAGTCCGCTGAAAAGTCGCCTAAGTGGGACAGGCCCAATAAAGCCTTTATCATCCAACCATGTTCTTTTTGCCCGGCCTCTATAAACTGTGATAAACCACTCCAGAAAATAAGAGCCTCAATATCTTGTTTAAGAAGGAACTGCAGATGCTGGAAAATCGAAGGTAGACAAAAATGTTGGAGAAACTCAGCGGGTGAGGCAGCATCTATGGAGCGAAAAAAAAAAATAGGCAACGTTTTGGGTCGAGACCCTTCTTCAGACTGATGGGGGGGGGGGGGAGAAGAAAGGAAGAGGTGGAGACAGTGGGCTGAGGGAGAGCTGAGAAGGGGAGGAGAAAGTAAGGGCTACCTGAAATTAAAGGTCAATGTTCATACCGCTGGGGTGCAAACTGCCCAAGCAAAATATGAGCAGCTGCTCCTCCAATTTATGTTGGTCCTCACTCTGGCCATGGAGGAGGCCCATGACAGCAAGGTCGGATTTGGAATAGGAGGGGGAGTTGAAGTGCTGAGCCACCGGGAGATCAGGTTGGTAATTGTGAACCAAGTGGAGATGTTTGGCGAAGTGATCGCCAAGCCTACGCTTAGTCTCACCGATGTAGAGCAGCTGACATCTAGAGCAGCGGATGCAATAGATGAGGTTGGAGGAGGTGCAGGTGAACCTCTGCCACACCTGGAAAGACTGCTTAGGTCCTTGAATGGAGTCAAGGGGGGAGGTAAAACGACAAGTGTAGCATTTTTTGCGGTTGCAAGGGAAAGTGCCCGGCGAGGGGTTGGTTCAGGTCAGAAGGGACAAATTGACCAAAGAGTTACGGAGGGAGCGGTCTCTGCGGAATGCAAACAGGGGAGGAGATGGGAAGATGTGGCAAGTGGTGGGATAAGTTGGAGATGGCGAAAATGTCAGAGGATTATTTGTTGTATGTGACGGCTGGTAGGGTGGAAGGTGAGGACAAAGGGGACGCTGCCCTTGTTACGAGTGGGGGGGATGGGGAGTGAGAGCAGTGTCACAGGGTATAGAAGAGACCCTGGTGAGAGCCTCATCTATAGTACAAGAGAGGAACCCCCGTTCTCTGAAGAATTAGGACATCTCCGATGCCCTAGTGTGGAGCACCTCATCCTGGGTGCAGATGCGGCGTAGACGGAGGAATTGGGAGTTGAGGATGGAGTCCTTACAGGAAGCAGGGTGGGAAGAAGTGTAGTCCAGATAGCCATGGGAGTCAGTGGGTTTATAATGGATGTCGGCCAGTAGTCTGTCACCTGTGATGGAGACAGTGAGGTCAAGAAATGGTAGGGAAATGTCTGAAATGGTCCAGGTGTATTTGAGTGCCGGATGGAAGTTAGTGGTGAAATGGATGAAGTCAGTGAGTTGTGTGTGTGGGGGCAGGAGGTAGCACCAATGTATTCAAAGAGGTAGTTCACCACCATCTTCTCAATGGTAGTTAGGGGTTGAGCTATAAATATTGGTTCTGCAAGTAACATTCTTATCCCATCAGTTAACTAACTGCAGCTTCATGTTCTGCTTTTTTATCCAATCAGACACTTTTCAATGATTCACTTCAGGAATGTCCATAACATATGTATTATTCTCAGGTTATATGAGCTCCTCAGAACTCTCAAAATATACTTTTAAAGTCAGAAACTCTTAATGTTTGTAAAATAATTCATATATTCCATATAATATTGACCTGACCAGGATTAATAATATAAGAATGCTACTTATCTGAAATAAATGACCTCAAATTACTTTTTGAAAGATTTATAACTTAATCATACTAAATGGTTTGCATTGTTGAAAAGGTTATTGAAACAAGATTTTTCTTCACCACATTTACTTGCAGTGAACTGCACCAGCTGAATATTAGTATATTGATTGATCGCTTAGCTTGTAATAAAACTCCTGTTGATTCAAAGTTTATGAGCAGATCTTGTAGATGAGGATGGTAGTCTTTCCCTCAGGTAGTTTGTCAACCCTCTCAGCTGTAGTGTAATGAATGGTATTTAATACAAAAATGTGTGCAGTGAATAATCAATCTTCTGCAGCTGCAAATGAGCCTTCAAAACAAATTTCAAGTAAACCTCCTTTTTCTTGTGTCCGTGCCTTCTCTTCCATATGAAGTGTCTAACTGATGATTAATATTTGCATAATTGTTTAAATCTTAGCTGAGCAAACAGAATGAATTTGACTCTTAGCCGAACAAAACCTTATTAAACATTTTCTTTAGGGCATGTCTGACCTACAAAAAAAGCCGAGAGTATATTTCCACCCCTTAATGGTAGTTACAATTTGTCTTAACCATGTTTTTCTCTCCCAATGCATTGCGAGCAGCAAAATGCCTCAACATTTGTGATAATTCCATAATTACCTCATTTTAGTTGTGATTACCTTGTAACTAAAATGACATGAGTACAGCACAGATACAGGCCCCTTAGCCTGCCATGTCTATGCAAACCATCACATTCTAATTCAATTTAGAGCACTTAGTCCATAGTGCCTTGTAAATTCAAATGTTTGCCCAGTTGCTTCTTAACAGTTTTGAGACTACCTGCCACCACCATTTTCCCAGACATTGTGTTCCAGATTGCAACCACCTTCTGGGTAAAATAAATCTTAAATCTCCTCTAAACCTATTATTCCTCAGCTTAAAGCTATGCCCCCTAGTCTTTGACACCTCTGCTCTGGAGAAAGGTATCCTACTGTCTAATGTATCTTTGTCTCTCAATTTCATATACTTCTGACAGGTGTCTCCTCAGGCTCCTCTGCTTCATGAAAAACAAACTTGGCCTATCTTCTCATAACTGAAACATCCCGTCCCATGCAACATCCTGGTGAATCTCCTCTGTAACCATTCTCGTGTAATCATTTCCTCTATAGACTGATAACCAGAAATGATGACAATATTCAAGCTGTGGTTTAATCACAGTTGTACTAAAACATTCCTGTTCTTACCCTCCGTCGTGGCTAATGAGGGCAAGCATCACATATGCTTTCTTCATCGTGTTATCCACTTGTGCCAGCCTCCTTCATAGATCTTTGGGCTTGTGCACCAACATCCCTTTGCTCCTCAACACACCTTTCAGGCCCAATGGCCTTCCTATATCAGAACTCTCAAAATGCATCCACCCACCCCCAAGCAGAATTGCAACTACCATTGCCCTCCCAAAACTACCAGATGATCATTATCATTAAGTTAAAGTTAAGTTTAAGTTAAGTTTAAGTTACATTTAAGTTACGGTTAAGTTACGGTTAAGTTAAGCTTCGCTTAGAGATACAGGGTGGAAACAGACTCATTGGCCCACCGAGTACATGCCGAGCTGCAATCACTAGTTCTATCCTACACAATAGAGGCAATTTACAGAAGCCGATTATCCTACAATTCTGCATGTCTTTGGAATGTGAGAAGAAACCTGAGCACCCAATGAAAATCCACGTGGTCACAGGGAGAATGTACAAACCATACAAACAGCAGTCATAGTCAGGATCAAACCCGGATCTCTGGCACTTTAAGGCAGCAATTGTACTTTTGCATCACTGTACCATTCGGTAGCCTTGGACTACCCTCCTCATTACCAACAACATCATCAATATTCACAGCACCTGCAAACTTACTAATCATGCCTCCTACTTTCACATCTACGTTGTCCATTTATATAACAAGTAGCACAGGTCCCAGAACAAATCCTTGTGGTACATCAGGTTATAGACTTGCAATCAAACCAGACCCACCACTATCACCGTTGTCTTCTGTTATTAAGCCAATTTTGGATCCAATTGATCTACTTGCCTTAGATCCCATGGGCTCAAACCCTTTGGACCAGCCTTCAATGTGAAATCCTGTGCATGTTTTCCTCGTGATTGCTTTGGTTTCCTCTGAGTGCTCTGGTTTCCTCCCACTTCTCAAGGACATGCAGGTTTGTAGGTCAATCGGCTTTGCACTGTAAATTGCACTTGTGTTTAAGGGTGGGTGTGAAGCAAGATAGGCATAGAAAGGGTAAACAGTCAGAAGCAGTGCTGAACTACTATCTACCTCTTTGGTGATCCTCAGACTTTTCTTGATCAGATTTTGCTGGCTTTACCTTACACTAAATGTTATTCCCTTGTACTGTAATATACTGTCAATATACTGTACACGGTATGGCTCGATTATAGACATGCATTGTCATTCTGCTGACTGGATAGCACGCAACAAAAGAGAAGGGTCTCGACCCGAAATGTCACCCATTCCTTCTCGCCAGAGATGCTGTCTATCCCGCTGAGTTACTCCAGCATTTCGTGTCTAACCTCTGACAATGATTGCAAGCAGTTGGGACTAGTGTAGATGGGACATTGTGTGGACAAGTTGGGCCAAAGGGCCTGTTTTCACTAGTGTTGCACTGCCTGCCTGATCTCTGCTTCCTTTTTTGAATCAAGTTACCACATTGCTGTCTTCTAGTCATCTGGGCCTTTACCTGTCAACAACGATTTAAATATCTTGGTCAGGGCCCCAGTAATCACTGCCCTTGCTTCACATAGCAGCATTGAATAACTCTCATAATCTCTGGGGATTTACCCACCTTTATGCCTGCCAACACCTCTAATACCATTAAAAAAAAATCTTAACATGCTCCAGAATCCAGTGTCAAAGGAAATTTTCACTTAAGACAGCACTCATGATTTCTGGTTCTTCGTAGTTTGGCCCTTTGCTCCCAAATGGATGGCACACTCTCGCCAGTTATTTTCTTACGTATAATACACATAAAAGGCCTTTGGATTTACATCAATCTTATCTGACAGTAATATTCCATGACCCTCTCATCTCTGGAACACCTAGATAACACCTAAATCAGACTCTTATTTATTGATTCTATCACTGCTTTCAACACCAAAATCTTATCAAAACTCATCTCCAAACTCTTCAGTCTGGGAGTCAACACTCTCCTCTGCCATTGACTTCACATGGCCTATTTTCCAGATGTTGTCAGTTCGCTTTTTTGCTTTATTTCTTAGTTTTAGATATAGTGTAGAAACAGGCCCATCGAGTCCATGGCAACTATCAATCACCCGTACATTAGTGCTATCTTATCCCATTTTCACATCCTACATGCTCAAGGAAATTTACAGCAGTCAATTAAACTATGAACCTGCACATCTTTGGAATGTCGGAGGAAACTAGAGCATCCCCAGAAAATCCACGCGGTCACGGGTAGAAAGTACAAACTCCAAACTGACAGCACCCATAATCAGGATTGAACCTGGTCACTAGCCTTGTGAAGCAGCAGTCTACTATTGTGCCACTGTGCCGTTCTGAACAAGCCTGGTTGTTCAGCTAAGTTATGGTTCTAGGAGCTACCAGAATTAATGTGTGCTATTGTAACAGGCCTGCCTCGGAAATGATAGCCTTTTGCCTTGTGATCAGTTAATCCAAAGATTACACCAATAGCTCTCAATTTCTACTGTGATCCCCACACCACAGCTGACTCGTTGTTAATTTATTGGCTCCTGTTGTGTCTAGCGCCCCAACTTGGACTGAACTAATCGGCTAAGAATTGGTATTCATGATGTTGAAAATGTCGCAATCTGCAAAATGCACCCACAGAAGTTAAGATCCAAGCATATAAAAGCCTTGTTTGTCCACATGTTGAATATTGCTGCTCCGTGTGGGATCCTTTCACTCAAGGGAACATAAATAAGATCCAGGCAGTGCAAAACAAGGCAGCAAGGTTCATATCTAACAACTACAAGTGGCAGAGCTCAGTCTCCAGCATGATAAAGGACCTTAAACTTCATCCACCTACTACTCATCGCAAGTTCATCAGACTGACAATATTTCACAAGATCAAGAATCCCACTATTGATTTAACAATGGAGGATCACATCCAGTTAACCCAAGCACCCATAGGCATGTCAACCAAAAGCTATCAACCTGGAAATTATTTCATTCCGCGCGGCACTTCATTAGCACTTTCCAACTTGTTTTTCTTCAAGACAGCATCAGAGATCTCCAAAAGATCAACACATACAAAGATGCACTCCAAAAGCATTTCCATCTTGACTAGCACATAGTGCTGAGTGATGCTCTACCTAGAGCTTTTCAGCGTACTACATCCAGATCCAGACCAAGGTCTACTCAGCATTTTTGTCCAGTACTTTCAATTTGCTACATGCAGTTAGCTTCACCTGTGGTGCACTATGTTTAGCCTTTTACAGACGTTAGTCATGGGAGTGTCCACATTGTTTTGGCTCTGCCAGGGTGGCTCGGGAGAGGAGGGTCGCTGACATCTTGGATAAAGAAAGATGCCGCATTTGTCAAAGGGAAGACAAAAGGTTTCCTTGAGGAGTTGAAGAAGTACACTAGAGCACAAAGAGCACAGCAAAGTACACTTGCTTTGTGCTGTCAATTCGCACTGTCTTTTATGCCAGGACAAAGGATGTGGTGGCTAAAGCAAGGATTGTTAGGGGAAAAAAGTGGTTTTGTTTTTTCTCATTCCTGGCTTCAAGTTGAATTGTAAGCCTTGACACTATCTGATCCCAAACTGTGTTTATGAGGATTAAAATAAATGCAGTGACGTAGATGCAGTGGTAGTGGGTCGCCAGGATGACGTAGGCTATGGCCAGGTTACGTAGGTTGTCGCCGGTGCTGACCGGTGAATTTGATTGGCACATTGAAAAAAGTAAGTACACAGCTCCACGTGGTGCACTGCATTGAAAAGCAAATTATTTTTATATATTGTGATGAATAAAACAAACACAAACACAAGCAGTGCACTGCATTGAAAAGCAAATTATTTTTATAAATTTTGATCACAAAAACAAACACAAACACGAGTAGTGCACTGCATTTAACATTAAACTCTTTTGGGAGGATGTGGGTGACCCTGAAAAGAGACTTATCTTGTGGTCTGTAGTGGGCTCTCTTCCTGGAGTGGTGGACATCTGTTTGTGATGTGGGATGTTTGCTGCTGGTCTTCAGATGATGTGGTTCTGCCATGGTACACTACCTAGTTCGGAGTTGTCTCTGCTCCTTGGCTCTCTTTTTGCCAGTGTTTCCCGGCAATCCCTCCAGTGGCACCATAGGTGCAGCCTGTCCTCCCCTGTTCTCCATGAGCCTGGTGTGATGTTGCACTGTCTGGTTGTCCTCTTGATCACCCTCCTCCATGTCTGCTGCTGCTGCACTTCTGGTACGGATCAGGTTGTGGAGCACACATGCTGTGTACAGAATGGTCTCCACATTCTTGGGCTCCTGCTCCATCGTAGTCAGCAAGCATCTGAATCTGCTGGCGAGAATGCCTAAGGCGTTTTCCACGACCCTCCTAACTCTGGACAGGTTGTAGTTGAAGATCGTCTGCTCCCTTGACATCTGCCTGTGAGGGTAGATGGCTTCATCACCCATGACCTGAGTGGGAAGGCATCATCAGCAACCAGTATGTAGTGGATGTCAGGGTTATCTTATCCTGGCAGAGGTTCTGGATCAGGAAAGCCTGCTCTTCCTTCTTCCAGTGCTTGTCCAATGGAGGTCTCTTTCCAGATCCTACCATCTGTGACACTGTCAGGTGTGACCACACCTACAAACAGGAAGTTATAGTTTGCATCCACCACAGCTAAGAGTACGATGGAATGGAACTTCTTGTGGTTGAAGTTAATTGAACCTCCCTTGGGTAGACACCCGATGACCGCATGCCTGCCATCAACTGCCCAACGTGTGCTGGCAGTTCCATCTTGTATCAAAGCCCTGCGCCACTCTCTTCCACTCATCTGGTGTACTAGGGCAGTCCATCATCTTCATAAGCATTGATGATGGCCTCACAGGTCTCTCGGACAATCTTGCGGATGGTGTCATGGGTCACAAGAAAGTTGTAGGAGAAGCTCTTGTAGGAGTCTCCTGATGTCAGGTAGTTGAGGATGATGGCTAGGCGCAGGCCTGGTTCCAGTGGCTTCCTCATGAAGGTCTCCTTTTTCTCCAGGAGGGGATTCTAGTGACGTTTCTGAAAGTAGCCTGATCTTCTTGCTGGAGCACAGTCATCAGGTTCTCATACTTGCCCAACCTACATCTCCTCTGGAACAAGGGCTTGAACCACACAGACTTCTTATTGGGCTTCTTCTTCACCATTCTTATTGTCATTCTGTCTTGCTGATCTATAAGCATGAGGGCTGCAGTAAGCAGCAGGGATTCTTCTTCTCCTGAGAGCAATGCCCTCTGAAGTTTCTTCATGGCAGTCATGACTCAGAATGATTGGAAACCCCATCCTGCAAACCCTTTAATAGTAAAATAGGATGATGTAATTGCTTTGGTGGTCATCGTGACGCCTACAGTCGTAGCTTGACTTTGGTTGTCGTAGGTGTAGATGTAGGTGTGTTGAGGAGGATGTCCTAAGTTGCCACTATTGGGTCGCCGGTTGTCGCAGCGTGACTTTGACTAGGTCGTAGCTTGTTGTAGCTTGTCTTAGACATAGTCATAGGATGGGGTACAGTCGCCGATTTTTCCATGATATGACAGGACTATGAGAGCCGGCAGTCACCTAAAAAAATCACCTAAGTGGCTTCAGGTTGAATTGAAAGCCTTGACACCATTTGATCCCAAACTGTGTTTGTGAGGGTTAAAATAAATCTTAAAGATTTTTGGCATGCCTGGGTACGTTAAAGGATTACCATTTAAAGTAAGCACCCTATTTCAGCTGCCACTGTGGTTTATGCACATCACCTGAGGCAGTGAATGGGGAACTTGAAGGATGCTTATGCTCTCTCTTTGACTGGCATTAATGTATTCATGCAGTTTATATCCATTTGATCTGGGAGGCATCGCATGAATGATCACAACCTGACTGGGAAATCAGTGGATTGGATTGCAATCTGGTCAGCCATGGAAGTGTGCAATTGGTAGTGTACGACTCTGCTCCTTGTCACTCGAAAATGGCTCTTGGTGATATTATAAAAAAATCAGCATATGGAGGGTGTGAGAAATTGCTTCCTAATATCTACCCAATCCCTTGATGTAAATCTAACCGGTTTTATTCTACAGTTTACTGTGCAATAAAATAGTAAGATTAAACGAGAACTTACCAGTTTGAAGTTTGATCTTTATTTTATGAGGAGTTATGATGAGGGATTACGTGAAGAAGGCCGTCCCCACGCATGCGCGTCAATCTTCAAAGCAGCGGGGTGAAATCACAGATAACAGTTGTTGAACTAACATAGTAAGATTATAGATGACTAGAACTACCAGATGATCGTTAAGTTACGAGGATAGGGAGCGGAGGGCACGTAATCCCTCAACGTAACTCTTACTATTTTACTTCGGAGTCACGTGAGTGACTACGTGAAGACTTTGAAGGTCTGTGATTTCATGCCGTGGAAAAACAAGTCCACACAATCACAACTGCAGCAGTTGACCATAAAAGACATGCATACATGTATATATGCATAAACCTATGTCATGCATACATACATGACAGGTTTAAAAAACATGCTGATGCTGATAAAGAACAAACAATAATAACAGTAACACCTCTCAACTGAGGGGAACTATAAATTGAACCTAAATAGAGTTGGCAAACACCCGTGGTCTGACAATGGGTAAAAATAAATGTTGGATACCTCGTTTGTTAGACCATCCTGCAGTAGACAGGATGTGGTCCAGAGGACCACACATAACCCTTGCTGCTTGTGTTGTAGCAGCATTGGTGGAGTGAGATTAGAAATCAGTATCTACTCCTGTATAAGCCAAACCTCGCATAACCACCTGGAAATGGTCTGAACTAGTATCAGAGCCTCTAAGACTCTAGATGATCTTGACGTAATGATGTAATCGTGTGACCACATGTAACCGAAGGTGCATGGAGTATGTAAACATGAATTATGATATTGCAGGTGTAATGATCCTGTCCATTCGCAATTTATGTAATGACCCGACACGTGCGCTGAGGGCAGCGCCAGGAAAAAACCTACCTATGAGAGCTGAACCAAAGATAGAGATATAGCTGGAGCCTATAGTGAATAAATGTTAACACAATGTCAATATCCGATACTTCCCTGTACTTGGGTCTGGAAGAACTTGTGTTAATGATATCCTAAATACTGGACGTCAGATGGTGAAACCCGAGAGAGCGGGTCCCACTTGCTGCAGCAACTATGAGGAAAAGCACATCGGGTACAGTTAATGGGACCTTAATTTTTTGTACCTTAATTTTTTGTCAACAACCCATAGAAAAGAACTCTAAGACGTCAGTGTCTGTGCCGTACTATATGTAACATAACATTTAATAGAAAAAGCGCTTCCCATCTCATGACGAGGCAACGTACTGCTTTTTTGGTTGCTATCCCTGCATACTGCAGTGAGACATACATGGATCAGTCTGACAGCCTGCTCCGCAGGAGCGTTCTTCTCAGATTCTGTAAAGCAATGAATTGATTAATCATGTAGAGGCTGGTTCCCCAAATCACAGGCTGAACCAGCAAAGTTTTATGTTTAGAACCCCATATAAGGTTCTATATTATTCCCAACTTTTGCGGGAAACCATGGCTGTGTAGGCCAGTCAGACAGTCCGAGAAACCTGAATGCGGGATCATGCTGAATATTGCAAGTCCCGACTGATGAGGCAAAATGGAGAACCACATAAAGGACCATTCCTCCCCTGTGTAGCGAGAATGAGCCTGCATGCAAACATAGCGATAGCGGGTGCCACAGAGCCATAGATCCTAAAATGCTTTGTGATCCAACATCCATACTGTGTTATCATTGACTTTGCATGATGATACACCAGCGCCAAAAAAGGTTGGGTAAATTATGACAGGTTACTTTGACTTTATTGCATCCATGTGACTAACATATGCCACCACCACAGTGTATCAACTTGGAACTAAGCATGCAGGTTTTACATATTCGCACAATAACCCTTTAACCTATAGTATACACCTCGTGTCTATAGGTAGTTAATACCAATAACTGAAGAATTAGTGATTCATGCAAATTCCATCTGCCTTCGTTACTAGAGATAGCATTCGTGATTGTCCATCTTAGTTCTAGCACGTGTAAGTAATATAACTGAAGATAATATGACCAAATTACTGGAGCAATATGGAATGTAGTTCAACCATCTTAGTGACTATGGTAGCTTCAGCTGATAATAGCATAGGTCTGTTAACCATGACCTATATGGCACTTGAGAGGTTAATACTTGCACGTTGAAAGTTCTAATGATGCAAGACCCAATTGCATAGCTGAAACGCAGCTGCTATAGCCAATTACCCTTAATAACTAGAAGACTGCTTGATAACAAGGTAGTTACAGGGTTCAATTAATTCCGATCTGTTACCCCAGGGTGGAATCACAGGTAATTAAAAGTTAAAGGTAAACCCAATAAACCACAACTTCCAGTTGGTATCAACTTAAATTAGACTGGATGGCTGAAACAGTTGATTTAAGCAAAACACAGCGTAAGAAATATCCTCCAGACAAAATTGAAATGTCTCTGGTGACCTCCTGCGAATGGGTCCTAAACAATATGCATCTATGAACCCGATGCATGCCATAAAATCCTAAGTAAATAAGTAATTAGACAGTAGAGAAATTCCATATACTGAAAGCTATGTTGCACATGGGAGTAAATGAAATATGAACCGGCATCTACCCATCTTTCACAAGGAACAAGCCACGCCATAATTCCGTGCCTGCCTTGAATGCAAGCTCTGGCCGTACTACTGGCCTGCCTTAAAGCTGCTCCGGCATTCCGAGTCTGCATCGAGAGAGAACTCTGGCCATATTACAGACTCTGGCCCCAATTCCAAGGCATGCTTGGTACCCTTGTATACTGTGTAATTATTGCCCATCACATGTCAACATTACCCCGTCACATGCCAACAATATAGCCCATCACATGCCAACATTGCACATGTGCACTTACCCCATGTTTCGAACAACCCAGACCCAATTACCTCCATGGCTACCGGTGGTCTTATGGTAAGCCCAAAGGCCCGTGATGTGGGTTTCATTCCCATCCTAGATTTCCTTCCTGAGACCAGCTTGGCCCAGCTTTCAAGCGCCCATCAACTTCAGCGAACTGCTACTGCCGTTGAGGCGTGGGGTGTCATCGCTGACATGATGGTTTCATTTGATCGCTCTGTGCACTGTCGGCACTTGTAGCATCAGGGAATCTGGCCCCTGCCGGGTTTTTTGCCTCATCCCATGCGAGTATTTCCTCGCACTCCCCTCCACCGAGAGGGAGACTCATAAACAGCCCTGACAGGTGCTGCCGCAGGCCCCTGAGGCTACCTGCGCTAACATGGCCCCTCGGCCCTATATCAGAGTATGTCTGGGCCAGAGCGAAGCTGACCCCTGGAGCTCCCCTCCTCAGAGAGGGAGACATTGTGCAGCCCTAATAGATGCTGCCGCAGGCCCCTGAGGATACCTGCACTGACATGGCCCCTCGGACCTATATCACAATATCAGTCTGGGCCAGAGCGAAAACTGAACCCTGGTGCTCCACTCCTCAGAGAGGGAGACACTGTTCAGCCCTAACAGGTGCCGCTGCCTGCGGGTTATTCATAATACCCGGGCTCGGATAGCTCTCTACTGGAGCATATCTCTCTGGATGCCTATTCCAGGTGGGTTTTTGGCATTCACAGCGCTACCCATAGTAGGAGGGTGGAACCTCCTGGCCCGACTCGACCGAGTGCAAGGCCTGACCGGCTTCCTCGTGGTTTAACCCTTTCCGTGGGGAACCATAGTGGTCTGTGAGTTGCTGACCCCATAGGTAATGACTTACTGCCAGCTTTCCCCTTATTTAGGAAACCTAAACGGTCTGGGAGCTGCTGACCCCATTGTCAGCGACTGCAGTAGCGTGATCAGCTTACTGCCAGTCTGACCGCTTTCTCTAGGAAGTCCTAAGCAGTCTGGGGGTTGCTGACCCCAATGTCCGAGACTGGGGTAGCTAGACCGGCTTGCTGCCAGTCTATTTCTGGGGACCATAATGGTGTAGAACCTACAGACCTCATAGTGAATGGCTGGGGTTGCAAGACCGACTTGCTGCCATTCTAACCCCTTCTCTGGGGAACTTCTGCTAACCCCCTTAACAGTGACTAGGGTAGTAAGACCAGCTGACTGCCAGTCTAACCCCTTCTCTGGGGAACCATTGTGGTGTGGGAGCTGCAGACCCCATAATGAATGGCTGGGGTTGCAAGACCAGCTGACTGCCAGTCCAACCCAAACTCTAGGGGAACCATGCGATGTGGGAGCTGCTAACCCTTTTAACAGTGACTGGGGTACGAAGACCGGCAAACTGCCAGTCTAACCCCGTTCTCTGGGGGACCATAGCGGTCTGGGAACCCATACTGGGAGAACCACCACTCGCATTCCCCTTCTGGGTGTCGCTGACCTCCTTGCCAGCGACTAGGGAGCGAACCCGACGGCCGCCGGCTACCTGCAATACCGCAGTCCGACCGGGATTTACCCATGGTCCATAGCCGGTTTCCTGCGGCCCGTCCAACTTCGCCCTGAATTCAGCAGGCAATCCTGGAAAACAAAACACAGCCCTAAAAATAAGTGAAAACTTACCTTCCAGGTTCAAACCTTACCGCTGGCAGGAGCCACGCGCCCACCAGTCAGTCCATGCGCAACGCATCAGACGTGATGACGTGCATGCGTGGCAACGGCCTTCTTCACGTAGTCACTCACATGACTCCGAAGTAAAATTGTGTGTAAACACCAGGTAATTTAGTTTGGAATTATCTTCTTTTTAATGGAGACATCTTAGCTGATTTGTGTGGTTACAACTTCAGAACCTGCTCTGCAGAGTCAATGTTCCAATATATAAAAGTAAAGCAGATTCCCTCCTTCACCCAATCTAGTTGTGACGCCACTTTCAAAGAACTGGGTACCTGTACTCTTAGATCCCTCTGCACCACTCCCCAGAGCCCCCCATTCACTATGTGGATCCTGCCCTGGTTTGACTTCTCAAAGTGCAACACCTCGCATTTCTCTGTATTAACCTCCATAACCATTGCTCAACCATTTTTTCTCTCTTTTCCAGTTATCTTTGACCTGAAATATCAATTATGTTTCTTTCCATGGATGCTGTCCGACCATCTGAGTGTTACCAAGATTTTCTTGGTTTATTTTATATTTTAACAAGGCTGATCATAAAGTAATTCTTATTACCATGAGAGTGAAGAAGCTAAACTGATAATATGATAGTTAATACTGGAAATACCCAAAGGCAGCATCTGCAGAAAGAGAAAAAAAAGGGCAAGAGAAAGATAAAGAAACCAACTAACATTTCAAGCTGGATTAATTATCATCAGAACTGAAGATAGAAACAAAATGCTGAACTCATTGGGAGTTAGTCTCTGGAGAGCAACTCTGGAAGAAGAAATAGTGACATTTCAGGTCGAGACCTTTCTTCAGACTAAGAGTCAGGGGAGAGGAAGTCTAGAGATTTGGAAAGGTAAGGTGTGAATACGAATGATATGGAAGAAAAAGGCGTGAAAAAGACAATTATGGAAGGGTAAGGTGTGAAAATGATAAATATATCATGAGAACTGGCTGGAACAGCCTTTAGGTTTCAACATTGCACTCCAGTTTACCAGCCTTACAGGTTTGTATCAGATCGTGCCAGTACTAACGAAAAGTCATTAATCTGAATATTTAACTCTATTTCACAGATGTTGCCTGACTCGATGAATATTTCTAGCATTTTCCATTTAAAAATTTTAAATTGCATTCAACAGCAATTCTTTGCTTTTTGAAGCAGATGACAGATTTTCATATTGCATTATTTTAAAAACGCATACGATTGTCTCAAAGAGATTATGTCAATGGTATGGTTTTTAATGTTCAAGTGACTAATACCTAAGAATGCAGCACCAAGCATTTTGTTAAGGTGAACAGAATAATGTGCCCCTCTGCTGGAAATAACCCCAAAGATTCTTCAAAACGTACAATCTCTCTCTCTCTCATGAAATATAGGATAATTGTAAAATACAAAACACTGGAGCAACTTAGCAGATCACAGCCTCTGTGGAGGGAATGGACAGGCTACATTTCAGGTCGGGACCTTTCTTAGACAGATTGTAGTAGGGAGGAGAAAACTGCAAAAGAGACGTAGGCCAGACATAGCTCAGCAAGTGACAGGTGGACGAAAGTGATGGAGGTTTTTGATTGACCGATGGGTTTCCTAAAGACTTTCCTCAACGATTCTTGTCACTTTTTCAACACAGGGCTTTTAACCTTTAGGTTAATTTTCTGTTTAGTTTTTTCCACAAAGGTAGGGCTTTCTCCTTTACCCTGGTCCTCAAGTACAGTTATCATTTCCAAGAATTTGCCAAAGAATATTTCTCATTTCAGTCATTTAGTATCTGCTGGTAGTTCACCTCGACCTCGTCTCTTTTCACAAGGTCTTTAGCTATTTAGGGTCTACATAATTTTTGCCAGGAATTTCATAACATAGTCCAAAAAATCTAACCGAGCCAGAAAGCTAGCTAAAAGGTCTTGTCCAGGTGTTACTTGTTGACCATTGAATGTTTTGAGGTAAAGAACACATAATGCGCCTGTCCCACTTACGCGACTTTTTTTCGGCGACTGCCGGCACCCGTCATAGGTCATTGCAGGTTGCCGAAAATGTTCAACATGTTGAAAATTCAGCGGCACCCAGAAAGATGCTACGACTCTTTAGGCAACTGAGGAGACTACTCACAACCATACAGGCGACACTCTGGCAACATACAGGTGAAGCCTATATGGTCGTAAATAGTCACCCAATGAGTTGTACCTTGTTCTGGTCGCCTTTCTTGGCGACCTGCTGCAACTATGACGGGTGCCGGCAAGTCACCGAAAAAATCGTGTAAGTGTGACAGGCTCAAAAGCATCAGCTTTGTAATTATCTTCAAGTTTGATAACTTGAAGAGCAATGCATTGGTTAGGGGAGTATGCCATATTCCTTGTTGCTTTGCTTTCAAATATAGGCATCAAACTAAGAAAGTTAAATAGAAGAGCGTAAACAAAGTGAAGATTTCTAAGTATTTATATGTATGCCAAGCAAGGATTGGAGAACAGAGAGGATGATTATAAACTAAAGAAGGATAAGCTAAATTTAGCAAAAGAAATAACTTGTTTGTGCCTGTAATTATTGACTTCTAGACTAGCATCTGCAGCAGTGAGTAATGCCTCAGCTCAAGCTTTCACAGGAAAACAGGATGTATCCCAATTCGACCGGAAGGAGAGAGATATGAAATTTTAAAAACAACAAAAGGGTTAATGTAGGTGCCGACTAGTATTTGAAGCAACAAAAGTGATTGCCTACCTATTTTTACTCCTACTGCTTACATTTCAAATACAACAAAATAAAGAACTTGAATATCTACCTGGTGTCAGGGACCCACCCACTGTCATCGTTTTATCAGAAATATGTGCTGTTCATAATGTTCTGCAGACAATGGGTAGATATCACAGACATCGCATACCTGAATCCCCAATATGAGCATTGCAATCTGTTAAAGTTATACATAAAAGCTGATGACACAACGAGCAACTAAAACATTACAGAGCGCCAACTTCAGACTTATTATTCTTTTATTTTTGGCTAGTTAATGAATAAAATATACATTTTTCTTTACTTCTAAGAAACTGCCGGCAACAGTGGTGTACAGAATGGCAATTTTTTTTTTCATTAATAATGAATGCAAATCAGTGGTAGTGCAAAGCACGCAAGTTCATCATGTAAAAAGCAAATGGAAACTCTACAAAATAATTTATCTTGTATTTATTTATTTATTTATATATATATTTAATTTTATTTAAATTAATCCCATTTTGGCTTTATTTTCCACTTTTGCTGTGAAACACACATTTTTGCTCCTCCCACGTCTCTGTAGACGCTTAATACTCAGCTGCTCAGAAGCAATTTGGGATGATTCTTCTCATGTTTTCAGTCTGCACCAAGTCCATAAATTAAATGTCCATAAATGGCAATGCTACATGGATGAATGTACTTATATTTGCTCATATGACCTGATGTTTTGCCAGATGAAGGCTCAGAGAAACAGCTGTCTCGATTGTATTTTACTGTAATTCCTGACAACAGGCAATCCAATGGTATCTCACCAGAAAGAGAGAACATTGGACTATTTTGTACACCATCATTTAGGCTAAAACCAAAGGAAAATCCCACCGATGCTGAAAATTTGAAATAAATACATAACATTCGTGAAATGCTCAGCAACTCGGGTAAAAATTCTAGGGAGAAATAGAGAGCTGACGTTTCAAATTAACCACAAAGTGCTGGAGGGACCCAATGGGTCAGGCAGCTTCTGCGGAAGGAATGCATTCCCTCTTCAAATGCTGCCGATCTGATGAGTTCCTCCGGAACCTTGTGTTTTGCACAAGTTTTCAGTATCTGCAGTTCCTTATGCCTCTGAAGTTTCAAGCTGTTAAGTTTTTATCAGAATTGATGAATGAACACTTGAGGGAAATTTTAACTTGACTGAGTGTGTGGTTTGGCTATAAAATCAAGCAGAATTCAAAGTCGCGGTAGAATATACTGTGATGACTGGTGCCCACCATCAGCTTCTAGCTTCACTGTAGTGCATCAGGCTACACACATATGTTGCCCTCAGGGACTGATTCCCAATCTCAATACTTGAATAGCTTAAAGATAGGCACAAAATGCTGGAGTAACTCAGCGGAACAGGCATGCTGGAGATAAGGAATGGGTATCGTTTCGAGTCAAGACCCTTCTTCAGGCTGAAGATGTCAAGAAGCAGATACAGCAGGATAAGGCAAAAAAAATCGAGGCTTACATATGATTCATATGTGATTGTATCTGGTAAGCAAATCTGTTGCACTTAATGAATTAATTAATTTCACCCAATGTAAATCTCCATGAATGACACTACCTGCACTGAACAGAAAAAAAAGGAGATTGTTTGAATTTAAATAAGAACTAGACTAAGTGGGACCCGTTGGGTCCCATGTTTACACGAGAGGGCAGGTCCCCCGACGCTATATTCCACCTCTCTACCAATTCCAATATTGGTGGCCAGTGGGGGGGGGAGGGCTTTCTGGAGCGCTGGTATAGGTTCTTGGGGTGGCAGCTCAGTCCCTCAAGCCTGATGTGCTGGCAGCTCACTCACAGCTGCTGGGCTGGCAGTTGACTCATGGCTATTCCTTGAAATTCCATTTCAAGCAGGGTGCAAGGCCACCAAATTCAAATCCATTTTCCTACCATTTCAAGCAGGATGCAAGGCCACCAAAGTGCAGTTTCTTACCACTTCGAGCAGGGTGCAAAGCCACCAAATTCAAGTGCAGTTTCCTACCACTTCAAGCAGGGTGCAAGGCCACCGAATTCAAGTGCAGTTTCATACTACTTCAAACAGGGTGCAAGGCCACCAAATTCAAGTGCCATTTCATACAACTTCAAGCTGGATCCAAGGCCACCAAATTCTTTTTTTTTTGTAAAATATTGTTATTAGAAGTAAATACATATTAAGAAGGAATAACATAAAATCAAAAAAGAAAAAACATATTATTTGTCACATACATTCTTAATATTTGTAAAATTTACAGTCGTTCTTAATTATACTTCTATACTTTTAATTATTTTATAACAGAAAGAAAATAGTAAAGAGAAATAATAAAAAGAAATAAAATAGAAGTAGAAAATCGATAAAATGTGTGGAGTATAAAGCAAGATATTCTTCATTGGAGATATATCCGTGGTCTTTTGTATATAGTTCTTCATCAATTCTTTCATTCAGGCTTCAGTCAGGCCCTCGAACCGGACCACCTTGCCCCCTTAAGTATTCAATAAATGGAGACCATATTCCTCTGAATTGATCTAGCTTGTCCAAAAGGACAAGTCTTAGTCTTTCCAGATGAAGTGTCTCCGATGTTTCTGTAATCCACGTTTTGATTGTGGGAGATGTAGGACCTTTCCAAAATCTTAGTATTAGTTTTTTACCAATTATTAAACTATAACCAATAAAAAATATTTGCTGTGTTGTTAGTAGTTGATCCGTTTCTATTATTCCTGATATGATTAATTTTGAGTCTGGAGTCAGATTTGCATTAACTACCTTCGAGATTATCTTAAAAATTTCTATCTAAAAATTAGTAATTTTTATACATTTTGTGAATGAATGCATTAGATTAGCTTCTAAATGCTGACATTTATCGCATATCGCAGAAACATTTGAAAAAATTCTGTTTAATTTGGATTTCGAAAAGTATAAATCTATGTAAAACTTTAAATTGTATCAAGGAGTGCCTGGCATTTAATGAGCAGTGGTGTATATGTTGTAAACTCTCATTCCATACTTCTACACAAATTATTTGTCCTAATTCGTTTTCCCATGCTTGCCTATATATTTTTGACTTTGGTAAATCATTTTCCAGTAAAATATTATAAATATATGATATTGTTTTTTCTGTATTTATTTTCGGATATTTATTTAGACATTCATCTAAAATTTCTGTCTTTCTATTTCTAAAATCCTATGTGTTTGATTTAACATAGTCTCTAATTTGTAAATATCTAAGGTACTCTTTTGAGTGTAATCCATAATTTTGTTGTAATTCCTGAAATGAAAGGAATAAGTTTTCCCTGTAGAGATCACCCATCTTATTTATTCCATAGTACACAAAAAGCTGGAGAAACTCAGCGGGTGCAGCAGCATCTAAGGAGCGAAGGAGATAGGCGACGTTTCGGGTCGAGACCTTATTTATTCCATAGTTCTTCCATTTTAAAAAACCTTTATCCATCATTGAGGTTTAAAAGTAATGTTATTTACAATGGGAAGAGCCAGTGGTATACTTTCTAATTTTAATGTTTTCTTTAATTGTTTCCAAATACGTATGCCACTTTCTATTATTAGATTTCCTCTATAACTTTATTAATGTATTTTAGTATTAACAAATAAAATCAAGCTAATTTCTAAAGGTGAACAATCTTCCTTTTCCATTTTTAACCAGTTTGGTTGTTTATCTACTTCTTCCAACCAAAAGTTCATATTTTTAATATTAACTGCCCTGTAATAAAACATAAAATTACGCAATGCAAAACCTCCATTCATTTTTGATTTACATAGATGTTTTTTATTTCTTCTCTGGCTCTTATAATCCCAAATAAAGTTGGTAACTATAGAGTCCACTTTCTTAAAAAAATTTTAGGAAGATATATCGGGATCAGTTGAAACAGGTATAATAATTGCGGAAGAAAAATCATTTTTATCGCATTAATTCTACCTAGCATTGAAATAGGTAATGTTTTCCAATATAGGATATTCTTAAGTAGTTTATTCAATAGGGGTGGGAAATTAGATTTAAATAAAGAATCATATCTTTTTGTTACATGAATTCCAAGATATTTGATTTTTTCATTTGCTATCTTAAAAGGATATTGTTGTAATATATGTGAGTTATTTCCCGTTATTGGCATAAGTTCACTTTTATTCCAATTACTTCTATATCCTGATTTCAATCCAAATTGAGTTATTAAATATAATAAATTAGGAATACTAATTTCCGGCTTTGTAATATAAAGTAATACATCATCTGCGTATAAAGAAATTTTATTTTCAGTTTCTTTGGTTTCATTCCCGTATATTTCAGGATGTAATCTGACGCGCTGTGCTAATGGTTCAATTGCCAGTGCAAACAGTAGTGGAGATAGAGGACAACCTTGTCTACAGCCATGGAATAAATTAAATTTAGTTGTTAATATTTGATTTATTAATATTCTAGCTGTTGACTTGGTATATAGTAGCTTAACCCACGTTATAAACTTCTCTCCCAAATGAAAAGTTTCCATAACCGAAAATAAATAAGACCATTCAATCTGATCAAAAGCTTTCTCTGCACCCAATGAAATAATTGATAAATCTTTAGTAATGTTTCTTTTCGAGTATATAATATTGAATAATCTTCTCAGTTTGTTTGAGGAGTATCATTTTGGTATAAATCCTGTTTGATCTGAATGAATTACTTTATTAATCACTGTATTTAGTCTTTGTGCTAGTATTTTGGTTAATATTTTTTGATCAGTATTTAAAAGAGCTATGGCTCTATACGACCCTGGATCATCCAGATTTTTATTTGATTTAGGTATAAACGTTATAATAGATTCATTTAATGTTTCTGGTAACTTCTGTTGTGCATAAATGTGTTCATAAAGTGTCTTCAAACATGGAACTTTCATATCATAGAATGTTTTATAAAATTCTGATCCAATACCATCCGGTCCTGGTGTTTTACCATTTTTTAATGACCTAATAGCTTCTTCGATTTCTTAAGTAGTTATTTCAGCGTTTAGTGATTCTCTATTTTCTGAATCCAGTCCTTTAAGATTACAATTTTTTAAAAATGTTTCTACTCCTATCCGATTTTCTGTCGTTTTGGCTGAATATAAATTTTTATAATATTGCAAAAATCACTCATTTATATCTTTAGTTTGTACTAATAATTCCCCTTTGTCTGATTTAATCCTATGGATTAATTTTTCTCCCTCCAATTTTCGTAATTGACGAGCAAATAATTATTGTGGTTTATCTCCGAATTCAAATTGTATTTGTTTAGTATATTGGTATAGTTTTACAACTTGGTCTGACTGTATTTTATTTAATTTATATTTCAATGCAAAGATTTTATTATATTTTATTATGGTTGGGTTAACAGCGTCCAATGTTTTATTATGGTTGGGTTAACAGCGTCTAATTGTTTGATCTCCTTTTCCAATACCTGTTGTTCCCTCTGATTCTCTTTATTATAAAATGCCTGAGAGGATATCATAATTCCCCGAAGATATGCTTTAAAAGTTTCCCATAATAGGGACGAAGATATTTCTGGTGTATCATTTATTTCAAAGAATATCTTGATCTGTTTTGTGATGTATTCTGGAGTTATTTTGTCATTTAAAATTTGTGGGTTAAATCTCCATTGTCCCTGTTTTTCCGTTTTACCAGTTATTTTCATCATAAAAGTTAAAGGTGCGTGATCTGAAATTATAATATTATGATATTTTGAATTATAAGTGAATGGGATAAGTTTTAAATCTACCAAAAAATAATCTATTCATGAATAAGTTTTATGCACAGGTGAGTAAAATGAGTATTCCCGTCCAGCTGGGTTTTGCATTTTCCAAACATCTTTAATATTACTAGTTTCTGTATATGCATTTATTAGATCACTGGAATGCGATTTAAGTTTCCGTTGTGTTGATGATCTGTCCAAATAAGGATCTAGTGTACAATTTAAATCTCCTCCAATTATTAAGTTGTGTTGTGGTAATTCTGGGATAGTATTAAATATTTTTTTTTAAAAACAGCGGGCTGTCAAAATTTGGGCCGTGTACATTGACAAAAATCATTGTTTGTGTGTATAATTCTCCTATTACAATAATATATCTACCATCACTATCAGTTATTGTTGAAGTATGTTTAGATGAAGTGCCTTTACGAATTAATATTGCTACACCTCTAGATTTGTATGTGAAAGAAGAATGATACACTTTGTCAATCCATTTAGCCTTTAATCTATGTTAAGCCTCTTTTTTTTAGATGTGTCTCTTAGATGAATACCACATCTGCTTTAAGTGCTTTTAAATGTGCTAATACTTTACCTCTCTTAATTGGTTCGTTAATACCTTTAACATTCCAGCTACAAAACGTTATTCCTCCATTCCCCATATTCATTTGTAAGTCTTGCATCTTTTATCTAAAGGAATATATAATAGGGCAAATGGTTCAGCTCGACATACCCGAATTTACAGCCGAACTCCGAATAGATGAATTTCAAGACCCTTGAGTATCTCTCACGTATATACCTACTTTGCATTAATTTATAACTCCATTCAAAAATAAAATAATAATAACAAGAGATAATATTAAAAAAAGGATAGATTAAGAGATGAATAGGGTGCACAAAGAAAGAAGAAACTACATCTAATATTGGTGTAGTTAGTGTTAGCCATACTACCATGGCTAGCAATCTATAGACTTCCATAGTCGATGTTACTAACTTATCCATTTCCATGATTCATTAAAATTATTATTCCATATAAATATTTAACTGGGAGTATTAAACTCTGATGTGTACAAAATCCATCAGTCAAGTATATGATAATATCTATACTTAATACTTATTAAAAGCTATTATAATAAGAAAATATAAAAAATAAAGTAATAATAAAAAATAAGAAAAGGGGAAGAAAAATATAGAAAAAATAAAAAAAATAATACAAAGTACCAGGGGGGATAAATAAAGTCAAAGTTTATATTTTGTGTATTTATATTTACTATTTACTTAATTCTAGGTAAATCAGCTATAGTTAGTTGTTAATCATTAATTGGTAGTTATTAGCTTTAATTAATAATAATACAACAGTATTCATTTTAGTATGTGTTAGTTATTAATATTAGTAGTGTTACTATTCTAATTACGGATTGGAGCGTCTCCAATCCGTATCTCCCCGAATCTCCCATCCGCATCCTTCTCCATCTTCTTTAGATGAAACAAGTCCATAGTCCATAGTCCATAGTCCATTCCAATCTTGAAAGTACAATTTGATTGTTGGTATAGTTCATCTTTGAAGCTTTCATTCAGTCTACCTCTCGCTCCTTAATCCCTTGGGCAAAGCTCATTGCATCCGCTGGGTTTTTTAAATAATGTTCTTCCTGGTTGTAGGTAATTCTCAGGGTGGCTGGGTACCTCAGACTGTACTTCAGATTCTTCACTTCCCTCAAAATTCTTTTGCTCTCCTTGAAAGCATTTCGTTTCTTGGAGACCTCTGCTGGATAGTCTCGGTAAATGCTAATCGAATCTTCTTCATATGTGAGATTTCTATTTTTTACAATTTTGTTCATCATCTCCTCCAGGACATGATCATACTGGACTTTTACTATCATTTGTCTTGGAGGGGCGTCTTGCTTTGTATAACGTCTCATTACTCCGTGTGCTCGGGCTAGTAAAGGCTTTTGTTCCAGAGATAAAACCTTTAGCAATAAGTTTGCAGTAAACTCTCGGGTAGCTTGATTCTTTTCTCTCCCTTCTCGAATACCCACGATCCTTAGGTTCTGTCTTCTCTGGCATCCTACCAACTCGGTACACTTATCAGTTATTTTGTCCAGTAAGTCAGATAAACGTTGATTTTCTTTGAGGAGTGTTTTCGTAGTCTGAGTACTTGTTTTGGCTAGTTCTTCAAGGTTCTTTATGGCTGTCGACCGTTCCTTGATTTCTTCCACCACGGGTTCCATTTCTGTTTCCACCTTAGTTTTGATTTTTTCATTCATCTCTTCCACTATATTTGCAGATTGATCCGTCAATATTTCCGCAATTTCCTTTCGGAGTTTGTCAGATAATTCCGTGGCCGAGGTATTAATTTCAGACTTTAACTCCTTCATCTCCTCCTTGATTTTTTCTATTTCTTCCTTAATATTCATTTTTGCCAATTCAGTCTTTAATTCCAACTTTATTTCTTTCTTTAACTCAGCCATTTCTTGTACAAAAAAAACTTTGAGTTCTTCAATTTCCAATTTTTTCTTCGTTTTTTTTGACACATCTTCTAGGGAAAGTGTCCTACCTGAGGCCGAGGCTCCAGTCAGGCCTTGTTCTTGTTCTACCGTTTTCTTCCGGAGTTTTGTTTTATCCATGGGTGGGCTGTCACTCACGGCAACCAGTGCAGCCCCCCTACGCCCGGCCACAGTTTCATACCACTTTCAGCAGGGGTGCGGCAGCAAATACGTGCAGTTTCATACCACTCAAGAGCAGATTCCAAGCAGGTTTCATTGCAAGTAGATGATAGATAGATGGATAGATGGATAGATAGATAGATAGATGGAGATAGATTGATGATAGATAGATAGATATAAGATAGATAGATAGATCTCTGATCAACAGGCAGCATTCTTCTCGTTTTTCAGGCAAAGAACAGTGCTTATCTGTAATCAGGTGCTAGAGGAATAACATGAAGCGGTAGAGTTGCTGCCTTACAGCATTTGCAGCGCCGGAGACCCGGGTGTGATCCCAATTACGGATGTGGTCTCTACGGAGTTTGTACGTTCTCCCCATGACCACGAGGGATTTCTCCGAGATCTTCGGTTTCCTCCCACACTCCAAAAAACGTACAGGTTTGTTGATTGATGGGCATGGTACAAGTATAAACTGTCCCGAGTGTATGATAGTGTGGGGATCGCAGGTCGGTGCGGACTCAGTGGGCTGAAGGTCCTGCTTCCTCGCTTTATCTCTAAACTAAACTAAACTAAAAAATGATCGAGCAGATACAACTACATTGTTTGAAAACCTTGTGGACGGATACTTGCATAGGAAAGTCAGTGAGACTCCTGCCCAATGTAGGCAAATGGGATTGGTAGAGACAGGCATCACCATCAGCATGGAAGAGATGGCTGAAAGGGCCCATTGAATACTTTGATTCCTGAAGGTGGAAGCTTAATTAAAGGCTTGACCAGCAATTAAGCAATGCCTTTTGGGCCTAGATTCTCCAGCTGGTGGAAATAGTTTATCTTTACCCATTCTACCAATTCCTTCAATGTTGTCAATTCTCTAAATTCCTGGAAATAGAACCTTAAATGATATAATCTCTCCTATTAATTTTAATCTTGAACTCTGGATAATATTCTGGTAAATCTACTAAGCAGTCCCTCCAATTTATGCTTCACAATCTTACAGGGCTTTTCATAGCTCCAAAATAATTTCTACCCATTGTATTCCACCCAAGAACATGGAAAGCAGAGTTATGAACGTGTTCAAGATTAGTGATCTCATGATAAAGTAACCAGATGAAGCCAGAGAAGAAATCTGATAATAATATACCTTTACACTTTAGACTTTAGAGATACAGGCCCTTCGGCCCACTGTCGGTGCTGACCAGTGATAACCCCGTGCACTAGCATTATCCTACACACTAGGGATAATATATAGAAGTCAATTAACCCTAAACCTGAACATCTTTGGAGTGTGGGAGGAAACCAGTGTACCCGGAGAACCCACGTGGTCACAGGGACAACGTACAAACTCCATACAGACAGCACCTGCAGTGAGGATAGAACCCGGATCTCTGGCGCTGTAAGGCGGCTTCTCTACTACTGTGTCACTATGCCGACCTAAACAGGGACTTATGCCAGGAGCAAAATGACATAGATAGGAGAGTGTTCCATAGAGATGGATGAAAGGAACGTAATATGGAAGGATAGACCAACTTAGAATGTAAATATTAAGCTTTGGAAGTAGACAATCAGCACTGTTCATAAGATAACCATGGTGATTCATTTCCTAGGCATAAAATCTGTTTCTGTGATGAGTCAATAACCTGCTGCGATTTAGTTAGTGAGTGCAACATCGAGCATGCTGTGAGGCAACAGGAGTTGGCACTGGAGCAATGGGGTTGAAGTGTCTGGCCACACGTATCTGTGTGGTAGCAGGAAAGCAAAAGAGTTATGCGTTTGCAACTTTTGTTTAATAAAATAATTTCAACATATATTCTTAGAAGTCTTTCTACATGTTAATGTCAAATTGCAATTGTGGTTAAGTTAAGCTAATTCTGGATATTGAAAGAGAAGGCACTAAAATAATAATTACCTTATTAATGTAATGGCAAGTACTAAGGTTTTAATGTTCCAGAGTATTAAGCGCTAGACACATTTCAAAATAATGAATCTACATTATTGTCGGTTAAAAACAAACTAAAATTGATGAGCCAAGAAATTCCCCTGTGCGTTAGAACAGTTCTGGGAGACTCCTAATTATCTTTAAAGGACTTAAACAAAAATCACAACGTTCATTTGTGCCAGTTCCAAAACAGTATGGATAGTTCCATTGTGTAACGTAATGCTGTTTAAGATAGACCAGGTATTAAGGTCAAATTTTCAATAGCAGTAGAACGGTTCCTCTGAGTATTAAGCTCAGGAAGCAGCCTTTAAAGGATCACGTTACAATACAACTGACTAGTTCAGATTATTGGTACTGATGACAAGAGCTGAATGCTGACACTGAATGGGATGGTGGCAGAGAAGAAACTGCACACTTCTGAAGAATAGAGCATGCAAGAGGCTGCTTTGTTGGGCAAATGATGCTAAAGGCAGAGGTTTGCCAAGGAGGTGGCAGTTTAGTTTTAGCTTAATTTAGGTTAGTTTAGTTTAGTTTAGTTTAGTTTAGTTTAGTTTAGTTTAGTTTAGAGATACAGCATGGAACAGGCCCTTCGCCCCACTGAGTCCACGCCAACCATCGATCACCCATTCAAACTAGTTCGATGTTATCCCACTCTCTACATGCACTAGGTGTAATTTACATTGGCCAATTATCCCACAAACCCGCAAGTCTCTGATGAGGCAGGAAATTGGAGCACCCGGAGGAATCATACATGGTCACAGGGAGAATGTGCAAACTCCACACAGACAGCGCCCAAGGTCAGGCTTGCACCTGGCTCTTCTGCACTGTGAGGCAGCAGCTCTGCCAGTGTGCTGCCCTAACTTTGAATGGCTGCATTTTCGGGATCTCAGAAATGTGGCCTAATGCCTCTTCCACCTGTCATTGCAAAAAAAACATTGACCAAGAAAAAGGTTTCAATCATTGCCAGTTGAGTTTTTGTTCACTCCTATCATGTAGCAGTGCACAGCAAAGTGTCATCTGTGCACTTATCAGCTGAAGCAACCTGCAAGGACCCTTAGGTAACCGTTCTACTGCTATTGAGAGGGAGCATGACTGCGCTTGAGAGCCACACAGGCATCTGAGAGAGGTCGTACTTAAGATTCTCAAAGATCAGGGATGTAGGGGAGGACTAGCTTGCAGAGGGGTAACATTCAAATACATCACTTTGATAGGAAGGGGGTACACTAAATGCTGGAGAAACTCAGTGGGTGCAGCAGCATCTATGGAGCAAAGGAGATGGGTAACGTTTCGGGCCGAAACCCTTCTTCAGACTGATATGGGGTGGGGGGAGGCGGGGGGAAGAAAGAATTCAACACTCGCCACAAGCAAGGGTCAACAGAATTGGAAGAATTCAATGTTCATGCCAAGAGGATGCAGACTCCCCAAGCGGAATATGAGGTGCTGTTCCACCAATTTGCGGTGTTGCTCACTCTGGCCGTGGAGGAGGCCCAGGACAGAGAGCTCGGATATGGAATGGGAGGTCAGGTTGGTTATTGCGGACCGAGCGGAGGTGTTCGGCGAAACGATCGCCAAGCCTCCACTTGGTCTCACCGATATAGATCAGCTGGCATCTGGAGCAGCGGATGCAATAGATGAGGTTGGAGGAGGTGCAGGTGAACCTCTGTCAGACCTGGAAGGACTGCTTGGGTCCTTGAAAGGAGTGGAGGGGGGAGGTAAAGGGACAAGTGTAGCATCTCTTGCGGTTGCAAGGGAAAGTGCCCGGGGAAGGGGTGGAGCGGGAGGGAAGGGAAGAATTGACAAGGGAGTTGCGGAGGGAGCGGTCTTTGCGGAAGGCAGACAGAGGGGGAGATGGAAAGATGTGGCGAGTGTTGGGGTCACATTGGAGGTGGCGAAACTGGCGGAGGACTATGTGTTGTATGTGCCAGCTGGTGGGGTGAAAGGTGAGGACCAAGGGGACTCTGCCCTTGTTGCGAGTGGGGGGATGGGGAGAGAGGGCAGTGTTGCGGGGTACGGAGGAGCCCCTGGTGTGAGCCTAAACTATAGTGGGGAAGGGGAATCCCCATTCTCTGAAGAATGAGGACATTTGTGATGCCCTGGTGTGGAACACCTCCTCCTGGGAGCAGATGCAGCGTAGACGGAGGAATTGGGAATAGGGGATAGAGTCCTTACAGGAAGCAGGGTGGGAGGAAGAGTAGTCCTGGTAGCTGTGGGAGTCAGTGGGTTTATAATGGATGTCAGTCAGGAGTGTATCCCCTGTGATGGAGATGGTGAGGTCAAGGAATGGTAGGGAAGTGTCAGAAATGGTCCAGGTGTATTTGAGTGCCGGATGGAAGTTGGTGGTGAAACGGATGAAGTCAGTCAGTTGTGTGTGGGTGCAGGAGGTGACACCAAAGCAGTCTTCGATGTAACGGAGGTAGAGGTTGGGGATGGGGCCCTGGTACACCACGAACAAGGATTGTTCGACGTACCCAACAAAGAGGCAGGCGTAGCTGGGGCCCATGCGTGTGCCAATAGCTGCGCCTTGTATTTGGAGGAAATGGGAGGAGTCAAAAGAGAAGTTATTGAGGGTAAGGACCAACTCCGCTAGGTGGAGGAGAGTGTCAGTGGACGGGAATATGTTGTTCTCCGTTCGAGGAAGAACCAGAGGGCTTTGAGACCATCCTGGTGGGGGATGGAGGTGTAGAGTGACTGGACGTCCATGGTGAAGATGAGAGGATGGGGGCCAGGAGAATGGAATGCACGGAGCCGACGGAGAGTGTCTGACGTGTCTTGAACATAGGTGGGGAAGTGATTTAACCAAGGGGGATAGGATGGCATCAAGGTATGTTGAAATGAGTTCGATGGGGCACGAACATGCAGAGACAATGGGTCTGCCGGGGCTGTCAGGTTTGTGGATTTTGGGGAGAAGGTAAAATCGGGCCGTTCGGGGCTGGGGAACGATGAGCTTGGAGGCTCAGAGGGGCAGGGAGCTGGAGTCGATGAAGTCGGTGATGGTGCTCGAGATGGTGGCCTGGTGCTCGTCAGTGGGTTCATGGTCCAGGGGTAAGTAGGAGGAGGTGTCCGAGAGTTGGCGCGTGGCCTCAGCTTTGTAGAGATTGACGTGCCAGACTACCACTGCACCTCCCTTGTCGGCAGGTTTGATAACCCAGTCTGGGTTGTTGCGGAGTGAGTCGATGGCAGTACGTTCGGGGGGAGAGATTGAAGTGAGACAGGGGAGTGGAGAAGTCGAGGCGTTTGATGTCGCGACGGCAGTTTTGGATAAAGAGTTCTAAGGCGGGAGGTCCACGAGGGGGGGTCCACAAGGAGGGGGTTAGTTGGAGGCGGGAAAAGGGGTCAACAGTGGGGGGGGGCGAGGACTTCTTCCCGTGGAAGAATGCTGTGAGGCGGAGGCGACGGTAGAAGAGCTCCAAGTCGTGGTGGGCGCGGAACTCATTGGGGTGGGGACGGAGGGGGACAAAGGTAAGACCTCTGCCGAGGACCCTTTGATAGGAAGTGCTGGTTATAGGATCCTTCCCTGTGAAGCCGGGGTAGAAATGATTTTTGGTGTGATCACTTTTGGTAGTTGCCTTTCTCTTGCTTTTCATTAATTTCTTATCTGATGAACTTGGAAGGAGTTTGTCTTTTTTGCTGTAATTCTGGCATAGCTGGCCATTTACATTTAATGGGAAACTGATGTAACCACTTAGAAATGCATGGGATGGGATCCCAGTTTGTCAGAGTCTACGTGAAGTTTGTTTTACAGTGAATTGTGCAGCATTCTGTCTGCAAATAAAACAGGACGGCACAATGGCGCAACGTTAGAGTTGCTGCCTTAGAGCGCTAGAGCCCCTGGTTCAAATCTGACTACGGGCGTTGTCTGTAAAGAGTTTGCACATTCTCCCTGTGACCGAGTGGGGTCTGGTTTCCTCCCACATTCGAAAGACATACAGGTATGTAGGTGAATTGGCTTCTGTAAATAGTCCCGGATGAGGTCAGGATCGGCTTCCTCACCTGTCCTAGGCGCCACATTTTCGGGGGACTTCCAGGGGGAATTTCAAGAGCAAACTCATAATTTTGTACAGATTATAGGAGGTGCCGGACCACCAGTTGCTGGAAAATCAGTGGTGGGCCTGTAGTAATCCCAGTATCTATCCCAGTTCTATGTGATATTGTAAATTCCAGATCTAATCTCACCGCCCTAGTCTGGTTCAGTCAAACACCGAATACGAACACTGGAATTCCACCTCTATTTTATTGTATTCAATACAGTGTGACCGGACTCAGAATTCTTTACTCGAGCACACCTTAGCCTCGCGTAAAGAGTACAGAAGACAGAGGCAACCGGCATGCCCAAACTGAAAGTTCATCCTTTAATACCCCCACAAACTAAGGGCGTGACATTACTGGGGGAGGCAACCCCTACAAGCCAATAATCAATACCAACGCAAAAATACATTGGGAGGCAACTGCTTTGCCCAAACATAGATCAATATACATCTCATTCCTAACACACAGAAACAAAGTAATTACACTCGTAGGGCATAAAGAAACATACCAGGAGCAGGCCACTATCTGGGCTAATTACGGGTACCCACGGGGGACACAGAAACAAAGTAGAAACTAAGTAAGAACCTAAAACTTCCCCAACCAATCATATGCATGCATTCAGCATTCTTGCTCTGCAAAATAAGAGTCTCAACAAAAAGGTTACAGGTGCAGAAGCTTCCTGCAAATCCTGCAAAACCAGACATTGTGGGGCCTGGTCCAGTAGCTTGCAAAATGAGGTCATCAGCAGTTTTTTATCACAGTCAATGGTTCTATCCCAAAGCACCCAAATTTCTGATATCCACAATATGAGAGCAAAAATAGGAAGATGCATTGAATGAATATATGATGGGAGGGTTGGTATAGGTGGGAGCAGGGCTCTTGCTTAACTTTATTTCCCTGTTGCCAGCCGGGCAACCTTGACAGCTTTTTAGGTTTCCAAATGACAGTTTAGGAGGTCATTTAAGATGTTTTGCGTGACGCGTGCGATAATGTGCTCGGACGAAGTGCGTAGTTACCAGTCGGAATTATGCTCAATGAAGCATTCACATATTATGTTCAAGAAGGAACTGCAGATGCTGGAAAATCGAAGGTAGACAAATGTGCTGGAGAAACTCAACGGGTGCAGCAGCATCTATGGAGCGAAGGAAATAGGCAATGTTTCAGGCTGAAACCCATCAGTCTGAAGAAGGGTTTCGGCACAAAACATTGCTAATTTCCTTCGCTCCATAGATGCTGCCGCATCCGCTGAGTTTCTCCAGCACGTTTGTCTACATTCACATATTATTTCTGCTTCAACTAGCTCACAAACTAAACATATTCACCAATCAAGATATGATTACTAAAAAAATTAGCTGTAATCTAGCTATTCTTTACCGCCATATAAATAGTTTCACCTTTCAGATGAGAAAAATAATTGTCTCTCAACTACTATTACCAACATTACACATCTTCAACCCCTCAATGTAGTTTATAATAGTCTCTGCAGATTTATTTTAAGGTGTCCATATCTAACTCACCACTGTTCTATGTACGAAACTCTAAACTGGTTATCCCCCCACGCTCGAAGATGCTACCACTGGTTCCAGTTCATCTTTAAATGCATCCATTTCAATTACCCTTCTTATTTAAAACAAGACCTATTACCATACACACCCTCATATTCACTAAGACTTTTTCATTCCAAGAACTAACAAAGAAATTGGGAGACGTGCATTTAAATTCAAAGCTCCTTCTGACTGGAACACTCTGCCTAGTACCATAAGAACTATTAGCTCATTTTGTCTATTTAAAAAAATACTTTTACCCTTTCTTATAAAACTATGTACCATTTCTAGTATTAGAGTCTTCAAGCTCCTTTATCTTGCTTGCTCTGTGTGTGATCATTTGGCATAGCTATTGTATATGCATTGCCATTACATTTATGTATTATTGTATTGCATAGTGTAACAATATTATGTCACAATACTATGAAATATATCATGTAATAATGTTGGACCCCCTCGAAAACGAGGGGGTCCAAAGTACCACTTAATGTACGATGTATGATAGGTGGTATATGGTATTATGCATCAACATTATGCTGTAACACATAACTTATTATTATTGGATATGTAAAGTCAATTACAATTGTCAAAACTATAAACTCGTGGGGCAGCGCATCTAAGGAGGAAGGTAGGCGACGTGTGGGTCGGTGTGTCATTGAGAGCCCTCTATCAGTATGTTATGTCTTGTGCTGTATGTTCTATGTCCCCCAATAACAATTGTCATCTCCATATAACTATAACCATATAACAATTACAGCACGGAAACAAGGCCCTCTCGGCCCTTCCAGTCCGTGGGACCATTGGTGTTTTCCCCTAGGTGCCATTACCTACACACAGAAGCCTCCCCATACGTATATACCTATCCACTTTACTCTTAAATGTTAAATGATCCTGCCTCCATTCTGCTGGACTCCCCCTCACGTTACCCCGAAACCTCTGAATGCCCTCTTGTTTGAATCTTCCCTACCCTCAATGGGAAAAACGTATCTCAAGGGGTTATCCATGAATAAGCGTATATATATTATATATATATATATATATATATTTTTATATATATATATATATAAATCATATATATATATCAATTATATATATATATATATATATATATACCACAATGACATGCAGCAAAATTATAATACAATATCTCAATTCTTTTTACACATTGAAATTAATGCAAATTAGTTCTTTCCACTTCCAAACAAAAATGTGGTTGGTTTATTCAGCATATGATCAACCTGTGTCAATAAATCCTGGACCATGGCAACATATATGCTTAACCATGCACACTACATATGTTTAAAGGTGTCAAAACAAATAATAACATTGGGAATTAAAACACATTTGATTGCATTCCGTTATCAAACATAGTCAATGTTCGCTCTGAAGACCATGAAGCACAATAGGGTCAGGGGGTGTGTGAATCAGTCCGTTGTGGATAGATGGTCGGGGGGGTGTTGAGAAGGCAATTGGTGTGGAATGGATGGATTGAGGCAGGTGAATTAGTATGTGTTGGTTAGAGTATGTAAAATTGTGAAGGGAGAGCACGGGGGATGTCAGTGGTGTTGAATGGGGGGTTCAGTACAGGATGGATGGTTGGGGGAATCAGTACAGGATGAATGGGGGTAGACAAAAATGCTGGTGACATTCAGCGGGTGAGGCAGCATATATGGAACTAAGGAAATAGGCAACGTTTCGGGTCGAGACCCTTCTTCAGACTGTTCCCCCCAATCTTCTTGAATGGGGGGATCAGTACAGAATGGATGGGGGGGATCTGCACAGGATGAATGGGGGATCTGTACAGGATGAATGAGGGCTGGGTCAGGACAGTGTTAGATCGGACGGTTTGTGCAGGATGAGTGGGGGATCATTACAGGATGAATGAGGGGATCAGTATAGGATGAATGGGGAATCAGTACGGGATGAATAAGGGGATCAGTTCAGGATGAATGGGATCAGTAAAAGATGAATGGGGAGCACTACAGGATGGATGGGGGGATTGGTGCAGGGTAAATGGAGGGTGGGTCAGTACGGGATGAATGGGTTAATCAGTGCAGTAAACAGAAAGGTGCGGGGCCGAGCGGTGCAGTTCAAAGATCCTATAGCTATAGGATCTTTGGTGCAGCTGCTTCAGACAGCGGAAGGAGACCTCCATCTCCCTCCCTCCCTCGGCTTGCGAGAGGGGTTGTTTTGAAAGCGTTTATCGCCGTTAGCATATTTGCAAGCAGCGGCCATTATCAGGGCGATAGTGGTCGCTGCCTGCAAATCCACCAACAGCACTTTCAAAACAACCCCTCTCACATGTCGAGGCCTCCTCCATGGGAGGAGGGAGGGAGGGAGAGGGAGGCCTCCTTCCGCCGGGCGGGGTGCGGGAGGAGGAGGCGGTGGAGCCCCTGTCTCGCCTGCTGCTGCCGCTGCTGCCACTGTTCGGGGCTCGTCATTCACTCTGACCCTTCGTGACCACGCACCTAGTATCTTTGCCCCGCAATCAAAGATACTAGAGGAATACAGCCGCCGACACAAAACGTCACGTTCCTATTCTACAGAGTTGCTGCCTGACCCGCGGAGTTACTCCAGTTTCTTTGTGTCTATCGGTATAGACCAGTATTTGTGTGTCAAGCCGAGCAAAATGAGTCGGCGTTTAGGTTGCCCGGCTGCACTTTGGGTAGTCAATGGCACCTGGGCAACCGCTAATTTTGAGCCCTGGGGAGGGATTCAGATTCCTAAGATGCTCCGACTGGTTTGAGGGAAGGTCCAAACTGGAAGGAATAAACATGGCTCAGACCAAGACCAATGTCCCCGGAGGGGAGGGGCATGAGACTGACAGTGTTTGGGAATGTTTGAGTGCTGTCTGAACATAGAACATAGAGGAGAACACCATAGGAACAGGCTCATCAGCCTGCGATATCCGTGCTGAATATGTTGTCAAGTGAAACTATTTTCCTGTGCCTGCACGTGATCCATATCCCTCCATTCCCTGCATAGCTATGTACCCATCTTAAAGCCTCTTAAATACTATTTTCATTTCTGCTTCCACTGCCACCCCTGGCAAAACAATCCAGGCATCCATCACTCTCCAGGTAAAACACTTTCCCTGCACATCTCCTTTAACTTCCGCACAGAGGGTAGTAGGTGTATGGAACAAGCTGCCAGAGGAGGTAGTTGAGGCAGGGACTATAACAACATATACAATACATTTGGACAGATACATGGATAGGAAAGATTTAGAAGGATTTGGGCCAAACACTGGTCGGTGGGATGGGGCATCTTGGTCGGCATGAGCACGTTGGGCCGAAGGATCTATTTCTGTGCTGTATGACTCTATGAACATGACATGATCATCATATCATATACTTACTGTGTGCGTGTGTGCGTGCGTGTGTGTGTGTGTGTGCGTGTGCGTGTGCGTGTGTGTGTGCGTGTGCGTGTGTTTTCACCTTTGAATCACATCTCCTCGAAACAGTGAAATGTTTAAATATTCCGGTAGAGAGTTGCCTTATGATTTCAAAAATCCATGTCTCTGTAAATCTGGTTAATTATTTTTAATTTTTATTTATTTATTTATTTATTTATTTTTTAATTTTATTTATTAGAAGTAATGTACATTACAATGATATAATCCAAAAATAACATAATACATTTCCTGTAGCACTTCTTATTTTAAACTTTAAGAAGATGAGGAATAGAGAAAGTTAGATAAGATAGTAAGTGCATGAGAGAGTGATCAGGAAGAACCCGTAGAAGCGTAAAACACAAGAAAGAATAAAAAAGAAAACCAAAGGAAAAGAAAGAGAAAAATAGAAGACAGAAAATATAAGAAAGTAAAATAAGATAAGATAAAAGGGATGTACCTACTTCGTATCTTTACCCACCCGTCACCAGGTCCGGATACCATTTATTTTCAAAGTTGTGTTGCACCCTATGCTTGTAATAAGTCGATAAATGGAGACCAAATCTTTTGGAAATGGTCTGATTTGCCTGCTAGGAGGAATCTCATATCATCGAGGTGTAGCATTTCGGACATATTTGAAATCCACATTTTTATCATTGGTGTGGGAGCGTTTTTCCAGAATGTAAGTATAAGTTTTTTTGCCATTATTAAGCCATAATTAAGGAAGCTCTTTTGAAACAAAGTCAGCTCAAAGCTGGCTTCCATTGTTCCAACAATAATCAATTCTGCATTCGGTTTCAGTTTTATTTTGAATAATTTTGTAAAAATTTCAAAGATTTCATTCCAGAATTTTTGGATTTTTATGCAAAAAACAAAGGAATGCGCTATGGTTGCTTCTTGGAATAGACATTTATCACAAATTGGGGAGACATTTGGAAAAAAATTACTTATTTTAGTTTTTGAATAATATAGTCTGTGTAAGGTTTCAAATTGGATTAGAATATGTCTTACATTGATTGATCATTTGTGCACATAGAGCAAGTGTTTATCCCAACTCTCTTTCGAGATTTTTATAGCTAGTTCTTGTTCCCAGTCTCTTCTAATTCTATCGGATGATGGTATTTCTATATTTAGGATAATATTATACAAGTATGATATTAAATTAGTTGAATCCGCCTTTATATTCATTGCTTCGTCTAATAAGTCTGGAGAAAAATTTTGGTATTCTTGTGTATATTTTTTCAAATAATCACGAATTTGAAAATATTTAAAATATTGATTTCTTCTCAGATTGTAATTAAGTTGTAGTTGTTGGAATGGTAAATAAATTCCATTTTCATACATGTCTCCGAACATTTTAATTCCTATTCTTTCCCAATATGTAAATGAATTATCAATACTAGGTTTAAACGACGGATTATTAACTATAGGGGTGAGAAGTGATAAATTTCGTAATTTAAGGGTTAATTTTATTTGTTTCCAAATTCTAATAGTACTGTGAATAATTGGATTTTACTGTATATTGTATTATTCAGTTTTGTTGGTGAGAGAAGGATTGTTCCTATATTAAAAGTGGCGCAATCCTCTCTCTCCATTACTATCCAATCCACCCTCTGGGCAGAGTTGTCCAACAGGTGAATCACATTTTTGAAGTTTGCTGCCCAATAATAATACAAAAAATTAGTGAGTGTTAATCCACCAAATTCTTTAGGTTAGCACAAATGTCTTCTTTGAAATCTATGAGATTTATAGTCCCATGTAAAATTTGTAATATCAGAATCCAGTTTTTTTTTTAACTTTGTAGGTAAATATATTGGTGTTGCTTGGAATAGATTTAAAGACTGCATGGATGAACTACAAAAATTGTTCATCCCAGTTTGGCAAAAGAATAAATCGGGGAAGGTAGTGCATCCGTGGACAACAAGGGAAATCAGGTATAGTATCAAAGCAAAGGATGATGCGTACAAAGTAGCCAGAAAAAGCAGCATACCAGAGGACTGGGAGAAATTCAGAGACCAGCAGAGGAGGACAAAGGGCTTAATTAGGAAAGGAAAAATAGATTATGAAAGAAAACTGGCAGGGAACATAAAAAACTGACTGCAAAAGTTTTTATAGATATGTGAAGAGAAAGAGGTTAGTTAAAACAAATGTAGGTCCCTTGCAGTCAGAAACAGGTGAGTTGATCATGGGGAACAAGGATATGGCGGACCAATTGAATAACTACTTTGGTTCCGTCTTCACTAAGGAAGACATAAATAATCTGCCTGAAATAGCAGGGGACTGTGGGTCAAAGGAGGAATTGAGTGAAATCCAGGTCAGTCGGGAAGTGGTGTTGGGTAAATTGAATAGATTAAAGGCCGATAAATCCCCAGGGCCAGATAGGCTGCATCCCAGAGTACTTAAGGAAGTAGCTCAGGAAATAGTGGATGCATTAGTGATAATCTTTCAAAACTCTTTAGATTCTGGAGTAGTTCCTGAGGATTGGCGGGTAGCAAATGTAACCCCTCTTTTTTAAGAAGGGAGGGAGAGAGAAAACGGGGAATTACAGACCAGTTTAGTCTAACATCGGTAGTGGGGAAACTGCTAGAGTCAGTTATTAAAGATGGGATAGCAGCACATTTGGAAAGTGGTGAAATCATTGGACAAAGTCAGCATGGATTTACAAAAGGTAAATCATGTCTGACGAATCTTGTGGAATTTTTCGAGGATGTAACTAGTAGCGTGGATAAGGGAGAACCAGTGGATGTGGTATATCTGGACTTCCAGAAGGCTTTCGACAAGGTCCCACATAAGAGATTAGTATACAAACTTAAAGCATACGGTATTAGGGGTTCAGTATTGATGTGGATAGAGAACTGGCTGGCAAACAGGAAGCAAAGAGTAGGAGTAAACGGGTCCTTTTCACAATGGCAGGCAGTAACTAGTGGGGTACCGCAGGGCTCAGTGCTGGGACCCCAGCTATTTACAATATATATTAATGATCTGGATGAGGGAATTGAAGGCAATATCTCCAAGTTTGCGGATGACACTAAGCTGGGGGGCAGTGTTCGCTGTGAGGAGGATGCTAGGAGACTGCAAGGTGACTTGGATAGGCTGGGTGAGTGGGCAAATTGTTTGGCAGATGCAGTATAATGTGGATAAATGTGAGGTTATCCACTTTGGTGGCAAAAACAGGAAAGCAGACTATTATTTAAATGGTGGCCGATTAGGAAAAGGGAGATGCAGCGAGACCTGGGTGTCATGGTACACCAGTCATTGAAAGTAGGCATGCAGGTGCAGCAGGCAGTGAAAAAAGCGAATGGTATGTTAGCTTTCATAGCAAAGGATTTGAGTACAGGAGCAGGGAGGTTCTACTTCAGTTGTACAGGGTCTTGGTGAGACCACACCTGGAGTATTGCGTGCAGTTTTGGTCTCCAAATCTGAGGAAGGACATTATTGCCATAGAGGGAGTGCAGAGAAGGTTCACCAGACTGATTCCTGGGATGTCAGGACTGTCTTATGAAGAAAGACTGGATAGACTCGGTTTATACTCTCTGGAATTTAGGAGATTAAGAGGGGATCTTATAGAAACTTACAAAATTCTTAAGGGGTTGGACAGGCTAGATGCAGGAAGATTGTTCCCGATGTTGGGGAAGTCCAGGACAAGGGGTCACAGCTTAAGGATAAGGGGGAAATCCTTTAAGACCGAGATGAGAAAGACTTTCTTCACACAGAGAGTGGTGAGTCTCTGGAACTCTCTGCCACAGAGGGTAGTTGAGGCCAGTTCATTGGCTATATTTAAGAGTGAGTTGGATGTGGCCCTTGTGGCTAAGGGGATCAGAGGGTATGGAGAGAAGGCAGGTACGGGGATACTGAGTTGGATGATCAGCCATGATCATATTGAATGGCGGTGCAGGCTCGAAGGGCTGAATGGCCTACTCCTGCACCTAATTTCTATGTTTCTATGTTTCTATGGAATAGATATAAAATTTGTGGTAGGAAGATCATTTTTATAGCATTTATTCGTCCTATTAAATACATCGGAAGAGTTTTCGTAAACTTAATCAGGGCGTTTAATTTGTTAATTAGGGGCATATAGATTGCATTAAATAAAGATTTATGTTTTCTGGTAATTTAGATTCCCAAATATTTAAAATGTTCTGTAGCAATTTTAAAAAGGAATTTTAGCAGATGTGTTGAGTCTTGAGGTTTTATCATCATTATTTCACTTTTATTCCAATTTATTCTATATCCTGAAAAGGATCCAAATTCCTCTATTAGATTTAATATATTTGGTATGCTAATTTGTGATTTTGTGATGTACAGTAGTACATCATCTGCGTATAATGATATTTTGTTATTTGAGCATTTTGTATTATAACTATGGATGTTTGGATGTGTTGTAATGCTTTCAGCTAGAGGTTCTATTACAAGAGCAAATAGCAGAGGTGATAGTGAGCATCCCTGTCTATTGCCCCTGGATAATTGAAATTTTGGAGACAACATGTTATTAGTTAATATTCTAGCAGTGGGCCTGTCATATAATAGTTTTACCCATGAGATAAAATTCTCTCCCATTTGAAATTTTTGCAATACAAGGTAGTCCCATTCCACTTGATCGAAAGCTTTTTCTTTTTTTTTTTTTTTTTTTTTTTTTTTTTTTTTTTTTTTTTTAAATATTTTTTTTATTGTAGAAACAATATATACCAAGTACACTCTTATACGACATTGAGAGTTATATAATGTATAAAATTATAACATATTGATTATTGATTAATACTATTTATGATAATTGTAGTATTATCCATTATACATTTCATTATTATTTATTTTATATAATAGTAAGATTAAACGTGAACTCACCTGTTCGAAGTTTTGATCGTTATTTTACGAGGAGTTACGATGAGGGATTACGTGAAGAGCCCGCCTCACGCTGGTAACGGCATACTTCAAAGCAGCGGCATGAAAAACACAGAACACCAAAGCCGGAGTAACATAGTAAGGCTCATAAAAAGACTTAGAACCACCATTTGATCATTTATTTTACGAGGGTGGGAGTGGAGGGCACGTAATCCCTCATCGTAACTCCTCGTAAAAATAACGATCAAACTTCGAACAGGTGAGTTCTCGTTTAATCTTACTATTTTACTTCGGAGTCACGTGAGTGACTACGTGAAGATTTTTAAAGCTTTCTGTGTTTTTTATGTCGTAGAATTAGTCCGTACGACAGTCCGGCTAAGTAAACACATACATGAGAAAGCAGACAAATGTTAGATCTTTTCACAATTAACTTTTTTAATGGTTGAAAGACCATATAATACCCTCCTTATATTTGAGGGAAAAATGATTACAAGTGACAAAAGATATCAGTGACTACACAACTGATTATAGCAATTAATAGCAAACAAAGCAGGTGATTATAGTGCTCCCAACACCGTGTGTCCAAAGCTTGTCATAGTGTGAACAGGTTTGTTGTAGAACTTTGAAAAAGTTTCTTCTTTACTCCACCCTGCGATTTTTAAAATATGCTCGAGAGGTACGTCCCGCCCCTTCGCCGCGGACGTAGCTGCCGCCCTGGTGGAGTGAGATTTGAAGACATCAGTGTCTACTCCCGCTAAAACCAACACCTGTTTCAACCATTTTGAGATAGTTTGAACTGAAGCTTTTGTGTGTGGCTTTTTGTGCGTAAGCAGTAATGTCTTTTCGTTTCCTCGAAAAGTGTCCGTAACTTTAATATATTGGTTCAAATGTCTAACCACACACAAAGCAGGCTCAATATGAAAAGCTTGAAAGGTTACCTTTGTTCCAGATCTCCCTGGTCTACTTTGTTTGATCAGATCGTAAACATAGAAGACAACGTTATCTGTAGTCACATGCATACAGTCTAAACGCAACATTTGTAAAGTTTGCACTCTTTGGGCTGAAACCAGTGACATTAACATGACCAATTTTCAATGTTAACCTATCCAATGGCAACCCTTCAATTGGAGTCCATTCTCTAAGTAGAGCAAGTACAATGCTCACATCCCAAATCTCTGTATATCTAGGTTTTGGCGGATTCATGTGAAAAATTCCTTTCATGAATCGTGATATCAATGGATGCGACCCAATTAATTTCTCACCAGTCATAAGTCCTAAATAGGACGACAAGGCACTGCGTGCAGTGTTAATGGCACTGTAACTTAAATGTTGCCCAAAGTGCAAATTGGCAAGGAATTCCAAAACATGAGTAACATTCACAGAATCATCAGAAATATTTGACTGTGTGCAAAATTCTTCCCATTTCTTAATATGTGTCATATATTGTTTCTGTGTGCTATCTCACCATGATGCGCCAATAACTGTCAAAGTTTGGTCCGACAATCCCAGTTCCTGTAGTGGTCTGGTCAAAACCTGCAGATTAACAAATTCATATATGCATATAATGGGTAACCTTCATTTGTTACTGGATTAGTCAAGATATCACTACAGTTAGGAATCTGCATATACGGTTCTTTAATCATATTTCAGCATAACTGGGAACCAAGGTTGAGTTGGCCAATTTGGCACTACCAACAATCCGGAAGCTGCATCTTGCTCTATTTTCTTCAAGCATCTCTGAATCAGAGCAAATGGTGGAAAAGCATAAAAGAACATCTTTCCCCAGTGTAATGAAAACGCATCTACTGCAACTGCGTCCGGATCGTGTTCCCCAAGACACATAATGAGGCAATTGATGATTAAGCCTGGATGCAAACAAATCAATTTCTGGCAACCCAAATCGTCTAACAATATTCTTAAATATTGCTGGCTTAAGCATCCATTCCGTATTATCTTTAAAAATCCTGGACCTTTCATCTGCTACCACATTGTCCTTACCTGGAATATAGCTTGCTGAAATCCATATCTGCCGACCAATACACCATTGCCATATCTCATTGACCAGACAATCACATGATACTGATCTAACTCCCCCCATGTGATTGATGTAAACCACAGCCGTTTTAATTGTCTAATTGTATTAACACATGCAGACCTTGTTTAGCACAACAATATGCTTTAAGCCCATAAAAGGCCCCCAATAATTCCAAATAGTTAATACCATACTCTTGGAGAAACACTTGTTCTTCAGTTTTCCATCTACCTCCACAACTGGAGGATAAATCTGTGGCCCCCCATCCGAGAGCACTAGCATCTGTTTGTAAAAACCATTTCAGGCTGTTTAATCATGATCTTCTTAGCAGCTTGTGGGACATTTTCAACCCACCATTGCAATTCCAATACTGCTTTCCTTGTTAATTGCATAGGCCTGTCAAAGTGACCTGCCTTATCTTTAAGAGCCCTTACTTTGTCCCTTTGAAGATTTTGATAATGTAATGGCCCAAATTCCACTGCCGGAAATGCTGCCACCAGTGTACCAATGACTTTTGCCACTTCTCGGATGGAGGGATAAGGTTTGTGAATGAGGTAATTACACATTTGCAAAATATCATTTGTCTTCTTTGCTGGCAAAGTAAACTAACATAGTCACTGAGTTAATTACAAACCCCAGAAAATCAATTGATTGAACTGGCTGCAGCTGGGATTTAATTGGATGAATTAAGAATCCAAGCTCTTTAAACAAAGCTTTAGTAACTGAAATTGAGTGCTCAGCTGACTCTTGACTATCGTTAATAATCAGAATATCATCCAGATAAGCCATTACAATGTGTTTCTGTGCTCTTAATTGGGCTAAAACTGGTTTCAACAGTTTTGTAAAGAGTCTAGGAGCCGAACTTAATCCATTTGGTAAAGCTTTTGAACTGCCATAATTGCCCCTGCCAATAAAACTTTAAGTATCTCCGAAAAAGATGATGAATTGCTACAGAATAATAGGCGTCTTTCAAATCAATCTTAGCCATATAAGAACCTGCTGAAATCAAATATTTTGCAGTATTGAATGTCTCCATCTTAAAATGTTTGTATTCTACAAACTTATTTAGATCTGTAAGGTCTAGAATAATTCTACAACCACCATCTTTCTTATCTCTGCGAAATATATTAGAGACAAATTGATGCTTATGTTCACAAGTTTTTTCAATTACCCCTTTTTTCGGATAATTTGTCAATTTCCACATTAATCTCCATTCTTTCTTCTGGAGAAAACACATAAGCATAAGCAGGTTTATTCTGTACAGGAGGATTGACCCCTTCTTTAAAAATAATAATAGCTCCTGAAACTGCTTGTAATATAAATCGATCAGAAGTAATATTAAGCCAGGCATTATAAAATTTTTGCAATCTCCCTCCAACTGGAGATTCATCCACAGTTTCTTTAAGGATAGAAGTCTTTAATACCTCTCCATAGGAGCGTGATGGTCTCCTCTTTCCCGAATGCAGGGAAGCACTGGCCTGTGCAGCACGATAATACTTTCGTGACAAATTTCTGCCTCTATAACGAAAATCAAAAAACCCCCTTCGGGCCGAAAACCCTTTTCTTTGTCCAGAGACAAAAGGCTTAATAGTGCTAAAATATTTAGCTTCTTCATCCAACTGTTTCAGCTGTTTCGGCAGATTTTCTCCAAACAAATACCCAGGAGCTTGAACTCCACTTTCTTGACACAGGCTTGCATATCTAGGGTGAAATATGGGCCGAATCGCCATTTTCCTCATGCAATTGATCTCATAAAACGAATTGCACAATAAGCCCAAAGTATCTTTTTGAATCTTGTCCATTTCCAGATTCTCCCATTTGCCTGCCAAATGCCGTGATGGCAGCGGAAAATAATTTTAGCACCTTTTGAAATTTCACTTCTTGGGCTCTCTCATACTTGGAGTCATAGACGCCCATACCATCGGATTCACCGTAGGCACTTCCAATGAGGCACAATTGCCTGGTGCTTTATATAATTCTGATAATTCATTCATCACAGTATTATGAAGCTGGTGAGATACCATATAATTTATATTGGCAGCCAGGCTTTCTTCCATAGCCTCACCACTTCCTTCAGGTATAGCAAAACCTTGTGCTATCCCAGGCAGATCAAGCCTTTTTCTTTTTACTTTGTGGCGTGCTTTCAAAAGCCATTTCAAGTTCAGCAGGGTCTGCCTTCTGCAGCCCTAATTCCATCGGGATATTATCCCATGAGACTTCTTCCAGCCCAAATCGTGGGTCTGGAGTATCATATTCCCAACTTGGCCCACAGCCATATTCATCATATTCAAACCCCTCAGGGATTTTTTGGGATTCATGTGGGTACTGTGACCCTTGTCTCATAATAGTTTGGAGAACTTTCTCTCCATATGCTCCATTTTTAGCCACATAGTTTTATTGTCTGGAGGTCTTTCAGAATCAGAATCATCAGAAACCACGGGCCTCACAGTTTTCTTTTTTGCATTTCTTAGGAGCATTTTCCTCCGTGGTTATAATTTCCGGAGAATCTGGAAATTCTATATCGGGTAAATCAGTGGCCAGCGGTATCGGAACCGGGTCCACTCTAGCTTCGCGTCCCGTATATTTACTTTCACCCCGGGAGGCTCTCTTCACCCGCGAAACCTTCTTTCCCGATTTCTCCATTTTTATTAAAATTTATCTGTGCTCAATCAGCACGTTAACGTCTAAATTTTTACTTTTAGTTTTCGATGCTGGAGCCATCCAGCGTAACTTCAAAACCGCGCCGATGTAACTTCACTTACCTGCGGGCCGTTCCGACCGCTGCGAGGAGCTGCTCCTTACCGCAGCTCCTCCTTTCGCCGTCAGCGTTGACGTCATGCCGTTACCAGCGTGAGGCGGGCTCTTCACGTAGTCACTCACGTGACTCCGAAGTAAAATTGGGAGTATATGTAGTATATTCCTAAAATAAGTAATACACTTAGATTTCTCAAATCATAGATATTCTTCTAATTACCAAATAGAAATCCCCGCTAATTTAACTACGTAGTACCCAATCTTAAACAAAGTTTTTTTTTGATATTCATAATGTTATCAAAATATTAATAATGTTTGTATTATTGTTAATTTTATATTTCATAATTATTGTATAATTGAAAATACATAGTTTTATATAATTACAAGTTTAAGACATCTATAATCTTTTTCATACGAACAGAAATAAGTGTGTACGTATTAAAAATTTATATAATATGTTTCTATAATTTTTTCCTTAATTAAAGATAGAGAGATAGAGAAAAAGAATAGAAAATAGAAAAGAAAATGTGAAAAGTTTGATGGAGATTGAAGTATTACTAAGTAATCCAATCTTGGAGATACATTCATGATTTGTTATGTGTATTTCTTCATCCATTCAGATATTCAGGCCTCAGTCAAGTCCCTGCGCCGAACCATTGTGACCCTGTAGATATTTAATATAGGGAGACCATATCTCCTTGAAGAGATCTAACCTGTCCATGAGGACAAGTCTCAATCTCTCCAAGTGAAGTGTCTCCGTCATTTCTGTATTCCACATTTTAATTGTTGGGGATACAGGGCCTTTTCCAAAATTTTAATATTAATTTTTTTCCCAATTATTAAAGAGTAGTCGATAAAAGTTCTATGATTCCTTGTAATTATTTGTTCCGTTTCCGGTATTCCAAGTATGATTAACTTTGGGTCATAAATCATAGTAATATTAATAACTTTCGAGATTATTTTGAATATTTCATTCCAATATTCTAAAATCTTCGTACAATTAGTAAATGAGTGTGACAGAGTTGCTTCCATGATTTGACATTTATCACATATAGGTGATAGTTTTGGAAATATATTATGTAGTTTAGATTTTAGAATAATGTAATCTATGTAAAATTTTAAACTGTATAAGTGCATGTTTAGCATTTAAAGAGCAATAATGTATATGTTGTAGGCTTTCTTCCCATATTTCTGGACTTATTATTTGACTTAGTTCATTTTCCCAGCGCTGTCTATGTATTTCCGATGATGGGATATCACTTTCCAACAAAATATTATAAATGTATGATATCATTTTTTCTGTATTTGGATGTTTATTCAAGCATTCATCTAAAATTTCACTCTTTCTATTTCTAAGTTCTTGTGTATTTGCAGAGATATAGTTTCTGATTTGTAAATATCTGAAATATTCATTATTATGAAGCCCGTAAGTTTGTTGTAATTCTTGAAATGAAAGAAAAGAATTATCCTTATAAAGATCCCCTATATTTAGAATTCCTTTATTTTTCCATTGTATAAAAGCTTTATCCATCATTGACGGTTTAAACGTAAGATTGTTGGCAATTGTAAGAGCTAGCGGTATAAATTTTAGTTTTAGTGTTTTTCTTTTTTGTTTCCAAATACGTATTCCACTTTCTATTATCAAATTTTCACTATAAATTTTCTTAGGTACATTAATATTAGCAAATATTATAGAGCTAATTTTGAATGGAAAACAGTCTTCTCTTTCCATTTTTAACCAATTTGGTTTATTATCTATTTCTCCTAACCAAAAATTCATATTTCTAATGTTAACTACCCAATAATAGAACATAAAATTTGGTAAAGCTAAGCCCCCGTTTATTTTAGCTTTACATAAATGTTTTTTATTTATTCTATGATTTTTATAGTCCCAAATAAAGTTAGTGACTATTGAGGTCTACTTTTTTAAAGAAATTTTTAGAGAGATATATCGGGATTGATTGAAATAAATATAATAATTGTGGAGGAAAATCATTTTTATTGCGTTTTATTTTACCTAACATTGAGATAGGTAAGCTTTTCCAATATAAGATATTTTTATTTAATTTATTCAATAATAACGGGAAATTAGATTTAAATAAAGAGTCAAATCTTTTTGTAACAAAAATACCAAGATATTTAATATTTTCATTTGTTATCTTGAAAGGAAATTGTTGTAATATATGTAAATTATTCATGGATTTATTGGCATAAGTTCACTTTTATTTCCAATTGATACTGTATCCTGAAATTAAACCAAATTCCGTTATTAGTTTTAAACAAATTACAGATACTTATTTCCGGTTTAGTAATATAAAGTAATATATCGTCCGCATATAACGAGATTTTATTCTTAGTATCTTTAGTATCGTATCCATATATTTCTGGATGTAATCTTACCCTTTGAGCAGGGGTTCGATTGCTAACGCAAACAGTAATGGTGATAAAGGACAGCCTTGTCTACAACCTCGAGATAAACTAAACTTAGTTGATAACATATAATTTGTTATTAATTCTAGCTGTTGGATTTGCATATAATAATTTGATCCAAGTAGTAAACTTATCACCAAGCTTAAAGGCTTCCATCACCGAAAATAGATAAGGCCATTCCACCTGGTCAAAAGCTTTTTTCTGCATCCAACGAGATGACTACTAAGTCTTTTTTATCACTTCTTTTCGAATATATAATATTAAATAACCGTCTTAAATTATATGAAGAATATCTTTTAGGTATAAATCCTGTTTGATCAGGATGAATTAATTCGTTTACAATTTTGCTTAGTCTTTGTGCAAGAATTTTTGTTAAAATTTTTTGATCCGTATTTAATAAAGCAATTGCTCTATACGATCCTGGGTCATCCAAATCTTTATTTATTTTGGGTATAAGTGTTATAATAGATTCGTTTCAATGTGTCTGGTAATTTCCTTGTATATAATATCTGTTTCATATAATGATTTTAAATATGGGACCATTTGGGCATGAAAAATTTTATAAAATTCCGAGCCTAAACCATCTGGTCCTGGAGTTTTACCATTTTTTAAAGATTTAAATAGATTCTTGGATTTCTTTTATTGAAATATCGGCATTTAAAAATTCTTTATTTTGTAAATCTAATTCTTTTAAGTTACATACATTTAAAAAGGCATCTATTTCTGTTTTATTTACTGTTGTGTTACCAGTATACAAATTTTTATAATATTGCATAAATCTTTCATTAATATCCTTGGTTTGTATTAATAATTCACCGTTTTGTGATTTAAATCCTATGTATAATTTTTTTCCGCTTCAATTTTCCTTAATTGTCGAGCCAATAGTTTTTTTGTGGTTTGTCTCCAAATTCAAACAACAATTGTTTAGTATGTTGGTAGTATTTTAAAACTTGATCAGTATATATTTTATTTAATTTTACTTCAATGCTACAATTTTATTATGTATTATTATATCTGATTTTGTTGCATTCTGTATATCTAATTGTTTGATCTCCCTTTCTAAGTCATGTTGTTCCTTCCGAATCTTCTTATTAATGGAATGCTTGTGAAGAAATCATAATTCCTCGAAGATATGCTTTAAATGTTTCCCATAATAAAGAGCGAGATATTTCTGGTTGATCATTTATTTCAAAAAACATCTTAAACTGAGTTATGATGTAATTCCTGGGTTGTTTTATTTTTTAAAATTTGTGGATTAAGTTTCCATTGTCCTAGATTTCCTGTTTTTAACCATTTATTTTAATTTTAAATGTTAATGGTGCGTGATCTGAAATTATAATATTATGATATTTGGATTCGTAAGTAAGTGAAATAAGCTTTGCATCTACTAGGAAGTAATCTATTCTTGAATAGGTTTTATGTACTGGCGAGTAGAAGGAATATTCTCGACCAGTAGGATTTTCTGTTCTCCAAACATCTTTAATGTTAGACGTTTTGAATGTATGCGTTTAATAAATCACTAGAATGCGATTTAGTTTTCCTTTGTTTTGAAGATCTATCTAAATAAGGGTCTAATGTACAATTAAAATCTCCTCCAATTATCAAATTGTAATGTGTTAATTCTGGAATATTATTAAGTACTTTCTTAAAGAATAAAGGACTATCAAAATTTGGTCCATAGATGTTAACAAAAATCATTTTTTTCCCTATTTATTTCTCCTATTACAATGATGTATCTGCCATCTTTATCAGATATAGTAGATATATGCTTAAATAAAGTACCTTTACGAAATAATATTGCTACGCCTCTTGATTTATGTGTAAAGGAAGAGTGATATATTTTTATCTATCCATTTAGCTTTCAGCCTATTTTCAGCGTCTTTCTTTAGGTGAGTTTCTTGAATATAAATTACATCAGCTTTCATTGCCTTTAAGTGTGTCAATATTTTTCCTCTTTTTTATTGGTTCATTGATACCTTTAACATTCCAACTGCAAAAGGTTAATCCCTCGTTCCCCATATTTCTTTTTAAATCCTGCATTTTAGGTTTGTGGGAATCTAGAATAGGGTCCAAGGGTCCGCGCAGTAGACTTAACCTTACACCCGAACACCGAATAGATGAATTTTAGATCTCTTTTATGTGCTTCACGAATGTATCTCCATTGTTCCAGTATATAGCTCCATTCAAACTGAAAGATATAGTAAACATAAAAAAATAATGAAAAGTGAGTAAAAGCTTAGTAAGGTGTATAAAGAATAGAAGAACTACAAATAAAATATTTGTAGTTTGTGAAAGCCAAGTTGTGTTGGCTATTAATCTAAAGGCTTCCGGCATTGATGTTATTAATTTAGCCAGCTCCTAATTTTAAGAATTATTATTCCATGATAATATTTTAACGGGAATATAGTATTAAAGAAATGAAAAGAGTGATATTAAACATCATAAAAGTATATATATCTAAGATTAGTTTAAAAAAATCAAATTATAGAGCCACAGTTAAAGAAAATTTTTTTAAAATACAAAAAATAGAAGTCATTATTAAAAGAGGGAGAAATATATTGAGGGGAGGATATCTCCAAATGTAACAGGACATAAAGATATTAATTATTAGTATATTAATTAGCAATAGTGCACAGTCTTGGTTAATAACAGTCATAGTAATAATAAAACCGCGTTATAATTTTAGTAGGTGTGTTATTTGTTTGTGTTAGTTGTATATTATGAATAATTGTCAGTGTTCGGTGAGCTTCTTCCAATCCGGGAAAACATTTAGTTCCATACGACATTGTCCATTTCCTTCTGATTTCTTCTAATTCCATGTTGTCGTATAAAGTTCATAAAATGTTTAAGAGACCGTAACTAAGTCTTTAAAAATAGTAAAAGGCAGTATATTTGCTTGTAGATGGTTTTTCAAGTATCAAACTGCTTGCAAATTCCATTGCTTCTGTTGGAGTCTTGAAAAAGTGTTCCACGCTGTTATAAGTAACTCTTAAGATGGCTGGGTAATTCAGACCGTATCTCAAGTTTTCTACACCCCTCATAAGGTTTTTGGCTTCGTTAAACGCTTTTCGTTTTCTGGCAACCTCTGGGGGATAGTCTCGATAGATACTGATTCTTTGTCCTTGAAACATCAGATTCTTTGTTCTCGAGGCTCTTCGCATAATGTCCTCGAGGTGAAATCATATTGTAACTTGACGATGATTTGTCTTGGGGGGGCGTTTGTACTGGTCTGTCTTCTGCCGACTCGATGTGCACGAGCTAAAAACAGGCATATCATCCAAAGATAAAACAGCTTGCAGTAATTTAGCAGTGAATTCTCGAGTGTCTTCGTGTTTCTCTAGACCTTCAGGAATCCCTGCAATCCTCAAGTTCTGCCTTCTTTGATAGCCTTCCAGCTGCGTGCATTTATCTGTTACTTTGGATAACAACTCCAGTAGACGTTTCTTGTTCTGTTATCAGCTTTGCTGTAGACACAGTACTAGCCTCCGCTATCTTTTCAAGGTTTTTAATGCCATCAACTTGTTGTTCGACCACATTTGCAATAGGGTCAATCTTATGTTTAAAGTCTTTTTTAACATTTTCAAGTTTACCCTCCATCTTGCGTTCCAGGTTATTAATCATATCAATGATTTCATTCTTCAATATTTCTGATTCTTTCTTGAACTTATTATCAATTTGTGTCTTTGTATCTTTTTGAAATTCACACCATTGATTTTTCATCAAGTCCATCTGATTATTAATTTGAGATATTTCTTCCTTTATATCTCCCTGTATTTCTTTCATTTTCTTTCTTTATATCTTTCATTTCTGCCTTGAACTCACGTTTTAAATCAGCCATCTGATGAGAAATAAAAGTTTTCAAGTCCTCACCTCCTGTGTCTGCTTTCCTGGAAACGTCTTCCAAGGAGCTGGCCCTACTCGAGTCCGAGCTTCTCCCAGGCCTTCTCCCCGGTCTCGCCCGGGTTTTTTCGAGCTTTTGTCTTGTCGGTAGGGCTCCGTGCCGTCATGATTTGTCGCAGGGCTGATGACGTCAGCCGGTACCGTCGATGTTGAGGCGGCAGACAGTGAAAGCAGTCGATCGGTAAGTTCTTTTAAATCTGTTTAAATCCCCGTTTTTTGAAAAATTTTTGCGGAGCTGGCTGGTGCTGTGATCGAAAGCTTTTTCTGCATCCAGTGAAATAATTGATGTCTTGTTCTTCAGTTTTATATGAATGCATTATATTAAACAGACGTCTCAAATTATTGCATGAGTATCTCTTGGGTATAAACCCCGTTTGATCCGCATTTATTCATTTACTAACATATTTACTTAATCTTCTAGCTAATGTTTTCGCTAGTATTTTTTGATCTGTATTTAACACTGCAATGGCTCTGTATGAACCAGGGTCTTCTAAATCTTTATCTTTTTTAGGTATAAGTGTAATCGTTGATTCCGCTAATGTTTCTGGTAATATTTGTTCTTTGAAAGCATACGTATACATTTTATGTAAACGTGGTGAAATTATCTCATAAAATCTTTTATAATATTCATTACTAAACCCATCTGTTCCTGGTGTTTTTCCATTCTTCAATGAGTTTATTGTTTCTTCTATTTACTTAATTGAGATCTGTGCTCCTAATTCCTCTTGTTCAATCAGGTTAAGTTTTGGGAGATTACAGTTATCCAAGAACTGTATAACTTTAGTACTATCTGCTGACGTTTTAGATGTATATAAATGTTGATAAAATTGAGCAAATCTTTTATTAATATCATTAGGTAGTGTTACCAATTCACTTTTATCTGATTTAATCTTTTTTCCCGTTTTTTCAGTTGACATGCCAAAAATTAATGTGGTTTATCACCGAATTCAAAGTTTTCCTGCTTTGTAATTTGAAATAATCTTATAACTTTTGCTGATAATATTTTATTTTATTTAAATTTCATTATTGTTATTTTATTATGTTTATCCATAGTTGGCTCTTTAGCGTTATCTAGTTCCAATTGTCTAATTCGTTCTTCTAACTGCATTTGTTCATTCTTATTCTTTTTATTTTGAAGAGCTTGATATGAAATTATAGATCCTCTGATAAATGCTTTAAAAGATTCCCATAGTAAAGTGGGTGAAATATCTGGGGTGTCATTGGTGTCGAAAAAAATTTCCATCCATTGTTTTAAATATATACCACCTTGGGGGTCATTTAGAATTTGAGGATTAAACCTCCAAAATGATTTTTTATTAGGCATTCCTTCCAGTGTAAAAAAAAGTTAATGGGGAGTGGTCAAAAATGATGCTGTTATGATATATTGAATTAATTGTGTAGGGAATTCATTTTGTGTCCACTAAAAAATAGTCAATATGTGAATAAGTTTTGCGTACCGTTGATTAGAATGAGTATTCCCTTCCAGCTGGATTAGCGATCCTCCAAACATCTGTCATATTTGTGTTTTTTATATATGTATTTAGGAGTTCACTAGTTTTAGATTTTGTGTTACCCCTCTTTTGTTGTGTGGATTTATCCAGGTACGGATCTTAAACGCAATTAATATCTCCCCCAATTATCACATTTTGATAATTAAACTCTGAAATTATATTCAGAATTTTATTTAAAAATTGGGGGTTATCAAAATTAGGCACGTAAATATTTACCATGGTAATTGGGGTAACATGAATCTCTCTGGTAACTATAAGATATCTCCCTTCCTTGTCTGTTATGATATTCTTTGATTTAAATGGTATACCTTTACGAATAATAATTGCCATGCCTCTAGATTTAGAGATATATGAAGACTGATATGTTTGACCTATCCAGTTTGCCTTCAATCTAGTCTGAGATTGCATTTTCAGATGTGTTTCTTGCAAGAAGATTATGTCTGAATTGAGCGATTTCAATTGTGCGAAGAACTTACCCCTTTTAATTGGTTCGTTAACACCCCTTATATTCCAACTACAAAATGTGATTCCTCCAAGTTTCTTTTGTTTATCGTCTTGCATTTTAAATTACTTTGATACCTTTGAGCCATACGGTGCAACAAATATTTCAGTTCTCTGGGTGTTGGGGAGCATTTGCCGTTATTAAATTCTGTTGGTACATCCCCTTTTAAGATTGTCCTTAAGCGAAAAGACAAAAAGGTGTGAATTATTGTGACAAAAAAAAATTTAAAAAGTGATATTACAGTGTCAAAAAATAATGACACTGTAACAAATTTGCCACCTAATGGTGGTAGTTACAAATGTGTTGACTTCCATTGTTGTTAATACACATTTAGCTCCGCTCCCTTGAGAAATCTTGCAAAAGGGAGGTGGGGCCAATTCAAATCCGAATTATATATATCACAATTACAATATATATATATATCTAATTAATCTTATCTAATTAACTCTTCGGATTATCTACCATTTACTTATGCTAACAGTTTTTACATTTGCTTCGTATTCAGTAATAATAAACTGCTGGTTGGGAGGGGTTAACCAGAGACACTCCTGGCTGTTTGCCAAGGACCTGAATCTTCTCACCTCCTCCCAAGCATAATTAGAACTGAAGCCTTATATTATATGAGTTTGTTTTTTTAGTCTGTTATTAATCTATTTCCTTATATTTAGCCCCCCCCCCCCCCTTCCCCTCCCCGGGGGAGTCAATTGTTATAATACATTATTACATTCTACCACTTTAACAATTCCCATTAGATTCAATTGCAATTACTTTGTTAATTCATTAGTTTCTGTGTTAGTGTAGAGTTAACATTTTAAAAGACTTTAATTCAAAAGGTTTGTTTTCAAGTCCGTTTGTATTAAGTTCTACATTCAGCCGCACCCTTGTTGTTCCGTATTTCATTCGAGATGAAACAAAGAATGTCCTTGAGTTCACATTCCAAAGAAGATAAGATGCCTAGACACCAGCACGTGGAGGAGGTGCGCCATCTTAGCCTTTTACAAAGTCATATTTCTCAGCTTCCCCTCTGCCGATATCTATGGAATAAAAAGCCTTGTCCTGGCAGTCATAGTGATTTAATTATCAGCTATCTCTTTTACGATGTCTTGACCATGTGTGTATGCTTCATCTGGGTCAGTAAACACATGTTGGGTACAGTTATAGGTAATCCTCATTTTAGCCGAGTACATTATCCCATATCTTATATTTTGATTGCCTCAGGATCTGTCGTGTCTTTGTAAACAGCTTTCGTTTTTTGACGATTTCTTGAGGATAATCTCTGAATAGCTTAATGGTCTCATTCCCACCTCCTCTCCTTTTCCTCCCCCTGTCCCCTCCTCCCCCTCCCCTCCCCTCTCCCTTCCATCCCTCCCCTCCCCCTCCCCCCCTCCCGCCCCTCTCTCCCCCCGTACCCCCCCCCCCTCCCCTCTCTCCCCTGCCCCCTCTCCCCCTCCCCCCTTGAGGTGACAAGACCGAACGGGTCCCCCTTGATCTAGTTACATTTATAAGCAATAACTTTCAGATAGATCCAAATTTAGTTCAATTGAATCTGTATGATTCTATGCAAGACTTAACATTTCATCTCAGTGTGCGTTTTGTTCCTGTATTTACTCTGTTTAAACCCGTGTCCATAGTTCCTGCAGTATACTTTTGATAAGTGTCTCAAAATAACATTTCTGTGTCATCTAGTCTAAGTATGGCATCAAAACTTTTTTATCAAGTCACTGGATGGTATTAAAGCCATTGACCATCCAGCATACGAAACACTGAGATATAATAATGAAAAAAATATTCAAACTGCTGGAAGGAACCAAGAGGTCAACGAGTATACATGCAGCAGAAAAGAAGTATGCCCCCTTTGGTCATGACTGACTATGAGTGTGCATCCTAGTTTGCAGGTGATGTGTGGTCAGATGCCTGGGCGATGTCATATGGAGGACAGGCTGTTGCCCATGCAGCACGTCCGTCCCCCCCCCCCCCCCCCCCCCCCTCCACATCACTGATCTATCCAAAGGAACAGCAGGGCCATTACAGTTTGGCACTAGCGCCGTCACAGGAGCTGCCAGAGCGAGGTTGTAGACAATGACGAACTGCCTTATGGGCTCCGACTCCCGATTTTCTTGAGGGTTACTCCAGGAGCCTTTTCCATGACTGGATATGGCCACAAGGCAGTGGATATTTTAAATCAGAGTTTTGCCTCTCCTAAATGGACTGCCTACCCAGGCTGACGAGCCCCATCTGCCCGAGACTCATGGGGGCGAGAGCATCTACCTTCCCGTGCAGGCCTATCGCACCTGCCCACTGCCACATAAAAGAGGTTGTTATATTTTGGATAATCACCTTTCTTCAAAGCAACACTGACAAGGAATGTGTAGGAACGAACTGCAGATGCTGGTTTAAATCGAAGATAGGAAAGGAATGGGTGACGTTTCAGGCACCAGTCTGAAGAAGGGTCAAGACCTGAAACATCACCCATTCCTTCTCTCCAGAGATGCTGCCTGGCCTGCTGAGTTACTCCAGCATTTTGTGTCAACCTGACAAGGATTGTGCACCTAAAATAATATCAACCCTCTTTTGCACACAATTACTGTGAGTGATTTTTGTATTTCTTGTAATTATATGTTCATAATTATTTTCCTCTATTCTAGAGGAAAAAGGATAATATTTATCTCCTAAATATCTAATCTTAGAATACTCCTGCCATAGCCACACTTCCAGTCCTACACCACAGTTATGAACCGGGCCTGTACCATACTTCCTGACCAGCTCCCATGGGAAAAATGTGTAATCTATATTACTAAAAATCTGATCTTGACCACTTCTTGCTGTTCTGTTTATTGATTTTAGAAAAAACGCTGCCACTTACGGCTGTGATTTTTGGCCATCTTACTCAGAGTCCCCGTCCGCTGTGCAGGACAAGAGGATTTGATGAAAAATAAAAGAGTTATTAGTGTTTAGAAAATGTTGAGATTCTCACTCCTGAAGGCCACGCCCCTTCCGGAGGGACTACAAAACCCAGAAGTGTTGAGTGTCTCAGTCAGTCTCTGCAAGATGGGGGAGCGAGAGGGTCACGTCTCTCAGTCTGAGCTGTGAATAACACTGAACACATGTCTACTAAACTGTGAGTGTGGTTTTACTGACCTTGAGTGCCCTTAATGTGGTTTGAAAATGAAAATATGGTTGGTTTGCAATAAAGCACAGCAAATGGTTGGTAGTGGTTGGTTTGAAATAAAGCACAGCCAATGGTTGGTGGTGGTTCGTTAGAAATAAAGCACAGCAAATGGTTGGTGGTGGTTGGTTTGAAATAAAGCACAGCAAATGGTTGGTGGTGGTTGGTTTGAAATGGCAAATGATTAAAAGTCTAAACTTGACAACTTCCTGTTTGCTCTGTATATTGATTTTACCTAAAACACTACCACAGACGGCTGTAATTTTTGGCCATCTTACTCAGTCCCCCTCCGTTCATCAGGTGCAGAGGATTCTTCCCATCAATGAAAAATAAAAGTGTTTTAGTGTTTAAAAAATATAGAGAATCTCTCTACTGTCAATCATGCCATGATGGGGGAGGGATTATAATACCCATAAGTGTGGGTATGGCTCAGTCTCTGCAAGATGGGGGAGGGAGAGGTCACGACTCTGTCTGAGCTGTGAATCAACTGAACACACTGAATGTCTACTGAAATGTGAGTGGTGTTTTGTGGCGTTTATGTGGTGTTTTGTGGTGTTTTGTGTGGTTTTATGGTGGTTTTATCGTGGTTTTATGGTGGTTTTATGGTGGTTTCACCTCGCTTGAAATGGTATGAATGCATTTGAATGTGGTGGCCTTGCACCCTGCATGAAATGTTATGAAATTGCATTTGAATTTGGTGGCCTTGCACCCTGCATGAAATGGTATGAAACTGCATTTGAATTTGGCAGCCTTGCACCCTGTTTGAAGTGGTATGAAACTGCACTTGAATTTAGTGGCCTTGCACCCTGCTTGAAGTGGTATGAAACTGCACTTGAGTTTGGTGGCCTTGCACCCTGCTTGAAGTGGTATGAAACTGCACTTGAATTTGGTGGCCTTGCACCCTGCTTGAAGTGGTAGGAAACTGCACTTGTGTTTGGTGGACTTGGACCCTGCTAGAAGTGGTATGAAACTGCACTGATTTGGTGGACTTGCACCCTGCTTGAAGTGGTCGGAAACTGCACTTGAATTTGGTGGACTTGCACCCTGCATGAAGTGGTATGAAACAGCGCTTGAATTTGGTGGCCTTGCACCCTGCTTGAAGTGGTATGAAACTGCACTTGAATTTGGTGGCCTTGCACCCTGCTTGAAGTGGTATGAAACTGCACTTGAATTTGGTGGCCTTGCACCAGGGCCGGATTTACGTATAAGCTAGACAAGCTTAAACTTATAGCCTCGAGATCTAGGGGGCCTCGGCCCGCTCCACCAAGGTGTATATAACTTTTGACATATTCGTATTTTCTGAGCTTTGTCCTTTCAACAGTCAGGAGTGTCCGAGTCGGTGCACAGCTGCAAGTTTAACAATGTCAGAACCAGCTCCGACTGTGCCCGACCTGCCTGCTTCCGGGGAGAAGAGATAAGGCTCAGGGCGGGGTAAAGGGTGGGTGGGAACGAGCAGCCTCCCGCTACGATAGGCGGAATGGTCCTTTCTATAGTTAACCCCCGCTCATGGTCTCTGATGGAGCTGGTTTCCCGCCCACCAGGACCTCCAACACTTTGCCCGCTGACCCTCACCACTCCACCACCCTCCAGCAGCCCGCAGACATCGCATTACATGCAGCCTGGACTCAGCACCCGGCCTGAAGTTTCCACGCTGCAGACTCCGACTCCCTTGAGTTTGACTGCACTGGGTCCTAGTGATAGTCCCCCCAAACCTGGTAACCTCTGTGGCTGTTCCACTGGGTCTTCCCCATTCCCCTCAAACCATGTGACCGCAGCTCTTTCCCACCCACACTACAGTCCTCATTCCCCCCTACCCCCTGATCACCCACCAGCCCCCCCACCAGACATCGCTCAGCTTCAGTCCACTCACCTGCCTTCCTCTGGCCCCAACTCCCATCCCTGCCAACAGTCCTGTGTTCACCACACCTTTGTCCCCGCCACACCTGACCTCTCCCTCTCAGCTTAGGTAGGTGAAGGTATGCAGTCTGTCCGTTTTGCAGAGGCCACACCTATGTTCCCCTTTTGCTCCACAAAGAGATCCCTAAAATCACTTTTGCACACCAAAAGTTGCACCGTGCTTTTTTTGAAATGGTATGAAACTGCACTTGTATTCGGTGGCCTTGCACCCTGCTTGAAGTAGTATGAAACTGCACGTTGAAATTCGGTGGCCTTGCACCTAGATGTTTAGCTCTGGAAGTGGTAGGAAATGGAAATGCACTTGAAATTGGTAGCCCTTACACCCTGTTTGAAAGTGGCAAGAAACTGCACTTGAATTAGGTGGCTTTGCACCCTGCTTGAAATGGTAGGAAACTGCATTTGAATTTGGTGACCTTGCACCCTGCTTGAAATGGAATTTCAAGGAATAGCCGTGAGTCAACTGCCAGCCCACCAGCCGTGAGTGAGCTGCCAGCACATTAGGCTTGAGTGACTGAGCTGCCACCCCAAGAATCCATTTGGCCTACAATGTCCATACTAGCCCTCTGCAAACCAGTCCCTTCAGCCCACAACATCGATACTAGCGCTCCAGGAAGCCCCCCCCCCCCCACTGGCCAACAATATTGTAATTGGTGGAGAGGTGGAATATTGCATTGGGAGACCAGCCCTCCCGTGTGAACATGGGACCCAACGGGTCCCACTTAGTCTAGTGTTACCTATTATTACCCTTTTAAATCCTGATAACCATCATGGGCCCAGACAATGCCACATAAGCATTTTTTCCATGCTTCATTTTCCATATTGTTTAACTCTAACTCAATAACTCCATTTCCCAAGGAATATCAACACAAAAGAGGTAAATAAGATAAATTAGCAATTGAGAGATTAAGCGTGGAAACAGGCCCATCGGCCTACCGAGTCCTCTTCTACCATCGATCACCCATACACTGTTATCCCATTTTCACATTCTACACACAAGGGGGAATTTACAGTAGCAAATTAACACGTCTACACATCTACTACAAATCTACACGTCTTTGGAGTCAAATATGTTACTCACATTATTTTCAAATAACGATGAAAGGGGGATGCAATGGCCACTCTTTTTGGTACCAGCACTGTGTGGGGATTCATATGAAAGTTACAGAACATAGAATTCTGTTTTCAAAACTAAAATAGTAAGAGTTACAGATAAAGGGAAATGTAAGTTGAAACAGGGAAGGAACAAGGAAAATATAAGAATCATGTTTTAAAATACCACACAGCTAGTTCAATCTCCAAGGCAACAAAGGGCCAATTATTTCAGCTGAGTATCATTAACATGAAACATCCTTTTGTAATTAACTGTGTTAATAATTTATACTTTTGAAATTTTTTTTGAGTATACTTACTCAAGGTGGTAGGTTATGTTTGTGACTGAGATTTGCAGTAGAAGAATGATATGTTTTTAAGGATGATTTCAGTTAAATATAAAGTCGGATATGAATATTTCATTGGAGTTGAATCCCTGCTGAGAGATATGTAAATTGCAATGCATTTCAATTAGGCCTGATACTCTTTAGTGAAGTCAAAGAAACCAAATAGTTTAAAACATTCCAACTTTTAATGATCATCATATTTTAGAATGACTGCAGAACTAATGAATTCATAAAATTGATGAAATTGATGAAATTCAGCAGATTGACATCCAAGGAACAATAAGCACAAAATCCCTCCTGGTTACATATACTTTGTGAACAAAAATAACAAAATGCATCAAACAGTTATTCATAATCACCTTATCTTCAAATATCAAGAATAAAGTAAGTAAATATAACCATTAGATGCTGTCATCTTCACAATATTAATGTTACTGAATGGATATTTATTGTTAAAAAATCACAATAACAGCAGCGGATGACGTAAAGTAGAATAGTTTGGAAAGATTTATTCTATGTTTGCTTGGTTTTATTGAAGTAGTGTTTACTTTGTGGCCTGTTCTATATGTATATGGTGCTGTGTTGAAAGTTTCTGTTAAGATCTTTGGTTGTGTGAACTGAGATCTATTGTACAACCACATTAAGGCCTTTTCTACATTCATATTGGAGAGAATGGTATGTCTCTGTTAAGTTCACTCATGTGTCCATTCTGCATGCCTACTTTGATCATTTTTTGCCTGATGAGACTGTTATCTCCACCAGTGGGGCAATAGAACAATGGGTCAAATTGAAGGGGCTGCTCTATCTCTGTTGACTTTGCTGGGCTTCCATGTATTCCAAAAAGAGAGCTTTGAGAACTACAGTGCTTTCCTGGATACTCTTTTTCCATTTGATCAGATATTCTCTGGGGATTTCTATAAATCAGATTTTTTCAAGAAAGCTTTGGAAGCTTCTTTGAAATACTTGCTCTGCCCTCTGGTATTATTTGGCCAGGATGGAGCACAAAGTGGAATATCTGTTTTGGGGTTCTTGCTTTGGGTTTGCAAATGATATAACCAGCCCATCAGAACAGATCAAATGCAATGAGAGCCTCAGGGAAAGATGCTGACATTGGCATAGTGATTCTGCTAGTGGAATCAGGAGATCTTATGGAGACAGATTTGGTGGTACTGCTCCAATATTTCGAGATCTGTTTTGAGGAAGGTCATAGCTCTGAAGTCTGCAGGAGAATATTATAGATGTTACTTTAGACTGTAGAGATATAGCATGGTAACAGGCCCTTCGGCCCACCGGGTCCACGCCAACCAATGATCACCCTGTACACCAGCAGTATCCTACACACTAGGGAGAATTTACAATTTACAGAAGCCAATTAACCGACAACCCAATTCTTTGGGATGTGGGTGGAAACCGGAGCACCCAGAGAAAACTTACTCGGTCACAGGGAGAATGTACAAACTCCATATAGACAGTTCCCATGATCAGGATTGAACCTAGGTATCCGGCACTGTCATGCAGCAACTCTACGCTATGCCACTGTGTGGCCATAGGAATAGAAGCCAGCTGGTAGAGCATGTGGTGTACCAGAGGGATGTGTGCTGAAATCTTACTATATTTAATACGTTAATAAGTTGTTCATGATTGTAGGTAGTATGATTAGTAAGTCAACAGATGATATGGAATTTGGTGGCATTCTTTGTGAAAAGGGTAGTCATAGACTACAGGATTAAATTAATGAGTTACATGCTGGGCAGGGCACTGGCAGATGGAATTTAATCCTGTATGCGGTTCTGGTTTTTAGTAAGGCTAGGACACACACTATGAATAATAATGCTGCAGGGAGTATTGAGGAACAGGGAGACATTTTTGTATAAAACCAAGGATCCATGAAGATAGAAAAGGTGGTGATGGGTCATACGGGATACTTGTTTTCATTACCTAACGTGTGGCATGTGGGATACAATTTAAAAGACGTTGACAGGTGCATGGATAGGAAACATTTAGAGGCATATGAACCAAATGCAGGCAAATTAGACTAGCTTAGATGGAGCATCTTGGTAGGGCGATTTGATCCAAAGGGCATGTTTCCATATTGTACGACTCTATGGCCCGTATTCTACTAATTTTTTTAAACCCAACAGCAGGTTTAACTCTGCAATTTAGACTCGACGGCGGGTTTAAATCCCTGATATTTAAACTAAAGTCTAAGTTGTCTTCCTACTAATCGCCAAAGTTTAGACTGACCTTAGACTAGAGTCTAACTTGCCGCAAAATTTAGACTCAGCAGGGGGCAGGGTTAAGAACGTTTTAAACTCGCTACGGAGAGAAAAAATGGCCGTTCATGTTGAATTCTATAGTGTGTTGTGTCTTTTTTTATTTTGTTATTTTATAGTGATATATGGTAATCAAAATTTTCTCAGAAAAAAAATACTTTTAATGTCAGTTAAACAGAAGAAGGGATAGGATTTTTTTTAAATAGAAATTCTTTCATTGTCTATGTAGGAACTTTCCAACTAATGCATGGTGAGGTTTATCACAGCCATCTATGTCACGTATAATCCAGGAGGTGTCATCCCACTTAGCCCAATGGAGAAGAACCTATATCTCCTTCCCAGCAACTCCCCAGCAAGTTCATGACACACAAATGCTTTCTGCCAGCATTGTCGCTTTCCTTGCAAGATAGGGACAATTGATTGCACACATGTCCCAATCGGAAGTCCAGGTGGGGACCTCGCTCAGATTTGTCAATTGGAAGGCAGATATTCTGTGAATGTACAGGTGAATTCATGGTTCATGGTTTTACATGAGAAAATGTAGTTGTCAAAAACAAAATGAATGTGTCATAGCACCTTTTTTTCTCGATAATTGCAATTTTATTGGGAGAAACTCTTTCTCGCTGGCGTCCCTGTTTCCTTTCCGCGGTTTCTTTTTGTCAGCCATGTTGAAGTTGTCGTCTGCCCATGCTTCTGCTATTGCATTGCACATGTGCAGTACAAGCAGACATCGTCACCACTGCAACTAAAACGCGGCCTAACTTTAGACTCAGCTAAAACCAAAGTCTAAAGTTAGACCCGCCTTAGACTTTAGTCTAACTAAACCTCGCTACCAGAATACCAAGTTTTTCTTAAACCGAGCGTTGGGTTTAGTTAGACCGAACGGCAGGTTTAAGGTGAGTTTAAGGAAAGTCTAACTTTGCAATTAGTAGAATACGGGCCTTTGACTCTATTAGGAAGATTATAGTACAATGCTACAAAACATTGGTTACACTACAAATGGAGTACTGTGTAGTTGCATTGGGGGAGTGCATGAAGGAGATTCAGCAGGACGTGGCCTGGGGTGGAGCATTGTAGCGGCACCAAGGTGAGACGTCAGGTCGGTTCAAACTGTTGTTTATTCAGTGGTGGCACGTTAAGTTGGTGCGCTAACCATATTACAATGTTGCTGTATAAGTTAACCATATTACAATGTTGCTGTAGCTGAGCGAGGTTGTACTCTCGGGCTCAGTTACCTGTTGACTCCTTAAGGTCTCGAGGTGAGAGACCTTAAGTACCAGAACACTCCCTCTAGCCCATGATGTCCCATGCCCGCCCTCATATCTCCTGACGAGGGTTCGAGCATAAGTGGCCCGTGTTTAGGTTGATGCCCATAGGGACCCCCCCCCCCCCCCCCCAGAACCGGAGAAAGGAATAGCATGATCGAGGGTGGCTCCTGCATGTGGGTCTGGGACACCCCGGGCATGGGTAGAAACGCAGGGCTCCACGGGCACAGCGACACTCTGCGGTGGCGATCCCGAGGTACCGATGGATGCGAGGAGACCGATGCAGAAGCAGCCGGACGGAAGAGACACGGTTGCATCTCTTTGACCAGCTAAGGGAGAGAGTCCTGTGAAAGGGAATGAAGGTAATGGAGGGGTATGGTCTGAGTGCAGGTAGATGGGACTAGGGGAAAACAAATGGTCGGCACGGACTGGATGGGCCGAGAGGGCCTGTTTCCGTGCTGTAATTGTTATATGGTTATATGGTCTCCAGCAACGATGTGGGGAATAAAACTAAATAAAATAAACAAACTAATATCTGAACTGAGCGTGGAAATGCAGTGAACACTAAAATGAACAGTAAAAAGACAAATTACAGTGCAATCAGTGTGCAAAGTTCAAACAGTCCAGTGTTCATCGTACAGGATAGGAAAGCTGTGTTGCAGTGACAGCCCCCGGCCAGAATGAGGCGCTGTTGCCGGTAGTCAGGCTGCAGGAACTGCATCCAACTGTGAGGTGGTGCTGTGCATGAAGGTGAGGCTGCAGTGATGGCATCCAGCCATGAGGTAGCGGTATGGACTGCGGTGAGGCTGCAGTGACGGCAGCCGCTCTGACGCTGGCGCTGTGGACGGTGGTCAGGCTGTAGTGACGGCATCCGGTCGGAAGGTGGAGCTGTGGACAACGGTGAGACTGCAGGAACGGCATCCGGCCGGAAGGTGGCGTTGTGGATGGTAAGTTCGAGCTTCTCTTCCGGCCGGCCGCGGCGGGCATTTTTCTGGTCACGTGGCTGCTTGTTCAGGAGGCCGCGGTGGCCATTTTGCCGGCCGGCTGAAGCAGCGTTCACCAGCGATTCAAGACCAGTGAGGAGCAGAAGAGCGTCTTCAGCAGGCGCCCCAGGTAAGCCTGCCCTATCGGGTGGCTAGGCCCTGGGCAGCGGCCGGCGGGGCCAGGCATGGTGCAGGGCAGGGCATAGTCGGAGGGGCGCAGGGCAGGGCGCGGAGCGTGGCGAGGCCTGTTGCGGTTCCGGGTCTGGAGCGGTGAGGCCCAGTGTGGTGCAGGTCATGTGAGGCCGGTGCAGGGCCTGGAGCGGTGGGGCCCCATGCAGTGCAGGGCCTGGAGCCATGTTCGCGTTGCGAGGACGGGCCCTGGTCCATTGTCTGGAGCGGGAGAGCGGCAGGTACTCTCTCTCTGCTCCCAGGGCCGTCGGACATGCGTCGGCGTTGCTGTGGGCAGGAGGCTGCTACTCTCGCAGCTCCTGCAGCAGCTGGTGGGGCAGCAGCGGCTGCTAAAATCTCTCCGCTCCGGTGGTTGGCTCTGGGCAGGTCATGCAGGGGAGCTCGGCGGCCGTCACATAAGGCGGCCTGCCCCGTTGCCGGGAGTGAGAGAGCGGCGGCAGCTGCGGCTTCTCAGCTCCGGTGAGCAGCAGCTGGTGGGGAAGAGGCGGCATACCTTACTGCAGGGCCGGGTTTGGCGGCAGCGTATTTCTGCAGGGCTGGGCAGCCGGCTGCAGACATCAGGTCTCCCGAGGCAGCGTGTTTCAGGTGAGTCCAAATTTCAATTCAGACAGTCGGGGGTCACCAATATAGCGGCACCAAACGTGGTGAATGAAGGTGAGATGTCAGGCCCGTTCAAATTGTTGTTTATTCAGTGGTGACACATTAAGTTGGTGCTTTAACCATATTACAATGTTGCTGAGCGAAGTTGTACTCTCGGGCTCAGCTACCTATTGACTCCTTCAGGTCTCGAGGTGAGAGACCTTAAGTACCAGGACACTCCCTCTAACCCATGAAGTCATATGCCCACCCTCGTATCTCCTGACGAGGGTTCGAGCATAAGTGACCCATGTTTAGGCTGACGCCACAGCATTTTGATTATGAAGACAGACTGGCTAGGTGGGATTTGTTTGCCTTGGAGTGGAAGACCTGATTGAGGTGTATAAATTCTGAGGGGCACAGACATAAATTTTATCTCTGGTTACATACAGTATGTGCCCTTAATATATATATAAATTTTGATTATTTTCTTATTCTTGTCAATTAGTGATAGTTTGTGCCACTCTTAATTTATTTTTAAGTACCTTCCCTCACTTTCTATACTTCTGAAATGGAGCTTAATTTCTGATCCATCCTTATCCCTTTCCAAGAATCATAGACTTGGGAGCATTGGGTTTGTCTTTTTGTTTTGGGTCTGAAGAAGGGTCTCAATCTGAAACATCACCCATTCCTGCTCTCCAGAGATGCTGCCTATCCTGTTGAGTTACTCCAGCTTTTTGTGTCTACCTTCAATTTAAACAAACATCTACAATTCTTTCCTACAAATTTTGCCCACTCCACTGTGAAATCTCTTCAAGATATGTTGACTTTGAAGAAGTTCTCCTCCTCTCTCTGACGAGAGTTCACCAACATCCTCTCTCACTGCTCCCCCTCTGTGATTTCTTCTTCCCTCCTCAACCGCGTCTTAACCCAGACCAAAGTCTGAAGAAGGGTCTCGACCCAAAACATCACCCATTCCTTCTCTCCGGATATGCTGCCGGCCCCGCTGAGTTACTCCAGTATTTTCTGTCTACCTTTTATATATCCAGCGATGTTTGATACAGTTTGATCCACGGCATTTGATACAGTCAACCATTCAATCTTAATCTCTAAACTCAATAGATATGGGGTAAAGGATGTAGCGCGTCTATGGTTAACCAACTATTTAGCAAATAGAGTGCAATTTGTCTATCTAAATCGAAGCTGATCCAAAAAATTGATAATTCACTGTGGGGTACCACAAGGCTCCATCCTTGGTCCTTTACTATTCTTGATCTATATAAATGACTTATCCTATACTTGTAGAGTACTTCTTCCTATCCTGTTTGCTGATGACACCAATCTTATAGCTTCACATAGTGATCTAAAATCATTGGTTGAATTAGTTAATGAAGAAATGTCTTATGTCTCTAAGTGGTTTGAAGTGAACAGGCTCTCTCTCAATATCAAAAAATGCAATTACATTATCTTCTGCAATAAAAACAAATGTTTTCCCAAAGACAAATCTAAAATTTTTTATCAATGTACATGAAATTCTTGAAGTAACATATACAAAATTTTTAGGAGTAACCATTGATCAAAATTTAACTTGGAAAGAACATATCAATATTGTCTGTAGAAGATCAATGAAAATGCTTGGTATTCTGAGAAAGGTTTGTGCATTTATTCACCCGTCTTCCCATCTAACAATATATTACAGTTTGATTTTTCCTTATTTCAATTATTGTAATATTGTTTGGGGTTCTACCTATCCTTCCTATCTTTCTAAGCTACTCATACAGAAGAAATTTATGAGATTAATTTCTCATTCAAATTCACAAGAACCTTCTGCCCCTCCCTTCAAGAAGTATTCAATTTTGTCTGTAGATAAACTGAATGCATTCCAAATATGTATTTTTATTTTCAAATATCTTAAATGTAAACATGATTTGCCTGTTTCTCTTCATGATCTTTTCACCCTTTCTTCTAATATTCACCATTACCCAACCAGAAGAAGAAATGATCTTCATCTTCCATTTTGTCGAACATCCAAACACCAACATTGCATTACTTTTAAAGGTCCTAAATTTTGGAATACCCTGCCTCTTTCATTAGAGTCTCACACCTCCTTAGCCACCTTTTAGATTGAGCTTAAAAAGTTACTCATCATGTCCTGAGTTCTGACCTCCAGCTTTTTGTAATGCTATTTATGAGCTCAAACTACTTCTGTTGACTCTTATCTCATACTATACCTTATTATTTTATTTATTTTCATATTTTTAATTTCATATTTTTAATTTTCATTCTTAAACTGTATTATTGTTTATTATTGTCTTTTTTTATTTCTCCTACCGCCTGATTTGCCATTAACGCTCATTGTCAGATGGGAGCGGACTTTGTATAAGCCCTCCGGGCTTCCCTTCCCTCCCAGCACTGTATGGTATTATAAATTGATTGTTTGTCTTCTTTTAAAACATGGTGTAAATAAATAAAAAAATTAACAAAAAATGTTGCTTGTATCCAGAGATTCTGACCATCCTGCATTTCAACATTTTGAGTCTATCTTTGATGTAAATCAGCATCTGCAGTTCCTATCTGGATTAACTCAGCAGGAAAGGCAGCATCTCCGGGTAGAAGGAATGGGTGATGTTTCGGGTTGTGACCCTTCTTCAGACTGTAGAAGGAATGAGTGATGTTTCGGGTCGAGACCCTTCTTCAGACAAATATACAGTTTTTTACATACATATTCTTACACTCATTGTATATGTGTGTATATGCATAAAAAATATAAATAAATAAATATTAAAAACTTTATTCAAAATTATAAATATATATTAAACTAAAAACTGCAAAAATTCTTCCGATATTCTCAGCGGCTATACATACATTCAATAGCGTTATATTTGGTAGTGTTCACAAAACTATCATTATCCCAGGCACTCTTGCACCCATGTGGTCCCTTGGGTTGATATAAGTGTCGGTGGGGGCACTGCGAGCCGGCAGCCCTGCCAGCAGTGTGTTAGTTTTTTCTACTTTTTTTTTGTGTGTCTCAATGTGTGTTTTTAATGTTTCTCTGTGTGTCTTGTGTGGGGGGTGGTGTGGGGGGGGTAAGGGGGAAACCGCTTTGGTCGCCTCCTCCACGGAGAGGCGACTTTTTCTATATCGCCATCCCGTGGCCTAACATCGAGGATCGGTGCAGCCTTTCCCGGAGACGTGCCCAGGGCGTCAGCAGCGGGCGCAGCGAGGACTCTTTCATCATGGAGCGGGCGTGCCCTCGCCGAGGGTCGTCGGAAGGGGAGCGCTCTGTTCACTGGCCCACGGCAGCCTGAAGCCACAGTCTGCGGAGGTCCAGCTGGCGCAGCGTCCGGAGCATTGGGATCTCTCGTTGGGGACCCTGGAGGAGAAGTGCTCCGACCGCCGGCCCGCGCCAGCTTCTAACCATGGGCACGGCGGGGACTTAACATCCGGAGCAGGATCCCTCGCCGGGGATCCATGGAGAGAAGCTCCGACCGCCGGCCCTGCGGTCTACAGTGCTTCTGGCTGCGGCGCGGTGGGGAGTTTAGATCTTCGACCGCCAGCCTGCTCCCTATACCATCTGGAAGCCGCGGTCTCTGATGGGGAAGCACCGATTCAGGACGGCAACTTACCTGCTTCGACCCTTGGGGATCGGACGCCTTCAGGGCGACTGGAGCGGGGTCAGCGGCGACTGCGGAGGGTTGTGGTCCCGACCACGGGGGAAAATGGAGGAGGACTGACCAAATGTTGTGCCTTCCACCACAGTGATGAATGTGTTCTTTTTTTTATTGTACCGCTGCTGGCAAATTAATTTAACTGCACTTTATGTGCAAGTGATGAACAAAACTTGACTTGACTTGATCCCTTCTCTTGTTTATCATGTTTATTGTATTGTTTAGTGTACCATGTTTATATCTACTGTTGTGTTGCTGCAAGTAAGAATTTCATTGTTCTATCTGGGACATTCGACAATAAAACACTCTTGACTCTCGAGTGTTTTTAAGTATGTTTTTTTCAAGAAGTATGTTATTTTCTGTGCTACGGTATTGTTTTCATTGAGGAGAGAGTCATACAATTTCACAACATAATTGACCACCACGGTCACTGAGTAGGGGCCAAAATGATGCTGCTCGCATTCTTACAGCAGATGGAATAGCATCTGCAGCTGTCTTTCTATTACTCCCCCTCATCATCGTCAGCTCAGTTTATCCAAGCCCACAGTGTTTGGCAGGACTGTGGTTGGGTTGGCCAATTAGTCTCTACTGTTGCTTGATCAGAAGTAGAGGGCATGGGTTTAACGTGAGAGGGGTAAGATTTAGTTTAGTTTAGAGCTACAGCATGGAAGCAGGCAGTTTGACCCACCGAATCCATGCCGAACATCGATCACCTGTTCACACTGGTTCTATGTGATCCCACTCTCTCCACATTAGGGGCAATTAGAGAGGCCATTTAACCTACACATCTTTGGGATGTGATAGAAACAAGAGCATCCAAAGGAAACCCACACGTTCAAAAGAGAACATGCAAACTGCACACAGTGAGCTCCCGAGGTCAGGATCGAACTCAGGTCTTTGGCACTGTGAAGCAGCAGCTCCACCAGCTGCACTGCTGTGCCACCCTTAATAGGAACCTGTGGAGTAACGTTTTCACTAATAGCATTGAGGGTATATGGAAAAAGCTTCCAAAGGGAGCAGTTGAGGCAGGCACTATAACAACATTTAAAAGACATTTGGATAGGATAATGGATGGGAAAGATTTAGAGGGATATGGACCGAATGCAGGTAAATGCGTCTAGCTTATTTGGGGCATCTTGATCGGCATGGATGAGGGGCCAGAGAGCCTATTTCCTTCAACATGACTATGATTTTATGCTCCTTGCATCCTTCTTTTACCATATAAAGAGGGAAGTCTTCTGAAACTGATTAGCCTTTTCAAGACTGGGTCAACAGTAAGTGCTATCTGGGCCACCAAAGGGAGGCAAGCGAAAAATCTTCTACTGCAAGGAACAGGTACGAACTGATGTTATCAGCACTAAATAAATTACCTGCCCCACCAAAATCCCGTGTCTTCAGGTACAGTTCGGCCATAAGAACCAAAATATTACCCCCCTTCTGAACTTACTGAACCCTGGACTGTTGCAACATATTCTGGTTATAATATGATTTTTTTATCAGAAAATTGGTAGAGGAGTAAAGATTTGTGAGAAGTGTTTCAAGAAGTAGTTATAGGGATTTATGAGGAGTCTTTCAATACGTAATTCTGGGCTTGCACAGTAAAATGTATGAAGTGAAAAAAAAAAATCATTCAATAGCGTAATATTTGGTAGTGTTCACAAAACTATAATTATCCCAGGCATCCTTGCACCCATGTGGTCCCCTGGGTTGATATCCCTTCCCTTGTTTGAGAGGAGTCTCCACCATCCCTGCTCTCCAATGTGCAGCAATGGAAAGACCCTTGACTATGGTCTTACCCACAGTGTCTTGGCGTTGGCTGCAAGGGAGATGTGTTTTGTCGCTAATTGCTAGGAGCATATCAGAAAAATGCTGAACTTCCGGTGGCGCTATGGAGCAGTAAGCCACAGCACCAGCCAGCTCCGCAAAAATTTTTCAAAAAACGGGGATTAAACAGATTTAAAAGTACTTACCGATCGACGCTTTTCACTGTCTGCCGCCGCCCTCAACACAGACGGTACCGGCTGACGTCATCAGCCCTGCGACGAATTATGACGGCACGGAAGCCCTACCGAGAAAACGAAGGGTCGAAAAACCCGGCGAGACCGGAGAAGGCCTGGGAGAAGCCTCGACTCGAGTAGGGCCAGCTCCTTGGAAGACGTTTCCCAGGAAAGCCAGACACAGGAGGTGAGGACTTGAGAAATTTTTATTTCACATCAGATGGCTGATTTAAAACGTGAGTTCAAGGCAGAAATGAAAGATATAAAGAAAGAAATGAGTAATACAGGGAGATATAAAGGAAGAAATATCTCAAATTAATAAACAGATGGACTTGATGAAAAATCAATGGTGTGAATTTCCAAAAAGATACAAAGACGCAAATTGATTAAGTTCAAGAAAGAATCAGAAATATTGAAGAATGAAATCATTGATATGATTAATAACCTGGAACGCAAGATGGAGGATAAACTTGAAAAAATGTTAAAAAAAGACTTTAAATAAGATTTGGACCCTATTGCAAAAGTGGTCGAAACAACAAGTTTGATGGCATTAAAAACCTTGAAAAGATAGCGGAGGCTAGTACTGTGTTCTACAGCAAAGCTGATAACAGAACAAGAACGTCTACTGGAGTTGTTATCCAAAGTAACAGATAAATGCACGCAGCTGGAAGGCTATCAAAGAAGGCAGAACTTGAGGATTGCAGGGATTCCCGAAGGTTTAGAGAAACACGAAGACACTCGAGAATTCACTGCTAAATTACTGCAAGCTGTTTTATCTCCTTTGGATGAATAGGCCTGTTTAGCTCGTGCACACCGAGTCGGCAGAAGACAGACCAGTACAAAAACGCATCCCCCAGACAAATCAATTGTCAAGTTACAAATATGATTTCACCTCGAGGACATTATGCGAAGAGCCTCGATAACATATGAATCTGATGTTTCAAGGACAAAGAATCAGTATCTATCGAGACTATCCCCCCGGGGGGGCCCGCCGAGAGGTTGCCAGAAAACGAAAAGCGTTTACTCGAAGCCAAAAACCTTATGATGAGGGTGTAGAAAACTTGAGATACGGTCTGAATTAACCCCCGCCATCTTAAAGAGTTACTTATAACAACGTTGGAACACTTTTTTCTAAGACTCCAACAGAAGCAATGGAATTTGCAAAGCAGTTTGACACTTGTGAAACCCATCTTACAAGCAAATATACTGCCTTTTTCTATTTTTAAAGACCTAGTACGGTCTCTTAACATTTTATGAAACTTTATACGACAACATGGAATTAGAAGAAATCAGAAGGAATGGACAATGTCGTATGGAACGAAATGTTTTCCCGGATTGGAAGAAGCTCACCGAACATTGACAATTATTCATAATATACAACTAACACAAACAAATAACACACCTACTAAAATTATAACCGCGGTTTTATTATAACTAAGACTGTTATAACCAAGACTCTGCACTATTGCTTAATTAATACTACTAATAATTAATATCTTAAGTCCTGTTACATTTTGGGGATATCCCACCCTCAATATATTTCTCCCTCTTTTAATAATGACTACTATTTTTTTGATTTAAAAAAAAAAAAATCTTTAAGTGGCTCTATATTTGGATTTTTTTTTTAAACTAACCTTAGATATATATACTTTTATGATGTTTTTTAATATCCACTCTTTTCATTTCTTTAATACTATTATATCTCGTTAAAATATTACTATGGAAATAATAAATTCCTTAAAATTAGGAGCTGGCTAAATTAATAACATCAATGCCGGAAGCCTTTCGATTAATAGCCAATAATCAACTTGGCTTTCAATCACAAACTACAGAATATTTTATTGTAGTTCTATACTTTATACAACCTTTCTAAAGCTTTTTATTCACTTCTCATTATTTTTTTGTTTATCTCTATATAATCTTTCAGTTTGAATGGAGCTATATACTGGAACAATGGAGATACACTCGTGGAAGCACATAAGAGAGATGCGAGAAAATTCATCTACTCGGTGTTCGGGTGTGTAAGGTTAAGTCTACTGCGCGGACTCCTTGGACCCTATTTCTAGATTCCCACAAATCTAAAATGCAGGACTTAAAAAGAAATATGGGGAACGAGGGGATTAACCTTTTGCAGTTGGAATGTTAAAGGTATCAATGAACCAAGATTAAAAAGAGGAAAAATATTGACACACTTAGAGGCATTGAAAGCTGATGTAATTTACAATTCAAGAAACTCACCTAAAGAAAGACGCTGAAAATAGGCTGAAAAGCTAAATGGATAGATCAAAATATACCACTCTTCCTTTACACATAAATCAAGAGGCGTAGCCAATATTATTTTTCGTAAAGGTACTTTATTTAAGCATATATCTACTATATCTGATAAAATGGCAGATATACAATTATTGTAATAGGAGAAATAAATAGGGAAAAAATGATTTTTGTTAACATCTATGGTCCAAATTTTGATAATCCTTTATTCTTTAAGAAAGTACTTAATATTGATTCCAGAATTAACACACTACAACGAATTTGATAATTGGAGGAGATTTTAATTGTACAATTAGACCCTTATTTAGATAGATCTTCAAAACAAAGGAAAACTTAAATCGCATTCTAGTGATTTATTAAACGCATACATTCAAACGTCTAACATTCTAAAGATGTTGTTGGAGAACAGAAAATCCTACCTGTCGAGAATATTCCTTCTACTCGCCAGTACATAAAACCTATTCAAGAATAGATTACTTTCCTATAGTAGATGCAAAGCTTATCTCACTTACTTACGAATCCAAATATCATAATATTATAATTTCAGATCACGCACCATTAACATTTAAAATTAAAATAAATGGTAAAACAGAAATCTAGGACAATGGAAACTTAATCCACAAATTTTAAAAAATAAAACAACTCAGGAATACATCATAACTCAGATTAAGAGTTTTTTGAAATAAATGGATCAACCAGAAATATCTCGCGCTCTTTATTAAGTGGGAAACATTTAAAGCATATCTTCGAGGAAATTAGATTTCTTCACAAGCATTCCATAATAAGAAGATTCGGAAGGAACAACATGACTTAGAAAGGGAGATCAAACAATTAGATATACAGAATGCAACAAAATCAGATATAATAATACATGATAAAATTGTAACATTGAAGTATAAATTTAATAAAATATATACTGATCAAGTTTTAAAAAATACTACCAACATACTAAACAATTGTTGTTTGAAATTTGGAGACAAACCACAAAAACTATTGGTCTCGGACAATTAAGGAAAATTGAAGCGGAAAAAATTATACATAGGATTAAATCACAAAAACGGTGAATTATTAATACAACCCTAGGATATTAATGAAAGATTTATGCAATATTATAAAAAATTTGTATACTGGTAACACAACAGTAAATAAAACAGAAATAGATGCCTTTTTAAATGTATGTAACTTTAAAAGAATTAGATTTACAAAATAGAGAATTTTTAAATGCCGATATTTCAATACAAGAAATCCAAGAATCTATTAAATCTTTAAAAAATGGTAATAACTCCAGGACCAGATGGTATAGGCTCGGAATTTTATAAAATTTTTCATGCCCAAATGGTCCCATATTTAAAATCATTATATGAACAGATATATATACAAGAGAAACTACCAGGACACATTGAACGAATCTATTATAACACTTATACCCAAAATAAATAAAGATTTGGATGATCCAGGATCGTATAGAGCAATTGCTTTATTAAATACCGATCAAAAAATTTTAACAAAAATTCTTGCACCAAAGACTAAGCAAAATTGTAAACGAATTAATTCATCCTGATCAAACAGGATTTATACCTAAAAGATAATTCTTCATATAATTAAAGACGGTTATTTTAATATTATATATTCGAAAAGAAGTGATAAAAAAGACTTAGTAGTCATCTCGTTGGATGCAGAAAAAGCTTTTGACCAGGTGGAATGGCCTTATCTATTTTCGGTGATGATGGAAGCCTTTAAGCTTGGTGATAAGTTTACTACTTGGATTAAATTATTATACGCAAATCCAACAGCTAGAATAATAACAAATTATATGTTATCAACTAAGTTTAGTTTATCTCGAGGTTGTAGACAAGCTGTCCTTTATCACCATTACTGTTTGCGTTAGCAAATCGAACCCCTTGCTCAAAGGGTAAGACTACATCCAGAAATATATGGATACGATACTAAAGATACTAAGAATAAAATCTCGTTATATGCGGACGATATATTACTTTATATTACAAAACCGGAAATAAGTATCTGTAATTTTGTTAAAACTAATAACGGAATTTGGTTTAATTTCAGGATATAGCATCAATTGGAATAAAAGTGAACTTATGCCAATAACCATGAATAATTTACAGATATTACAACAATTTCCTTTCAAGATAACAAATGAAAATATTAAATATCTTGGTATTTTTGTTACAAAAAGATTTGATTCTTATATTTAAATCTAATTTTCCCTTTATTATTGAATAAATTAAATAAAAATATCTCATATTGGAAAAGCTTACCTATCTCAATGTTAGGTAAAAATAAACGCAATAAAAATGATTTTCCTCCCACAATTATTATATTTATTTCAATCAATCCCGATATATCTTTCTAAAAATTTCTTTAAAAAAGTAGAACTCAATAGTCACTAACTTTATTTGGGACTACAAAAATCATAGAATAAATAAAAAACATTTTTATGTAAAGCTAAAATAAACGGGGGGCTTAGCTTTACCAAATTTTATGTTCTATTATTAGGCAGTTAATATTAGAAATATGAATTTTTGGTTAGGAGAAATAGATAATAAACCAAATTGGTTAAAAATGGAAAGAGAAGACTGTTTTCCATTCGAAATTAGCTCTATACATATTTGCTAATATTAATGTACCTAAGAAAACTTATAGTGAAAATTTGATAATAGAAAGTGGAATACGGTATTTGGAAACAAATAAAGAAAACACTAAAACTAAAATTTATACCGCTAGCTCTTACAAATTGCCAATTCAATTTTACGTTTAAACCGTCAATGATGGAAAAGCTTTTATACAATGGAAAAATAAAGGAATTCTAAATATAGGGGATCTTTATAAGGATAACTCATTTCTTTCATTTCAAGAATTACAACAAACTTACGGGCTTCATAATAATGAATATTTCAGATATTTTACAAATCAGAAACTATATTTCTGCAAATACACAAGAACTTAGAAATAGAAAAGAGTGAAAATTTTAGATGAATGCTTGAATAAACACCCAAAATACAGAAAAAATGAATATCATACATTTAATAATATTTTTGTTGGAAAGTGATATCCCATCATCGGAAATACATAGACAGCGCTGGGAAAATGAAACTAAGTCAAATAATAAGTCCAGAAATATGGGAAGAAAGCCTACAACATATACATTATTGCTCTTTAAAACGCTAAACATGCACTTATACAGTTTAAAATCTTACATAGATTACATTATTCTAAATCTAAACTACATAATATATTTTCCAAAACTAATCACCTATATGTGATAAAGTCAAATCATGGAAGCAACTCTGTCACACTCATTTACTAATTGTACGAAGATTTTAACAATATTGGAATGGAAATATTCAAAATAATCTCGAAAGTTATTAATATTACTATGATTTATGACCCAAAGTTAATCATACTTGGACTACCGGAAATGGAACAAATAAATTACAAGGAATCATAGAACTTTTATCGACTATTCTTTAATAATTGGGAAAAAATTAATATTAAAATTTTGGAAAGGCCCTGTATCCCCAACAATTAAAATGTGGAATACAGAAATGACGGAGACACTTACTTGGAGAGATTGAGACTTGTCCTCATGGACAGGTTAGATCTCTTCAAGGAGATATGGTCTCCCTATATTAAATATCTACAGGGTCACAACGGTTCGGCGCAGGGGACTTGACTGAGGCCTGAATATCTGAGTGGATGAAGAAATACACATAACAAATCATGAATGTATCTCCAAGATTGGATTACTTTAGTAATACTTCAATCTCCATCAAACTTTTTTTCACACTTTCTTTTCTATTTTCTATTCCTTTTTTCTATCTCTCTATCTTTAATTAAGGAAAAAAATTATAGAAAACATACTATATAAATTTTTAATATGTACACACTTATTTCTGTTTTGTATGAAAAAGATTATAGATGTCTTAAACTTGTAATTATATAAAACTATGTACTTTCAATTATACAATAACTATGAAATATAAAATTAACAATATATACACAAACATTATTAATATTTTGATAACATTATGAATATTAAAAAAAAATGTTGTTTAAAGATTGGGTACTACGTAGTTAAATTAGCGGGGGATTTCTATTTGGTAATTAGAAAGAATATCTATGATTTGAGAAAATCTAAGTGTATTACTTATTTTAGGAATATACTACATATACTCCCAATTATATAAAATAAATAATAATGAAATGTTATAATGGATAATACTACAATTATCATAAATAGTAACTAATGAATAATCAATACGTTATAATTTTATACATTGTATAAATCTCAATGTCGTATAAGAGTGTACTTGGTATATACTGTTTCTAACAATAAAAAAATATTTAAAAAAAAAAAAAAAAAAAAAAAAAAAAAAGAAAAATGCTGACTACCCACCCACAATGTGTAGGAAGGAACTGCAGATGCTGTTTTAAACCAAAGATAGACACAAAATGCTGGAGTAACTCAGTGGGACAGGCAGCATCTCTGGAGAGAAGGAATGGGTGACATTTCGGGTTCAGACCCACCCACAATGTTCTGGTGCACACTTGGGTTGCATATGTTTTATCACCACAGGCAAGACCACAGAAAATCTGTTCCAACAAAGTAAAAAACCATTAATAACCACAGCATAGCGCTCTAGAAGCAAAGTGTGATAACCTAACATGAGTCACATATTACTTCACCTCAATAAAGGCATCAGCATGCAGTGATAACTAATTCATTCTCCTGTTATCACACTCAATGTGCTACACTTACCACCTCCTCAGGCAGATTCACTGTCAGTACCATAGATGTCACGAAAATTCAGCATTTTGCATGGGTTATATAAATTGAAGAGATGGGATGTATTTCAATAACATAACGTAACCTCAGTATTCAAAACATTTCAAGGTTTCTTTCCTTATTCTGAACTTCATTCAACTTTGTTGCTGATTGCAACAATTAAATGTAAACATAAAATACAGGCCAGTGCAAAAAATATGCTCGGGATTGGGAATATTCAGATAGCCATGCCAAAAAACTGCTGAGACAATGAGACAAAGGGCTCTCGTGTGTGCTTTATTCAATGAGTGAATGATTTAAATTTATGCAAGATATGCAAATCTTTTCAAGTATCATTCAGTCAATTAAAAGCTAGTATTTAAATAAGTTAGTTGATACAATTACACACTGCTTAACATCTTCAAATTGATAATAATTTTCTCTCTCAATATTTCAATAGGAGAGATGAAGCAGGTGTCATAGAGCATTACAGCACAGAAACAGGCCCTTCAGCCCAGCTTGTCCATGCTGACCAAGATGCCCCATCTACTCTAGTCCTACCTGACCACATTTGGCTCAATTCCCTCTAAACCCTTACTATCCATGTACGTGTAAAAACTAATATTGGGTCTAATTAATATTCTATTAACTTTTTGATGCTGATGGATCACAAAATGATTGAATATAGGAAATCTATTTTATGTCAAAATAATGAAGATACATGTAAGGAAACAAATATGAGTGACAGTTATTTTGAAACGTTTTCATGTCTAAGCAAATCTTTGACACTAAAAGTGTCTTTCCTGGAGGAGTCATGCAAGATTTAATTATGAAAATAAAAGTGTTTGTTTTGATGGATGTCATAGTGGATCAAAGGAATCACTTGTGGGTGGATTGCATTTTATCTAATATGGGGTATCGACATTTGAAATTTATAATTTATTCTAGTTCACGGTTGATGTCAATATTATCAAAATAAAAAAGTCGGAATTGAGCAATGGGCAGAATCGAGCCGACTGCCAGATTCAACAGGAAACTGCCAGCTGTCAGCTGAGGCTCATCTCAGATTTCTGAGCATGCTCGGTCAAATGCACCAGTCTGAGAACTGATGATCAGATGACAGTGTCCAATTCTGTTTGCTTTCCGAGTGCAGCCTGAACCCTTGACTTCAGAGAAATAGCTTAGAAACAGGTACTTCAGCCCACCAGCTGACCAGCAATCTCCTCATACACCAACATAATCCTACACATTAGGGACAATTTACAATGTTACCAAGGCCAATTAACCTACAAACCTATACGTCTTTAGAGTACAGTAGGAAAACAGAGCACCCGGGAAAAACCCACACAGTCACAGGAAGAACGTATGAACTCCATACAGACAGCACCCATGATTCACCGGCTCTCTACCGCTGTGCCACTGTGCTGTCCCAACAAATGGTTAAAAGGACTTTACAAAGAGAACACTTTGAAACTGTATGAAGATTAATATTACTTAAACTCCACAATTAATATAATGCAAACAGCACAAAATATTGCAGATATTGCAAAATATTGTAAAAGACAATCATTTTTACAAAATATTGTGCACTGACTTTGCCTCGGTACTCGAATAATCTCACACTACTTCAACTCTTAACTACACTTTTACTTAAATCTGTGTTGATTGCATTCGTTGAAACAGGGCGGACCATTAGAGTGTGTGAGCTATAGGAAGAGGTTAAGTAGGCTGGGTCTCTATTCCTTGCAGCACAGGATGATGAGGGGTGATCATATAGAGGTGTACAAAATCATGAGAGGAATAGACCGGGTAGATGCACAGTGTCTCTTGCCCAGAGTAGGAGAATTGTGGACCAGAGGACATAGGCTCAAGGTGAAGGGGAAAAGATTTAATAGGAATCTGAAGAGTAACTTTTCCCACAAAGGGTGGTGGGTGTATGGAACAAACTGCCAGATGAGGTAGTTGAGGCTTGGACTATCCCAACATTTATGAAACAGTTAGACAGGTACATGGATAGGACAGGTTTGGAGGGATATGGACCAAGCACAGGCATGTGGGACTAGTGTATCATAATTAAAAAGGGATAGAAGCAGAATTAGGCCCTTCGGCCTATCAAGTGTTTGCCGCCATTAAATCATTGCTGATCTGTTTTTCCCTCTCAACCCCATTCTCCTGCCTTCTTCCCATAACCCCTGACATGTGTACTAATCAAGAATCTATTTATATCTGCCTTCAAAATATCCATTGACTTGGCCTGCACAGCCTTCTGTGGCAATGAATTCCACAAGTTTACCACAATGACTAAATACATTTCTCCTCATCTCCTTCCTAAAGGAAAGTCCTTTTATTCTGAGGGAATGACCAATGGTCCTTGACTCTCCCACTAGTAGAAACATCCCCTCCACATCCACTCTATCTAGGCCTTTCACTATTCGGTAGGTTTCAATGGGGTCCTCCCTCATCCTTCTAAACTCCAGCGAGCAGAGGCCCAATGATGTCAAACGCTCATCATATGTTAACCCACTCAATCCTGGGATCATTCTCGTAAACCACCTCTGGACCCTCTCCAGCGCCAGCACATCCTTCCTCAGATATTGGGTCCAAAATTGCTCACAATCCTCCAAATGTGTTCTGACAGGCATGTTATAAAGCATTAACATTACATCCCTGTTTTTGTATTCCAGTCCTCTCAAAATAAATGCTAAATAATGTGATGAGCGTTAGGGAAGAAGCTGCTTCTAAAACTGGGCGTTACAGTCTTCAGACTTCTATACTTTCTTCCCAATAGTAGGAGCAAAATGAGAGAGTGGCCAAGGTGGTGTGGGTCTCTGATGATGCTGGCTGATTTAATGAGACTCCTGTAATCCCCTTGATGGTGGGGAGGTTAGTGCCCGTGATGGGCTGGACAGTTTTCACCACTTTTTGTAATCTGTTCCTGGGCATTCAAGTTGCCGAGCCAAGCCGTGAAGCAACCTGCCCTGTTTTAGTGAGCTTGTATGGTCATTTCATGGTACAATTTCTCACATGTTTTTGTCCAATTTTATGAGTTTCTTTGGGAAATGGGAGGGACTATTAGGACTATTGACTCCAACTGTTTGGCTCCAAAAGACAATGAACTCCAATTTCTAGGCATGGATTAGTGGAGAATTAGCAGTTGGTAGGTGATTATTAGGCATAAATGCCAGGTATTCTCTGTTATTTTAACATAAACAAGAACTGATTGTGATTAAGAAGCACAGCAATGTCAGATGTTAAGTGCTAAGCACACATTCACAATTAATGTGAACACCAAGATGCTCTTTTGACTGTTGGAAATGTTTGTTTTCTTGTACATGATATGAATATAATAACACCCTGCAATCATTAAAGTATAAACTGTGCAATAGTGTAATTTGCAAAAAGAGTAACTGGGAGTTGATTTTGTGCTCTGGTGGACTTGTGGTATGTTTTTAAAAATGTTTTGTTTGGTAATTAGATTAATTGAAACATAGTCATACAGCGTAAAAACAGGCACTTCGGCCCAACTTGTCCACACCGACCAACATATCTCATCTACACTAGTCCCACCTGCTTGTGTCAAAGATCACATCAGTACTAATGACATAGATAAAATGAACTTAACTTTAGGGAACTATGTTTTAGTCACAGGGTCATCGCAACGGGCACATGGAAACAAGCCTTTTTGCCCATTGAGATCATGCTGACCATGAAGTACCCAATTACACTAATCTTACGCTATTCCCATTTTATTCCCTCCCTTCATTCACTTAGGTGGAGGATTGGTGGGGAGGAGGGCGGGGTTGGGTTTACTTTTAGAGTCAGTCATAGTTTATACAAAATTTGCATTTATTTCGCAAGGATGAGGATACAAAAACAGGGATGTAATGCTGAAGCTTTATAAGGCGCTGGTCAGACCTCATTTGGAATATTATGAGCAATTTTGGGCACCATATCTGAGGAAGGATGTGCTGGCACTGTTGAGGGTCGAGAAGAGGTTTACGAGCATGATCCCAGGAATGAGAGGTTTTTGAATGGATTCCTATTCCCAAGAATGTTTCCATTTATGACTTGACTGTGTAGCACAACATATAAGTTGTGCTGCTAAAGATTTCTGTCTCATGACCTATCAAAGCCATCAGTAAGAGAAGAGGGGGACAGGAAGGGCCCCAATGGGGGGGGGGGGGGGGCGCAGAGAATGTAGGGGGGGATCACCTGCTGCCACGTGCAATGGCAGGCAGAAGTTTGGTGAACTTTTGTAACTTTGTCAGCATCTGAAACCTGGCAACTTTTTGTCTACTGCCTCGGTGAAATCTGCTGTATGATTTTACCGAGTTGTATGCAAAACAAAGCATTTCACTGTATCTTGATACATGTGACAATAAAGTACCATTGAATTAAATTTTAATGATCCAATTGTTACTAATAATGACCAATCTGTGGAAACTGGTAATTTTAGTTGTGAGAGGTTAACAAGCTGACACGTAGTTTGAAACAATTACTGCCATCTAAGTAATAATAATGTGTGTTGTAATTGAAAAGATAAAGAGTCACAACTTTAACTGAGTTTACCAAAAATAAATCTAAATTATTTGCAATGAAATAGTTAATAGAGCACTGTTAAAACTAGGAAAATACAATTATATAGAAGCTGTATTCCCCAATATGAGAGCATGCCCACATGAACTACAATATTCACAGCCAGAATGATAAGAAGCTGCTGGAAGGCGGCTGATAAAACCACTAATCAACATTTCATTATCATGCAGTCATTTCCATTTGGTGCTGGAAGCATAAAAATCTCCAACATCCCAATGATGCTTTTCATCAATAATAAGAATGTAATTTAGATTATAGATGAATTAACCCCATTCATAACCCTTGAGTATTTGCATCTCAACCTAATATTACTCTATACTAATTGAAGGGAAATTGGATGGAATAGGCACCAATAAAATGTTTGCCTAAATGAAAAATACAATACATTTATTTGTTTGACTAGATGGTGCTCACATCATTAATTTGGGAAATATATTTTTAAAATATAGACAACTGCTTGAAGTAATTTAATCATATTTTCACCAGCATGAAGGTGAGTTGTGCAGTAAGTCAGTCTGCTGTGAATGAGCAAATAAACAATGACTTGCCCATTAACCAACTGCTCAGATAATCAAAAAATGTTTTGGGTATTACTACAACCAAGACCTTTTGGCACAGCAATGTATTATACCATTAGTTGATATTTGGCAATTCATCCCACATCCTTTTATATAGAGTGGTTTCCTTCTATTTTCTAAATGCAAGACCAGTTACCCTTTTATATAGTCTTCACAAATGAGCTATCAAGCTTCAGCTCATATAGTAATTTGGAAAGCTTGGATACGGATATTATGAGCCCTGAATATTCTGCAACAAGTTATCTGGGATCTCCTTAGTTCCCTTAAAATATGTCGCTTTGTATGAACATTTCAGCTTATCTTCCACCCACGAATGAGTCATCACAACCTCTCTCTACAATCTGCCACCAGAATGTCCATCCACTTACAATCAAACTCTTCTGCTTATTATTGATGATTGATTCACCATTTTCCAGATGGTGGCCGGAAGTGGACACCATCTGATGCAGTACAGCAAGCTTCATCAGCCCTGAGGCACAAAGACGTCGTGGGGCAAGTGCAGCAGGGAAGAGGAGGCTTTGGCCTTACGACAAGTAAACCAACTTGGCGAAAGGCCACAACATCAGAGCGGAGGACATTGGTGGTTGAGGAGGTGCGGCGACAGGAGGAGGCCGCAAGAAGTGCAAAGGCGGTCTCTCTTGCCAAACAGGGGCAATGGATGCAGTGGGAAGGTGTGGAGCGGAGGAAGATCAGCTGGAAAGAACTTTGGGAAATGGAATCAAGCAAGATCAGCTTCATCATCAGAGCGACATACGACATCCTTCCATCACCAAAGAACCTCAATCAGTGGTACGGCGAGGATCCAACCTGTGCCCTCTGCCCAACTCCAGCGACCCTCAAACACATCATGGTAGGCTGCAAGACCAGCCTCACGCAAGGGAGATACACGTGGAGGCATAATCAGGTATTAAAAAGCCTGGCAACAGCCCTTGAGAACAGGCTGTGTGCGACCAACTCCTTGCCTCCGAGAGCAAGCAACCCCTCCCACTTAAGGGCGACAACCTTTGTCCGAGAAGGACAGAAAACACCGAAACATCCTTCCACTAGATCAGAAGAAGGAAACCTATGCAGGGCCCGTGACTGGAGGATGCTGGCGGACATCGGCCGACAACTAATCTTTCCACCTGAAATTGCTTCAACCAACCTCAGGCCAGATTTGGTGTTCTGGTCCCTTTCACAGAAGACTGCTTACATCATAGAGCTCACAGTTCCATGGGAGAACTCTGTTGTGGAGGCCTATGAGCGTAAGAAGCTGCGCTACACAGAGCTTGCAGCAGAGGCAACGCAGCGTGGCTGGAACATCAACGTTTATCCAGTTGAAGTGGGATGCAGAGGATTTGGAATCCACGGTCAGGCTCTGCAGAAGACCATAAGATCACTCTCAGACGCGGCTGAAAGAAGCAGCTGTTGGATTTGGCTCAAGCGGAAAGACCCATGCTGGGCCCCAAATGCGTCATGGTGAATCTTTGAGGCAGTTTGACACGGGACACACCTGAGGGCTGATCATCCTGCAGCGGGCCGCCCTTGTGGAGGGTGTATAGTGATAAAAGGCCGAAACACCCAGTGATGCAAGGGTACACTACTGATGATGTGTCCTGTGCCCAGCTGTCCTGAAGGTTACCCAGGCCAAGATATACGTATACGTACCCCCCCCCCCTGATGTTGAGCGTCGACCACTCTCAGCAATCAATGAATGTCGTGAAATGCTCCCCACCTACTGGCACAAGGGACTTCTTAACATCTAGTCCTGTGTATTTGATTCTACACTTTGTTTTTGACAGAAGCCTAGATATTAGATGATGATATGTTACCCATTAATTTAGAGTGTACTTTGAAATACTTCCTCCACACACATTATTGCAATATTTTTTAACTCTAAAATACGTTGGCCAGTTATTTTTCTGTGATCCTCCATCCCTCTTGCCTCTTATTTAAGTCCTGCCCATCCAAATAGAGAAAACAAATTCTCATTGAGATATCTACTTGCTTTCCTCCCTTGGTCTTTGAACTGAGGAAGTTACCATCCACAGCAATTTTAGCTACCATTTCAGTGCATCCTGCTCTTTGGGGCTCCTGCTATCATCACTTGATCTCTCACTCCATTGAAAATTCCGTATTCATATTCCCCGTCAGCCCTTTGGCCTTGCCATCTCATGTTGCCTTGCCTCTCCCACCCATACAACCATTAATAGAGCCACTAATGATCACTTCCTGGATCAATGCTTACAATTAAATATTTGTGAGCTCATTTTGTTTTGATGTGGGTGAGATTTACAAGGCAAAAATGTGTCCCCCAGAATGTACTGAATATTCCTGTTAATGTTAAGTACATTCTTCCTCTTCTTCTCTGTGACATTCAAGTATCTGTGTCTTGGAATGTGTGCACATTAGTTGGAAAGGGTGCAGAACAGATTCACCAGGATGTTACCTGGGCTTGCCGGCTTGAGTTATAGGGAGAGGTTGGATGGGTTTTCTTTTTCTTTGGAGCATGGGAAGCTGAGGGGGGGACCATATTTAGCTATATAGAATCATGTGGATAAGGTGAACAATCAGTCTATCCCCCCCCCCCGCCCACCCCCTCCACCCCCAAGGTAGAAAATTATAAAACTAGGTGCAGAAGGTTAGAGGAGAGACATTTAAGAGGAATCTCAGGGGCAACCTGTTTACTCAGAGTGTCATCTGCATCTGGAGTGAGCTGCCAGAAGCAGCTATACAAACAGATACAGTTATATATTTTAAGTCATTTGGATAGATATATGGATAAGAAGGGTTAAGAGAGCTACAGGCCAAATACAAGCAAATGGAACCAGCCTAGTATACAGACTTGGCCATTGTGGACAAGGTGGATCAAATGTCTTTTTCCATGCTGTATGTCTCCTTCATCCGTTCTCAATACCACATCCTCTTGTGCCCCACCCGCAGAAGGATCTCTCACAATTTGCTAATACAGTATCTGCATTTTAACAACTTAGAAGTTTAGCTTCTGCCCTCAGGTTATTTCTTCAGCTACTGACGTTCCATATTCTTGCCTCCAACCTTTAATGTCATAGTCCTTATTGAATGCATTAATCTCCAGCACTCTAATCCCTCCCTTGTTCCACTTCTTAACTCACATGCATGCATAACCTGATATGACAAACAACTGGTTTAATCAATCATCACTGGATCTGGCTGGATGACATAAATTACTAGCAATCCTTACTCTCACCCGACAAAGCAGCTCAATATTGCAGCATCACCTGGAATTCTACAATGGCCTCTTGTTTACTGTTCACTATTTCAAACCATCCTTTTAAAATACCTTTCTACAATAATTGCAATCTCATATAATTCTTTGTCAGTAAAATTGATATAATTTAGTCACCAGCCTCTGCATTTCCTTGTCTTCCTCTCACTCATTTGGCTGAACAACTAAGATATTTCCCAGTATTAGTTTCAAATTCATGGTGTTTTCTAGTTTTTTTCTCCTATCACTCATTGTCCTCTGCTGAGCTCTTAGCTTGTATCTGGGATCTACCTCATGCTCCTTCAAGCCCTCTACCACTAAATTTCTGACTACTGTACATTGGATCGCTTCCTGGTTCCTGTGGTTAGCTAAAGTGTTAGCAATTCTCACACTGTAATCCTAGGTAACTTTAATAGTACAAAACCAAAGTCTGTAGTGCAATCTAGATACAATCGATAGAACATCATAGTTGCTGAGGTTAGTGTTTTCCAATGATCAAGAGTCTGATGGTTGCTAGGAAGAAGATGTTCTTGAACCTGGTGGTCATGGTTAGACTCCTATATATTCTTCCTGATGGTATTCATGAAAGGAGAGCATGGCAAGGATGATGTGGGTCTTTGATGATTTTAGTTGCCTTTTGGAGGCAGTACCTATCGATCCCATCAATGTTGGGAAGGTCAGTAAATGTGTGTATACCCCTCCCTTCTTTCCTGGCCATTTGAGTTGCCAAACTAGGCCATGGTGCAGCCAGTCAGTGTTTGCTATCATGCACCTGATAGATTACTCATCAGGTGCATGATAGCTGAATCTCCTAAATCTTCTACGGAAGAAGAGCATTGAGGGGCATTCTTTGTGCTTGCATCACATACTGGGACCAGCACAGATCTTCAGAGATATGAACAACTGGGAACTTGACACTGTTGACTCTCTCAGTAACGTTGTATATTTATTGCTGTTGGTGTCTGTAAAGGTGTAACAAATAAAAAAATAATTGTTCAAGTTCATATCTCGTGCATTTGGCAAATAAACATTCTTGACTCTTGACATTTCTGTTAATCTTTTCTGCACCTTCTCAAACTTAATCACATCCTTTCTATAGAATGGCAACCAGACCAGCACACAATGCTCCAAATGCGATCTAACAAATGAATGGTACCACTGTAACATGACATCCCAACTCCGATACTCACCACTATCCACTCATGTGACACTTTCAGAGATCTATTTACCTGTACCCCATACTCTCTCTGATCAATAACACTCCCCAGGGTCCTACCATTCCTGCATTCACTTAACTTCCCAAAGTATATCACTTTGCACATGTCCTAGTTAAATTCCATCAGCCAGTACCTTTCCCACTTTCCCGGTTAATCTAGTCTATTGGAACTTTAGAAAACATTTCAAAGGGTTCAAATGTTCAAAGGGTGCCAATTAAGGTACAGTGAAACTCAATTTACCACAGGCATACAAAAAAAGCAACAAAACCCACAACTACATAAAAGGTAACATAAACATCCACCACAGAGGATTCCGCACATTCCTCACTGTGATCGAAGGCGATAAAGTCTAATCTTCTTCACTCTTTATTCTCCCACAGACGGGGCAGACGAACCATCCGCAGTTGGGGTGATCGAAGCTCCTGCGATCAGGGTGGTCAAAGCTCCTGCAGCCTGGAACTCCCAAAGCCGGTCTCTAACCAAGTGACCGCGAGTTCCAAGTCCGCAGGCTTCCATGGTTGGAGCTCTGAGGTCGATCCCCGACAGGGACCGCCAGCTCCACAATGTTAAACATTTGTCACGATCCATTCCATTTTGGTGACATCTGCAAACTTAAACTGATTACAGCACCTACATTCTCTTCCAGATGTTTAATATATATATGATGAACAATAAAGGACCCAGCACCAATCACTGCAGCACATCATCAGTTCACCTCTCATACGAAAGCAGTCTTGCATTACCACACTGCCTCCAACCACCAAGTGAACTGTGTGTGCTAATTTGCTATCTCACCCTGGACCTCATGCATTCTAACCATCTGAACCAGTCTACTACGGGGGACCTTGTCAAAAGCCTTGCTAAAGTCGATGTAGACATTGTCCATTGCCTTGCCCTTATCTAACCTCTTGGTCACCTCCTCAAAAATTCAGTCAAACTTGTGAGGCATGATCTACCGGGAAAAAAGCCATGTTGACTCTCCTACTCAGTTCTTGCCTTTCCAAATGCAAATAAACCCTGTCCAGAATCCCCTCCAATAGCATTCCCAGTACTGGTATAGACTTGCAGCCTGCAATTCCCCATTTTGTCTTTACAGCCTTCTGAAATAAATGTACAAAACTAGTCGTCTCCCCACCCCCCCTCCCCCCCAAGTCTTCTGACACCTTACATGTGGCTAAAATCTTGTCAGGGTGCCAGCAATCTCCTCTCTTGCTTCCTACAATGATCTGTGGGAACTTATCCACTTTTATACATTTTATGACCACCACACCTCCTCCCTAATGTCGATATGCTTCAAGATGTTTTCTTCCATGAACTAGCTCCCATGTCCTTCTCCACAATAAATACCGATGAGAAATATTCATTTATGTCCTCACACATCTCCCATGGCTCCATTCATAGATGACCACGCTGATCCTTAAGTGACGTAGTATCTCCCTTTTGCTCCATCATATTTTTAGGATTCTCTTTATCTTATCTGCCAGAGATATTTCATATCCCCTTTTTGCCCTCCTAAATTCCTTCTTAAATTGACTACATTCCTTATACTCCTCGAGGGATGATTCCAATGGCATATAGCTGACATATGCTTCTTTTACTTTCCTAATTAACTTATTCTATCAGACCTATACAACATAATGCTATACCTTTCACTAATTTAACGTAACTGTATGGTATTTATGTTTCCGAATTAAATGATTATTTAGTACCTGCATCACATTCAACATGTGTTTCATTCCAAAACTACTGAAAGGCACATATGCCTACTTGGTAGCAATAGGGTCTTTTCCCTCAAATATGATTTTCTGACAAAATGTTTTCAAGTGTTTTAAGGCCATAAGGAATGGGGGTAGAACTAGGCCATTTGGCCCATCAAGTCTACTCCCCCATTCAATCATGGCTGATCTATCTCTCTCTCTAAACTCCATTCTCCTGCCGTCTCCACATAACCACTGACATCAAGAATCTATCTATCTCTGCCTTAAAAATATCCACTGACATGGCCTCCACAGCCTTCTGTGGCAAAGAATTCCACAGATTCACCACCCCCTTGACTAAATACATTTTTCCTCAACCCCTTCCTAAAAGAACCTTCTTTAATTCTCAGGCTATGACCACTAGTTCTAGACTCTCCGACTAATAGAAACATCCTCTCCACATCCACTCTATCCAAGCCTTTCACTATTCTGTATGTTTCAATGAGGTCCCCCCTCATTCTTCTAAACTTCAGTGAGTACAGGCTGAGTGCCGACAGGCGCTCAATGGTCTTGAAACCATTTTGCGCCATTTTGACAACAATCTCAAAATGAGAGGAATGGGCAAGTTAATCGTTAACAGAGATAGATGATGTCATTCTACGTCCAAAGAATTGCAGTCTAACTCAGGCACAAATGCACAGTTTAGCTATGTGATTATCTTATAAACACAACAACCCACCACATTGGGAAAGTTAGTCAATATGGCAACAGTTATGGCAACAGCCTGAATTACAGATAATGACAGGTTACACAAATAATGCAGCAGATGAAAGGAAGATGGAATCTAGAATCGTGGTTTAAAAACTGCTAGAAATCAAAATGAATCTTATCCAATTTGGAAAAATTATTCCAAAAAAATCATTTTTTTGGCAGAACTCAAAATTGAAGCAACTTTTGATTTTTCTTCCAGAATTAACATGATCTTGTCCCCTTTGTATGTCTTTAGATTTAAATAATGTTCTAATTCCTGGAGAGCTCTGATAACTCTCAAAATATAAAAATGAACTTGCGGGATATGTCAGGCTGTATCTATGGAAACATAGAACATAGAACATAAAATGGTATAGCACAGACACAGCCTCTTCAGATCCTAAATGTCTGTGCTGAAAATGAAAGCAAGCTAAACTAATCTCATCTGCCTGTGCATGTTCCATACCCCTCCATTCCCTGAATATCCATGTGCCTATCTAAAAGTTTCTTAAATGCCATTATCGTATCAGCCTCCACCACCTCCATCTTTGGCAGCATGTTCCAGGCACCTCTATCTAAAAAAAAACCCGCCCTGCACATCTCCTTTAAACATTGCCCCTTCCACCATAAAGCCCGGTCCTGTAGTCTCTGACATTTCCACCCTGGGAAAGCGGTTCTGACTGAAAAAGAGAAACAGTTAACATTTTGGGTGGAAGACCCTTCATCAGAACTGAGGAGGCGGCAAAATAAGCTTTTGAAGATAAACACAGTGCTGGAGGAATTCAACAGGTCAGGCGGAATGGACCAAGAATTACAGTAACTACAAGAATGATGCCAAAAATATGATGAACAGTTGACAGCACTGGGCCTCTACTCAAAGGAGTTTAGAAGGAGGAGCGGGGACCTCATTCAAAGTTACTATATAGTGAAAGGAATGGATAGAAGAGATGTGGAGAGGATGTTTCCTCTAGTGGGAGAGTGCAGGACGAGAGGCCATAGCCTCAGAATAAAAGAACATACCTTTAGAAAGGTGATGAGGAGGAATTTCTTTAGTCAGAAGGTGGTGAATCTGTGGAATTCATTGCCACAGACGGCTGTGGAGGCCAAGTCAATGGATATTTATAAGGCGGAAATTGACAGATTCTTGATTAGTGAGGGTATCAGGGGTTATGGGGTGAAGACAGGAGAATGAGGTTGAGAAGTAAAGATAGACCAGCCATGATTGAATGGTGGAGTAGACTTGGATGGCCTAATTCTGCTCCTATAACTTATGAACATATAAACATATGAACTTAAGTTTTTTTTGTCTCAAGCTTCTTAAGCCTCAGGGAGGGTGGAGGAAAAGTGTATGTCTATGATGGCAAGACCATGGGGATAAACTGTAAACAAGGTTATATGGTCAGTGAGTGAATAGTACATTTAGATAGTGAGAACATAGGCAAATTAATATAGGCAAATGAATGCAGGAGTTAAAATGCACTGAGCATGAAGATAGCAGTATAATGAATTGAGTTAGCTGATTCAGACTGGGCAGTCATCTACACGCTATAATTAGTCTCTGTGTCTAACGAAATAGACATTACTGAATGTAATCGAGTAACATTGCTAGAATGGGTAAATTACATGGGCATAAAGGCTGATTAGAAAATTGCTTTAACTTCATAGCTGGATGCCCAGTACACTCTATCATATGCTTGAAAACCACAAGTAGAAATGACCCCACAGTTGCAATCATTGAACAGCAGGAAGCACTTTCATACTGGAAGGATCATATATTATTCCTGATGGCCTAACCTAAAGTGCAACTTTCCAGGAGGTGTCATCTTTATTATGGGTGTTAACTGAAGCCCAGTCAATCGGGGAGACCAAACATAGACTGGGTGTTCTTTTTGCTGAACACCATCGCTCAATCCGCCTGAACCTACCTGATCTCCCAGTTGTTAAACACATTAATTCTCCTTCCTATTCCCACACAGACCTTTCTGTCCTCGGTCTCCATTGTCAGAGTGAGGCTAAATGCAATTGGAGGAACAGCATATCGTATTTCGCATGGGCAGCTTACAGCCCAGTGGTATGAATATTAATTTCTCTCACTTCAGGTAGCCCCGGCATTCCCTCTCTCTCTATCCCTCCTCCACCCAAGTTGAACTAGCTTCTCGTTTTCAATCAACAAACAGCTAACAATGGCCTGTTTCTTTTATCATCGGCTTTTTTTTTGCATATCTTTCATTCATTGTTCTTTGTCTCTCTACATCATCGTCTATATCTCTCATTTCCCTAATCCATAGCCAGACTGAAGAAGGGTCTTGACCCGAAACACCACCCATTCCTTATCTCCAGAGATGCTGCTTGTCCTGCTGTGTTACTCCAGCTTTTTGTGTCTATCTTCGGTTTAAACCAGCATCTGCCTTTCCTTCCTAAACACCCTGTCAATATTATCGGGTAATTATAAGTACCCTGTGGCGTTATTTTGAAGTAGAATAAGAAAATTGTACCCTTAGCCTTGCAACCGATATCACCAAACAGAGATCATTGATATTTATCACATTTTGCCTTTTGGAATCTTGCTGTTTACAAAATGGCGGATCCTAAATTACTATTGCAACTACATCGGTAGTGGGGAAACTGCTAGACATCGGTCTAACATCGGTAATGGGGAAACTGCTAGAGTCAGTTATTAAAGATGGGATAGCAGCACATTTGGAAAGTGGTGAAATCATTGGACAAAGTCAGCATGGAATTACGAAAGGTAAATCATGTCTGACGAATCTTATTGAATTTTTTGATGATGTAACTAGCAGAGTGGATAAGGGAGAAGCAGTGGATGTGTTATATCTGGACTTTCAGAAGGCTTTCGACAAGGTCCCACACAAGAGATTAGTATACAAACTTAAAGCACACGGTATTGGTGGTTCAGTATTGATGTGGATAGAGAACTGGCTGGCAGACAGGAACCAAAGAGTAGGAGTGAACGGGTCCTTTTCAGGATGGCAGGCAGTGACTAGTGGGGTGCCGCAAGGCTCAGTGCTGGGACCCCAGCTATTTACAATATACATTAATGATTTGGACGAGGGAATTAAATGCAACATCTCCAAGTTTGCGGATGACACGAAGCTGGGGGGCAGTGTTAGCTGTGAGGAGGATGCCAGGAGGCTGCAGGATGACTTGGATACACTGAGTGAGTGGGCAAATGCATGGCAGATGCAGTATAATGTGGATAAATGTGAGGTTATCCACTTTGGTGGCAAAAACAGGAAAGTAGACTATTATTTGAATGGTGACCGATTAGGAATAGGGGAGATACAACAAGACCTAGGTGACATGGTATACCAGTCATTGAAAGTGGGCATGCAGGTGCAGCAGGCTGTGAAGAAAGCGAATGGTATGTTGGCATTCATAGCAAAAGGATTTGAGTACAAGAGCAGGGAGGTTCTACTGCAGTTGTACAGGGTCTTGGTGAGGCTACACCTGGAGTATTGTGTATAGTTTTGGTCTCCTAATCTGAGGAAAGACATTCTTGCCGTGGAGGGAGTACAGAGAAGGTTCACCAGACTGATTCCTGGGATGGCACGACTTCCATATGAAGCAAGACTGGATAGACTCGGCTTGTACTCGCTAGAATTTAGAAGATTGAGGGGCGATCTCATAGAGACTTACAAAATTCTTATGGGGTTGGACAGGCTAGATGCAGGAAGATTGTTCCCGATGTTGGGGAAGTCCAGGTCAAGCGGTCACAGTTTAAGGATAAGGGGGAAGTCTTTTAGGACCGAGATGAGAAAATCGTTTCACGAGAGTGGTGAATCTGTGGAATTCTCTGCCACAGAAGGTAGTTGAGGCCAGTTCGTTGGCCATATTTAAGAGGGAGTTGGATGTGGCCCTTGCGTCTAAAGGGATCAGAGGGTATGGAGAGAAGGCAGGTACGGGAAACTGAGTCAGCCATGATCATATTGAATGGCGGTGCAGGCTCGAAGGGCCGAATGGCCTGCTCCTGCACCTAATTTCTATGTTTCTATGTTTCTATGTTTACACTTCATGTGCTTCATTGGCTATGAAGCACAGTGAGGCACCCTGCAGCAGCAAAAAGGCATTACATAAATGTGAAATATCATTTCTCTCCTTGAAATATTTTTAACATTCCACTTTAATTGGCCTAATTGATCCATGGAAAAAAGAAACATTTTAATGCAACCAAGAACACAAAAATATAGAACAGGGAGCAATAGTAACCCATTTGGCCCATGAAGCCAGCTCTGCCATTTAGTAAGATCATGGCAGACTTGATTGTTCTTTTTCTTTTTCTGAACCATTCCCTCAGGATGGAGGATTATTGGCTACCGTTACAGCTCTGTGGATCCTAATGAGGTAAGGGCAGAAGAAGGGTCTTGACCCGAAATGTCATCTATCCTTGTTCTCCAGAGATGCTGCCTGACCCGCTGAGGTACTATACGTATCAAAGTACCTGCTGAGGCGCTATACGTATCAAAGCCCATTCTTTTGAATGGGATTACCAACCTTCATTGAAAGCATGTTGGGTAAATGGATCGATTTTTAAATAATCGCTATTTTACTTAATGTTTCAATGAATTTCTAACGTATTTATGTAGTTGTAAACTCAATTTATAAATCATTTTTTTTATTTTCATCAATTTTATTTAATTTATTTTAATTATTTCAAGTCGTTTTTAAATGTCTCATCATCAGAGAAAACGAAAAACTGTTCAGAAAGAACAGATATCAGGGCAATTCAGGGGTGTGCCCTCAGATTCATCACCCTGAGGCCATCACCACATGTATCCTGCACACTCCATGGGATAGCTGTGTCCAGCCAGGCCTTGAAGACAATTAGACCCCTAGTCTCTCTCCCAGTGATCGCAGGGGTTTCCTCTTATACTCCTGTTTCCTGTCACATCCCACAGACATGTTTGTTTGTAGGTTAATTGGCTGCTATAAATGGTTCCCGGTGCATGTGAAAGGCACAACGTAATAAGTTTCTTAATGTTTGTGCTGTTGTTTACTCTGCAAAAAAAAAGTGAGGATGGAATTAATGGAATTGCTCTGAATAACATCATATTCACAATGGGCTGAATGGCCTCCTAGTTTGTCTGCAAATATGAACATGTGAAATTATTGCCACAGGATTGGCATCTGTGGGAGCAGACAGACTTTTTTGGTCTGTTATTGTGTCCAATATAAACATCTCAAACATATTCTGATTTCGAAAGAAGGAAAGGGTTATTCTTGCACAAAGTATTAAATCCATTTCCTCTACACCCATTTCACTGCCCCCAGAAAAAATAGCATTGAACTATTAGAATAAACAACAGCTGAAACCTGTTTCAAGAACACATATTACCTTCTCTACTGCATCAACAGTTCTTATCCTGTTCTTTCTCTCCATATCAAATTGAATCCTTAGAATTATCTTTTTATAAAACAATGTGAAATCAAACAAATGCCCTTACACTGAAAAAAGAAGTAGGCCTGACTGGAGCCTTGGGCTCGAGTTTGACACCTCCCAGGAAGACATCTTAAGGAGGAAATCCGAGATGGAAGTATTTAAAAATGTTGTTTCTGCAGAAACAAAAACTATTATGGGTGAGCTGAAAAAAATGAAAAAGGAATATAAAGATGATTTAAGGATCCTTAGAGAAGATTTTCAAGTGTTTAAAGAACAAGTGAAAGATGATTTAAGCAGAGAAATTGTACTTACAGTAAAGACTATGCTTGATGAATGGAAAACACAGGCGAATGCAGCTCTGCAGCAACATGTGGATGAGGTAAACCGTAAATTTGAGCTGATGGAGTCGAACGTTGATAATAAGCTAGATAATAAGCTAGAACCTATTTTACGGTCACTTGATCAACAACAAGAGGCAATTAATGAATTGTCTAATATTGCCAGAACAAGTGTTAAGGCGAATGAGAAACTTCTCTCCGAGAACAAACGTTTATCAGATTTATTACACAAAATAACTGAGAATTGTGTTGACTTGGAGGGACAGCAAAGGCACCAGAACTTACGAATTGTTGGATTGAGTGAAAGTAAAGAGGGAGATCAAGACCCTCGAAAATTCGCTGCAAATCTCTTAAAAACTGTTTTGAATCTGGATCAAGAGCCCCTCCTGGGTCGGGCACACAGGGCACTGAGACGCCGCCCACAGAGGGGCGCGCCACCAAGACAATTGATTGTGAAAGTGGTTATGATCACGTCTTGGAGGATGTGATGAAGATAATAATTCATAAGAGAAACCTCATCTACGATGGAGATAAGATTAGCATATTCAGAGACTACCCTGTGGAAGTCGCCAAGAGAAGAGCTCTATATACAGAAACAAGAGGCATTCTTAAGAAGATAGATGGTCTGAGATATGGTCTGATGTATCCTGCAATGCTAAGAGTAACCTATGATAACAAAGAGTATCACTTCATAAAGCACACAGAGGCACTTGAATTTGCTCGGAACATCGAGAAGAAGCAGACGCGGATGAAGAACTGAGAATTTGAACTGTATCTAATATTTACCTGATGTAATCGAATATCCATAGAGAAGGAGGAAGAATAATGGACTCTTAAATACACTAAAAAAACTAACATATAATAGGAATAGTTTAGTATTAACTATCACTTAAAATTGTATGCTATCCCACCCAAAACAGTTATGATATTATTAAAAATTCAAATAAGTGTTCGTAACCTATAATCATTCAAATTTAGCACCCCACCCCTATATAAATAGCTCTTAAGGCAATTAAAAATTTTCCATTAAGGAAAATCTGGAGCTGGAACGATTAATATATTTTTTTAATAACGGAAGTCGTTAGATTAATAGCCACACTAGTGTGGCTAACACTAACTGCACTTAAAATAGCTGTAGTTACCCTTTACCCTCCGCACATTACTAACTCTACTAACACCTATTATTCCTATTTTTATTTTATTTTTGTTTTACATAAAGTATTATATTACATTTTTAGTTATGAATGGTATTATGAATTTTGTTTGAAAAGATATGTACGTGAGATAAAGTTACATGTATTAAAATGCATCGATCTGAAACACGGGTATGAGGTTGGGATAGACATGCTGAGACATCTACTCCATTATAATCCACCTTAACACCAAAATGCAAGACATTAACATGAAAACTGGGGGTGATGGAATCACCTTTTGCAGTTGGAATGTAAAGGGACTTAATGAACCAATTAAAAGAGGTAAGGTTTTAGCTCATTTAAATAGACTTAAAACAGATTTAATCTTTCTTCAAGAGACACACCTCAAAAAGGATGCACAATATAGACTAACAGCAAAATGGATTTCTAAAGTGTATCATTCTTCATTTACGCAAAAGTCTAGAGGGGTTGCAATTCTTATACGTAAAGGTATACCATTTAAACATACCTCAATAATAGAAGATATTGAGGGTAGATATATAATAATTACGGGTGAATTATATTCAAAGAAAGTTGTTCTTATGAACGTATATGGACCTAATTTCGATAATCCGTTGTTTTTTAAGAAAATATTTAATACTATTCCGGTATCTACACAACATAATCTAATAATTGGGGGGGGATTTAAACTGTACTTTAGATAATTATCTAGATAGATCATCTACTAAAAGAAAAGTTATACCTAAATCAAGCGAATTTATAAATTCCTTTATTAATACTACAAATATTAAGGATGTTTGGAGAATTGATACCCCTTCTGATCGGGAATACTCATTTTACTCACCGGTATTCGGAACCTATTCAAGGATAAATTATTTTTTAATAGACTCAAAATTAATTCCATTTACGTATGACTCAAAATATCATAATATTATTATTTCGGATCACGCTCCATTAACATTTAAGATAAAATTAAACGGTATAACTAATAAACAATCTCAATGGAGACTCAACCCTCAAATTTTAAAGGAAACGGCTTGTTATGATTATCTGGTAAAACAGATTAAATTGTTTATTGAGACTAATGACAAACCCGGAATTTCAGCGTCACTTCTTTGGGACACATTTAAAGCCTTTATGCGTGGTGCTATAATATCTGCACAAGCATACCTTAATAAGGAAAACCGAAAGATGCAACAAACTTTAGAAAATGAAATAAAGCAATTAGATATTGAAAATGCAATATCTCCATCTAAGGTGATACATAATAAAATTGCAATATTAAAATATAAACTAAATAAAATATACTCAAATCATGCTATAAAACTTTTTCAACAGACTAAACAAGTACATTTTGAATTTGGTGACAAACCACAAAAAGTATTGTCACGGCAGCTTAGAAAATCAGATGAGGAAAAAATGATATATAAAATCAGATCAAAATAAGGTGAAATATTAACTTTGCCAAAAAATATTAATGACAGATTTCTCCATTACTATCAAAAACTTTATTCAACCAAACTAATGGGGCAATCGGACGGAATAGAAGCATTCTTACATGAATGTCATATCAAAGGTTTAGATCAGGAAGGCAAAGACTTGTTAGATGCTGAAATATCAGTAAAAGACATTGAGGAATCAATCAGATCGTTGACAAATGGAAAAGCCGCTGGCCCTGACGGCCTAAGCGCTGAATTTTATAAGAAGTTTCACGACTTGATTTCCCCACGTTTACAAGCGATATATAAATATGCTTTCGAACAAGGAAAATTACCAGAAACTCTAAATGAATCTACAATCATACTCATTCCTATAGTAGATAAGGATCTGGAAGATCCTGGATCATATAGAGCAATTGCTCTTCTAAATACTGATCAAAAAATATTAACTAAAATTTTATCCCAAAAGTTAAGTTTAGTTATTAATAAACTAATACATCATGATCAAACAGGCTTTATTCCCAAACGCTACTCCACTTATAACTTGAGACGACTATTCAATATCATATATTCAAAAAGAGTTAGATATGGAATTAGCTGTCATCTCACTAGATGCGGAAAAACATTCGACCAGGTTGAATGGCCTTACTTATTTAAGATAATGCAGAAATTTCAACTGGGCGATAGATTTTGTAAATGGGTTAAAATTTTGTACTCCAACCCTACAGCAAAAATACTAACAAACCAAATGTTATCAGCTAAATTTAATCTTTCTAGGGGTTGTAGACAAGGATGCCCGTTATCACCTTTATTATTTGTTCTCACAATCAAGCCATTAGCCGAAAGGATTAGATCAGATCCAGAAATATATGGATACAATACTAATACCACAACGAATAAAATATCTTTATATGCAGACGATGTTTTAATATATAATCACAAAACCGGAGATCAGTATTCCTAACTTACTTAACATTATAAATAAGTTCGGTACATTTTCAGGATATAGAATTAATTGGAATAAAAGTGAATTCATGCCTATAACTGGAATAAAAGTAAACATATTACAACAATTTCTGTTTAAAATAGTTACGGATAAATTTAAATATCTAGGAATTAATGTATCTAAATCTTATAATCTATTATTCAAATTAAATTACCCTCAGTTATTGGATAAACTAAAAAATAATATTTTATACTGGAAAACACTACCAATATCAATGATTGGCAGAATAAATGCTATAAAAATTGTCTTTTTATCACAATTATTATATTTATTTCAAGCTATATATCCTTTATATCCCCCAAAAAAAATTTTCAAAAAAATTGATTCTATTATTAACAGCTTTAATAATAAACGGAAACGCATTACCCAAAAAACACGGTATACAGAAGCGTTCCCACGACAAGTCCTGCCGTGTCCTCCGCCCTCTTCTCCCCGGCCCGGTCGTCCGTATGAGGTCCACTTCTGGCCGTTCCAAGCTGGCCGTGGTCGTCGGTTCTGCCGGTTCCCCTCGTTCGTACCATGTCAACCACGATGGAAGGGTGTACCGCCGGTCCCGCCAGCATCTCCGGCTCGTGTCGCGGCCCAGTGCTTTGCCCGTTCCTCTGGGGTCACCCCCCATCGTCCTCCTCCTGTCCGCCTCCCGGCTGCAGTCCCGCTTTCTCCGGCTTCCTCGCCCTTCTCTTCGCCGTCCCCCCCCCCCCCCCCCCCCCCCCCCCCACCCGATGCCTTCGTCGCCCAGGGGTTCTCCTGTCCGCAGCCCCACCACGCCCCGGCGTCGTCCCCGCTTGTTCCCGTCGAGGAAGGAGGTGATGGCGAGGTGCGGACCCGGTCTGGTCGCCTGGTCAGGCCGCCGATCCGTTACGGCGATTACGTGTGATTCTGTATTCCCGTGCTTTACTGTTTGCATTTACCCTAGCGCATGAGACGTGGTCACTCACTGTTTGTTTTGGTAGAGGAAAGATGTAGATGATATGTGTATACACCTTTAATTGATAGTAACGATGTCCATGCTAACCACCCCCCCACCAGTTAGTATAATTGTAACCCACACGCCCCTAGCTCTCTCTCTGGTGATCGTGACAGACCACATACAGCTAGGGCTATATGATGTATGATTAATAAAGTAGAGAAGACCTTAAGGTGTCTGTGTACCTTCTCTACAAGGAGTCCCTGACTCAAACTTAATATTAACAGTAAGTCAAATACATTTTCTTGATTACTGTTTGATAATTGGAAAAAAATTAATATTAAAATTCTGGAAGGGAACATTATCCCCCACAATCAAAATGTGGACTGTGGAAACGTCGGAGACGTTGCATTTGGAGAGAATTAGGTTTGTCCTAATAGACAAATATGAACTTTTTGAACAAATATGGTCTCCATTCATTGATTACTTAAAGGGGTAGCTGAGCTCAGCACCGTAACTCAATAAGTACCCTGGTGTAGGATTAGATGAAAAAAGTATTGAGATCTGTATACATGTCTCAGGAGATATTGTTATATGAAACTGTTCCATTCAATGTAAAGATTATTTTATTTAATTTTTAATTATATAATAATTGTTTTAATTTTTTTTAATTTTTCTTGTTTATCTTTTCTTTTTTACTTTTTATGTTTTATTATATAATCATTATTATTTAATCACAACGTCTTGATTATATCTTTTTTATTTTTATTTTTTTTTAATTATATAATCATTATTATTCAATCACGTTTTGATTATTGATTTATACTTTTACTTTTTTTTTCACTCCCTTACCTTCCCAAAAAAAAAAATCAAAAACAGTAGCATATATAAATTATCCCGTAATATCTGTACAACGTTTGTGATAAGTCTGATTTGTATTTGAAGTGCTGTTGTACATTAGATAATATGCAATGCTTCTAATAAAAATATTAAACAAACAAATGCCCTTATATTTAATTTTGTGGCTCTAATTCATTTTTTTTAAATATAATTTACATGGACATAAAACCTGATTTGAAATTTCCATTTAACAAGCCGTAAGTGGGGGCATGGTTAATTCACATGCCACTGGATTTTAAACATACATTAGATTACAAGAATATTTCCTGCACTATTTGATTACATCTTTATCTCATTTTCAATAAATTTTCATCATGAATTAGATTGAGAAACCAAATTAAATAAATCAATGTATGTGGTTGCAATCTTGATTAATATTCGAGCGGAAGGCACTCCATTAAAGCATCCACTGTCAGTGAAGCATCTGTCTCACACCTGTTTGATCCGTGATCACTGAGCCCATGCTTTTTTCACAAGTTCAATCTTCTTCCATGACACTTTGAGAACGGAAAATAAATGGATTTGTAATAAAGATATTTTAAACTGCTAGAAATACTCATCAGCTCATGAGAGAAAACTAACATTTGTTTCTGATTGAAGGCCTTTCCACTGCAGCCAGCTTCACAAATTATACTTTGCCAACATTTTCTATGTTTATTACAGATTTCCATCTCCTCCTATACTTTGCTTTGGTACATACAGTATATTTTTTACTGCGCAGATAAACATTTCCCAGTCCTGAGATCAGTAAGCATGGAGCTTAGAGAAGAGATAGCTCCCTATTTTATCTGTGCCCGGATACACACTGATGATTTTATCCAGAGAAGTAAGGTTTATCTGACAAAGGAAATGGCAATCTGTTGGAACAGAGAGATAAATGGTTGAGGAGCAGTAATGGCCACTATAAATAAGAACCGAACCTTCCATCTAAACCACATTATACCTGATGATGGTGTCTTTAATGCTAAAGTAGGCTGTAAATTTAGGATGAATCATTTCCCAGTTTTTAGATTCAACATGATGATAAGACATCAATGCCTCTTAAATGAATATTTTTTCTTAAACGTACCACCATTTCAAATCTATTGAAAAGAAAATCCAAAACTTTTTGTCTCCCACCTGTTGTTGATGATCACTGTATGGGCAAACAATGAGTGAAAAAAATGATTGCACAAACAGGTTCTCATTTGGCTCAAAACATAACAGGAGCTTCTGAGACTTGTATGTTTTTAGATGGTGCTTACTTTCTATAGATTTGTTATTCTGAATAAAGTTTATTTTTGGAATAAAACTTTGATTTAATAGGATGACATAACCTCATGTTGAAAAGAGAAACCCATCCAAAATATTATTTGGTTTCTCTGGAAGTCCTCTGCCTTGCTATTATTTTCTGTAATCAGTAATTTTTTTTTACCACTTTGATTCAATAAGGGGTGGCACGGTAGTGGTAGAGTTGTTGCCTTACAGCGCCAGAGACCCTGGGTTCGATCCTGACTACGTGTGCTTGTCCGTACGGAGTTTGTACGTCTTCCCATGACTTGCATGGGATTTCCTCCCACACTCCAAAGACGTACAGGTTTGTAGGTTAATTGGTTTGGAATAATTGTAAATTGTCCCCAGTGTGTGTAGGAGTAAGTGTGCAGGGATTGCTGGTTGGCACAGACTCGGTGGGTCGAAGGGTCTGTGTCCGCGCTGTATGTCTAAACTAAACTAAGATTATTTCCGTGTTAACATGTGCTCCAGGTACATGTGGCTCCACTCTGGCCTGTCCCCTATTTTGCTGCAGGATTCACGTAATGAAGTGCCGTGGTCAGTGTTAAAATCACAATATGCTGTGATTTTACTTTAAATGCCAATTCTCTGCACTTAGTTTGCCTCATATTAAATAATATAATATAATATAATATAATATCAAATATAATATTATATCATATATTATACTATATTATATCTTAATTATATAAACATTATAATCATATTATATAATGATAATTATATATATGTCAATAAATGCTTTTTTTACTATCTTCCAAATCTTCCTTTGTTCTTTTTCTAACAATCACATCTAACTGTAAAGCAAAGTATGTTATTAAAAAATTTAGTATTCCTTTCTATCCTCAATCTCAGCCAATTTAAATGTTTTTGGAATTTTAGAAATAACGGAACACAGTGTTAATAACGGAATAACAGTGAGACCAAACTGTTTAATTCTGAATCAATTTGAGGAGTCTTTCATCACAAAAAAAATCTAACGCCTTGTGTCAGACTACAAATGAACTGCCATGTCTATCAAACCTGGGGCATTTGAATAAAAATGCCACTTCCCAAGGCTACATTGTATTCTGAGTGTACGATATGATAGAACTTTATTTATCCCAGGAGTGAAAATTGATCTGCCGGCAGTCATAAAAACACAAAATACATGAAACATGAAATTAAAGTGAGGAGTGGAAAGGATTGGGGATGTGCCAAGATTGGGGTGGGGTTGAGGGAGGGGAATCAGTCTCAGTCTCCCCCACAACAGAAGGAGTCTGATGAATGGAGTGTCAGAGTAGCTGTTAACATTCACCAAAACCTTGCTTCAGCAAATGATTTCAAAATCTGTCTCGACTTTTAATAGTTATCAATAAAGTTTTCACAGCAGAGCAAAAGTAATACAGTGTTGGAAATGTGCCACATAATATTTTTATAACCTCCTTTATTTACCCGTCTCACTCGTTTGACTGCACTGCAGAGCAGAAGGCATAATGAGAAGCATATGATAAAGCTTTTCTCTTTTTGATTTGTGTAGGTTGGCAACATTGTTTTCAACTGGGAAACCACTGCCAAACTGTGTTTTTGTTGGGAGTCATGAGTATGAAAACAACAGCAAGTTAAGGAGCTTGAAAAGCTCAAAAATAGAAACAACCTTCTTAGTATTTTAAAACTCCTCCTGTTAAGCTCTGTGTTTCCCTAGAGGATTTAGTACAAAACCCCAATCTAGTGATTGTTGTAGGTGGCAACTGGAGTTCTCTTAATCTGTCAGCAATAAATCAGGGAAGTGCAGGCAGTAATACATTGCAAGCTGTCAGATATAGCGGGGATTACTGATATTTGGCTAGAGACAATGTGTGGAAATTAAACATTGCAAGAGATAATCTAGCTACAAAAGAATACAACAAGAAAAGTAATGAGAGTGGCTTTAATTTATTGGTAACAACAAGCAGCCACACCATAAGAAATATAAACATGTGAAATTCATTGAGCTCCTGAGCCAGTTCTACCATTCAAAAGGGATCTTTTAAAATGGCAGCAATTTCCAGTATTGATACATTTTCCTTTGACTCAGTGATAAATGGAATGGAACAGCATGGAAACAGCCCAACCTGCCCACACCGACCAAGATGCCTCATCTACACTAGTACCACCTGCCTGTGCTTGGCTCATATCCCTCTAAACCTTTCCTATACATGCACCTGTCACTATAATTAATAGAGTTTATAGTTTAGATATACAGCAGAGGAGCAGACATTTTGTCTTTTAAATGTTAAGTACCATCCTCAACTACCTCCTCTGGCAGCTTGTTCCATATACCCACCACCCTCTGTGTGAAAAACTGTCCCTCAGGTTTTTATTAAACCTTTCTCATCTTACCTTAAACCTATGTCCTCTGGTTATTGATTCCCCTAATCTTGGCAAAATACTTTGTGCATTCCCCTATCTCTTCCCCTCATATACAATCATCCCTCAGCCTCCTGCACTCCAAGGAATAAAGTCCTAGCCTACCCAACCTCTCCCTATAGCTCATGTCCTCAAGTCCTGGCAATATCCTCTTCTCTGCACTCTTTCCAGCTTACCAGCATCCTTCCTAGAGCAGGTTGACCAAAACTGAACACAATACTCCAAATGCAGCCTCATCAATATCTTGCACAATTGTAATATAGCACCTTAACTTCTATACTCAATATGTATCGGAAGGAACTGCAGATGCTGCTTTACACTGAAGATAGACACAAAAAAACTGGAGTAACTCAGCTGGTCAGGCAGCAGCTCTGGAGAAAAGGAATAGGTGATGTTTTGGGTCTAGACCCTTCTTCAGACTGTGCTCTTTAAGAAGGTTCTCAACCTGAAAAGTCACCTATTTCTTTTCTCCAGAGTTGCTACCTGATCCACTGAGTTACTCCAGCTTTTTGTGTCTATCTTCTATACTCAGTACCCTGACTGATGGCCAGTGTAATAATGTTTCTTAACCTCTCTTTCCCCATATCATATCCCCATTACCATATCATACCATGAGAAATGCATATTGTTGTTAACACAGTATAAATTAAGAATATATATATTATACAACATATCTGCCATTTATGTAACATTATACTATGCATATACATTGTGAGCATTCATACTAGATTACTTTTGTCAGTTCGATTGGAATCCATTCCATCTGGAGTTCACACTGATTGCAAGAATGTCTATTTTTCCAGGGAGTAGGCATACACTACAAGAAACAGAAATTGTTTCTTATTATTTTAAATTCATATTAATGAATCGCAGCATGATAGCAAAAGCAGCAAAGATCATCGATAAATGTTAGTGTTATTTCTGGCCAAATTGGAGAGGCCAGGACACTAAAATTGAGTAAAGGCTTCTAGGCTGCTAGGCCATTTGGTCAATTTAAATGTGCCTTCTGCAGAAATAGGACAAGCTGCTGAATGGTGCCAGTTTGTCTAGAGCCTAGAGAAGAGCTGCAGGAAGAGAATGGAAACATCTGCAGATCCTAACAATGAGGTGCAAATTGCATGGATTGGATTGGATGAATGCAAACCAGACATACACATTGCATATAATGTTGCAAAGCTTTACTTTGCTAGATGTTTGCGAGATGTTGATTGGGTTTTCTTGCATATCAAGGCACATGTTGCGACGATCGTTTCCTTTGAGAAGCACCGTTTGAATACATTATATGAGTCACTGTATTATTGGGGGTAGGGAAATGTCTATCATATACTGTGTTAATCGATATCCGTTATTGGACTGTATAGAGACCACCCCTATGTGGTTCGGCCCCTCAAGCTTCGGGGACCTATAAAAGACCGCTCCCACGAGATCCTGTGTCGATCTTCTGGGAGAATGCTTCAGACTGCGTGACCTTCTGGAGTGTCTCTGCTTGAGCGAGGCTAAGAGGGCTTGATCAGGCAGATACGAGGATCGAACGCGTGGTGGTTAGGTATAGTAGTGGAATTGTAATTGTGTTTTATCAAAATAAAGTTTAGATGCGCAAGTGCTTGACTCTGTGATTTTTGACTGAAACTAGACTGGGGGGAAGCTTAGAATGAGCTATTTGCATTAGCTCCTAGAGAAAAATCACAGGAGAGCTAGACATCTCCATAAATAAAGTCACCCTGAGGTTATGTAAAATATAAGCACACAGCGCAGTCAGAAATTTTGAGAAAGATTTGCTTTATCCCTGAGATAGAACTGAAAATGTCTTCTTCCAGTTATTGCCTAATTTTGTTTGCAATTAATATATTCACATATAAAGTAGAACATAGAACAGTACACCACAGGATCAGGCCCTTCCGTCTACGGTGTCTGTTCTTTCCAGGATGCCAATTAAAACTAATCCCATCTGCCTGCACATGGTCTATGTCCCTCCATTTCTGCCTGTTCATGTGTCTGTCTAAATGCCTCTTAAAAATTGCCATGTAATCTGATTTCACAACTCTCCCTGACAGCGCATTCAAACACCTTCCATTCTTTACTTACCTCATAAATATCTGTAAAATGTTCCCCTTTTCATCTTAAACCTAAGCCCTCTTGTATTTAACATTTTGGTCCTCTCCCTATTAGCTCCACCCTATCACAGTACACTCTAGACTCATGTGGTGACAGAAAGACTGTAACTATCTATAATTTTATTACTTCTACCAGGTTTCCCCTCAGCCTCCAACATTCCAGAGAAAACAATCCAAGTTTGTCCATCCTTTTTTTAAAGTTAATAGAGTTTATATTCTGGATAGAAACATAGAAATTAAGTGCAGGGGTAGGCCATTCGGCCCTTCGAGCCTGCACCGCCATTCAATATGATCATGGCTGATCATCCAACTCATTATCCCATACCTGCCTTCTCTCCATACCCCCTGATCCCCTTAGCCACAAGGGCCACATCTAACTCCCTCTTAAATATAGCCAATGAACTGGCCTCAACTACCCTCTGTGGCAGAGAGTTCCAGAGACTCACCACTCTCTGTGTGAAAAAAGTCTTTCTCATCTCGGTCTTAAAGGATTTCCCCCTTATCCTTAAGCTGTGACCCCTTGTCCTGGACTTCCCCAACATCGGGAACAATCTTTCTGCATCTAGCCTGTCCAACCCCTTAAGAATTTTGTAAGTTTCTATAAAATCCCTTCTCAATCTCCTATATTCTAGAAAGTATAAACTGAGTCTATCCAGTCTTTCTTCATAAGACAGTCCTGACATCCCAGGAATTAGTCTGGTGAACCTTCTGTGCACTCCCTCTATGGCAATAATGTCCTTCCTCAGATTTGGAGACCAGAACTGTACGCAATACTACAGGTGTGGTCTCACCAAGACCCTATACTACTGAAGTAGAACCTCCCTGCTCCTATACTCAAATCCTTTTGCTCTGCAAGCTAACATACCATTTGCTTTCTTCACTGCCTGCTGCACATGCATGCCTACGTTCAATGACTGGTGCACCCTGACACCCAGGTCTCGCTGCATCTCCCCTTTTCCTAATCGGCCACCATTTAGATAATAATCTGCTTTCCTGTTTTTGCCACCAAAGTGGATAACCTCACATTTATCCACATTATATTGCATCTGCCAAACATTTGCCCACTCATCCAGCCTATCCAAGTCACTTTACAGTCTCCTAGCATCCTCCTCACAGCTAACACAGCCCCCCCCCCCCAGCTTAGTGTCCTTCGCAAACTTGGAGATATTGCCTTCAATTCCCTCATCCAGATCATTAATGTATATTGTAAATAACTGGGGTCCCAGCACTGAGCCTTGCGATACCCCACTAGTCACTGCCTGCCATTGTGAAAAGGACCCGTTTACTCCTACTCTTTGCTTCCTGTTTGCCAGCCAGTTCTCCATCCACATCAATACTGAACCCCCAATGCCGTATGCTTTAAGTTTGTATACTAATCTCTTATGTGGGACCTTGTCGAAAGCCTTCTGGAAATCCAGATACACCACATCCACTGGTTCTCCCCTAACCACGCTACTAGTTACATCCTCGAAAAATTCCACAAGATTCGTCAGACATGATTTACCTTTCGTAAATCCATGCTGACTTTGTCCAATGATTTCACCACTTTCCAAATGTGCTGCTATCCCATCTTTAATAACTGACTCTAGCAGTTTCCCCACTACTGATGTTAGACTAACTGGTCTGTAATTCCCCGTTTTCTCTCTCCCTCCCTTCTTAAAAAGAGGGGTTACGTTTGCTACCCGCCAATTCTTTGGAACTACTCCAGAATCTAAAGAGTTTTGAAAGATTATCACTAATGCATCCACTATTTCCAGAGCTACTTGCTTATTGGATGCTACTTGGATGCAGCCTATCTGGCCCTGTGGATTTATCGGCCTTTAATCCATTCAATTTACCCAACACCACTTCCCGACTAACCTGGATTTCACTCAATTCCTCCTTTGACCCGCGGTCCCCTGCTATTTCCGGCAGATTATTTATGTCTTCCTTAGTGAAGACGGAACCAAAGTAGTTATTCAATTAGTCCGCCATATCCTTGTTCCCCATGATCAACTCACCTGTTTCTGACTGCAAGGGACCTACATTTGTTTTTAACTAATCTCCTTCTCTTCACATATCTATAAAAACTTTTGCAGTCAGTTTTTATGTTCCCTGCCAGTTTTCTTTCATAATCTTTTTTTCCTTTCCGAATTAAGCCCTTTGTCCTCCTCTGAATCTCTCCCAGTCCTCTGGTATGCTGCTTTTTCTGGCTACTTTGTACGCATCATCCTTTGCTTTGATACTATCCCTGATTTCCCTTGTTATCCACGGATGCACTACCTTCCCTGATTTATTCTTTTGCCAAACTGGGATGAACATTTTTTGTAGTTCATCCATGCAGTCTTTAAATGTCTTCCATTGCATATCCACAGTCAACCCTTTTAGAATTAATTGCCAGTCAATCTTGGCCAATTCACATCTCATACCCTCAAAGTTACCTTTCTTTAAGTTCAGAACCATTGTTTCTGAATTAACAATGTCACTCTCCATCCTAATGAAGAACTCAACCATATTATGGTCACTCTTGCCCAAGGGGACACGTACAACAAGACTGCTAACTAACCCTTCCTCATTACTCAATACCCAGTCTAAAATAGCCTGCTCTCTCGTTGGTTCCTCTACATGTTGATTTAGATAACTATCCCGCATACATTCCAAAAAATCCTCTTCCTCAGCACCCCTGCCAATTTGATTAACCCAATCTATATGTAGATTGAAGTCACCCATTATAACTGTTTTGCCTTTGTCGCATGCATTTCTAATTTCCTGTTTGATACCATCCCCAACTTCACTACTATGGTTAGGTGGCCTGTACACAACACCCACCAGAGTTTTCCGCCCCTTAGTGTTTCGCAGCTCTACCTCCAAGCTAATGTCTTTCCTTTCCATTGCGTTAATCTCCTCTCTAACCAGCAACGATACCCCACCTCCTTTTCCTTTCTCTCTATCCCTCCTGCATATTGGATATCCTTGGATGTTCAGCTCCCAGCCTTGGTCACCCTGGAGCCATGTTTCCGTGATCCCAACTATATCATAATTATTAATAGCTGTCTGCACGTTCAACTCGTCCACCTTATTACGAATACTCCTTGCATTGAGACACAAAGCCTTCAGGCTTGTTTTTACAACGCTCTTACCCCTTATACAATTATGTTGAAAAGTGGCCCTTTTTGATTTCTGCCCTGGTTTTGTCTGCCTGCCACTTTTACTTTTCACCTTGCTCCCTATTGCTTCTACCCTCATTTTACACCCACCTGCCTCTCTGCTCTTGTACCCATCCCCCTGCCACATTAGTTTAAATCCTCCCCGACAGCACTAGCAAACACTCCCCCAAAGACATTGGTTCCATTCCAGCCCAGGTGCAGACCATCCTGTTTGTACTGGTCCCACCTCCCCCAGAAATGGTTCCAGTGCCCTAAAAATTTGAATCCCTTCCCCTTGCACCATATACTGCATAAAGCAGGTCCTTCAGCCTGCCGAGTCCATGCCGACCATCAATCACCCGTTCACATTAGTTCTATGTTAGTCCACTTTCTCATTCACTCCCGACACACTAAGGGCAATTTTACCGAGACAAATGAACCTGAAAACACACACGTCTTTGGAATGTGAGAGGAAACCAGAGTACCTGGAGGAAATCCACACGGTCTCAGGGAGAGCATAAAACCTCCACACAGACAGCAGCCAAAGTCAGGATCGAACTTGGGTCTCTGGCTCTATGATGCAGCAGGTCTAGCAGCTACGCCACTGTGCTGCACAATATTGTCTACTCCAGGCAACATAATGGTAAACCTCTTCTGTACCCATTTCAAAACCTCCCTATCCTGCCTATAATGTACAGTAACAACTGCAACTGGACACAATACTTTAAGAGGCCAAACCAAAGGTTTTTCAATAGATAGATGCATTCCTACACTTACTTAAAGCTTGGAGAGTGGTGTAGGGTGAGGTGTTCTGAATGTTTTGGCTGTTATGGGAACATAGAAAGGCTTTACAAGGAACCTCTCAATCTCCACCACATATATGCTTTAGATCTCCGACTTTAGAGAAGCAGCATGGAAACAGGCATTAAGGCCCACCAGGTATGCGCTGACCAGCGATCACCCCATACGCTAGCACGATCCAACACACTAGGGACAATTTACAATTTTTACAGAAGCCAATTAACCCACAAATCTGTATATCTTTGGAGTAGGGAGGAAACCAGAGCACTCAGAAAAAACCCATGCAGTCACAGGGAAAATGGACAAACTCCACAGAGAGCACCCATTGTCAGGATCAAACTCGGGTATCTGGCATTGTAAGACAGCAACTCTACCATTGTACCACTGTGCCACCCAAGTATGCTAACTGGAAAAAGACAATAGTAAAGGGATAAGTAAAGTGAACAATCGGCAATGGTGGAGGAAGCCCTGAAGAAGATTAGAGGGCGGTCTCACTCTGAGAGCAGACGAATAGTATGCAGCAAGAGAATGGAAGTAGACCAGGCTGGGGGCAAGTGTTGAGAGAAGTTGGTAATCAGGTGGGAGAGGAAAGGTCTGGAGTACACTGTGACGGGGTGGAGCTAATAGGGAGAGGACTGATAAAAGGAGAGTGGCAGTTAAGCGAGGGAGAAGACAGAGAGGAAATTAAGGAAGGAACGAGAGGGACGAAGATTGAGGGAAGGAGTGAACCAGAGATCAAGATGCGTGAGAAGGAAGAAAGGCCAAGGAAGCAAATGTGAACAAAATCATATGTACTCGCATGCTTGTGCATGAGTGTTTGGTCATGATGATACATTAGTACATATGTAGTCTATGTGTATGTGTTTGTGTTTATGTATAGACAATAGACAATAGGTGCAGGAGTAGGCCGTTCAGCCCTTTGAGCTAGCACCGCTATTCACTGTGATCATGGCTGATCATCCACACTCAGTACCCCGTACCTGCCTTCTCCTCATCTCACTTGACCCCACTAACCCACTGTTGGCCACTAGGGGCGACGCATGATGACAGCCTCTGCCTACAGTCTGTCTGTTTTTCCATCTTTTTTTACTTTTTGTCTGTTCAAAAGTATGTGTTGGAGTATTTCTTAGTATGTTTATGTGGGGATGTTAATGTTAAAGTCTATTGTGTGTTGTATTCTTTTTTTATTTTTATTGCTGTATGGTGACCCCAAATTTAACTGTACCAATTGGTGCATGTGACAATAAAAGTCTCTTGAATCTTGAAATTCTTTAAGAGCTCTATCTAACATGTATAATGTATATGTGCGCATAATTATATTTATGTGACCATACATGTATGTGCTTAGTCAGTAAATCCATGCAGTAGTGCCTGTTCCTTAATGTTCTTGGGTCTCCCTAACATTGGAGCAAGATCTCATTCAGGCAAGCCCATGTGGTATCGCCTGTACAGTTTCCACACCACATTAAAAGCATAAGCTCTCAGATATTTCCTACTCCTCAGGAAGTTTAATTTGGCATCAGGTTATGCACAAACATTTTGGACTGGAGGGTCTGTTCCTGTGCTGTACTATTCTATGTTCTAAGTTGCTTTTGACATTAATGGACTGCCTCTGGAAAAAAAAAATATAATAACCTGCACTCCATAGCAGAGCTCTATAAAATTTAAATTTCTTCCCCACACACCACAGCAAGCAGTAGTAACAGAAGAAAATGTAATACTTGAATTCACTCATTTATTACCCTGCAGGTGAACCAAGCCTACCAGGGTGACTTTATTGCAAAAGGTACATTATTAGCTATAAAGAGATTTGGGACATCATGAAATAGTGAAAAGTAAGTCTTTATTTCTTTTATTCCTTGAGTGCTGGAAAATCCAAAACCATTTTATAGGCCCTGTAAAATAGCTCACCAGCCAATTCAAGAGAGACTTAGATATAGCTCTTAGGACTAACAGAATCAAAGGATAAGGGGAGAAAGCAGGAACGGGTTCAGTTCAATTCAATTCAATTCAATCTTTAATTGTCATTGTGCAGTGTACAGTACAGAGACAGTGAAATGCAGTTAGCATCTCCCGAGAAGAGCGAACTTAGAATAATGAACGGTAAAATATATATATATGTACAACAGTATCAGTAGTGCAATTATACTGGGGGAAGGAGTGCCCGGGGGGGTGACTGGCAATCACCGAGGTGCAGAGTTAAGTATTGTAACAGCCGCAGGGAAGTAGCTGTTCCTGAACCTGCTGGTCCGGCAACGGTGGGACCTGTAGCGCCTCCTGGATGGGAGGAGGGTAAACAGTCTGTGGCTGGGGTGAGACCAGTCCTTGACGATGCTGCACGCCCTTTGGAGACATCGCTTGCTATGGACAGACTCAATGGAGGGGAGTGAGGAACCGGTGATGCGTTGGGCAGTTTTCACCACCCTCTGCAGTGCTTTCCAGTCAGAGAGAGAGCAGTTGCCATACCATACTGTGATACAGTTGGTAAGGATGCTCTCGATGGTGCAGAGGTTGAAGTTCACCACAATCTGAGGAGACAGATGGACCTTCTTTAGTCTCCTCAGGAAGAAGAGACACTGGTGAGCCTTCTTGACCAGTGTAGAAGTATTGTGGGTCCAAGAGAGGTCATCAGAGATGTTGACCACCAGAAACCTGAAACTGGAAACACGTTCCACCTCCGTCCCGATAATATGGATGGGGGTGTGCGTGCAGCCCCTAGACCTTCTATAGTCCACAATGAGCTCCTTGGTCTTCTTGGAATAAAGGGCCAGGTTGTTGTCAGCGCACCGTGTTGCTAGGAGCTGAACCTCCTCCCTGTAGGCCAACTCATCGTTGTCGCTGATGAAGCCAATCACCGTTGTATCATCTGCATACTTGATGATGGTGTTAGAACCATGTACAGGTGTGCAGTCGTAGGTGAAGAGGGAGTAGAGGAGGGGGCTCAGTACACAGCCCTGTGTAACGCCGGTGTTCAGTGTGAGGGTTGAAGAGGTGTGGTTGTCCAACGTAACAGACTGTGGTCTGTTAGTCAGGAAGTCCAGTATCCAGTTGCAGAGGGAGGGGTTGATGCCCAGGTCGCCGAGTTTGGTGATCAGTTTTTAGGGGATAATGATGTTAAATGCTGAGCTAAAGTCAAGGAACAGCATTCTCACTTAGGTGTCTCTGTTGTCGAGGTGGGAGAGGGCGGAGTGGAGTGCCGTTGAGATGGCATCCTCCGTACTCCTATTCTTGTGCTAGGCAAACTGATAGGGGTCCAGTGTGGGAGGTAGGCAGCCTTTGAGGTGTGCCTGGACCAGCCTCTCGAAGCACTTGGTGATGATGGGAGTAAGTGCAACTGGGCGGAAGTCGGATGATTCCTGAATTTGGATGATCAGCCATGATCATATTGAATGGCGGTGCTGGCTCGAAGGGCCAAATGGCCTGCACCTATTTGCTATGTTTTCTATGTTTCTATGTAATTCTTCATTCCTTTCATTCATTAGTGTTGTTTATTCATATTGTTTCTTGCTCTTTCGCTTTAACACATATCTATTAAATTGCCAATTAAAGCAGATCCTTATACTATAACTCTTTGTATGGGAACCCTTCTTGATAGTTTATGTGAATACTAGTTATTTGTTGTACAGGGAACAATCCCAATTTCTGATTTAATACCAGAATTCAAGGCATTACAGGGCTCTCGCTTAACTTTTTTTCCCTGTTGCCAGCCGGGCAACCTTGACAGCTTTCTAGGTTGCCAAATGACAGTTTAGGTGGTCATTTAAGATGGTTTGCATGACGCGTGCGATAATGTGCACGGACGAAGTGCGTAGTTACCAATCAGAATTATGCTCAATGAAGCATTCACGTATTATGTTCAAGAAGGAACTGCAGATGCTGGAAAATCGAAGGTAGACAAAAGTGCTGGAGAAACTCAGCGGGTGCAGCAGCATCTATGGAGCGAAGGAAATAAGCAACGTTTCAGGCCGAAACCCATCAGTCTGAAGAAGGGTTTCGGCTCGAAACATTGCCTATTTCCTTCTCTCCATAGATACTGCCACATCCGCTGAGTTTCTCCAGCACTTTCGTCTACATTCACATATTATTTCTGCTTCAAATAACTCACAAACTAAACATATTCACCAATCAAGACATGATATATACCACAATGGCATGCAGCAAAATTATAATACAATATCTCTACTCTTTTTACACATTGCAAATAATGGAATTTCTATTATTCTTTCCACTCCCAAACAAAAATGTGGTTGGATTATTCAGCAAATGATCAACCTGTGTCAATAAATCCTGGACCATGCACACTGCAGATTGATGCAAGCATGTTTTCTGTGAAGGACCGAAAATTACCATGACATGGCCATAGCATGGGTCGTTATTGCTATTGGCACAGAAACACTCTGACTTCCCACATAATTTATCCATAACAAAATATACAGGTTGCAAGGACATTTCTAAAGGCATTTTATGATAATAGCTGTTAAAACCGACTATACCCATGTGACAGGTTAAACATTACACTAACTGACAAGAGATGGCCAAAGGACATAACTGCAGCAAATGTTCTTTTGGTAATATGTTTAAAGGTGTCAAAACAAATAATAACATTAAGAATTAAAACACATTTGATTGCATTCCGTTACCAAACATAGTCAATGTTTGCTGTGAAGACCATGAAGCACAATAGGGTTAGGGGGTGTGCGAATCAGTGCGGGGTGGATAGATGGCAGCGGGGGGGGGGGGGGGGGGGGGGGGGGGGGGGGGGGGGGGGGGGTGTTGAGAAGACAATCGATGTGGAATGGATGGATTGAGGCAGGTGAATTAGTACGTGTTGGTTGGAGTATGTAAAATTGTGAGGGGAGAGCGCGGGGATGTCAGTGGTGTTGAATGGGGGATCAGTACGGGATGGATGGGGGGGGGGTTCAGTACAGGATGAATGGGAGGTTCAGTACAGGATGAATGGGGCTAGACAAAAATGCTGGAGAAATTCAGTGGGTGAGGCAGCATCTATGGAGCTAAGGAAATAGGCAGGGGGGGGGGGGTCAGGACAGTGTGGACCAGAGGGTCTGTGCAGGATGAATGGGAGATCACTACAGGATCAATGAGGGGTTCAGTATAGGATGAATGGGGGATCAGTAGGGGATGAATGAGGGGATCAGTACAGGGTGCATGAGGGGATCAGTACAGGATGCATGAGGGGATCAGTACAGGATGGATTGAATATCAGTAAAAGATTAATGGGTAAATCACTACAGGATGGATGGGGGGTTTGGTACAGGGTAAATGGAAGGTGGGTCAGTACGGGATGAATGGGAAGATCAGTGCAGTATGAATGGGGGGAGAAGTGAAGGATGGATGGGAAGGGGGGTCAGTACAGGATGAATTGGGGGGACCAGTGTAGGATGGATGGGGGGTGGCAGAAGAATCAATGTGAGGTGGGTAGGGTGATGAATAGATTGGGGGGGTGGTAGATGGGAGGGGAGCACAGGGGATGTCAGTGAGGACTGAATAGAGAAGGGAATGGGGATCAGTGTAGGATGGAGAGGAGGAGTCCCAGGATAAGAGGGGTGGAGGGGGGGCGTACGAGAGGATGGGGGGGGAAGAGGCAGAGGTGGTGGGGAGAAAGGAAGGTCAGCGCTCCTCGGACAACATCACACGCTGCCTTGGCCGTCCCTGTCCAACACCAAAGTGCCGCCGCCAAAGGGGGAGGCGGTTGGGAACTCATCGCCTCCGACTCCCCTCCTCTGCCAGCCGACAGGAAGGTGCGGGTCCGAGCGGTGCAGCTCAAAGATCCTATAGCTATAGGATCTTTGGTGCAGCTGTTTCAGTCGGCGGAAGGAGGCCTCCCCCTCCCTCCCTCCCTCTCTCTCTCTCCCCCACCCTCACTCCTCCCGGATTTGTCGTGCGGGAGGGGTCGTTTTGAAAGCTCTGTTAACGGATTTGCAGGCAGCGGCCGTTATCAGGGCGATAGCGGCCGCTGCCTGCAAATCAAAAGATACTGGCGCAAATCCAACAACTGTGCTTTCAAAACAACCTCTCTCGCACGCCAAGGCCGGGAGGAGGGGGGGGGGGAGGGAGGGAGAGGGAGGCCTCCTTCCGCCGGGCGGGGTGCGGGGAGGAGCCACTGTTGCCGCTGTTGCTGCTGTTCGAGACCCGTCATTCGCTCCGACCCTTCATCACCCCGCTCCTAGTATCTTTGCCCCGCAATCAAAGATACTAGAGGAATACAGCCGCCACCGTCGACACGAAACGTCATGCTCCTATTCTCCAGAGATGCTGCCTGACCCGTGGAGTTACTCCAGTTTTTTGTGTCTATCGGTATAAACCAGTATTTGCTTGCCAAGCCGAGCAAAATGAGTCGGCGTTTAGGTTGCCCGGCGGCACTTTGGGTGGTCATTGGCACCCGGGCAACCACTAATTTCGAGCCCTGCATTATCTTGATGAGTAATGATTCTGTTCTATTTGGAACATAGAACAGTGCACACAGGAACATGCCCTTCGACCCACAATGCCTGTGCAAAATACAATCCCAAGATAAAATCTTATTACCTGTATATAATGCATATCCCTCTATTCCCTGCATATTGATGGATCTATCCAAAAGTCTCATAAATGCTATTGTATCTGCCTCTACCACTACCTCTGTCAGTGTATTCCAGGCACTCACCACCCTCTGTGCAAAAATAAATGCCCTACTTATCTGCTTTAAGCTTTGCCCCTCTTACCTTAAGATCATGCACTGTAGTGTTTGGTATTTTCATCCTTATAAAAAGGTTCTGACTGTCTACCCTATCTACCTCTCATAACATTGTACACTTCTATCAGATCTCCCTTCAATCTCTGGCGTTCCAGAAAAAACAATCCGTCTGTCTAACGTCTCCTTATAGCTAATACACACTAATCCAGGCATCATTCTGATAAACATCCTCTGCACCCTTTCTAACGCTTCCACATCCTTCCTGTGTAATGTGGCGACAAGAAACTATCTGCAATGCCCCAAATGTGGCATAACCACCTATCCACCAAACTGAATTCCCTCATCATTCTGAAATATATGTTTGTTTCTGTACCATATCTGATCTTTACCTTCTCTTAAGCCATCATATTTTCCATTATGTTTGGTGCCCAGAAATTGTCAGTAGTCCAGCAGAGGTTGGCTTGTTGTTTGATTTAGATTTAATGTGATTTCTGGCTTACCTATAAAGCCTGCAATTCCATTTACTTTATTGACTGCTTTGTTAAACAATCCTGTCGCTTGCAAAGATTTATACATCATCTTCAGATCTTTCTTTCATTAAATTCTCATTAAGATGTTCCTATTTAGATTGTATTAGCTCTGCTCATTCTTTCTATCCAAATGTAGCAGCTAAAATTGTTTGGTGTTCAATTTCACTGACGTTCCATTAAACTGTTAATATCTTCTTTAAGTCTTCTACCATCTTCATAGTTTACACGCTTCTAAATGTCATATGGTTCGGAAATTTTAAAATCGTGCCACATAGCCCCAAAGACCAAAACAATAATATAAATCAGAAATAATGATGAAAAAACAATACCATTTACCTCCTTCCAGTCCAGATAAGCTGAATATGCTGCAAATCGCTTCCTTCTAGGCAATTTGGTACAATGCTTCTATTGGCCATTTTATCACACATTTTCTCTGTTTTGCAAGGAGCCCAAAATGAGGTATTTATTTAGATTTTCAAGCAATGGCTAATGCTGTCTGTTATTGCCGATAGTTCGCTACAACCAAGTAGGGTACTATCATTCTATAAGTAGTAAAAATAAACAATTGCAGTGTTCTTTAATCCAAAAAAGGACACAAAGTGCTGGAGTAACTCAGCAGGTCAGGCAGCATCCCTGGAGAACATGGATAGGTGACGTTTCTGGTCAAGACTCTTCTTCAGACTCTCTGTGTGGAATTGGGCCTGGAATCCAGGTGAGTTAATGGCCTTGGCCTACTCGTAGCAGAGAAGGCGGTGTTAACCGGAGGAGGCATGGAGGTAGCGGCCTGTAAGCGGCAGTGGAGGTGGTACGTGCCGCAGCCACGGGCAGCTATCGGCAGGTCAGCCCACTATATCCAAAATCTATTGTAAATTGGTCTGTTAGAACGAGAGTTTACTGTACTTCGACATCCAGATAATACCTTAAATTCTGGCATTTTCCAGGCACTTCTGCTCATAGTTTGTCTTCCCTCAGTTGGAATTTTGAACCATACAACATCGTCCAAGAATAATCACTTTAAATTGTCAGAAACATACAAATAGTATTGGATTATTTTGAATTATTTTTGATGGTTTTTTAAAAAACATATATTAAGCAATTTAGCTACCTATTGAAAAGTGGTTGTTAAAGGTTACGCTAGACGGCTTTATTTTGCTGTGCAATGTATACTCATTATTAAATATCTTTGTTTATTGAGTAACTCAATGCTTTACATTTCCATGTAGCCAGTAAATATGGCTACTTGCAGAATTTTAGCAGTGATGAAACAATAATCACCAAATTAATAGATACAAGTTGTTTCACCAAAGGCAATATTTAGACTGTCATTTGCATATGGTCCTTTGTGAGCATAAGTAAGTAAGTATGTAAGTAAATTTTATTTATATAGCACGTTGAACTCTCGTTGAAACCAAAGTGCTTTACATAGAAGAAATAATTGGGTTTCCGTACATCCATAGAAAAATTTAAAAAAAGAAAAATGACACAACACATTATAGAATTTAACATGAACGTCCCCCCACAGCAGAATCAAACATTTCCACTGTGGGGAAAGGCATCAGAAAGTTCAGTCCTCTTCCTCTGTGATCACCCGAGGTCGGGGCCTATTTGTGACCTCCGCAGCCAGCCCTCTTGCCGGATGTTGGAGCTCCGGCGTTGGGAGAAACACTCCTCAACGACTTGGAGTGTCTGGAGCGGCCGCTTCCTCCCCGGAGACCGTGGCTCCCGATGTCCACAGGCCGCGCTGGTTGGAGCTCCGAATTGGTGATCTCAGCGAGAGATCCCAGGCTCCGCGGTGTTTTAAATCCAGCGCCACCCGTGGCTGGACGCCCGCAGACCGCAGCTCCTCGATGTTGGAGTCGACAGTCACAGCACTCCGGAGCTTACCGCATGGCGACCCGATAAGGCATCGCCCGCTCCATGACGGTGAATCAGTGCTGCGCTGCCACCGAAGCTGGGGTTGTGGCCGGTCCCGACAGGAGATGCAGCTCCAGATTTTCACAACAAATAAAGTTTAATGAGGCAGATTGCTGGACCAGATTATTCAGGATTTCCTAAATTACAGAATCATGAGTATATTCTTAAATAAATATGGCTGTACTCTTTCTGTTCATCTACTTGAGATCTGGGATAATGCATTTGCAGGCAAATTAAAGAACATCAGCTTTGAAAGGGAAAATTGACATTTTTTCCCTGCAAAGTTTCTTTTAAAGGTTGTACAGTATAAGACTGTTATATTTTTAAAGCTGCACATAGTACCCACTTGGCAGTCGTAACTGGCTGATTTGCTCAACCACTGAACATTTTAAAACACAACCAAATGATGTAGAATTGGAATCACAAGTAGGCCAGGCATGTCAGGCTCTCTCCTCAGAATCTCAGCATCTATCCCGTCAGATCTCTGCAGAATTTTGTACATTTCAAAGAGATCACATCTTATTCTCCTCAGCTCCCTAGGTTTCCGACCCATTTCACTCAAATGTGCTGCCATGTGGATAAGTTGTCTGAAGAAAGGTCCCGACCTGAAAAGACCTGAAAACCCATCCTTTTTCTTCAGAGATGCTGCCTGGCCTGTTGAGTTGCTCCAGCACTTTATGTCTATCATCGGTATAGATCAGCATCTGCAGTTCCTTTCTACAGAGGCTCTGACAATTTTCAAGGTGCAATTTCAAGGAAGATCATGAGTTTTCTTCCCAATCTCTTGTGTTTATCCCTCAGAATCAGACTGCAGAGTTATTATCATATTGCTGTTGATGAGACCTTACTACATGAAATCCAGCTGATGTGTTGCTCTGTGAATTACAAAATGCTTGATGGATTTGGGAAGTCCCAAGTTTGTAGTTAGCAAGTTAGCAAGTAGTCCTGAGTTATAAATGCAAGTGTTTTGTTCATTCTTCTTTGCATGTTGGGATATACTATCCAATCTTCAGGAACTCATTCAATTCCTCTTTGTTTTGTTGCCACGTTCACAGATTATAGGAGTAGACGTAGGCCATCGGCCCATCGAATCTATTTCGCTATTCAATCATGGCTGATCTCTGCCTCCTAATCCAATTTTCCTGTCATCCCTGTAAACCTTGACACCCATTCTAATCAAGAATGTGTCTATCTCTGCCTTAAAAATATCCACTAACTTGGCCTCCACAGCCCTCTGTGGCAATGAGTCAGTCTACCCCATGACAGAAGGGGGAGGAGTTGTACAGTTTGATACCCACAGGGAAAAAGGATCTCCTTGGCATTCCGTGCTGCATCTTGGTGGAACTAGTCTGTTGCTGAAGGTACTCCTCAGGTTGACCAGTGTGTCATGGAGGGGGTGAGCAGTATTGTCCAAGATCCACCACAGTTTGAGGAACATCCTCCCCTCCAAGACCACATTCCACAAATGCACCTCCACCCCAGGATGAAACCAGGTTTCCTGATAGGTTTGTTAATCCTGTTGGCATCCACGGACTTCGCCCTGCTGCCCCAGCACACAACAGCGAAAAAGATGGCACTGGCTACCACCGATTGGTAGAACATCTGCAGCATCTTACTGCAGATGTTAAAGGAGCAGAGCCTGGCTCTGTCCCTTCTTGTACAGGGCCTCAGCGTTCCTGGAGCAGTTCAGTTTACTGTCCAGGTAAACTCTTATTAAAGAATTTGGAGCCAAAACTTTGGATGCTGGAAAAACAAAACTCAGCTGGTCAAACAGCACCAGCCCAGAGAGAAACAGTGTTGTCCTTTTAGGTCAAGGATTTCCCAAAGAACTTTGAAAAATGAGTAAACAAACGTGTTCAGTTGCAGAGAAGGGGAGTGGTGGTAAGATTTCTTTATGATGGGGTGCGAACCAATGTTGTCTATGTAACAATTTAAGAACTGGCATTGGAACGGGGAAAGAAAATGAAACAAAAAGATGTGACAGTGCCTGTGAAGAGAGAGAGCGAAGAAAATAATGTTTACCAGAAAATGATATTTCCTTTTTCTCTCTCTCTGTTCACAGAGAGGCTTAATGGGTAAAGGCAGGTGAACTCAGGGCATGGTTAGATACATGCGACTGGGACATTGTGGCCATTATGGAAACCTGGTTAAGAGATGGACAGGACTGACAGCTTAATGTTGCATGATACAGGTGCTACAGGGAGATGGAAGGTGGGGTAAAGAGGATGGAGCGTGGCTTTGTTAATTAGGGAGAGTATTATAGAGCAGAGGGATCTAGGAGTGGAGTGTAATAGATTCTTGAAAGTGACATCGTAGGTAGATAGGGTGGTCAAAAAGTATTTCTGCATATTGGCCTTCATTAGTCAGAGTATTGGGTATAGAAGTTGGGAGGTCATGTTACAGTTGTACAAGACATTAGTGAGGCCACATTTAGAGCATTGTGTTCAGTTTTAGTCACCGTGTTATAGGAAAGATGTTGTCAAGCTGGAGAGGGTGCTGAAAAGATTTAAGAGGAAGTTTCCAGTACTCAAGGGCCTGAACTACAGGGAGAGGTTGAGCAGGCTAGGACTTTATTCCTTGGAGCACAGGAGGAAGAGGGTTGATCTTATAAAGATGCACAAGATCATGAGAAATAGATAGGGTAAATGCACAGAGGACATAGGTTTAAGGTGAGGGGGAAAGATTTATCAGTAACCTGAGGGGTAACCTTTGTACAGGAAGGGCCGTCGGTATATGGAATGAGCTGCCGGAGGAGGTTGTTGAGGCAGGTACTATCATAACATTTGGAAGACAATTAGTCAGGTACATGGATAGGATAGGTTAAGAGGATTATGGACCAAGCGCGGGCAGGTGGGACTAGTGTAGATGGGGGCATGTTGGTCGGTATAGGCAAGTTGGGCCGAAGGACCTGTTTCCACGCTGTATGACTCGAAGGTGAAATAAGAATTGAACATTGACATGATACCAACCTGTAAAATGCTGATGTTCAGATAGAACATATACAGAAATGCTTCTGTTTGCGAGGGAATCTAATACTATTGACCTGAAATGTAGTAAATAGGAGTTGGAGAATTAGAGAGAGGTCCTGCTCCAATGAAACTCTCCCCCAGAGAGGGAAATCAGTCAGCTATGTTTTAGACCACAGTCCCACTGCAAAAACGACGGTTCTATTTATAGGATATAAATATTTATTTTGTACCATTCGAGGGATATTGAATCATCAAACTGATGCTTGTAATCTAATGTCTCATTTACATAATTTATTCTAAATGTGGAAAATGGAATTAATTTCTGCTTAAATTTATACTCTGAAAAGAGTAAACTTAAAAACAGCATCAAATCTAATTTAAATATCTATTAATACTCTGCACAGTTAATATAAGAAAGTTTTAAAGAGGCAGGTTGCTTTATAAGCAGGGGTGGTTTCACTGTAATGGAAAAGTAATGTTGACACTGCTCATTGCAATTATTTTGATTTGTCACAAATCCGAGGCTCAAAGTGCATCACCAGAGAATTTAAGTGAGATTGTTCAAGCAACACAATGAACATGAATATTGTGGTACATGTTGCTTGGTTGTCATGATGCCAATTTGGCCTTGTCTTTATGCACAATATATAAATAAATACATATTACTGTGACATGCATTGTCTACCTATTCAGAAAGACAGTAATGTATGCATCACTCTCACATGCTCGATGCATGCAGAGTCAATAGGTTGTGCAATTAAATTTCATATTATATAGATCTGATAAACGTTATATAAATCTGATCAATTTGCCTAATATTATATGTTCAATTTGCAGAGGAACTTTGGGATTTAGCTGCTACCTGCTCTCTCCACCACCTGCATTATTTATGATTGATATTGAATTCATTATTAATCATCCATATACATGTTTGAGACTCACCTGTAAGACATGGGGGTTTTTACGGTCTTTCCTTCGCATGTGTAAGAAGACAAAGGGAAAGGAAGAAGGCAGGACTCACAGAGTTGGACACCTACTGGAAGACTGGTGCGGCACGGTGGCACAGCGGTAGAGTTGCTGCCTTACAGCACCAGAGACCGTGGTTCGATCCTGACAACGAGTGCTTGTCCGTACAGAGTTTTTCTCTGGGATCACCAGTTTCTTCCCACACTCCAAAGATGAACAGGTTTGTAGGTTAATTGGTTTGGGAAAATTGTAGATTGTCCTCAGTGTGTGTAGGACAGTGTTAATGTGCGGGGGTCGCTGGTCAGTGCAGAATCTGTGGGTCAGAGGGCCTGTTACCATGCTGTACCTCTAAATTAAACTAAACTAAACTAAGATGAAGGAGGAGATCGCAGCTAAAATCTATCCACGAAAAATAAATAGGGTCCACAGAGGCTTTGCTTTTTCTATTCAAGGCAATAATCACAGATGCTGAAACAATAGCCTACAGTCATGGTGCCGGCCTAAAACCATGTTGCCAATGGCAGTGAAAGTCATTGGCTTGATGAGTTTCCAAGACCGGCACAGTGACACAGCTGGTAGAGCTGCTGCCCACAGCACCTGAGACCCAGGTTCAATCCTGACCTTGGGTGCTGGCTATGTGGAGTTTACATTTTTTCCCTGTGACTGTGTGGATTTTCCCCGGAAGTTTCGGTTTCCTCCCACATCCCATAGGTTTGTAGGTTAATTGGGTTTCCGTAAATTCCCTCTGGCGTGTAGGGAATGGAGATAACATAGTACTCGTGTGAAAAGGTGATTGTTTGTCAGCAAGGACTCAATGGGCCGAAGGGCCTATTTCTATGCTGTATCTCTAAATTAAACAAACCATGCCCCTTTCCATTTTAATGCCAAGGGCATAAATTTGCTGCAAATCACTCTGTATTGGATTTCTACTTATACATGAGAACCCCAAATTTTCCAGCCCATATGCAGGTAAATTCAGGCAAATTCAGTGCAAAACTGCCAGCACTTCCCAGCAGGCACTGACCAATATATCCTTCTCTTCCTGGACTCCTGTTGTTCAATCAGTCCTGAGGCTGTTCCACCATTGGCGGAGCTTCAAAACCTCTATGGAAACAGGCCCTTCGGCCTACTGAGTCCATGCTGACTATCAATGGTGCTGCAGCCCCCGACCACTCAGCCCTGAGCTTGACTAGAAATGCTGATCCACACCTTGATCTACTCAGTCTATTAGTTGAGTTGTCTTTTGGGGTTGCACGTTGGCGCAGCGGTAGAATTACTGCCTTACAGCGCCAGAGACCCGGGTTTGATCCCGACTATGGGTGCTGTCTGTACGGAGTTTGTACGTTCTCCCTGTGACCACGTGGGTTTTCTCCAAGATCTTCGATTCCCTTCTACATTTTAAAGACGTGCAGGTTTGTAGGTTAATTGTCTTGGTGTATGTATAAATTGTCCCTAGTGTGTGTAGGATAGTGTTAATGTGCAGGGATCAATAGACAATAGACAATAGGTGCAGGAGTGGGCCATTCAGCCCTCCGAGCCAGCACCGCCATTCAATGTGATCATGGCTGATCATCCCCAATCAGTACCCCGTTCCTGCCTTCTCCCTATATCCCCTGACTCTGCTATCTTCAAGAGCCGTATCTAGCTCTCTCGCAAAAGTATCCAGGTCAGCTGGTCAGCGCGGACTCGGTGGACCAAAGAGCATGTTTCCGTGCTGCACGCTAAACTAAACTAAACCAAATAACTGTTGTATGAGAAATAGTATGGTAAACAAAATAGGCAATTCAATATCATGGGGAGATTTTACCTTGGCACCAATTTTCTCCATTAACTCCCATACTCCCAGCCCGAGCAAAGGGACATACGAAAAATGGGATGCTTATAATAGTGTGAGTTCAGCGCATGCATATTCCTGTTAAAGTGAAGGGCAAGGCATGTGGGAGTAAGGAAGCCTGGATGATGAGAGAAAACGGTCAGAAAAATGAAAGAGGCATGAGCGGGAATAGGCAGTGGGAATCAAGTGTATCCCTTGAGGTGTTTAGGAGTTTGAGGAGCAGACTTAAAAAGGAAATTAGGAGGGGAAAAAGGAGGAAAGGTATACCTCCACCAGCTAAGATTAAGGAGAGTCCTAAATTATTAGATAAGTACCCTCAGTAACCAAAGCTGTCGTCAATGTGTGAGCAGGTACACAAAAGGCTGGAGAAACGCAGCGGGTGCAGCAGCATCTAAGGAGCGAAGGAGATAGGCGATGTTTCGGGTCGAGACCCTTCTAAATGTGTGAGCTGCAGGATATGTGCAGGTTTTCAGTGAGTATTTATCCTCTGTTTTTACTGCGGAGAAAGACACAAAATCTGGGGAAACTGGGATAAATAATTAATGATGTCTTGAGGACAGTCCATAATTATGGTCGATGAGGTGCTGAATGTTCTATGGCTCATGAAGGATAAATCTCCCAGGCCTGATTAGATATATCCGAGGACACTTTGGGAAGCTAGATATGATATTGAAGGATGTGGACTGAAGAAGGGTTTCAGCCTGAAACGTTGCCTATTTCCTTCGCTCCATAGATGTTGCTGCACCCGCTGAGTTTCTCAAGCACTTTTGTCTACCTATGATATTGAAGGCATTCTGACAGAAATATATGAATCATCGTTAGACAGGAGGGTGGCTAATTTTGTGCCTCTATTTAAGAAGTGTGACAAGGACAAATCTGGAAACTATAGGCCAGTGTGTCTAACACCGAGGGTCGCCAGTGTTGAATCTTGGCCTGTGGACTTCGGGAGCCACGGACTCCGGTAGGAGGTGGCACACTTGGATGTCCAAGCCACTGAGGACGTCCTCCAGTCCCGACATCGGACTTCCAACACCCCGGCGAGCGGGCCTGAACATCGGGCCGCCCGTAGCGGCGACAGCGGCGGGTTCGGGAGCCCCCCGACGACGGGAAGACAACAGAGGAGGATGACTAAATTTTGGAGCCTTCCCTCACAGTGGGAAACTTTGATCCCGCTGTGTGGGGATGTTTGTGTTAAGACTTTGTGTTATGTGCTCTTTATTACTTGTATGGCAGTATGGTTACCACACATTTCACTGTACCATTTGGTACATGTGACAAATAAATGCATCTTGTATCACCTGTGGTAGGTAAGTTACTGGAGAGGTTTCTGAGATTTGACATATGCATTTGGTTACACAGAGATTTATTAAGTATAGTCAGCACGGTTTGGTGCATGGCAGATCCTGTCTCACAAATTTAATTGAGTTTTTGTCAAATTAGGCTGACAAGGGCATGCCATAGATATTGTTCATATGGACCAGTAAAGCCTTTGATAAGGTTCCGCATGGTAGAGTGCTCTGGAATGTTAGATTGCATGGGATCCCAGGAGAGCTAGCTGCCTGCATACAGAATCGGTTTCATGGGAGGAAGTCGAGGATGATGGTGGAAGGTTGCTTTTCAGACAGGAAGCCTGTGCTAGTGGTGTGCCTCAGGGATCAGTACTCGGCCTCTTGCTGTTTCTGGTTTATATCAATGATTTAGATGGAAATTTGCAAGGCATGATTAGTAAGTTTACAAATTACACTAAAGTAGGTGGCATCGTAGACAGTGAAGAGGGATATCAAAAATTGCAGCAGGATCTTGATCTTGAGAAAGTGGGCTGAACAATAGCTAATGGAGTTCAATGCAGATTAGTGTGTGGTGTTGCATTTTGCAAAAGTCAAACCAGATCCTTCACAGTGAATGGTCGAGCCCTGGGAAGTATTGTAGAGTAGAGGGATCTAGGAGTTCAAGCACATAGTTCTCTGAGTCACAAGTAGATAGTGTGATAACAAAGGCTTTTGGTTAATTGGCCTTCATTAAACATGGTATCGAGTACAGAAGTTGTGACTATAAGACCATAGGATTAAGCTTATTTATTCCCCCCACACCCCCCCCCCCAATCACATTCTCCTGCCTTATCCCCGTAACCTTTTACACCCTTACTAATTAAGAACGTATTAATCTCTCCTTTAAGAATACATCATGACTTGGCCGTTATGTTACAGATGTACAAGATGATGGCGAGGCTGCATTTGAGGTATTGTGTTCAGTTTTAGTCACCCTTCTACAGGAAGGATGTCATTAAGATGGAAAGAGGTTTATGAGGATGTTTGCAAAACCCTGGGGCCGGGGCTGTAGGTACAGAATGGTTAAGCTAAGACTTTACTCCTTAGAGCACAGGAGGATGAGGTCTGATCTTACACAGGTGCATAAAACTATGATAGGAATTAATAAGGTAAATGCACAGATTCAGGGTAGGGGAATCAAGAACCAGAAGGCATGGGTTTGTGAGAGGGGACATATTATTAGGTTTAGTCAGCATGGTTTTGTACATGGCAGATCCTGTCTCACAAATGTGATCAAGTTTTTTTTAAGTCAAAAAAGTTGACAAGGGCAATGCCATATGGACTTTAGTAAAGCCTTTGATAAGGCTCCGCATGGTAGAGTGCTCTGGAATGTTAGATTGCATGGGATCCAAGGAGAGCTAGTTGCCTGTAAATCTGTGGGGCAACTTTTTCACAGAGAAGGTGGTAGGTATATGCAATGAGCTGCCAGAGGAATGCTGGCAAATGTGACTAGCATAGATGAAGTATCTAGCTCGGCATGGACAAATTGGGGCAAAGGGCAATGTCATAAAATCTATTGATCTCTATATCTCAGAGAATTCCAAATATTCTTTGCCTTCTGGATGAATACATTTCTCCTCAGCTCTATTCTAAGTGGCTGATCCCTTATTTTGAGACTACAATTGCCTCTCTGGACACCGCAACCAGGAGGAACATCATATATGTATCTACCTGTCAAACCCAGTAAAAATGTTTTAATGTGATTACCTTTCATTCTTTTTTCTTCTAGATTATGTAGGACCGGTTTTAATTTTGAGGACAAATACACATTCCCAGAAAACAAACTGGTGGACCCTTGCTAGACTCTATCCATTGTAAATTATATGCTTCATTAGATGAAAGATTCAGACCTGTGAATAATATTCAAGGTTTTGCTTCATGGCCCTATACAATTCTGGTTAGAGAGCTTTACTTTTGTACTCAAATCCACTTGCATTAGAACCAACAACCCAGTGCCTTCAAACCTGCTTGCTAACCCTTCATGCTAACTTTCAGTGATTGAATGCTATCACTTGTAGTTTCTTACTATTTTAAAAATGCTCAGTTTTCTTTTCTATCAGTTTAGTTTAGTTTTGTTTATTGTCATATGTACCAAAGTACAGTGAAAAGCTTTTTGTTGCATGCTATTCAGTCAACGGAAAGACTATACATGATTACAATTGAGCCATCCACGTTATACAGACACAGTATAAAGGGAATAACGTATAGTGCAAGATAAAGTCCAGTAAAGTCCAATAAAGATTGTCCGAGGGTCTCCAATGAGGTAGATGGCGGCTCAGGACCGCTCTCTAGTTGGTGATAGGATGGTTCAGTTGCCTGATGACACTGGGAAGAAACCATCCGTGAGTGGATGACCTCAGATTTTTCCACATAACATTGCATCTGGCATGTCATTTCCATTCACTTAAACCAGTCAATATTACCCAGAAGCTGGTCACAAATCATGCTGCCATCCAGTTTGGTATAATCAGCAAATCTGGTTACTTTCCATTTAATCTCCTCATCCAAATCATGATATGGATTATTGCATCCAACTAGGCACAGGCTCCCAACTCGCAAATTAACTTATTTATTATTTATCTGGTTCTATGTCTGTCCTTTAACTAATCATTTGTCCACACCAGTATATCACCCTCAAACTTATGTGCTTTTGATAAAAACCTTTGGTGTACCACTTTATCAAAGATTTTCTGAAGTCCGCTTGCACTATTTCAAAAGATTTCTCTTACCTTTTCTGCCAATTATAACCTTTAAAAAATGTAATAGATTTATCAAATGTAAAATATTGAATTGTTGTAGCCTTATTGAACTTCAACTAAGATCAGATAACTTAATGCAGGCCAACAATTCTATGGGCTTGATTTGCTAGCATTTACCAGCAATTCTATTTTATATTGATACAGATAGTGTTCCACTAATTCAACAATTGAGTACATGGAATAGCCCTAAGATTGTCTCCTTTGCAGACAGTATGAAAGTAATTAGAGCTCTAATACTTTTAATGAAGTTAAAGAGGATATGGAGTCCGAACAAATTCTGTTTGTCAGCTTACAACATTTCACAAGTAATCACTATTAGACTTTAAGTTGGGTGCCAATTATTCCCCATCTTGCATTTCGTCACTCTTCTCCTCAGTTCACTGCATTTTTGTAGCACATCAAACAAGTGTCTATCATCCTTTATGCGAATGTACACATTGTTGAACTGTGAAAGGAAGCAGGGTTGAGGTTATTTCTCTCTCGATCTGACATCCCCTTCTTCAAACAAGAATTCTTAATATTTAGTTTCTGTATCTTTCCAAATACAGGACTAACATTTTCTGCCATTTAAAATTGTTAATGTATATATCATTGCAAGAAAAAAAATCTTTGATATCTTTCCGAAGAATACTTTTCACTATCTACAGTATAAGTGATACCTGTGGAGAAAGTCAGTTTGGAAAATGTTAATCTGATTTGTCTCCATCTGCTTTGTGCAATCTGGGACTCTGAGTGCAACCTATGTTGTGTGGTTAACAACATGTTTACCATCTGTCACCCGGTATCATGCTGTGAGATCTATTTGGCTGCTTAACATATTCCTACAATAACAAGGAGAGTGCAGTAGCCTAGTAAAAACAGTAGGATTACATAACATAGGTCACTAACAAGAGACATAAAGATCTCTCTGTTTTTACTCCATTTAACCATAATTGACAAATGTTAATTGGTGTAATGCTTGCTGAATATAAAACATAAAATCATACTGATTTCAATTTATAACTTTGTATCAAACTATCTAACCATCTTTTCTGTGCCCAATACCTATAAGCACGACTGTATATTTGACCATATAGAACTAGGTTAATTTCTATCTTCCTGCTCTGCATTTTGCAACCTTGCCATTCTTTTGTCTGTTCTTTTGCCCATGTTCTCACTCGCTAACTGCTTCCTTTAACTCATTTTCCAGATAACCTTGTTTTACAGCTTATCCTTGTCGCTCATTCCAGAGATATCCCTCTTCTCTATCCTCTCTGAAGTTTAATAACTTTCCTTTGACTCTATTCCAGTTCTGACAAAGAACATTCAACCTGAAAAGTTGACTTTGTTTCTCTTCCCCCAGATGCAGCCTGGCCCACTGAGTATTTTCAGCATTTTCTATTTTTGAGAAGAACACAATGTGCTGGTGGAAATCAGAGGATAAGGCAGCATCCGTGGAGTGAATAGACAGGTGACGTTTTAGGTCGGGACCCTTCTTCAGACTTTATTTTTTATTCAATACATTTGCTTTGGAATTAATTCAAACGATAAAATAAGGCTTAACTTACATGATATATAGTCAAGGCATTTACATCACCATGTAATGAAAAAACATTGTTGAAGTTCAAAATGTCATGAAGGAGAACCTAAGTCAAGCTTTGTTTCTATAAATTTATTTGCCTTCATGTTATTTATTTCTGCCCAATTATTAGGTCATCTTCAAGGCTTAAAGTGTTTTCAGATTACACTGTTCAATTATTATTCAAGAAACTGAACCAAGGACATATTTGTTATTGTGCCACATGCGGAATTTGTTCTTAAAATCCAGCACTGCTGTTGCAGAAAAATATACATTAATGTAAGTAATGCAAGTTAAGCTTTGCTTTCTTAAATGTCATTTAAGGGCACATTAGGTTTGGTCTTTACAGTTCAAGGGGTCCAGTGGGGTCATCTCATACTTATATTGATGAGTTGCTAACAAGATGCTGGGAAAGTCAGAGGGTGGTGAATCTGTGGAATTCATTGCAACAGAAGGCTCTGGAGGCCAATGGGTATTTTTAAGGCAGAGATAGATAGATTTTTAATTAGTACAGATGTGAGAGGTTATGGGGAGAAGACATGAGTATGGGGTTAGGAGGGTGAGATAGATCAGCCATGATTGAATGGTGGAGTAGGCTTGATGGGCCGAATGGCCTAATTGTACTACTATCACTTATGACCTTTAACAGAAACCAAACAAAGGGTGAGATATTATTGCAGATTGCATAAGGCTGATGTCCCTGTGCAGTTCAGAGAAAAGGTCATTAATAATGACTCCGTGTTGAAATTATTCTTGCTTGCTTTGGGGTTAAATGTTGTTGTTATATTTCCACTCTGGTATCCAGCAGCAAACTAGCTGCAAACAACTTTATCAACCACTGTCTAATATAGTTGGCAGAAATTTGGCCTTGATTGCATTGTCAGTGGTGCAGGAATATTGTACGTTGCACTATGGAAACGAAGCAGTGAAGACGCTGGTTTATACCAAAGGGGAACACAAGGTGCGACAGTAACTCGGTGGGTCAGGCAAGATCACTGGAGAAAAAGGATGGGTGATGTATTGGGTTGAGACCCAAAATTAATCCAGCAGTTTGTACCTATATATGCTGCACTGTATCTTGGTGTGGAAATCCATTACAGAGACAAGGAGTTGCAGATGCCGAAGGAACTCAGCTGGTCAAGAGTTTTATTGTCATATGTCCCAGATAGAACAATGAAATTCTCATGCAACATCTCTGGAAAACATGGGTGGGTGATGTTTCGGGTTGGTCTGAACTCAATTCAGACAGACTGAAGAAGGGTCCGGACTTAAAATGTCTCACCAGAAATGCTTCCTGATCCATTGAGTTACTCCAGCACTCTGTCTTTTTTTGTGGAAATACATTGCCATGCTGTTCATCATAATTAATCTAAATGCTGGAATTCCTTGAGAATATCTCCACCAAAGTGATTGCAGTAGTTGAAGAACTGGTCTTGCCACCATCTTGTCAATTAAGGACGACCTAAATCCATACCTTATAAATGAATAAAAATGTCAGATATTTCATAACGTGTGGCAAGAAACTGCAGATGCTGGTTTATACAGTAGATAAACACAACGTGCTCGAGTAACTCAGCAGGTCAGGCAGCATCTCTGGAGAAAAGAACTAGGTGACGTTTCAGGTCAGAACTCTTCTTCGGACTTCAGATTTTATAACGATTTTTTTAAGATTGGGACGTGGGAATCAGATAGAAGTTAAAATAGTATCAACAAAGTTTTTTAAAAAATGTGGATATTGTAATCATATATGGTAGCAATGGTACAAAATTTTGAGATTTTAAAAATCAAGTCTGCAATTTATCCCATCAGATAAAGCATAAAAAGAAGTTTAATTTGACACCTAATTCACTTTCATATCTTCGGTATTAAAAAGGTTATGGCCATTTTCATACTCGGAAATTAGCATCTTGTTCGCCATTGCCTTTCCATTGACTTAACTCAAAAGCTGTAATCGAGGACAGTCAAAAGCCCATAACTTTCTTAAAAATTAAGAGCTCAATGAAATTTTCAGTTATTATAGATTGAAGCATTATGAAACAATCTTACATGGATGACCTGAAATTAAAGCATATAATTAGTTAGTTACCTAATTGTAGCTAATTACAAAATTCAATTACTAGATCTAAACATCTATCCATTTCTTAAGAAAAGATAAACATTTTTTAATTGTCTAAGTGTCCAAATAACATTCACACAATAATTCACAATATAACATGATTTTTAAATCTCATTTTCATGAATTTACAGGCCAAATGGAAGGAATTTAGTGTTTAATTCCTGTAAATTAATGGCCATTTAAGTTAACTTGCGAGTGGGTTTTAGTAGAATGCAGATTGGAACGTTGCGGTTTGCGGTGAATTTAACCCACAGTCGGCAGGAAAAATACTGCCGGTTCGTATATATTTTTTGTCCGCTTTTCGCAACATGAAAATTTGATTAAAGGCTTCCTAAGAACCACATTTTTATGTAAAAATAAACTGTGTACCTTCTTTTATCCCTTACGTAAGGTCCGTCCCGTTGTCGGCGTTCACAGCTTTAGAAGAAGATTTTTAAAATTACTCATGCTAATAAATGATCCAGCGTAGTTTAAAAATAGCTTCATAAAACAAATGTCGGAGCGATTTCTCTTTAGCAACAAAATCCCCTGAGATGAATCGATTTGAATTGTCTGGAGAAAAACGGCATTTTAAACCCGCCCCCCTCTGAAAGGCGCCAAAGTCACGCACACGGGGAGTGGCAGAACTGCAGCGCCGCTGAAGGTAAGTTTTGTAACATACCTATGGTCTTTCCGCTGACTGGTTAACACGCAGCAAAAACTTTTCACTGTGCCTCGGTACACGTGACAAGAAACTAAACTAAAATGAAGAACTTCCTGACTTGGTAAGATATTACTTTTCCTTCACAAATCCAGAGTTGCAACAGCTCTGCAAATGTTGCTTGAAGACAAGCATGAAAGCAGTTCAAGAAGACCAACCAGCCCTGAAATTGATACCAATCAATATTAAGTGCCATCGAAGTTAGGATGTCGCTGTTAAAGAAGATGACTGAGGTGCCAATTAATTATCTTCACCTGGTCATGCTGCTTGGTGGTTGCCAACAGTGGGGTGGTCATCTGGCCAGGAGTATTATCCCAAAACCACAAGAGAAGAAGAAAGCTCCTCAAACTCTGAACATACTTTGGAGCACCTGTAACAATGTACAAATCTTCTTTCATTTTCAAATTACAAACGTTTTAGTATTGAGATGGAGTTTCAAATGACACGTTTTTATATTTCCTCTAATTCTGATAGCTTCTTGGAAAAGTGTAATGTACTTGTAATTATATAACTTCAAACATTTAAGACCTGAAACCTAGCCTAGTGTTCATTTTTTTCTTCTAGCTGGAAATGTCCTAAATCATTGGTTAATTTAATTTTAAAGAATTAAATTGTACCCGAAGATGTTACTATTAATTAATAATTATCAAGTAGAAATGTATCAGATAATAGTTCCATACCCACACTGTTTTCCCCTGAAGCATTATTATGGCTATGGATTGATAATTTATGCATTTAAATTTTTTTTTAATGTACATGTAAATAAATGGTCATATCAGTGTGCTATTATTTTAGTCTAATTACAATTACAAGACAAATCACTCAAATAATAATAGATGTTTTAGTTAGTGAAGCAGAACTTAGAATCAAGATGTTAGATAGTCTACAAAAGTAATGATTTTCCAAGCAATAACAAAGCAAGAAGCATGAAAGCAAAGTCATTATGCCATTTCTCTGCAGGAGGGATTATCCTCTCTAATTTGCACTTCCTCCTACTGTGAATATCTCTGGAGGAACCAAGCAGCATGATTCTCATGTGGACCCAGGGTACCAAATGTTGCTTCACTGAAACCTAATTAGACATCTATTAACTGTTTCTCATTACTCGAATGGAACTATGCAACAAATGCAAAGTAAGAATTTGGTCTGAACAATAGAATTTTATTATTTTACCAGGACCATTAGGCAACATGTAGAGGACCTTACAAGGGAGAAGACAAAGCTCTTAGGAAATAGGGCAAGGCAAGTGACAGAAGTGTCAGTGAGTGACCTTTTGGGACCAGCAATCACAGTTTTATTAGCTTTTATATAGTTATGGATAAAGATAGGGCTGTTGTTTGTAATCTCCATTAACAATTTGGATGACAATGTCATTATAATTGTTACTAAATTAATTGCATGGATAAAGTGAAGTCTCAGTGTTTTTCCAAGGATAAAGGAATCTAAAACTAGAGGGCATAAGCTTAAGGTGAGAGGGGAGAGATTTAAGGGGGACCTCACAAACACCTTTTTTCATTCAGAGGGTAGTGCCCGACAGGTCATCCTCGCACATAAACACTATCCTACACACTCTAGGGACAATTTACATTTATACCAAACCAATTAACCTACAAACCTGTACATCTCTGGAGTGTGGGAGGAAACCGAAGATCTCAGCGAAACCCACATGGCCACGGGGAGAACGTACAAATTCTGCAAAAACAGCACCCATAGTCAGGATCGAACCTGGGTTTCAAGCGCTGTAAGGCAGAAACTCTATCGCTGCGCCATCATGCCATCCCGATGTAGTAGTCCGCATCTGGAATTAGTTGCAAAAGGAAGCTATCAAAGCTGATATAATTATGACTTTCAGTTGGACAGATACATGGATAGGATCGGTTTAGAGGGAAATGGGCCAAATGCAGGCAAATATGACAGACCCGCAATACCAAATTGGTTGACATAGACAAGTGGGCTGAAAGGCCTGTGCTGGATAACCCAAATGGCTCTACAGCTCCCATGGCCAACATACCATGAATGAATAAAGTAATGGAAGGAGTCCTCGCCTTGTTAACAACTGGTACCTATTGACCAATAAACTCAATGTTGAGTTTGGGTTCTATCAAAACCACCCAGTGCTAGATCTTGTTACAATCATGCTCCAAACCTAAATAATTTAAACAATTAGCGCCTGCAATCGTTGCAGCCCGAAGACATCATTGCAGATTTTTCTCAAGGTGTGTGTCGTAGACCCAACCATCTTCATCCAATTCAACACTGCTCTTTCTTCTGTATAAGCAAGGAACTGCAGATGCCGGTTTACAAAAAAAAAGCACAAAGTGCTGGAGTAGCTCAGCAGGTCAGGCAGCATCCCAGGTGAAAATGGATAGGTGACATAATGGCTCAGGAACCTTCTTCAGACTGATTGTAGGGAGGAAAAGAGAAAACTGGTAGAGAGGCAGGGTAAACCATGGCAGGTAATAGGTGAACACAGGTGAGGATGGGTTTTGATAGGCAGATGGTTGGACAAAGGCCAAAGACAAAAGCATTAAAGAATGTTGAATTCTGAAGCCCGGGAAGGAATGTAGGTGGAGGAGGAATGGAGGAATAGGTGTGAATCCAGATGGGGCATAAGGGAGGGGAGAAGGGGGGAAGAAAGGAGAGGGGGGGATTGTTAGAGATTACCTTAATTTGGACATTTTTAATGTTTAGGTTGTAAGCTATCCAAGTAGAATATGAGGTTTTTTCTGCCAGTTTGCAGGTGGCCTGTTTGCTTATGACTGTACACAATTCAGTTATTTTTGTTAATCTTAGTTAATAGTGCAGTCTGTGCTCAGTGCAGCATGATCTGGATAAGATCTAACAAGTGATTACATATACAACGTTGCTGGAATATGGTTCAATGGTGTTTTTATTGTCACACGTGCTAAGTGCGAACGCACAGTGAAATACATCTTCATACAAACAGTCCAGTGGAGTATTGCCACACCCTCGATCCCCAATTAGCAAGTGTACAGAAATAGTCTACTGAGCTTGCATGCAAGAGGTGCCATGTTTTGGCCTAATTTTCAAAGTCAACGCTGTGGCATCAGCTGATACACACACCACTTATGGTTGAACTCACGTCAGTAGCTACGAGGGCTGGCACGTGATGTCATGGGCTAGGGGGAGTGTCCTGCTACTTAAGCTTATCCCACCTTGAGACCGCTGAGTCAACACGTAGCTGAGTTCCAGAGAACAACCTCGCTCAGCTACAGCAGCAATGACAATTACGCTTGCGGACCAAACTAACATGTAACACCTGAATAAAACTACTGTTTGAACCTTCCTGCGTCTGGTCTTTTCCTGATCAAGTTTGCTGCCGCTACAACGCTGTAGTTCTTATCAACGGTGCCTGATCCGGGCAAGTCCAAAACTGTTGTGGGCCTCCAGCCAACTCCTTCCTTGGATGCCATGTCCTACTCCTCACCCGATCACTTTTGTTCCCCGGGGGTGCCGTCCGCAGCCGACGTTAAGGGCACAGTAGGCCAGACCCTGGTTTCCTCCCCTCCTCCTTGGAATGAATTAATTGATTAATTAATTAATTATTAATACTTTCCTTTTTTCTATGACCGGCTCCATCCTCCCGGTCTCTGGTCTTCACGGGACTAGCAACAAATGAATCAGTATCATTTTTGTTTTTAACATATTCTGTAAGACAGTAAATTAATTAGCTAATTGAGGTAAATATGCGGCTGAATAAAAACCTTTCCAAACTTTGAAAAAATATTAGATAATTTATACCATAAAGTGAAGATAGTGGAATTCTGTTATTACAAAGCTATCATGATTTTTTTTTCCTATTTACATTTGGCAGCCTACAAATTCTCTTGCAAGAGCTAAAAATTTTCAGGATGAATCAGTTTGGTCAATTGCTGTGACTTTTCTATAATTTAAAATATGTGAAATACAAACAATTACTGCTGCATTAGTTGCTGCTTTCTTGTCTCTGTTATCACAACATTAAGAGCAGAATTTTGCTTCAAAATCCATATGAAACGAATGTAAAACGGAATTAAAAATATGGAAAATATTTCATGTTTAATCATACACTAGCATAAAATTACTAATAGGAACTGTTCTTTAAAACATCAGTGGTTTAGCTCAAATCCCATAGTCTTCTACACATGGTAAGTACTGTCCTCTTCTGGTTAAATTTAATATACCATCCTTCCCTTAACCTAAACTGTAGAAGTCAAGTCAAGTCAAGTCAAGAGAGTTTATTGTCCCAGATAGGACAATGAAATTCTTGAATTGCTGCAGCACAACAGGATATTGTGGTCATAAATACAGATCAGATCAGTGTGTCCATATACCATTGAATATATATATACATACATCAATAGACGAAGTGCAATAAGCTGTTAGAGTTCAGAGTTTGTTTGAAGTTGTGCTTAATAGTCTGATGGCTGTGGGGAAGTAGCTGTTCCTCAACCTGGATGTTACAGATTTCAGGCTCCTGTACCTTCTACCTGATGGCAGCAGAGAGATAAGTGTGTGGCCAGGATGGTGTGAGCCCTTGATGATGCTGGCAGCCTTTTTGAGGCAGCAACTGCGATAGATCCCCTCGATGGTAGGGAGGTCAGAGCCGATGATGGTTACAACTTACCATATAACCATATAACCATATAACAATTCCAGCACGGAAACAGGCCCTCTCGGCCCTTCCAGTCCGTGCCGACCATTTGTTTTCCCCTAGTCCTATCTAGCTGCACTCAGATCATACCCCTCCATTCCCTTCACGTCCATATACCTATCCACTTTACTCTTAAATGTTAAATCGATCCTGCCTCCACCACTTCTGCTGGAAGCTCATTCCACACAGCCACCACCCTCTGAGTAAAGAAGTTCCCCCTCACGTTACCCCCAAACCTCTGTCCCTTAATTCTCATGTCATGCCCTCTTGTTTGAACCTTTCCTACCCTCAATGGGAAAAACGTATCCACGTCAACTCTGTCTATCCCTTTCATCATTTTAAAGACCTCAATCAAGTCCCCCTTAACCCTCTGCGACTCCAAAGAAAAAGACCTAACTTGTTCAAACCTTTCTCTGTAGTTGCTGGAACCCTGGCAACATTCTAGTAAATCTCCTCTGCACTCTCTCTATTTTGTTGACATCCTTCTATAACTAGGCGACCAAAATTGTACACCATACTCCAGAATTGGTCTTACCAATGCCTTGTACAATTTTACATTACTTCCCTACTCCTATATTCAATGCTCTGATTTATAAAGGCCAGCACACCAAAGGCGTTCTTTACCACCCTATCTACATGTGATTCCACCTTCAGGGAACTAGTTATTCACAGTTATTCCTAGATCCCTCTGTTTCACAGCATTCCTCAATTCCCTACCTTTTACCATGTACGTCCTATTTTGATTTGTCCTGCCAAGATGTAGCACTTCACACTTATCAGCATTAAACTCCATCTGCCATCTTTCAGCCCACTTTTCCAAATGGCCCAAATCTCTCTGTAGACTTTGAAAATCTACTTCATTATCCACAACACCACCTATCTTAGTATCATCTGCATACTTACTTATCCAATTTTCCACCCCATCATCCAGATCATTGATGTACATGACAAACAACAGTGGACCCAACACAGATCCTGAGGCACCCCACTGGTCACCGGCTTCCAACCTGACAAACAGCCATCCACCATTACTCTCTGACATCTCCCATTCAGCCACTGTTGAATCCATCTTGCTACTCCGCCATTAACACCCCAAAGATTGAACCTTCTTAACCAACCTTCCATGGGGAACCTTGTCAAAGGCCTTACTGAAAATCCATATAGACAACATCCACTGCTTTAACCCTCATCAATTTTCCCTAGTTACCGCTTCAAAAAATTCAAGAAAGTTTGTCAAACATGACCTTCCAGGCACAAATCCATGTTGACTGTTCCTGATCAGACCCTGTTTATCCAGATGCTTATATATATTATCTCTAAGTATCCTTTCCATTAATTTGCCCACCACTGACGTCAATCTAATATGTCTATAATTGCTAGGTTTATTCTTTGAACCCTTTTTAAACAATGGAACAACATGCGCAGTACGCCAATCCTCAGGCACTATTCCCGTTTCTAATGACATTTGAAATATTTCTGTCATAGCTCCTGCTATTTCTACACTAACTTCCCTCAATGTCCTAGGGAATATCCTGTCAGGACCTGGAGACTTATCCACTTTTATATTTTTCCAAATGTGTCAGTACTTCTTCCTCTTTGAATCTCATAGTTTCCATAGCTACTCTACTTTTTCCCCTTAACTCACAGAGTTCAATATCCTTCTCCTTGGTGAAATACCGAAGAAAAGAAATTTGTTCAATATCTCCCCCATCTCTTTTGGCTCTGCAGATAGCTGGTCCATTCTGGTTCTCTAATGGTCCAATTTTTATCGCTCGTTGTCATTTTGCTATTAATATAGCTGTAGAAAACCCTTTGGGTTTACTTTCACCTTTCTTGCCAAAGCAACCTCATATCTTCTTTTGCCTTCCTAATTTCTTCCTTAAGATTCTTTTTACATTCTTTATACTCCTCTAGCACCTCATTTACTCCATGCCTCCTATAATTATTGTAGATATCTCTCTTTTTTCGAAACAAGTGTCCAATTTCCCTTGAAAACCATGGCTCTTTCCAATTTTTTACTATTTCCTTTCAAACCTACAGGGACATAAAGATTCTGTACTCTTACAATTTCCCCTTTAAATGTCCATTTCTCTTCTACATCCTTCCCATGAAACAAAGTGTCCCAATTCACTCCTTTAAAATCCCTTACGCATTCCCTCAAAGTTAGCCTTTCTCCAATCAAAAATCTCCACCCTAGGTCCAGTTCTGACTCTTCCATAATTATATTGAAACTAATGGTATTGTGATCACTGGTCCCGAAGTGCTCACCAACGCATACCTCCGTCACCTGACCTGCCTCATTTGCAGCCTTTTCTGCTCCTGGACGATCAGGTTGCTGAACCAAGCCACGATGCAACCGGTCAGCAAGCTCTCTACTGTACACCTGTAGAAGTTCGAGAGAATCCTCCTTGACATACCGACTCTCCGTAATCTTCTCAGGAAGTAGAGGCGCTGATGTGCTTTCTTTATGATGGCATCACTGTTCTGGGACCAGGAGAGATCTTCAGAAATATTCACACCCAGGAATTTGAAGTTCTTGACACTTTCCACCATCGACCCGTTGATATAAACGGGACTGTGGGTCCCCATCCTACCCCTTCCGAAGTTCACAATCAGTTCCTTGGTTTTGCTGGTGTTGAGAGCCAGGTTATTGTGCTGGCACCATTTGGTCAATCGGTCGATCTCACTTCAATACACTGACTCGTCCCCATCAGTGATACGTCCCACAACAGTGGTGTCACCGGCGAACTTCATGATGGAGTTCGCACTATGTCCGGTTACGCAGTCATGAGTATAGAGTGAGTACAGCAGGGGGCTGAGCACGCAGCCTTGGGGTGCTCTCGTGCAGATTGTTATCGAGGATGACACATTTCCACCAATACGGACAGCCTGACATATGAGTTTTTGTTGTCCAAGTGGTCCAGAACGGAGTGGAGAGCCAGTGTGATTGCATCCACTGTTGATCTGTTGTGGCGGTAAGCGAACAGCAGTGGGTCCAGGTTTTCATCGGGATATGAGTTGATTTGCACCATGATCAGCCTCTCAAAGCAATTCATCACCACTGACGTTAGTGCCATTGGTCGATAGTCATTGATGCATGTCACCTTGCTCTTCTTGGGCACCGGTATTATTGATGCCCTTTTAAAGCAGGTGGGAACTTCAGACCTCAGAAGTGAGAGGTTGAAAATGTCCATAAAGTGTCCAGCCACTTGGTCCACACAGGTCCACGCAGGTCCCTCTGAAGGATCTTGTGATGTTGGCCTCTGTGACTGTGACCAAAATACCATCACGGTGAATGGGGGCACGGGAAAGCACATCAGTGTTCTCCCTATCAAAGCGTGCATAAAACGCATTGAGCTCATCAGGGAGTGATGCTTCGCTGACATTTGAGCTGCCTCTTAATTTTGCCTTGTAGGAGGTGATTGCATTCAAACCCCGCCACTGTTGCGGAACATCCATCTCATCCTCCAGCTTGAAGCAGAAGTCCCTTTTAGCCTTTTTGATGGCCTTATCACGGTCGTATATGGACTTCTTGTAGACCTCTGTATCTCCAGACCTGAATGCCTGGGATCTTGTCTGCAGAAGAATGCGGAGCTCATGGTTCATCCAAGGCTTCTAGTTAGGAAACACTTGGAAGGTTTTTTTTGGGATGCTGTCCTCCACACATTTCTTTATGAAGTATTTAGCGACTGTGGCGTATTCATTCAGGTCCATTGCCGAGTCCCTGAACATTGCCCACTCTACCCACTCAAAACAGTCCTGGAGTTGTTCCTCCCCCCCTCCCCCCCTCCCCCCCTCCCCCCCATCCATCTCTGTACTGTCCTCACCTCTGGGGGTGCGCTCTTTAATTGCTACCTGTGGGCAATAAGAAGCAGCACCGCGGTACGGTCGGATTTACCGAAGTGAGGGCGAGGGATAGACCGATAGGCATCCTTGATGGTCGTGTAGCAGTGGTCAAGGGTGTTTGGTCCTCTGGTGCTGCAGGAGACATGTTAGTCGAAGTTAGGGAGCAATTTCTTAATGTTGACTTTGTTGAAGTCCCCGGCTAAGGTGGTAAATGCCTCGGGGTAAGCCGTCTGGTGTTTGTTGACCATGGCGTGCAGCTCCTCCAGTGCCAAACGGACATCTGCCTGTGGTGGGATGTAGACCACAGTCAGGATGATGGAGGAGAATTCCCTCGGTAGGTAGAAGGGATGGCACTTCACAGCCAGGTGCTCCAGGTGTGGAGAGCAGGAGTTGGATAGGACTGCCACATCTGAGCACCATGCAGAGTTGACCATGAGGCAAATGCCCCCTCCTCTCCCTTTCCCAGATGCCTGCATACGGTCCATATGGTGGATGGAGAACCATGCAGGCTGGACCGCTGAGCTTGGGGAGCTGTGGGTGAGCCATGTCTCTGTGAAACAGAACACAGAGCATTCCCTCAGCTCCCTTTGATAAAGCAGCCTTGCCCTTAGGTCCTCTACTTTATTTTCTAGTGACTGTATGTTGGCCAGTATGATGGTAGGGAGAGGGGGCCGATGTCCCCTACACTTCAGTCTTACTTATAGTCCTGCCCGTCAGCATGATTCCGTACTCCATGAAGCCCTCCTCGGTGTTTAAAGGTACAGTACTTATGAGTCTCCGCGAGGTCGGGGATTCCCCTGAAATCGGGAATTCCCATACAGTCGGTGCCTTCAGCTCCGCTGCTGCAGTGAGATCCTGCCCGACAGCCTCGATTCCGGACTCCTTGAAGGCCTCCTCGGTGTTTACAGGTACATAACTTACTGTACCTGCGCGCCTCCGCGAGGTCGGGGATTCCCTCACCATCGCTGTCTTCGGGAGTCCGCAATAGCGCTAATGCATTTAAATGCGTTAGCAGCTCACTACTTATATCAATGATTTCTGCATATTCTTTGATGCAGGTGAGCTCAGAAATACTATATTTGAAGATTTCCTGTTGTGCCGCTGGCAAAATATCGCCGCAGGTAGGCGTCATCTTTCGTCAGTGAATAGATTACACTGAATTACAAATTAGATCTTTGCTATATGATCGCATTTATATAACTTTGTCATATAGGAGATTGTAATATTCATTTCATAACCTTATATTATTTAGCATAATTCTGGACTGGAATTTCCCTGACTGCTATCACTGTGAAATTCTGATGTTGGCATTCGTCCACAAAATGGAGCAGAACCTAGAGATACAGCGCAGAAATAGGCCCTTCGGCCCACTGAGTCCACACCGACCAGCAATCACCTAGTACATTACCACATTCCTACACAATAGGGACAATTTATAATTTTACCAAAGCCAATTAACCTGTAGACTTGCATGTCTTTGGAGCGTGGGAGGAAATTGGAGCACGCGGAGAAAAATGTCAGGATCACAGGGAGAATTGCCATACAATATCTCCATCCGAGATCTTCGGTTTCCTCCCAAAGACATACAGGTTTGTATGTTAATGGGCTTGGTAAATGTAAAGATTGTCCCTAGTGGGTGTTGGATACTTCTAGTATAGTCCTTAGTGGACTCTTCGGGAGTGATGACCACAAGACAAGACAAGACAGCACTGGTAGTCAGGATCAAACCCGGGTCTCTGGCGTTGTAAGCCAGCAACTCTACCGCTGCACCACCATTTGGCTCAGAAGACTGATAATAAAGCAAAATGGATGCCAAATACTGGAAAACAGAGGGAACAAATACAGCAGAGGGATGCCTGAGATCAAGGATACAATTTATGTAGAAAATCTGTTTTCTATTGATCTGCACTGTGGACAGAGATGTTCATCATAGAATCTATCAAATAAGGAAAGAAGGGTGGCACAGTGATGCATCTAGCAGGCTTACAGTCCTGGAAGCTTGAGTGACCAGTTCAACCTTGTCTTCAGGTGCTATCTGTGGGGAGTAGACACGTGGTTCCTATGACTGTCTTTCCTCCAGTTGCTCTGGCCTCTTCCCAGATCCCAAAACTTGTAGGTTGGCAAGGTAAAAAACAGTCAAGCAGCATCTGTGGAGGGAATGGATAGACCACATGTCATGAAGGGACCCTTCTTCAGATGATTAGCTACTGTAAATAGCTCCTAGCACGTAGGTGAATGGTTAAATCTGAAGGAGTTAACAGACATTTTTTTAATGGGATTCTGTAGGATTATTGTAAATTAATGGTTGTCGATTGGCATTGTCTACTGGCTGAAGAGCTTGTTTTTGCTGGGTTTCTCTGTCATTCTTGGTACATTGGCAGTAAAAGTTGTTTGCATTCATTAATAAAACATTCAAAGGAGAATTAAAAAATTGCTGAACAATAGAATCAGACCCAACAAATTCCGGTTAGCTTAACAATCAAGCATTCATTTCAGCTTGCTGATCTCCCATGTTCTATTAATTTTTGATAGGTATAATGAAAAAGATCAAGTACTCTTAACTTGGTTCTGCTTCATTTAGAAACCAGTGTCAATATTAAGGAGGGATTTGTGTTTCAAATTCAAGTCATTCGATTCCTATTCCAGTCTACACTGGAAAGACCACCTCATATCTTATCGCTCGAACTACAGCCCGAGGAAATGTAAAACATTCAATTTTCTGGGCTCAGCTGTCCCCATAATTAACGGTGCAATGGAAATATTTAATAATACACCACAGCGAATTAGTGACAAAATAGAATTTATAGGTTTGAGTGGTCAAAATAGCCACCTGTAATTCATAGTTCCTATGTCTGAAGAAAAAAGGAGTAAAATATTAAGATACGAGGAGCAGCAGATGCTGGAATCCTAAGCAAAATGAAGTACTGGAGGAACTCAGCAGGTCAGGCAGCATCTGCGGAAGGAATGGACAGGTGACGATTGGGGTGGAAACGTTTCGAGAATAGTTCGCTTCATTCTTTTTTGATATGCATCCAGTCCAGCTGGGAAGCATCCTAGTTTATTGTGGGAAGGATCACTGGAACTACAGTAACTATTAATGGATGATCTGCCATGATCATATTGAACGGCGGTGCTGGCTCAAAGGGCCAAATGGCCTACTCCTGCATCTATTTCTGTTGTTTTTGTCTATTGTCTAAAGCATGGGAGCCAGAGGAGAGGAAATTGCAAACATGAACCACTGTTCAAAATAGGGGCAAAGGATAAACCCAAATCTGAAGAGGAAACAATTACCTTAAACAAAGCTAAATATCACTTTGAAAAAATATGTGCTAATTAAAGAAACAATGGAGTCGTTAAAGCTGAATCAAGTTTACCAAAGTAGATTAGCTCTTTGACAAAACGATCAAGAATGTTGATGAAACCACTGTGCAATGATGCGAGATCAAAATTTCTAATGACATTTGCCAAAGTACCATAAGCTGGATTTGTAGCAAATGAATGTTCAAGTGATTAAAGAGTTTGAAACAATGCAGAAACAAAATAACTTGGGTGAAAGAAAACGTCAGTTCCTTTTCAGACTGGAGGTAAATAAAAAGAGGGATTTAACAGTTTTCCATATTTCCATATGTGGCCTTTATATTTATTAATGACCTGGCGATAAGTACATACAACATGATTTTCAAGTCTATACAAAACTCAGAAATTTAGCAAAACAAGAAAAGGATACTAACGGCTTTCAGATGATAAATTGGTTGATCTTCTTATCAAGTCCACACACAAGATTATAAGTTGTTTAGCCAGAGCTGAATACACTTTTCAGCATCTGCATACAATGGTGACTCACTTGTGCTTCTTGTGCATGGTGATGGAAAGATTGGTGGAAACAGGGCCGCAACGTGAACACTCTTTCCTTGACACCAATTGGTTGATTAATTGGATAGATGGCAGATGGCATTTAATGCAGTCACATGTGATCAGACTGGAGATTTGTGGCGAAACAGAAGAAACTGGAGTTCCTTAAACCAGTGATGGGCAGATGACCGAGAGAGCTCAAAATGAAGAAGAATTCTGATGGGAGAACAAAATCAGGAAATGCTGGTTGAAGAAGAGCCTTTGACCTGGAACATTAACTGCTGCTCTTTCCACAGATGTGGCCTGACAAGCTGAATGCTTCCACCATTTCTTGGTATGTTTTGGATTTTGAGAATCTGCAGTTTCTTTTCAATTTTATTTTTTGATGGGGGATATTGTTTTTCATGGCAGAAGAGTCAATAAGTGGGTTCAAACAAGCGTAAGAATATATGAAACTGAAGCAGGAGTAGGCCACTCCATCCCTCAAGTCTACTCCACCATTCAACATGGTCATGTCTGATTGTGACTTCAGTGCCATTTTCCTGCACTAACATTTGCCTTGGTTTCCTCAATTTCCAAAAATCTATCTGTCCTCGATTTTAATGTACACAACAAATGTCCATTTGGGTAAAAGAGTCCTCATCTTAGGGTGAATAAATTGTTTCTCACCTTTGATATGAATGGCCAGCCCCTTACTCTGAGAGTGTGTTCCTTATACCCAAACCAGGGGAAGCATTAAACCTCCATCCACTCTGTCAAGCCTCTTAAGAAATACATACAATTCATTGTTTAAGAAAGAACCGCAGATGCTGGAAAAATCGAAGGTAGACAAAAATACTGGAGGAACTCAGCAGGTGAGGCAGCAGAATCTGTGGAAAGAAGGCATAGGCGACGTTTTGGGTCGAGACCCTTCTTCATTGTAGTCATTCTCATTTTTCTAAACCCAATAAGTATAAGACGAGACACAGTGCTTGTGTAACTCCATACATCAAGCAGCATTCTCAAGCTTTGGAGAACATAGATAGGTGACATTTCAGGTCAGGTCGTGACCCGAAACATCACCTATCAATGTTCTCCAAAGATGCTGCTTGACCCGCTGAGTTATGCTAGCATTTTGTGCCTTTTTATATAAACCAGAAACTTCAGTTCCTTTTACCTAAATTATTAGTCTAGCTGTATTAATCTCTCATCATGCAACAAAGCTGGAACCAAATTGGTGAATATTCTGCCTGTCACCAGGGTTCTATATAAGTATAGCAAAATATCCTCAGTGTTGAGGATATCCTCACGTGCAAAATCTCTTGCAATAAAGATCAACATAACATGTGTCTTCCGAATGGTTTGCTGAATTAGATGCATGTTAACTTTCAGTGTCTCATGAATTAAGTTACTTTAGAGGGTGGTACAGTTGTGCAGCAATAGAGTTGATTCCTTACAGCACCAGACACCCAGGTTCAAATCCTGACTATGGGTGCCATCTGTACGGAGTTTGTACGTTCTCCCATTTGGAGTGTTGGGTTTTCTCCAACACTCCAAAGACGTCCAGGTTTGTAGGCTAATTGGCTTCAGTAAAAATGTAAAATGTCCCTAATGTGTAGGAAAATGCTAGTGTACGAGATGATCGCTGGTCGGCACGGACTCAATGAGCTGAAGGGCCTGTTTCCAGGCTGTCTCTCTAAAGTCTAAAGTTACGTTAAAAAATGTTTTGTGCTTTCTTACATTGAAGTGAAGAACCAGATTTGAAGATTGCCCATGATTCCCGTCTCGTGAAGGGGCATTCACTTTGATTCTCTCTCCACAGAAACTGCTGGACACAAGATAATTTCTTGCACGACCTGTTTTATCCCTACATATCCTTGTTGTGATCTGGAATGCGCTGCCTGAAAGGGTGACAGAGGTTCAAAGGTATATTTCAATAGGAATAAGATAAATACCTAACAGAGAAGAAATACAGGTCTATGGGGAATGTTATGAACATTAGATCAACTGGATAGCTTTGCCAAGTGGTATAATGTACCAATTGGCTGCCTTCTGTGCCATATAATTTAAGAATGCCACCTGAGACTATCTAGAAAATCTTTCTTATTAAAACTACATGTTCATTATTTAATGCTACTTTCACTACATTAACTTCTAAGTAAGTTAGCCAAGAATATAAAGGAGGACAGTATAAGCTTCTTTAGGTTTGTGAAGAGGAAAAACTTAGTTAAGACCAAAGTTGGACCCTTGAAGGCTGAAACAGGTACATTTATTCTGGGGAAAAAGGAAATGGCAGACGAGTTGGAACAGGTACTTTGGATCCGTCTTCAATCTCCACGATGTACTACTGGACAGAATATCTAGGGTGATGGAGGAACTGAAGGAAATTCACATTAGGCAGGAAATGGTGTTGAGTAGACTGATGGGACCTAAGCTGATAAATCCCCAGGGCCTGATGGTCTGCATCCCAGGAAGTGGCTCTAGAAATCGTGGACACATTGATGACCAATTTCCAAAGTTCTATAGATTCAGGATCAGTTCCTGTGGATTGGAGGGTAGTTAATGTTATCCCACTTTTTATGAAAGGCGGGAGAGAGAAAACAGGGAACTATAGACCAGTTAGCCTGACATCGATAGTGGGGAAGATGTTGGAGTCAATTATAAAAGATGAAATAGCAGCACATTTAGATAGCAGTAACAGGATCAGTCCGAGTCAACATGGATTCATGAAAGAGAAATCATGCTTAATGGCCCTGTCCCATGGTACGAGTTCATTCCAAGAGCTCTCCCGAGTTTAAAATAAAAATCAAACTCGCGGTAAACACGGAGAATGAATGTAGCGGGTACGTCGGAGCTCGGGGACGTCTCTTAGCGGCTCATAACGCTAATGGCAGGTACTCGGGAAGACTCGCTAATGGCAGGTAAGCTCGGGAAGACTCGTGAAGATTTTTCAACATGTGCTCGGTGCTGGGACCGCAGCTATTTATAATATACGTTAATGATTTAGATAACGGGATTACAAGTAACATTAGCAAATTTGCAGATGACACAAAGCTGGGTGGCAGTGTGAACTGTGAGGAGGACGCTATGAGGATGCAGGGTGACTTGGGCAGGTTGGGTGAGTGGGCAGATGCATGGCATATGCAGTTTAATATGGATAAATGTGAGGTTATCAATTTTGGTGGCAAAAACAGGAAGGCAGATTATTATCTGAATGGTGTTAAGTTGGGAAAAAGGGTAGTACAACGGGGTCTGGGGTTCCTTGTTCATCAATCAATGAAAGTAAGCATGCAGACATAGCAAGCAGTGAAGAATGCAAATGGCATGTTGGCCTTCATAACAAGAGGAGTTGAGCATAGGAGCAAAGAGGTCCTTCTGCAGTTGTACAGGGCTTTTGTGAGACCACACCTGGAGTATTGTGTGCAGTTTTGGTCTCCAAATTTGAGGAAGGACATTCTTCGTATTGAGGGAGTGCAGCGTAGGTTCACAAGGTTAATTCCTGGGATTCCTGTTAATTAGTGTCATATGTTGGTAGAATGAAGCGGCTGGGCTTGTTTTCACTGGAATTTAGAAGGATGAGAGGGGATTTTTTTGAAACATAAGATTATTCAGGGTTTGGACACGCTAGAGGCAGGAAACATGTTCCCGATGTTGGGGGCGAACAGAACTAGGGGCCACAGTTTAAGAATAAGGGGTAAGCTATTTAGAACAGAGATGAGGAAAAACATTTTCACAGAGGGTTGTGAATCTGTGGAATTCACTGCCTCAGAAAGCAGTGGAGGCCAATTCTCTGGATGCTTTCAAGAGAGAGTTAAATAGAGTTCTTAAAATTAGCGGAGTCAGGGGATATGGGGAGAAGGCAGGAACGAGGTATTGATTGTGGATGATCAGCCATGATCATATTGAATGACGGTGCTGGCTCGAAGGGCCGAATCGCCTACTGCATCTATTGTCTATTGTGTATTGTGACTAACATTTAATCTGTAAATCTTGCATTCTGCAACATTTTAAAATGGTGCAGTTTTCATTGAATATGAATTCCAACGATAGCAGTGCATATCCTAATTATATTTAATAATGTTAAAATTATTAAGCCTTAGACAAAATAATTATTATTTTGTAATCTGAGGCACTCCGATACATCGTGTAACTTTTGTGCACAATTTAATAGTAAGATTAAACGAGAACTTACCAGTTTGAAGTTTGATCTTTATTTTATGAGGAGTGACGTTGAGGGATTACGTGAAGAAGCCCCGCCAGGCGCATGCGCATCATACTTCAAAGCAGCGGCGTGAAAACACAGAAACAAATAGCCGAAGTAACATAGTAAGGCTCGTAGAAGACTAGAACTACCAGATGATCTCTCAGATTATGAGGGTGGGAGCGGAGGGCACATAATCCCTCAACGTCACTCCTCATAAAATAAAGATTAAACGAGAACTTACCAGTTTGAAGTTTGATCTTACTATTTTACTTCGGAGTCACGTGAATCACTATGTGAAGATTTCAAAGCTCTGTGTTTGCATGCCGCAGATGCACTCCATAGGACAAGCTGCTTTGGTTGACACAGTAGTACAATAAAGAAGATATTGAACATTGCATGAATAATTCAATAATGATTTTAATAATGACAAACAGAGCAATGACCCCTCTGTCCCAGGGGGAAATTACAAACAATAAGTGATATAATCAAAGCAATAAAATTAAAGGGAACCCAAAACAGCAGGCCCAAACCGTGGCACTGCCTGAACTGGTTTATCGTAAAACCGAGAAAAAGTTGCCTCTCAAGACCACCCTGCGGCCGCGAGGATTTGATCTAGTGGCACGTCCTGAGCCTTCGCCGCGGATGTAGATGCCGCCCTGGTGGAGTGAGATTTAAACACATCAGTGTCGATACCCGCAGAACTGAGCACCTGTTTCAACCATCTAGAAATAGTTTGCACGGACACGTGCTTATATGGCTTTTTGTGACTAATGAGAAGTCCTGACTCAGAACCTCTCAGACTCCTGGTTAACGCAACATATTGGGTTAAATGTTTAACGACACATAACAGTTGGTCACCAGGATATGCTTTAAACGTCACCTTGATTCCAGACCTGCCTGGTCTACCTTGTTTGAGTAAATCACAGACATAAAATGTAACATCATCTTGAGAAAAATGCATATAATCTATTCTTAACAAGTGCAATGTTTGGACACGTTGTGCTGAAACCAACGCCATTAACATAACCACTTTAAGAGTCAATTTTTGCAAAGATAATGATGCAATTGGAGCCCATTGCCGCAGCAGTGTGAGAACTATACTGACATCCAGATTGCTGTATATCTGGCTTGAGGAGGGTTTTTGTTAAAAATTCCTCTCATAAACCTGGATACCAATGGATGAGACCCAATAGGTTGTCGTGCTGAAGACTGCCCTAAATAAGAGGACAAAGCACTGCGAGCAGTGTTAATAGCACTATAACTAAGGTGCTCATCAAAATGCAAAGTAACAAGGAACTCCAACACATCACTTATACTAGCAGTATCATATGATATATTAGACTGTACACAGAAGCTTTCCCATTTCTTAATGTGCACGAGGTATTGCTTTTTAGTGCTAGTTCTCCACCCTGCAGTCATAACCTCCATGGTCCTGTTCGATAATCTAAGGCCTTGAAATGGTCTGGTCAGAACCTGCAGACCAACAAATTGATATGGTCATGTAATGGGTGACTTTCTCCTGTAACCGGATGCACCAACAAATGACTGCTGCTGGGAATGCGCATGAATGGCTGTGCCATCAACATGAATGTTGTCTGGCCGGTTTGGGGTCATAGGGAACCTGACGCGGTGGATACCCTCGTTGCCACCCTGGCCTCCCTCTGCTGGGCCCAGCACCCGGATCGGACCTGCGGTAAACGAGCCCCGGCTTCCGAAGAGACGGGCGAGATGCGGCCGGCTTCATTAGCCCCATAGTTTTCGCCTCCTCATCAATATCTCTAATTTGCTTGACCAGATCGGAGCCAAACAGGAGTTCAGGCGCCTGGACGTTGGTCGCCTTACAGAGTGCAGCAAATTTTTGGTTTAAAGTAGGCCCCATGGCAATTTTCCGAATGCACTTAATTTCGAAAAAGACGTTACAAATCATAGCTAACATATCCTTCTGTAACGGAGATAACACGGTCCCTCGGACCATGGTGCCAAATGCAGTGATAGTGGCCACCACCAGTTTGAGGACGTGCTGATAACGAACCTCCTGCCCCCCTCATGGAAGGACTCATGGGTGCCCATATTGCTGGGTTCACCATTGGCACTTTTAATGAAGCACAGTTAACAGGTGTTTTATATTTGCTGCTTGTCTCCTGCATGACGGATAGTTGCAGCTGGTGAGAAACTAAGTAATTTATATTAGTTGCTAGGTATTCCTCCATGGCCTCACCAATTCCCTCCAGAATAGCAAAAGACATTGCTATATCCGGTACACCCGGAGCAAGGCTCTTGTGCTCTGGTGTTTGCACATAAGCAGGGACACCAGACATAGGGTCAGCTGCATCCTGCCCCACATCTCCCATTTGATATTCTAGGGAGGCATCCCAGAGTCCTATAACAGGCGCTGGAAGGAATTCACCACGGTGGTATTCCAGGTAATCCTCTTCACAGGATCCCTGCTGCTCAATTGCCTGAGTAGTCTCTGTGGCCCTAGCCCCTTGCTGTACCAAAAGCTGCAGCATGTGTTCCATCTGTTGCATTTTTCCCCACATCTCTTTAGCCCCTGGGAGAGAATCACCACCGTCATCTGAATCATCAGATAGTACTGGCCTGTTTGTTTTACTTGTGGCCTTGCTGTGCCTCTTAGCAGCCACAGCCTGTTGAATTGCAGGTACTGCCCTGGAAGCATTTTCAACTGGTGGTAACTGTGAAACGGCCCCCGATATCGGAACCGGAGGTCCGGTTACTATCTCCCGACCCGATCGAGAATGCGACTCGTCGCTATACATGCGCTTGTAGCGCACTCTCCGCCCGGACCGGTCCATGTTGCAACTCCAACTGACTTCGCGAGTCAGTTTTACGGAGCTAAATAACCTGCAGGAAAAGTTGTTTAACACTTACCTGCAAAGTTTCTACTTACCCGCTGGTGGAGCTGTGCCCTCCAGCCCGTTCGGTGTGACATGCGCGGACGTAATGACGCGCATGCGCCTGGCGGGGCTTCTTCACGTAGTCACTCACGTGACTCCGAAGTAAAATCAGAATATTATCAGTAACTAAATTCCATTTGTTTGAAAGAAGCATTTAGCAAATTTAAATTCAAAAACATACGTTGCCAAAGTGCAATTAATCAACTTCCTTTTTACATACTGAAATCTCAAAAGATTTTCCTTAATGATTCTTGCTTTATCCCATGAACCTGTTGTTGTTATTATCTTTTTCAGTTATAACCTTCCAACCCCTGTCTCAATACTCCCCCACCACCTCCTTTCCTGCTTATCATCGCCAACTCCCCCCCCCCCCCCCCCCCCCACTCAACTCCCCTCCCCCCCCCCCCCAACTCACTCCCATCCCCCCCCCCCCCCCGCCACACCTTAGTTCCAACTATCACCCACCAGTCTCCATCTCCTTCTCACCTCTTTAAACTGGCCATCTTACCTCTATGCTCTCAGTCCTGTTGCAGATTCCTGGTCCAAAATATCATCCATCCAGAGTTGCTGCCTGACCCACCGAGTGTTTTGAGCAATTTCTATTTTCTCTGGGAACACTGCCACTCTTGGTGTGTGCCACATCACCTGTCCAAAAGGGAAGAAAAATAAAATGAAGAACAGAGAAAATAAAGTAGAAAATGAACAGATAATATATGAATTCTGCAGAAATTCTGTGAAATGTGAAGACAACAGAACTCGACTACAGTATATTCCCCAACTTCCCATTTACAACATCACAGTTTTAATGTATAAAACCTTTTGCACATGAGCTGCAATTCTTGCAAGTGTCAAGCTTACTTCCCTTAACATGTTTTCCTAATATACTGTGATAACACTTTTACATTATGGAGCAATGTTCCCTCCAATTCCCTAAGAGCAACACCATAGGTGATCAAATAATGAAGAATTCATGGTCCCAGTGATAATCAGCAATGAAGTTGCAGGAGACTTGCTAATTATTTTGATCAGTAGTTAGACAAATGCTGCCTGGAATTTTATTTCCTGGGATACAAATTATGGCGAGCAACTCTGACACGTTACTGGAGTCATTGTGAGCAATTTTCCAAGTGGACAACAACGGTAGGACACTGTCATTGCAAATTGGAAAATTACCCTTATTGTTACCACGTTCTGCAAACACTACAGCTGGGTTACACATTTTTTGCTATTTACATTTACTGTTAACTAGAGAGAAGTGTGAAGAACTAGCTTGAGAAGTGTGAAGAACTAATATACAAGGGTTCTGATTAAACAAAGCAGAGGAATTCCAAAAGGTGGCTAAAACTGTACTACTTTTGTAGTGTCATGACATTATTTTATCTTGATCTTGTTGAAAACTTTTGCTTTCTTGTTTTAGTTTAGAGATACAGCATGGAAACAGGCTCTTCGCCCCACCAAGTCCACGCCAACCAATGAAATCCTGTACAGTAGATCTATCCTACACATGAGGGACAGTTTTTACAGAAACCAATTAACCTACAATTCTTTGGGATGTGAGAGGAAACCGGAGCACTCAGAAAAAAACCCACGTAGTCACAAGGAGAATGTACAAACTCAGTGCAGACATAGTCAGGATTGAACCAAGGTCTCCAGTGCTGTGAGGCAGCAACTCTACCATTATACCACTATATGAGTTGAACAGAATGACATGCTTCTGTGCCATATGACTCTATTTACAAAATGGATTGCAAACACTATTTCACATGGGGTATATTTTCAAACCTCCAGATTAAGTCTCTACATTTCATCCAAATTAATCCACCATTGCTAAACACATTGGCTGATGCAATTCAATGCATGCAAGTATGAGGTGTTGCAATTTTGGAAGTTACTCAGGGCTCCCCCATGCAATAACTAGAGGGAAGGTTCTCCTCCTTTCCATTCTGTGCTAATCCCCATTGTATTTTCAGTACACTCACCATGAGCTCACAATCTATTCCCAAATTCAATTTTTGCCTTTCTACCTGAAATAACACAACAATATATAAACAGTCAAATTGCTGGAGTAACTCAGTGTGAAAGAAAGCATCTCTTGAGAACATGGATAGGCGACATTTCAGGTCAGAACTCATCTTCAGTCCAAAACATCACCTATCCATATCTTCGAGAGATGCTGCCTGACTCATTGAGTTACTCTAACACTGAGAGGTTTTTTTTTAAAGTAGCACCTCCAGTTCCTTGTGCCTCCAAAATGAAAACAGTGGTCTTCTGCTGTTGAGCCAAGTATAAGTACATAAAGTACCTGAAAGGCAGTAGTCCAGTAAATATAGTACAAGGGTTGCATTAGTGGCCCTAATCTATCTTTGAAAGATCAATGGATGCATTTTTAATCCCACATGGAAGTATTTAGCTTTAAAATCAAGCGCGGGGCTTGATTTTCTCAGAGGCCCACAGGAGCTGTTGGAAGAGAAGGAGGGGGAGGAGCGACACCCGACCGGTAAGCTTAAAAATCAAGCGCGGGGCTTGATAAGGCCATTTAAGCTTTAAAATCAAGCGCAGGCTTGTTTTTACCTAAATCCATAATGTTCCATTTGGAGAAGTGTTTTTTTTTGAGGAAGCCGCTGAGTGGTGGGAAGTGCACTAGGGTAAGCAGCTGATTGGCAGTCAGATTTCAGCAGTTTGTAGTGTACTTTGTATTGTGTTGGTATTGTATCCTGTGTAAGGGGGGAGTATGAAGGCAAGGGCAGTGTACTGTTCTGGATGTCAGATGTGGGAGGTCAGGGAATCTGATAGACCTCCAGACGTCCACATCTGCGCCAGGTGAGTCGTGATGGGGCTCCTAAAGGACTGTGTTAGGAACCTGGAGCAGCAGCTCGATGACCTCCGTCTGGTCAGGGAGAGTGAGGAGGTCATAGAGAGGAGCTACAGGGAGGTAGTCACTCCAAGACCACAGGAGGCAGACAAGTGGGTCACGGTTAGGAAGGGCAAGGGGCAGAGGCAGGGACTAGCGAGTACCCCTGTGACTGTACACCTGGAAAATAGGTAATCGGGTTTGAGCACGATTGGAGGGTACAGCCTACCTGGGAGCAGCAACAGCGGCCGGGTCACCGGCACAGAGACCGGCCCTGATGCTCAGAAAGGTAGCAAAAAGAGGAGGGCAATTGTAATAGGGGACTCTATAGTTAGGGGGTCGGATGGGCGATTCTGTGGACGCAGTCGGTAGACCCGGATGGTAGTTTGCCTCCCTGGTGCCAGGGTCTCGCATGTGTCGGAACGTGTCCAAAAGATTCTGAAAAGGGAGGGAGAGGAGCCTGATGTTGTGGTACACATAGGTACCAATGACATAGGCAGAAAAAGAGACGAGGTCCTGAAGGGAGAATTTAGGGAGTTGGGGGGAAAGTTAAGGAGAAGGACCAAAAGGGTAATGATTTCAGGATTACTGCCTGTGCCGCGTGACAGTGAGAGTAGGAATGGAATGAGGTGGAGGATAAATGCGTGGCTGAGGGACTGGTGTAGTGGGCAGGGATTCAAGTTTTTTGATCACTGGGACCTCTTTTGGGGAAGGCATGATCTGTACAAAAAGGACGGGTTGCACTTGAACCCGAGTGGGACCAATATCCTGGCAGGGAGATTTGCAAAGGCTACTGAGGAGAACTTTAAACTAGAAAGGCTGGGGGGAGGGACTCGGGTAGAGGGGGCTAGGGGACAGGGTGTGGGGCAAGAGGCAGAGAAGGGAAGCAAGGACCCAAAATGTAGGCGAGAAAGAGGAAAAAGATAATAGACAGAGAATAAGGGATGGTGGGTTTCTAACATGTGTACATTTTAATGCTAGGAGCATTGTAAGAAAGGTGGATGAACTTAGAGCCTGGATTGACACCTGGAAATGTGATGTTGTGACAATCAGTGAAACATGGTTGCAGGAGGGCTGTGATTGGAAACTAAATATTCCAGGATTTCGTTGCTTCAGGTGTGATAGAATTGGAGGGACCAGAGGTGGAGGTGTTGCATTGCTTGTCAGAGAGGATATTACAGCAGTGCTTTGGCAGGATAGATTAGAGGGCTCGTCTAGGGAGGCTATTTGGGTGGAACTGAGAAGTGGGAACGGTGTAACAACACTTTTAGGGGTGTATTATAGACCGCCAAATGGGGAGCGAGGATTGGAAGAGCAAATATGCAAGGAGATAGCAGATATTAGTAGTAAGCACAAAGTAGTGATTGTGGGAGATTTCAATTTTCCAAAAATAGACTGGGAAACACATTCTGTAAATGGGCTGGATGGATTGGAGTTTGTTAAATGTGTGCGTGATAGTTTTTTGCAGCAGTACATAGAGGTATCGACCAGAGAAGGGGCAGTGCTGGACCTCCTGTTAGGAAATGAGGCAGGTCAGGTGACTATGCGTTGGTTGAGCACTTCGGGACCAGTGATCACAATACCATTAGTTTCAATATAATTATGGAGAGAGTCAGAACTGGACCTAGGTGGAGATTTTTGATTGGAGAAATGACTAACTTTGAGGGAATGCGGAAGGATTTAAAAGGACAGAATTGGGACACTTTGTTTTATAGGAAGGATGTAGAAGAGAAATGGAGGACATTTAAAGGGGAAATTGTAAGAGTTCCGAATCTTTATATCCCTGTTAGGTTGAAAGGAAATAGTAAAAATTGGAAAAAGCCATGGTTTTCAAGGGAAATTGGGCACTTGTTTCGAAAAAAGAGAGATATCTACAATTATTATAGGAGGCATGGAGTAAATGAGGTGCTAGAGGAGTATAAAGAATGTAAAACGAATCTTAAGAAATAAATTAGGAAGGCTAAAAGAAGATATGAGGTTGTTTTGGCAAGAAAGGTGAAAGTAAATCCAAAGGGATTTCTACAGCTATATTAATAGCAAAAGGATAACGAGGGATAAATTGGACCATTAGAGAGCCAGAATGGACAGCTATCTGCAGAGCCAAAAGAGATGGGGGAGATATTGAACAATTTATTTTCTTCGGTATTCACCAAGGAGAAGGATATTGAACTCTGTGAGGTAAGCGAAAAAAGTAGAGTAGCTATGGAAACTATGAGATTCAAAGAGGAGGAAGTACTGACACTTTTGAAAAATATAAAAGTGGATAAGTCTCCAGGTCCTGACAGGATATTCCCTAGGACATTGAGGGAAGTTAGTGTAGAAATAGCAGGAGCTATGACAGGAATATTTCAAATGTCATTAGAAACGGGAATAGTGCCGGAGGATTGGCGTACTGCGCATGTTGTTCCATTGTTTAAAAAGGGTTCAAAGAATAAACCTAGCATTTATAGACCTGTTAGTTTGACGTCAGTGGTGGGCAAATTAATGGAAAGGATACTTAGAGATAATATATATAAGCATCTGGATAAACAGGGTCTGATCAGGAACAGTCAACGTGGATTTGTGCCTGGAAGGACATGTTTGACAAACCTTCCTGAGTTTTTTGAAGCGGTTACTAGGGAAATTGATGAGGGTAAAGCAGTGGATGTTGTCTATATGGATTTCAGTAACCTTTGACAAGGTTCCCCATGGAAGGTTGGTTAAGCAGGTTCAATCTTTGGGTGTTAATGGCGGAGTAGCAAGATGGATTCAACAGTGGCTAAATGGGAGATGTCAGAGAGTAATGGTGGATGGCTGTTTGTCAGGTTGGAAGCCGGTGACTAGTGGGGTGCCTCAGGGATCTGTGTTGGGTCCACTATTGTTTGTCATGTAGATAATGTCAAAGTCTACAGGAGTTTGGGCCGTTTGGAAAAGTGGGCTGATAGATGTGATAAGTGTGAAGTGCTACATCTTGGCAGGATAAATCAAAATAGGACGTACATGGTAAATGGTAGGGAATTGAGGAATGCCGTGGAACAGAGTGATCTAGGAATAACTGTGCATAGTTCCCTGAAGGTGGAATCGCATGTAGATGGGGTGGTAAAGACCAATTCTGGAGTATGGTGTACAATTTTGGTCGCCTAGTTATAGGAAGGATGTCAACAAAATAGAGAGAGTACAGAGGAGATTTACTAGAATGTTGCCTGGGTTCCAGCAACTATGTTACAGAGAAAGGTTGAACAAGTTAGGTATTTATTCTTTGGAGTGCAGAAGGTTAAGGGGGGACTTGATTGAAGTCTTTAAAATGATGAAAGGGATAGACAGAGTTGACGTGGATACGTGGATTTTCCCATTGAGGGTAGGGAAGATTCAAACAAGAGGGCATGACATGAGAATTAAGGGACATAAGTTTAGGGGTAATGTGAGGGGGAACTTCTTTACTCAGAAGGTGGTGACTGTGTGGAATGAGCTTCCAGCAGAAGTGGTGGAGGCAAGATCGATTTTAACATTCAAAAGCAAAGTGGATAGGTATATGGACGGGAAGGGAATGGAGGGGTATGATCTGAGTGCAGGTAGATGGGACTAGGGGAAAACAAATGGTCGGCACGGACTGGAAGTGCCGAGGGGGCCTGTTTCCGTGCTGTAATTGTTATATGGTTATATGGTTATATGATCCGGCAGTTCAAGATGCTGTTTATATTGAGAGTCAAACATGCCAGTCCAAAGCAAATAAGGCTACAGTATGGAGAAAACTAAATGGCTAGGATATCACTAAATTATTCCTGGAAATTAGAAGATGTGAACTGTGGATAAGGGAAGTGTAAATAAGCAATTCACAAACTCTTAAAGTGTGCAACATCCTTTAATGATAGCACAGGGTATTACATACATCATCAAGCACTGGCTACATTCTTCTACTGAACTATACCCAGGGAGGGGAAGGCGTTATGATTGATGTTAACTAGGCCGGGCTAATGATACTGAGGTAGCTATATTATTGGTTGCATATATAAGCCATCTACAAGAAGGTAAATAATGATATGCATAAGGGCAATGCTAAACATTAAAGGAAATATAGGGCTTCCACTGGGACCAGGTAGTTTATTCAGTTTCAATAATCCCTTGTTATGCTAACCCCCATAGAATGTGTCCTCATAACTGTCCTCTTAAATCCAGAGGGCACACTGAATAAAAGGATATACCTTTAGAATAGAGATGAGGAGGAGTTTCTTTAGCCAGAGGGTGGTGAATCTGTGGAGTTCATTGCCACAGCTGGTTGTGGAGGCAAAGACATTGGGTATTAGTAAAGTGGAGATTGATAGGGTCTTGATTAGTAAGGATGTCAAAGGTTACGGGGAGAAGGCTGGATAATGGGGTTGAGGGGGAAAAACCGATCACTCATGATCAAATGGCAAAGCAGATTTGAGGGGCAGAATGACCTAATTCTGCCCCAATGTTATGATCTTAAGATAATCTTCATAAATCAATTGAATGGAGCAATGTTATTCAGAATATAAAAAGGAGCAACACAGGAATAGGCCCAAGAAAGGTAGAGCACAGGAATAGGTCTGTTGGCCCACAATGCCCGTGTGGAACTTGATGCCAAGTTAAACTAATCTGATCTGCCTTGAATGAAGGGACATGGTCCATATCCCTTCATTCCCTGCATCTCCATGTGCCTATCTAAAAGCATCTTAAAATCCGTGGTTGTACCTGCCTCCAACATTTAAAAAATACTGGAATTAGATTTATTCAGAAAGGGGAGATAAAAATTAATCTTTCCGCTTAACAGAGCTTATATGAACAGAAAAATACATGGTCAGGTTCAACCAGAGGCACAATACATTACTTTGGCAAGGGATCAAAAGTATCAGGCACAAGAACTAGGAAGACAGCGGATAAAACCTCTCGATACAATTGGATTTGGCAGCAGTAACAGTGGCAAGGAACACCTATTGGGCATATAATATAATATCAGGATATAATCCCAAATGCAATAAAAGGAAAAAACTAAAAGATTCCATGGCCAGCAAAAATAATACTGCAATAAATTAGCAGCAATAAATTGCTCAAAGTAATTGGACTCTGTATGGCAGCATCAGTACTGGATTCATTAGTTGGTTGGTTAAGTTGCAGGGTACCATAAGACAAACGTTAACAAAGTGTGATTTTTCCTTGTAATAAAAAATTGCAAAGCCCAGCAATTGTTGTCCATTCCAAATTGTGCTGTTCCTTATAATTCACCAGCTACATTCCACAATGGAACCATATGTTTGTAAACTCTGCTTAATAGGTTATTTCAGTGGGCAACTAAAGGGGCTGTCCCACATGGGCGACCTAATTGGCGAGTTTAGAATAGTTTAAGAGTGTCATGTTGAAGACCTCCTTCGACTATGTAGAAGACCTCCTTTGACCTCCTTCGACTATGTTGAATAGCTTCGACTAACTTCGGGAAAATTGGACACCGAATAGTGGAGAGTGAAGACATCCTTCTTCGACCTCCCTTCGACCACCCTTCGACTATGATGAAGACTATCTACGACTACCTTCGACAACCCTAGATTACCTACAACTAACTTGCCGACGTACTACGACCTACTACAACTAAACCTACAAGTAAAAAATGGATCGATTTTTTCCATGGCGACCTTTTTTTACTCGTGGGCATTTTTCAACATGTTGAAATATATGCCGCACCCTAGCTGAGACCGTGAGTACACGGGGACTACTCTCGAGCATGAAGGAGAGTTACAAAGACCTCCTACGACCTTGTGTCGACCATGCTGCGAGTAGGAGTCAAGGGCAAACTCGCCAGAACTCATGGATTAGGTTGCCCAAGTGTAATTAGGTAAATTGGGCGACCTAATTGGCGAGTTTAGAAGCGTTCGAAAAAATGACATGTTGAAGACCTCCTTCGACTATGTAGAAGGCCTCCTTCGACTATGTTGAAGACTAGCTTCGACTTGCTACGACTAACTTCGGGGAAATTGGACACCGAATAGTGGAAAGTGAAGACGATTTCCTTCGACCTCCCTTCGACTATGATGAAGACTATCTGTGACTACCTTTGACTACCCTCGATTACCTAAGACTAACATGCCAACCTACTACGACCTACTATGACCTACGACTAAACTTAAGAGTAAAAAAAGTATCGATTTTTTCTAAAGCGATCTTTTTTACTCGCAGGCATTTTTTAACATGTTGCAAAAAACGGCACGACCTAGCTGAGGCCTCGAGGACGTGGAGACCACTCTCGATCATGAAGGAGAGATACGAAGACCTACTACGACCTCGTGTCGACCATGCTGTGAGTATGAGTCGAGGGTAAACTTGCCAGAACTCGCAGATTAGGTCGCACAAGTGGGACAGGCCCTTTAAGAGTCCACCACACTAATGGGTATGAAGTCATATAATTCAGACCAGTTAAGGACAGCACATTTCCTTCCACGAATGGCAATGGACGGTCAATATCGTTCTTACTGAGTTTTATTCTTGATTTATTTTGTTTGGGTTTAAATACCCTAGATGACAGTGACAGTCAAACTCAGGTCTCTGGAATAGCAGGTCTGATATTTAGCTTGCTGGCTGTAACACCACTAAGTCATCATATCTATTAAAAGACAGAGCTAAAGGTAATGTATCCAGTCATATTGTTCCTCAATATTTGCTCTGTTCAACTTTTACATCATCAGCAAATATAAAATATTTACTTCCATAATCTACATTATAAATTATTAATGTATTTACAAATGTATTCAGGGTGGCACGTTGGCACGGCGATAAGAGTTGTTGCCTTAAAACTCCGGAGATCCAGGTTTGATCCTGACTACAGGTGCTGGCTGTACGGAGTTTGTACATTCTCCCCGTGACTTGTGAGGGTTAACTCCAGGTGCTCCAGTTTCCTCCCACACTCCAAAGACCTACAGGTTTGTAGGCTAATTGGCTTGGTATAAATGTAAGTTATCCCTATTGTGTGTAGGGTAGTGTTAGTATGCAGGGATCGCTGGTCTGTGCGGATTCGGTGCACTGAAGGGCCTGTTTCCGCGCTGTATCTCTAAACTAAACTAAGCTAAAGTAATAAAGCGTAATGCTTTACTCTGAAGTGTCCAATTTATCATGCCTCTCCAGCTTGAAATGATGCCATTTATAGCAACGCTCCATTCCTAGTTTTTGAACTTTTTAAACCCTAACTCTCCACTATTCTTACCTTGATGATTGATCCTGTCTTTTACCTACACGGAAATCTGTTAATATTCTTTTCACAATTGCAAAGTGGGACTTCCTTTCAGTGCTGCACAAGCTGGCAGATGACTCTCAACAACACAAATCCTGACAACAGATGGAAAATATATCATTTTTGCCAAGAAACACTGATGAGATTTGAGAGCTGCCTTTGCTTCTGCCAAAAAAGGATGAGTGAATCAAATGTATAGAGCAGAGACTGATTTATGAGATAACACCCTCACTGCAAGTAACAAGGCTGTGAGTTCAGGTATTGAAATATGAAATGTAATCTGATACTCCAAACTATTAAAAGGGAAGGTTTTGCTGTCAGGAGCACTGTCCTTCAAATAAGAAGTCAAAGCCTCATCTGTGTGTTCCAGATTTTCAGCTCAAAGTACAATATCTTCTACATTATTAATGACATGTCACATTGCAAGTGTAGTAAATGTCCTCATGGACCAGAAACATGATACTGCCAGCCCCGCAATACAGTTCAACTGGATTCTTACTCATAGTTTGCATAAGATGTGTATCTCATTTTGTTTCTGAGGTGAATTACCTGTCCTATATTAAAGGATGACCATCATGGCTTAGAGATACAGTGCGGAAACAGGCTCTTCATCCCTCCTATCCTACACACTAGGAACAATTTACAATATTTATCAAAGCTAATTAACCTACAAACCTGTATGTCTTTGAAGTGTGGAAGGAAACCGGGGCACCCAGGGAAAACCCACGAGGTCACGGGGAGACCGTACAAACTCCATACAGACAGCACTCATATATAACCATGCTGACTTTGTCCAATGATTTCATCACTTTCCAAATGCGCTGCTATCCCATCTTTAATAATTGACTCTAGCAGTTTCCCCACTACCGATGTTAGACTAACTGGTCTGTAATTCCCCGTTTTCTCATTCCCTCCCTTTTTAAAAAGTGGGGTTACATTAGCTGCCCTCCAATCCTCAGGAACTACTCCAGAGTCTAAAGAGTTTTGAAAAATTATCACTAAGGCATCTGCTATTTCTGGGGCTACTTCCTTAAGTAACCTGGGATGCAGCCTATCTGGCCCTGGGGATTTATCGGCCTTTAATCCATTCAATTTACCTAACACCACTTTCCGGCTAACCTGGATTTCACTCAGTTCCTTCATCTCATTTGACCCGCGATCCCCTGCTATTTCCGGCAAATTATTTATGTCTTCCTTAGTGAAGACAGAACCAAAGTAGTTATTCAATTGGTCTGCCATGTCCTTGTTCCGCATGATCAATTCACCCGTTTCTGACTGCAAGGGACCTACATTTGTTTTAATTAATCTTTTGCGCTTCACATATCGATAAAAACTTTTGCAGTCAGTTTTTATGTTTCCTGACAGTTTTCTTTCATACTCCATTTTCCTTTTCCTAATTAAGCCCTTTGTCCTCCTCTGTTGGTCTCTGAATTTCTCCTAGTCCCCTGGTAGGCTGCTTTTTCTGGCTAATTTGTATGCTTCATCTTCTGCTTTGATACTATCCCTGATTTCCCTTGTTATCCACGGATGCGCTATCTTCCCTGATTTATTTTTTTGCCATACTGGGATGAACAATTCTTGTAGTTCATCCATGCAGTCTTCAAATCTTCCATTGCATATCCACTGTCAACCCTTCAAGAATCAATTGCCAGTCCATCTTGGCCAATTCACATAAAATAAAGATCAAACTTCAAACGGTCAGTTTGTTTAATCTTTCTATTTTATATCAAAGTCATGTGAGTGACTATGTGAAGCCTTCAAAGCTCTGTGCTTTCATGCAGTAACCCAATCTGTGTGTGAAACACATAAACAGATAAAACATAAATGGTAGAAAAGACATGGGTTTGTAACACCGTGATGCTAACTTGCATACATGGTGATTGCTCTTAATCGGAACACAGTCCGAATTGGCTTTGAGTAGACAATAACTCATGCAACACCGTTCAGAATTCTATCTGCAAACATCTAGGCATATTCAAGCAAATTTTATAACTTCTGAAAGCGCACTATGTAAGCCTCCTTCTGTTGCAAGAAGATGATCAAATGGGAATATCAATTCCTTTGGCGGCTAATCAGCAATCTCTTGCGAAACTATTAAATAACAATGAAGAAACTATCCTTCATCTCATAGGTACTAGCAAGCTCAGTGTACCTGAATACTTAATAACACCCCCAATCTCCGATCTGGCGGGTATGCTGTGAACTCCAAATTGTACGCAACCATCGTTTTGCTTTATGAGATCATTCCCATAACAAGCTACCCTCATGTCAGTTATGACCCAGAGACCGAGCCAGAGATTGAGTAAAGACTGTGTTCTTTGTGGTGAAATCAGTTGCTAAAGCATAATCAACTTAAAAGATACTGCTCCCATTAGGACTACAGTAGATGAATATCTGCATAATAATTTACGGATATACATTCCATGCTACTATGAGTCTAGGCTTTTAAAGCGGTCATATAAAAGACACCTTGCATTACGTTAGTCAACAGTGGTAAATAACCAATCATTTATTGTCCCACTTATAGGATTATAGAGAATGACAAAGCAGCACAAGCAGTGTCAATTGTGCTATAACATAATCGCTTCTCTAAGCCCAAGCTGAAAGAATCACAAACCTCTGCTACTTCCATTTAAAAGTAGCTCACATGCCTTGTTCACAAACTTCCCAAACAATCGTGCAGAGTTAGCAGCCCAAGAAAAGGGCTGCACCAGCCATCACTCGTGACTTCGAGTAAATAGGAGCTTCGTTCAGCCGCCTTTACCATGGACACCCTGAATGAATAGGCAAAGTTGGCACTATTAAATTTCATGTTGCCTCATCCTTAATATCATAAGAGGCATCTACTGATAACCCCCTGAGTCTTATCAGCTACAAATTTTGTATGTTGTCTATGAACTCCATGACACAATGCCCTTTTGATCTGAGTAGGGCAGCATTAGCTTTAGAATCTTTGTAAATAGCCTAGGCCTGAAGACAACCCCTAGGTAGAGCCTAAATTTTCCACCACTGGCTTTGTTATCAAAACACCAGATATATCTGTGCCTCTCGTGTATAGATATGGCAAAGTATGCATCTTCAAGATCGATAGAGGCCCTAATTCTCTGAATCAGCTAAATTGCTGAAAGCCAATCATCCATCTTAAACTGGGTAACCAAACAGATGATCAGACTAGCCAAATCCTAACCTTATTTGGCATGCCCCACGTTTCTGCCATCTTGAGAAATATCAGAAATATACCCCTCTTGTTCTTGGGCAGACTACTCATCCTTTGTGAGACGTCTCTAAATCCAGTTGGAGAACCATTGTTTCCTCTATTAACCATACGGACGGACATTTTTGGCTTCTCTTGCAGCGGAAGATGCATTTATCTATTTATTTATTACGCTCATAACCTATAATCAGATCCTTATGACTAGAGCTGAAACACAGCATCCGCTTGATGTGGGAATACGAGTTCCCTGTGACTGTCAGAGTCACCACAAATCCTCAGCGTTCTTCCTCAGAGTGGAAATTAGCATAATGCAGCCCTGAACCAGGAATTGCTCCGCAGTCCTCTGACTGAAACCACCTGTCTCAGTCGCCAGTATATGCAGCACAATCTCTTCGACCAGCCACTCAATCAGGAATACTGGTATTGAGAGCCTACAGATTATTATATATATATTTTTTAATTTATAACGTGAACCTGCAGGTCAGATAAAAAATGCTACATGCCAGACTGGCATCCTGCTAGTAGCTATCTATCCCTGAATGGATGACAATAATGTTTCCAATGAACTGGCAACTCTACTAACTGAGCTGAAAAAATTAAACATGTGTTGAGGGAAACTTCAACTACCTCACTCTACTGAGCAGCCTGATAACCTCAATCACAGATGTTGAGGCAGTGCTCCCTTGGTCAATATGACCCCTATGGCCAGACAGTTCCAAGATGGTCTACCCTGAATCAGGGTAGCCAAGCTGTTCCTGCTTGGAACTTACAGAGGTTACTATGCAAGGCCCCCTGCCAATGTCTCTGCATCAACCTGATCTTCTCCAGAGACAGTGAAAGGTACTAGACAGCCCATGCTGCCAGTAAATCCAAACCCGAGCCGACAGACTGCTCCATTTCGGAGTTTTACGGAGGTTAATAAAGAGACCTTATCTGCCCGGGTTGACCTGCTTGTTGTAGCTTTTGCGATGTTCCATTGCAGACCCTGTCTGACCATATTGTCAGCCCCACTCTTGCCAAACAGCTCGTTTCCGGAGTTCAAAGCGATATTGCTGTGCAAGACATGCCTGCCAGCATTTCTGAGCCGAATGGGACAGACTACTTCTTCAGCCTACAGCCCCTTAGAGCCTTGCTGGAGGTTATTGTGCAGGTCACGCTACCAGTTACTCCCAGCCTGGTTTGACAGGCCGCTCCTTCAACCCCTTCTGCTCCTTCGGAGCCTTAGCGGAGCTCACTGAACAGGCCACGCCTGCCATAACTTCAAGCCTGCCTCGACAGGCTACTCCTGCGGCCTTCTGCCTTTTTTGAAGCCTTTTCTGGAGCTTACTATGCAGATTGCATTGCCAGTTTCTCCCAGCCTGGATCGACAGGCTGCTCCTTTGGCCACTGGACAGGTCACGCCTGCCATTACTGCAAGCCTGGTTCAATAAGCTGTTCTTGCGAGTCCAGCTAGTGACTCCTTTCCGGAGCTTCAACGGCGCTTCCTGCTCCTTGAATACAGGGTGAGAACCTGCCGGAATACAGGAGCTTTAACCACGTAGAATGGTACTCCACCCCCGCAGCAGACTTAAATTCTCCCTGCAAGTCTTCAACTTGCTACATAAGTCCTCTCTGAAGAGATACTATGCAGGCTGCACGTTACTGGCCCTGTAAAAATGAGCCATTTTGGGAATTATCTCATGCCTTATAGCATTTTGCAAAGGCAATAGCGCCAACTGTGTATTACAGAGAAGTGATAATGCAATTTTCAGCACTTCCGAGAGGTGAGACCCATCTACTGACTTGCAAAAGGCCGAAATGACTCCAGAGCGGTTTTTGGACTTGCTGACATAATTCTTTGCCTACATATCATCACTGGGATATCCCAACTGATGAAATTGACATATGGAAACATCCACAAACCTGGCACTTATCTGGACTGGCATATTTCCCGGAAACTTTTAGCCAAATCTTGCTCCAGTGAATCTCCTATCCCCAAAGGGATGGTAAATATGTGACAAGAGCCAGTAGCTCCTTTATATTATTAGATATGAAGCATATCCTCCATTAGTTCAGGGATTGGATTTCCTTATTGATATCCACATAGTTGGAGTCACATATGTAAGAATCTCCAACACTCCCCTCTTCTGAACGGGAAATATTATAACGCAACCCTGAGCCAGGTATTGCTCCCACAGGCATCTGATTGACACAGCCTGTAAATGTCTCCTGAGCTAGGAGCACATTTCCTTTTTCCATTTGATTTATTTATTCATCCATTTATTTTTTTCTTTTATATTTGTTTGTTTATTTATTTATTTTACTTAATAGACAAGTTGCGCCTGCTAGGGACTCCGAGTCCTTGCTCCCTTCTGGAGTCTCAACGGAGTTTCTTAGGGGAGGAAATAGAATGAACCCTGAACCAGGTGTTGCGTCCTCAGGCCTCTGGCTGACTCCCTTTCGGAGCTCCAATCTGTACTGGCATTGCCGGTCAGATGCTCCGAACAGCTGCCTGCTCCAATGGAGCCCCATTCTGCCACGGCAGCCGCTGCCCCAGTCAAGCCGGCAGCGCTATTTAAAAAAAAACATGCTGAGCCTCCGCGGCGTTTGCCCTATTTAAAGTCATCAGCTCCTTACAGAGCCTCCACAGCTTCCGCTGCTCCACAGCGTTCACTGACCCGGCCTTAGCAGGCAGCTGCTATTCTTAAAACGCCAGCTCTGGCGGAGCCTCCGCAGCATTTGTTGTACCGGCCACTGCTATTTTTATTCTGCCAGCTCCACGGAGTTTCCACGGCGGCAGCTGCACAAGCTGTGCCAGCTTCTCCGGGCCTGCTGCCCCTATTTTCGGAGCAGCGGCCCGTTCCTGAAAGAAAATGTTTCTCTTACCTGTCGGAGCAGTTTCGAACTGCTCCGATTCTCACGCCATGCGTCGACGAATTGATGCGCATGCGGGCTGGTGAGCTCTTCACATAGTCACTCACTTGACTTTGATATAAAATACTCCAAATGAAGCCAAAACAAAGTCTTACTGAGTTGCATCTAGACTTCCTGACTTATCTTCAATGTTCCGACCAATGAACGGGACCATGCCATATACTATCTCTACTACTCTATCTACTTCTGTTGCCACCTTCAGGGAGCTTTTTACATGGATGCCAAGATCCCTCCGCACATCAATGCTGTTAAGAGTCTTGCCATCAACCATATACCTTCCCCTTACATTCAAGCTCCCAAACTGCAACACATCACACTTGCTCGGATTAAATTCCACGTCCACATTAAATTTTATATTCACATGAAGCTCACAGAGTAAGCAGTATACATACAGTAATGGTAATACAACAATAAATACAAGGACAAGTGCTAAATAGCATTATGGTGCAAGGTTGCAGTGCAATCTAAATATCCGTGGAGATACAAAGCAATAACAAAATATATCACAAGTCAATGTTGACACTCATATTATCTTTACTGCAGACATACACATTAAGATTTCATCCAAAACTTCTACCTACAACAATATATTTCCAGTTAATTATGAAATGGAGTATTTAATCAGTGATAGAAAATGAACTGATGCGAGAAGGCAATTATAAATTAAAAATGATGCCCAAAACAGGTATGTTTAATAGACCAAAAACCATTAATGTGTCTCATATAAAAACGTTGAACTGAAAATAAAGTTCAGCAAAATAAAAATTATAAATAAAACAACATTAAAAAAGGATACTTTGCAATAATTAGATCATTTTTAACTATTTAGCTATCTATATTATAGTCTTTGATCAGTTGCTTACTAATGCATGGCAATGCAATGAAGAATGGATTGCTAAATTTTCCTCTGATTTTGGGGTGAGTATATTAGTTCAAATTATATTTGATCTCTTTGTTTAAAATCTTCACTTGTTTTGTTTTTACTTTGAAGGATTTCAAAAGACATTTTGAATGTGTCTCCATTGTATAATGTAATAATTAATCTTGATCAAAGCTCAATATACTTTTTCAATAGCTATTCCTTTACTTTTTTATGTCATTTTTATATTAACGAGGAAAAGAAATTAAGAGAATTGGGGCAGCATAGTGGTGCAGCAGTAGAGTTGTTGCCTTACAGCGCCAGACCCAGGTTTGATCCTGACGATAGGTGCTGTCTGTACAGAGTTTGTACGTTCTCCCTGTGACCATGTGGGTTTTCTCTGGGAGCTCCGGTTTCAATAGACAACAGACAATGGGTGCAGGAGTAGGCCATTTGGCCCTTCAAGCCAGCACCGCCATTCAATGTGATCATGGCTGATCATCCACAATCAGTACCCCGTTCCTGCCTTCTTTCCATATCCCTTGACTCTGCTATCTTTAAGAGCACTATCTAATGGGCCTGTCCCACTTATGTGACTTTTTAGGCGACTACAGGAGACTATGAAGTGGCCACAGGGTCGCCACATGTTCACCAGAGGTTACCGGGGAGTCGCCTTCATGGTCGTGAGTAGTTCCCGCATTCTCATAACTGGTCGCGGCTTCATTACGTTTGCCGCTAATTTTTCAACGTTGCAAAATTAGCGGCGATCAGAATTTTGACTCCATCGAGAGTAGCGAGAATTCTCGTGGCGTAGGTGCAGTGGTAGTGGGTTTCCAGGAGGTCGTAGATTGTCATAGCTTGTCGTAGGTTGTCACAGGTGCTGACCGGTGAATTTCATTGGATCATTGGGGAAAAACAACGTAAACAGAACAAGGACTTTAAGACTTTTGCCTTCCATCACAGTGAGGAGGTGCCTGTGTTCTGCGTTCATCGTGTTATTTTATTCTATGTTTTGACTACAAGGTTTACAATTACGTTCAGACTGAAAAGTCTGAATGACAATAAAGGATACTTTGACTTTGACTTTTCAGAACCAAGGATAACCGACCAGTTATGTTAATGTCTGCCGAGCTTCACAGCCGTGTATTTCTGGCTTCTTAAAAGTTGTCTCCACTCCTTCTCCCCCCCTCCCCCCTCCCTCCCCTCCCCCCCCCTCCCCACCCTCTTTTAAAGGACTTACGTGACCCTTCTCGTACACTGTGCTTTCACCGTCTGAATTACAGCGCCAACCTTCCTGTTCATCGTGGTGTGTGTCTGTATCACATTGGCTTTGCACTGTGTGAATTTTACTCAAACAGCTCTACCCCCGCTTGCCCTGTCCCCCGCCTGCATAACTGAATGGTGAAGGAAGCGATGGATGAATGTGTGTGCGTGTGTTCCACTCTGACAATCACCGTTCCAGTCGCCGTTCCAGTCGTGGTTCCAATCGCCGGTTTTTCAGCAACCTGAAAAACGCCAGGACAGTCCCACCATCCTGTGAATTAACCTTGTGAACATACGCTGCACTCCCTCAATAGCAAGAATGCTTCCTCAAATTTGTCCAAAACTGAACATAATACACCAGGTGTGGTCTCACTAGGACCCTGCACAACTGCAGAAGGACCTCTTTGCTCCTATATTCAACTACTCTTGTTATGAAGGTCAACATGCCATTCACTTTCTTCACTGCCTGCTGTACCTGGATGCTTACTTTCAGTGGCTGATGAACAAGGACATCCAGATCCCGTTGTACTTCCCCTTTTCCCAACTTGACACCATTTAGATAATAATTAGCCTTCCTGTTTTGCGACCAAAGTGAATAGCCTCACATTTATCCACATTAAACTGCATCTGCCATGCATCTGCCCACTTACCCAACCTGTCCAAGTCTACCTGCATCCTCATAGCATCCTCCTCACAGTTCACACTGACATCCAGCTTTGTGTCATCTGCAAATTTGCTAATGTTACTTTTAATCCCTTCGTCTAAATCATTAATATATATTGTAAATACTGCGGTCCCAGCACCGAGCCTTGTGGTACCCCACTAGTCTCTGCCTGCCATTCTGAAGGACCCGTTAATCCCTACTCTTTGTTTCCTATCTGCCAATCAATTTTCTATCCACGTCAGCACCCGACCCCCAATACCATGTGCTCTAATATTGCCCACTAATCTCCTATGTGGGACCTTATCAAATGATTTCTGAAAGTCCAGGTACACTACATCCACTGGCTCTCCCTTGTCCATTTTCCTAGTTACATCCTCAAAGAAATTCCAGAAGATTAGTCAAGCATGATTTCCCCATCGTAAATCCATGCTGACTCGGACTGATCCTGCTGCTGCTATCCAAATGTGCCGCTATTTCATCTTTTATGATTGACTCCAACATCTTCCCCACCAACGATGTCAGGCTAACTGATCTATAATTCCCTGTTTTTCGTATTTCATAAAAAGTGGGATAACATTAGCTACCCTCCAATCCACAGGAACTGATCCTGAATCTATAGAACATTGGAAAATGATCACCAATGCGTCCACGATTTCTAGCGCCACTTCCTTAAGTACCCTGGGAAGCTTTTATTATCCTGCTTTATATTCTTGGCTAGCTTACCTTCATACCTCATCTTTTCTCCCCATATTGCCGACGCCGCTCAGGGCTGCCTACAGACCGTGGCTTCAGGCTGCCGCGGGCCAGCGAAACGAAGCGCTCCCATCCGGCGACCCCCAGCGAGGGCTTGCTCGTTCCCCGCCAAGTGTCCACGCTGCACCTACCGCTGAAATCCCGGGCGCGTCTCTGGGAAAGGCCGCGCCGATCCTTGTTGTTAGGCCACGGGGGAGGCGACATGGAAAAAGTCGCCTCTCCATGGCGGAGGCAGCCAAAACGGTTTCCCCCTTTCCCCCCCCCACAGCACCCCCCCGCACAAGACACACCAATAAACATTTAAACAGTACATTAAAACATACTAAAAACAAAAAAAAAGTAGAAAAAAGACGGACAGTTGCTGACAGGGCTGCCGGCTTTCAGCGCCCCCACCGAACCAGGGGCACAATTTTAAGAATAAGGGGTAGGCCATTTAAAACTGAGATGAGGAAATACTTTTTCACACAGAGAGTTGTGAATTTGTGGAATTCTCTGCGTCAGAAATAGTGGAGACCGATTCTAACTCAAAAGAAAGTTAGAAAGAGCTCTTAGGGCTAACGGAATCAAGGGGTATGGGCAGAAGGCAGGAACGGGATACTGATTGTGGATGTTCAGCCATGATCACATTGAATGTCCTACTTACTGCACCTATTGTCTATGTATCTATGTGAGATTCGCCACTTCATAACTTGCTCAGTTAATCAGCATCCGTCAGGCTCACCACTTGCACACACTGAATAATGCAGAGCCCATGTACTTCCACTGTTAATGCAAAGTATTTCAATTTAATTATTGTCAATAATTATCTACAGCTGGAATATCAATCCTTCATATTTTTAAAAAACTCAAAGAATCTGACACTTGCAATACAAAGGCAGTTATTCAACCATGATTACAGTTATTCTATGTCTATGTCTACGTTTAACCCATGAAATCCACACCCACCAAACAACCATTATTCAGGCACACATTCTTCTCTCCAGAGATGCTGTTACTCCAGCATTTTGTGCCTATTATTCAGCCTAGTTCTGATTACCAGTTCTATGAGAGAGAGTGGTGAGTCTCTGGAACTCTCTGCCACAGAGGGTAGTTGAGGCCAGTTCATTGGCTATATTTAAGAATGAGTTGGATGTGGCCCTTGTGGCTAAGGGGATCAGAGGGTATGGAGAGAAGGCAGGTACGGGATACTGAGTTGGATGATCAGCCATGATCATATTGAATGGCGGTGCAGGCTCGAAGGGCTGAATGGCCTACTCCTGCACCTAATTTCTATGTTTCTATGTTTCTATGTTTATCAACGAGGTTTCACCTCTCATCAAATGTCCTACGTTTCCCTCTAACCTTTCTCCCAACTATTAATATGCCATAAGTCATTTCAAAAGTTCTGGCAAACATTTGCTCTTATAAACACAAGGAACTGCAGATGCCGGTATTCAAAAAGGACTCAAAGTGCTGAAAAAAGTCCCCCAGAGATGTTGCCTGACTTCCAATGTAATGTTGATATGCTTGTGATCCTTTTTCTACTGGAGCTTTCTTATGGAGCAGCTCCAAAGACGTACAGGTTTGTGGGTTAATTGGCTTCTGTAAAGTGTAAATTGTCCCTGCGTGTAGGATAGTGCTAGGGTACGGTGTGATTGCTGGCTGCCATGGACTCGTTGGCCCAAACCATTGTATCTTAAAGTCTAATGTCAGTCAAGGGGTTCATTTACTTGATATATTGTGTTCCCCTGACTGCAACATTGCCTGAACAAATTCAAGATTAGCATCTTGCTCAGGTTATTTCTTCACATTTCAAGCCTTCCTTTTCAGTGACATTTTTAGCAGCTCCAGGAGGCACGGCTGGATTTAATTTTATGCAAGATATAAGTGTTCTAAAATCTGGTGTAGCTAGTAACCACTGAGGAAAAAAACCAATCCAGACTAGCACAGTGTTAACCATAACTTAAGAGCCATAGAGAACCTTGCAGGAATTATCAGCTGCAAGTTCTAGATGGATTTCTGTTGCCTGGAGTGTTCTGCACTGCATTCAGTCACATTAATCATTGCATGCTACATAACAACTGATCATTGCATGGTAACAGCAGTAGGAAGAGGAGCAGAAGCGGAAGAGAGAGATATTTGATCGCAGGATGACCGGAATGGGGGTGATGACTACAATGGGACTTTGTGGCCAGTTGCAGATGGGATAGTTAAATGGTGCCTCTTGCATAAGGATCCAGTGGGCTGTTCTGTGCACTGTATTCTGTGTTCAGTCCATAGTGTACTGACCAGGGGGATTATTCTTATTACGGAGATAGTCTTGCTGAGCTAAATGCAAAAATCGTATTTCACTGTACATGGTACACATGATAATAAAGAAACTATTGAAACCATTGAACTCCAACCGAGAGCAGATACCTGTGGGCATGCCTGGTAACCCTGAAGTTGACTTAACAGAATGTTAAGTAGCAAGTTACCACCAAATCAATAATTACAGGCTGGTGATTACCAGGTACATAGGACAGATGTTTCAGCTTTCCACAACATTGCTAGTACCCATGCCCTCAACAGGCTCCTGTTGTTCACCAGATACCAAAAAATTACTCAAATCATGCATAACTCTTTGGGAGCCAGATATATTGCTTTTAACATAGCACAGTACAACAGACAGGTCCACAATATCTGTGCAGAACATTGTGCAAAATTAAGTTATCCTCATTTGCTTGCACATGATTGACACCCCTCCATTCCCTGCATACCCATTTGCTTATCTAAAAGCCCCTTACATGCCATTATTGTGAATGCTTCCACCATCACCCTTGGGAGCATATTCTAACGCATCCACCACTTTCTGAGTACGAACAATGGAGGACCCGCTGTGAGTGGGGGGGGGGGAGGAGAACAATAGACAACAGGGAGGGATGGCGAATAAAGGACAAAGGGATACTCGGTGTGGGGGAACCGCTGGGGGGGAAGAGAACAAAAGAGCCGACTTGCTTTGTAACTTTGTCAGCGCCGTAGGAGGCCACTATTTGTGTACATTGGTTATACAAGCAAAGAATTTCACTGTGCCTTGGCACATGTGATAATAACGTTTTCCATTCCATTCCAAATACTTGCAACACTCTTCTTCTTCTCCTTCTCCTTCTCCTTCTCCTTCTCCTTCTCCTTCTCCTTCTCCTTCTCCTTCTCCTTCTCCTTCTCCTTCTCCTTCTCCTTCTCCTTTTCCTTCTCCTTTTCCTTCTCCTTTTCCTTCTCCTTTTCCTTCTCCTTTTCCTTCTCCTTTTCCTTCTCCTTTTCCTTCTCCTTCTCCTTCTCCTTTCCTTTTCCTTTTCCTTTTCCTTTTCCTTTTCCTTCTCCTTCTCCTTCTCCTTCTCCTTCTCCTTCTCCTTCTCCTTCTCCTTCTTCTCCTAAAGTTGTAGGACAACTTGTTCTATTTGATCTTATTTGATTGTGCACGCCAGGTTGATTGCATTCATGGAAACAGGGCGGACCACGTGAAGGTTGCAATCTCCCACCCCATTTCTCCTTTAAATGTTGCCTATCTCACCAGAAAGCTATGCCTTCCAGTCTTGATATTCCACCCTGCGACAATGATTCTGAACATCTATCCTATTTATGCCTCTTATAATTGTATATACTTTCCTCCATGTCTCCCTTCAGCCTCCAATGTTCCAGAAAGAACAAACTAAATTCGTGCAAACTCTCATTGGAGGTAATATACTCTAATCTAGGGAATTTGTGGGGCTAAACACTACTTTGTTAAGCAGTCCTACCATCTTCAAGGTTCAAGACAAGATTGGAGGATAAGTTCACCAAAGATCCAAAGACATTGAAGTGTGTTTCTTTTTATGAGGAGCATGAATACCCATGAAACATTCTAACTGTTTGTGCAGTCCAACATCAATGCCAGAGCTGTAACGTCTATCATTTTCCAACCGGATGACAACAATTTGTGAACGGAGACACAAGAGACTGTAGATGTTGGAAACTTGATTAAAATAAAACTGCTGGAGGAACTCAGTGGGTCAGTCAGTGCCCGTGAAAGGAAAGGGACAGATGGTGTTTTGAGTTAGGACCCTTCTTCATACAAGCCCTACCCATCCCCTTTCTTGTCCCACCCATTTGCCTCACTTTATAACAGTCATCTCTCCTCATTCCCATCTGTCTGGAAATGCCTTGCACAGATGCTGTCTGACCCTCTGAGTTCCTCCAGCACTTGGTTTCTTTGATCACAAAGTGAACATCCGACTATTACCATCCAGAAAGATTTGAATAGCTTTTGCTTGAATAGATCAACACTTGGAAGGTGGATTAACTCAGAAATAGGTCTCCCTTTTTCCTCAGTGCTTACTCATCCACTATGATAGATCTGTCCCATAACACCAATGTCAGAGTTACTTCCCCATGGCACTGCATCAATTCAGAGGAGTGGCTCTCACGATCCTGGCTTTGCAGCTGCTATCAGGCAACTGAACCGCAACCAGAGAGCAGTCCTAAACTATTATCTACCTCCTCAGGGACCCTCGGACTATCTTTGATCAGACTTCACTGGCGTTACCTTGCACTAAATGTGATTCACCTATCATGTATGAATGGCTTGATTATAATCATGTAATATTTTTCCGCTGGCTGAAAGCACACAACAAAAACAAAAGCTTTTCACTGTACCTCGGTACACGTGACAATAAACTAAACTGAACTCAACTGGCTCTCACTATCCTGGCTGGTCATTAGGAATGACTACCCCACCAGTGGCACTCCTCACTCAACAATTGGGGACTCAAGAGGCTGCAGATGCTGGAATCTTGAGCAAAAGCCAAACTGCAGGAGGAACTCAGTGGGTCAGCGAGCATCTGCGGAGGGAAATGGATAGACGACCTTTTAGGTCAGTTCCCTTCTTCAGACTGATAGAGTAAATAGAAGATAACTGGTAGAAGGAGGGGAGTAATGAGTCGATGCAGGTGAGGAAGATTGACAGATGAGCCAGGTGGGGATGGGGGTATCAGGGGTGAGATACTAAACAAAGCCAGGGTTCATAAGGTCATAAGGTCTAAGGGATAGGAGTAGAATTAGGCCATCAAGTCTACTCTGCCATTCAATCATGGCTGATCTATCTCTCCCTCCTAACCCCATTTTCCTGCCTGCTCCCAATAACCTCTGACGCCTGTACTACTCAAGAATCTTTCTATCTCTGCCTTACAAATATCCACTGACGGTCTCCACAGCCTTCTGTGGCAGAATTCCACAGATTTACCACCCTCTGACTAAAGACATTTCTCCTCGTCTCCTTCCTAAATGATCGTCCTCCGACTAGTGGAAACATCCTCTTCACATCCACTCTATCCAAGCCTTTCAATATTCTGTATGTTTCAATGAGGTTGATTGATGGAGAAGGTAAACAGGTACAAATGGTGGAATCTGATAAGGAAAGTAGTTTCCCACAGGTTCCTCTTTTAACATTTAAGATCTGCCAGATCCTATGTTTTTTTTGCATGTCTTAAAGAAGTCATCTTTAAGTAAGCTCATCCATGGAAACATGTGTATGGTTTCAATTTTATAGCAGATGACATAAAAATAAGAAAATGATTGATGACACTATGTCTAGATTCCCAAGGAAGAACATTGCAGAGTAAGGAACTAATACACCAAAATGCTTGGCTGTATAAATCACAGGAAATGGAATAGTCAGATAGTCAAAATAAGGACATTGTGCATAAAAGTCAAAACTGTTCACCCTGATATACGATCTGTGTTGTGTTAAAGTATTTTATGTAGCACTCTCATCTTAAGTTCATTAAAATTTGAACAAGAAGAATATTTTAAATGGCATGTTTAACACTCATTAATAGCATAATTCAAAACAAATTAACAGCCACAAATTCTCTGTTCAGCGAGGAGGAAGAGGTCAGCATTCGCCTTGATTAATTTCTTCATAAGACTTAACGCAGCTTGCAAAATCAGAGCAATTTGTATTCCAGCGAACCAGAAAGATTGATCCAGTGTCAGGTTTGGATAAGGTGGTAAATGTTATGTGAAAGATTTATCTCTTTTGAAAAATATAATGTACGAAAAGTGTTAGTTTAATTGCAGTTTTTGTTATACAATTGTTCATTCTAACCGAAGGCACTTTAACTGATCCTTCAAAACAGTGACATGAACTTCAATTTCCATTCTTGCCGTTTGTTTCCAAGGTTTCTGTGCAATGTCAGTTGTCAAGTATAAAATTCTAATTTATAAATATTTTGAAAATAGCCTTGTAATATATTCTACTCACTCTTGAACTCTATGCAGAATGCATAACTGGGAAATAAGATTAATTTCCAAACATCACATACCTTACAATAAAAGCTTTACATTTCAATGGTTGTGAATCCTTCTTTATAGATCTAAAATGACCTAGATTGTAGTAGGTCATTTGCCATTTTCTTTTGTAAAGATTTGCTTTTAAAATGCCCATCGATTTTAAGAGTATAATAAAGGAATTACTCACAAGGGGAAAGTCTTCGATTACTGCATATACTACTACATGAATCTAAACACTTCTCTGTTTTCAGATAATTACCTTGGAAGCAAGTTTTGATTCAATGGTTTGTTTATTTATTCAGTTTTTAGTATGTGGGCATCACTAACGTTATTATTTCTCCCAAGCTGCCTTTAAGAAGGCGGTGATAAGTCAGTGCTGTCATCCTTATGCTTAATTTATTCCTCCAGTGTGATGCCTTCCAGGAACTAGACCCTTTGTCAGCGAGAGGCATGTATTTTTGAAAGTCAGGATGGTGCATACCTTTGAGAGAGCTTGCATTCTGCTTTGGCTGCACGCCTTGTCCTTCATGGTGGCAGAGCTCACATGGTAGTCACTGCAGGCCAGTGAAAGAGAAAATAGTAAGATTAAACGAGAATTTACCAGTTTGAAGTTACGATGAGGGATTACGTGAAGAAGCCCGCCAGCCCACATGCGTGTCAACCTTCAAAACAGCGGTGTGAAATCGCAGATAACAGTTGTTAAACTGAATATAGGAAGATTCGAGAAACTAGAACTACCAGCTGACCTTTATGAGAGAGGGTTGGGAGCAGAGGGCACGTAATCCCTCATCGTAACTCCTCATAAAATAAAGATCAAACTTCAAACTGGTAAGTTCTCATTTAATCTTACTTTTTTACTTCGGAGTCACATGAGTGACTACGTGAAGATTTCAAAGCTCTGTGATTTCATTCCGTGAACACGTGTCCCTGCGTCACACACTGCATCAGTTGACCAAGGATGAGTGAAAATTAATAATGTATTCAGACATGACATAGATTTAAAACATGTTGATGCTTTTTTAATGAACAAATGATAACAATAGTGACCCCTCTCATCCAGGAGGAAACTATAAAACAGAACCTAAAATAGAGTTAGCAAATACCCCCGGTCTGGCAATGGGTTTGTTATAAAAATGTTTGGAAGTTCGCTCATCTGACCATCCTGCAGCTGCTAGGATATGATCCAGCAGAACGTCCATAACCCTCGCTGCTGATGCTGTTGCAGCCCAGGTGGATTTGAAAACATCAATATCCACTCCTGCACAAGCCAGAACCCCTTTTAACCACCTGGGGATGGTCTGTACTGATACCTTCTTATGAGGTTTTTTTGTAACTAACAAACATTGCTAGTTCAGAGCCTCTAAGGCTCTTGGTGGCCTTAATGCACTGTTGTAGATGTGGGACCACACACAACCAAAGGTCCATGGGGTATGCCATGAAAACTAGTTTGAGACCGGACGCCCCTGATCTACTCTGCTTGACTAAATCATAAACATTAAATGTTATATTTTTTGCAGATGTAACCATCCTGTCCAGTCGCAGCTTATGCAACGACTGGACCAGTTGCGCTGAAACCAGCGCCATGAGCATAACCACTTTGTAAGTGAGTTTGACCAAGGATAGAGATGTAGCTGGAGCACACCGGTGAAGCAGCGTCAGCACCACGTTAACATCCCATATCTCCGAGTACCTGGGCCTGGGGGGATTTGAGTTGAAGATACCCTTCATAAACCTGGATATCAATGGGTGAGACCCGAGTGGTGTCCCGATCCCAGCAACAAGTATGACGACAAGGCACTTCTGGCACCATTTATGGCACCATAACTCAATCCCTCATCAAAAATATAGTTTTTAGAGGAATTCCAACACATCTGTTATACGTGCCGTGTCATGCGATATGTTGGACTGTAACAGAACACTTCCCATTTCTTGATATAGGAAATGTACTGTTTCTTGGTACTATTTCTCCAGGCTGCAGTGATCACGTCCACCATACGATCTGACAGTCCGAGCCCCAGGAAAGGTCTTCTCAGAGTCTGCAAACCAACAAATTGATTTCTGCATTTTGGAATGGCCATACAAGGCTCTGATATCATTCCCAGTATCAGTGGGAACCATGATAGGCTGCGTAGGCCAATCAGGCACTACCAAAATGCCTGACGCGGAGTCTTGCTGGATTTTTTGCAAGCACCGACTGATGAGGGAATGCCTAGAAGAATATTCCTCCGCAGTGTAGCGAGAATGTATCCATCGCCACTGCCCCTGGGTCTGGCTCCCATGCTGTCCGGTGTTCCATACCGAGGAACAATGTCGTTAAACACTTTATGATCCAACATCCATTCTGTGTTGTCATTAATTTCCGTGACCTGGTGTCTGCCACCATATTAAGCCTTCCAGGCAAGTAGGTAGTAGGTAGCTGAAATCAAAATGGTTCTTGCAATACACCAGTGCACAATAGGGTTAGCCAAATTATCACAGGATACTGACTTGATTCCACCCATGTGATTAATATATTCCACCGCTGTAGTGTTGTCAATCTGTAGTTGAACATGCAGATGAAGCATATTCCCACAATAAGCCCATAGAGTGCTCCCAGCAACTCTAAGCAGTTAATAGCATGTAACTGAAGAATTGATGACTCATGCACATTCCATCTGCCACCACAGCGAGAGATGGTATTAGTAGCTCCCCATCCTAGAGCACTAGCATCAGTTTGTAAATATAACTGAAGGTTTGTTGACCAAAATTTTACTGGAGCAATGCCGAATATTGGTCATCCACCATTGTAACTCAGAAATGGCTTCAGCTGGCAATCGCATAGGTCTGTTAAAGTGACCTGCATGGTATTTGAGTGCCTGCTCCTTTGCACGTTGTAAATTTTGATAATGCAAAGGCCCAAACTGTGCAGCTGGAGAGCAGCCACTAATTTGCCAATTATACTGGCTACTTGTCGAATAGAAGGTTGCTCCTTAACAATAAAATTGTTACAGGCTTCTATTAAATCAAATCTCTTGCCCGAAGGCAGAGTCACAGACATGTGAATAGAGTTAATGGTAAATCCCAAATAATCAATAACTCTAGATGGTATCAACTTGGATTTAACTGGATGGATGAGAAACCCCAAACTCTACAACATGAGTTTAGTGGCTGAAACAGCTAAATTAGCTAATTTCAGGGTTTTTCCTATGATTAGGATATCATCCAAGTATGCCACCCCAATATGATTTTGAGCTTGAAGTAGCCCAAGTACTGATTTCAATAATTTTGTAAATAATCTGGGGCCTGAAGTTAACCCATTAGGCAACGCTTTAAACGACCACAGTTGCCCTATCCAGCTAAAGTTCAAACATCACCGGTGATCCCAGTGAATGAGTACCGAATAATATGCATCCTTGAGATAAGTGCATGCCATATAACATCCATTGGAAACCAGTAGTTTGGCAGTAACAAAGTTTTCCATTTTTAAATGTCTATACTGCTCAAAGGAGTTAGGTTGAGTCAAATCAAGGATGATTCGGCATCCTCTATCCTTCTTTTGCCTTGTAAATATATTAGAACAAATTGGTGAGGGTCATGACTCGACTTCTCAATTACCCCTTTTGTGTATTGAATTTCAGCTTGTACATCCAAACCTACCTGTTGCAAATGACAAATGTCCAGTTTGGTGTATTCTGTGTGGGTGGAAAACGAATTGGGAAGGAATTCGATTTGGAACCCTTGTGTACTGAGCAGTATAAACGGATCTAATGTTATCCAACGCCATTCATTCAAAACAAGTGTAATCTCCCACCAACTTGTAACTGATCCACACACCTTATGTTCCGGAAAGAACCAGACCCACCCACCTCCATGGTTGCTGGTGGATGTATGGTTTCTATTTCCGACCCCGAGGTTTGGGGGGGTGGGGCTGATGGAGTGCGCGAACTGCGCATCTTCGACGAGGGCCAGCTTGGGCCTTGGCCTAAAAAAGACCTGCCCAGAGTGTTCGGCCTTCAAGCTGCCACCAGCTTCAGCGAACCGCTTGCTGCTGATGGAAGTGTAGGGGCGCTGCCACCGTAATAATGAAGCTCATTACCGTAATAATGAAGCTTTGCTCATCGATGGAGCGTTTGCCAGCCTGATGGCTTTTGCTTCTTCATCCAGGTCCTTGACCTGCTTCGGCAGATCTTCTCTGACCAAAAAATTCGGCGGCTGTGCATTGCTGGCCATGCACAGTCCTGCAAACTTGGGGTTCAGGGCAGGTCGGATGGCATTTTTACGAAAACAGTTAATTTCAAAATGTGCGTTACACGTTAAATGCCAGGGCATCTTGTTGCACAGCAGACAAGGAACCCCCATCCGCAGACCTGGCGAAGGCCATGATGCCTAAAGCCATCAGGATTCTCTGGAGCTTCATCTCCTGGGCTTTGTTGCCCCCTCCGATGTAACCCCAGATGGAGCTGGCACATTTAGTGAAGCACAATAAGCAGGTGTGTGGTACTTCATAGATGTTTTCCACTATTACCTGCTCCTGGAGCAGGTGCAATGCGAGGTAATTACTGCTTGTAGCTAATTCCTCACCCAGCGGCTCCCCTACTTGCGAGGGTATCGCAACTTTGATGCCATAGCAGGCAATTCTGCTTCACGCATCTCGTGCATCCTGATATGCACGCTGGACATAACTCTGAACTCATATACTTCCGAGTTTGGAATCAGTCATCCACTGACCCCTGGCACTCCACTCCACAGTGAGGGAGATTTGTAAGCAGCCCTGAAACAGGTGCTGCCCCAGGCCCCCGAGGAGACCTGTGCTGATATGGCCCTGATTCATGGACCATAACGAGGACGTTATCCATGCTCCATCTTGGTTAAACGCCCGAGGACGTACCCATGTTTGTCGAAGGGGAACCCTCCTGGCCTGACTCGTCCCAGTTCAGGTCTCTCAGACTCCGTTTGGCTGCACATCCTTCAGGGGCTGCCAAAGTTTGGAGGCGCTGACTGCACTGTCAGCGACTCCGGTAGCGAACCCGACAGCCGTCAGCTACCCGCACTTCCGCGGTCTCCATAGCCGGTTTTCCCCGCGGCCTGTCCGGATTTTCATATCCAGCAGGAACTCTGTAAAAGAGATTCCTGCAACCAAAAAATACACCTGAGAATAAGTTCAAAACTTACCTGCAGGGTTTGAAACTTACCGCTGGAGGAGCGACGCGCCTGCCAGCCAGTCATGCGCCATGCGTTAGACGTAATTGACGCGCATGCAGGCTGGCGGGCTTCTTCACGTAGTCTCTCACATGACTCCGAAGTAAAATGAATGTTCAGAGTGGTGAACTGGACACCAATCAAAGTCTTCATTTACTTATCATTATGCCACCGCTATTTGATTCAGTTAGCAATAGCAACAGTAACCCCTGGTTCAGAATTTGAATCCGACAAAATATGGTGAGCACAGTGGCACAGCGGTAGAGTTGCTGCCTAACAGTGCTAGAGACACGGGTTCGATCCTGACTACAGGTGCTGTCTGTATGGATTTTTACATTGTCCCTGTGACCCTGTGAGATTTTTCTGCGTGCTCCGGTTTCCTCCCACATTCCAGGTTATTAGGTTAATTGGCTTCTGTAATTATTTCTAGTGAGTAGGAAAGAACAAGTAAATGGGTGATTGATTTTTTTAAAGAAGGAACTGCAGATGCTGGAGAATCGAGGGTACACAAAAAGCTGGAGAAACTCAGCGGGTGCAGCAGCATCTAAGGAGCGAAGGAGATAGGCGACGTTTCGGGTCGAGACCCTTCTTCAGACTGGTCAGGGATCAGGGAAACGAGAGATATAGACGGTGATGTGGAGAGATAAGGAACAATGAGTGAAAGATATGCAAAAAAGTATCGGTGATAAAGGGAACAAGCCATTGTAAGCTGTTTGTGGTGTGAAAATGAGAAGCTGGTGCTGTCTGGGTGGGGGAGGGAGATAGAGATAGAGGGAATGTCAGGGCCCAAGGGCTGAGGGAGAGGTGGGAAGGGGAGGAGACAGCAAGGGTTAACAGAATTGAGAACATTCAATATTCAAGCCCAAAGGATGCAGACTCCCCAAGCGGAATATGAGGTGCTGTTTGATGGTCGGCACAGATTTGGTGGGCTGAAAGATCTATTTCCTTGCTGTATTTTTAAAACTAAAAACTAAAAACTAAAACTAAATACCAGCTGAAATAAAAATGCTGAACACACTTGCCGAACATACCAGTTCATGGGTTCACATTAAATGTGCAATACAATAAAGCATCCTTAGTGTTTCGCAAAAAGGTATTAATAATTGAATACAAAATCACTAGGCTGCAATAAAATAGTTGACCAAAAAACAGTGCACTGACCAGTTTAAGATCCAACATTGCAAAGAGTAGGGAATTCTCATGGTTCCATGCTTGGGTAACAGAAAACATGAAGCAACAGTAACACAGTGAAAATCATTAATTATGAAAAGCGAAAGAAAAACAGACACTTCAGGTCAATCGCCCTTCACAGTTTTCTTTCGTAAAAACGGATGGAGTACAAAAATTTGTTGGTTTACTAATGAAAGTTCGCTAACCTCTATTATGAATGGATCAGAGTGCTAGAACACAGGCAATGTTGGCAAATATTATAAAGGTACAAAAAGGAGTAATTAATTGATTGGAAAAAGTACTGAAAGTTTATGATGGAAAAATATCAAATAAACTATTTAATAATAATATAAATACCAAGGAAATACTAGTTTGACCACAACGTGGTGGCACAGTGGTAGAGTTACTGGCTTACAGCTCCAGAGAGCCGGGTTCGATCCTGACTATGGGTGCTGGCTGTACGGAGTGTGTATGCTGTAGATTCTCCCCATGACCTGTGTGGGTTTTCTCCCATAGCTCCGGTTTCCTCCCACACTCCAAAGACGTACAAGTCCACAGCCCCGCGGTGGGGCTCAAAGTCAGTCTCGAGCAAGGCCTCCAGCTCCATGATGTTAGGTTGCAGAGCACCCAGAGATACGATCCAGAAAATAATCGCATCTCCGGCAAGGTAAGAGAATGAAAAAAAGTGTCCCCCGATCCCCTCCCCCACCCCAAAAAGCCTTTGGCAAGGTCACACACAAGAGATTAGTGTGCAAAATTAGAGCACATGATATTGGAGGTAGGGTATTGGCATGGATAGAGAACTAGTTGGCAGACCCGAAGTAAAGAGTAGGAATTAACAAGTCCTTTTCAGAATGGCAGGCGGTGACTAGTGGGGTGCCCCAAGGCTCAGTGCTGGCACCCCAGTTATCTTATATTACTAAAAGTCTGATCTTGACCACTTCCTGTTGTTCTGCTATTGATTTTAGAAACAATGCTGCCACTTATGGCTGTGATATTTGGCCATCTTACCCAGAGCCACCCTCCGCTGTGCAGGACAAGAGGATTTTTCAAATCGATGAAAAATAAAAGAGTTATTAGTGTTTAAAAAATGTTAAGATTTTCTCTCCTGAAGGCCACGCCCCTTCCTGAGGGACTATAAAACCCAGAAGTGTTGAGTGCCTCAGTCAGTCTCTGCAAGATGGGGGAGCGAGAGAGTCACATCTCTCTGTCTGAGCTGTGAATAACACTGAACACATGTCTACTAAACTGTGAGTGTAGTTTTACTGACCTTGAGTGCCCTTAATGTGATTTGAAAATGAAAATGGGGTTGGTTTGAAATAAAGCACAGCAAATGGTTGGTGGTGGTTGGTTTGAAATAAAGTACAGCAAATGGTTGGTGGTGGTTGGTTTGAAATAAAGCACAGCGATTAAAAGTCAAAACTTGACAACTTCCTGTTTGCACTGTATATTGATTTTAGATAAAACACTACCACTTACGGCTGTGATATTTGGCCACTTACTCAGTCCCCCTCTGCTCATCAGGTGCAGAGGATTCTTCCCATCAATGAAAAATAAAAGTGTTATTAGTGTTTAAAAATGTTGAGAATCTCTCTCCTGTCAATCACGCAATGAAGGCCATGCCCCTTCTAGTGGGAGGGGGGAGGGATTATAAAACCCGGAAGTGTGGGTGTGGCTCAGTCTCTGCAAGATTGGGGAGGGACAGCTCACAACTGTGTCTGAGCTGTGAATCAACTGAACAAACTGAATGTCTACTGAACGGTGAGTGGGGTGTTTTTTGTGCTGTGTTTTGTGGTGTTCTGTTATGGTTTTATGGTGGTTTCACCCTGTTTGAAATGGTAGGGAACTGCATTTGAATGTGGTGGCCTTGCACCCTGTTTGAAGTGGTATGCAACTGCATTTGATTCGGTGGCCTTGCACCCTGCTTGAAGTGGTATGAAACTGCACTTGAATTTGGTGGCCTTGCACCCTGCTTGAAATGGTAGGAAACTGCACCTGAATTTGGTGGCCTTGTACCCTGCTTGAAGTTGTATAAAACTGCACTTGAATTTGATGTCCTTGCACCCTGCTTGAAGTGGTAAGAAACTGCACTTGAATTTGGTGGTCTTGCACCCTGCTTGTAATGGTAGGAAACTGCATTTGAATTTGGTGGCCTTGCACCAAATTCCATACTATGTCCATATTAGCCCTCTGGAAACCAGTCCCTTCAGCCCACAACACCCTTTCTAGCGCTCCAGAATGCTCCAAATGTAGATGGTTCCCTTAAAATATATATAACAAAAAATTAATCACTCTACTCGCTTAGAGGCCCTAGAAAACCCAAATCATTTAAAAATCATACACGTTCCATTACATTTTATTTTTATTCTGTTTGCATTGGCTTCACTTTTTATTTAAACTCTAACCAACTTTGTAGCTAACTAACTTTAGAGATATACTTTGTTTTTCCCTGCACAATGAGTATTCCTTTGTTGGCAGCTGCTTTCAGCTTTGATAGCACTGAGGCTTACATGGAACATGGACCTGTGGTGCTCTGTAAATACAAAGCATCCACTCACACTGATCTGGAGCACAGCCAGGTTATTTACCGAAAAATGCGCACAAATACAGAACAGAATTTCCTTGAGGGTTTCCAACTCCGATAACAAACAGCAATGCAGGGAAATGCTCAATGTGAGAAATCACCACAGGCAGGCCCTGGGGCAGTGTAAAGGTCACAATGCCTAAAGCAAGTCCAAATCAACTAGACCAAACAATTAAAAGACTTATTTCTTCTTTAACATGTCCACAATGCCAACAAAAACAAAATAATCTGCGCAGGAATATAAAACTCACCATAACAGACTTAAATGGGTCTCCATTTCCTCCAAGGTGGTTAAAACTACTAATGGCCCTGTCCCACGGTATGAGCATTCCAAGAGCTCTCCCGAGTTTAAAAAAAAAATCAAACTCGTGGTAAGCATGGAGAATGAACATAGCGGGTACGTCGGAGCTCGGGGACGTCTCTTAGCGGTTCGTAACACTAACGGTAGGTACTCAGGAAGACTCGCTAATGACAGGTAATCTCGGGAATACTCGTGAAGATTTTTCAACATGTTGAAAAATGTCCACGAGAGCCCTGATGCTGGAGTAACTCAGCGAAACAAGCAGCATCTCTGGAGAGAAGGAATGGGTGATGTTTCTTCATCTGTCCCGAATCTCCTTCACCCTTCCTTTAACTTCTCTGAATTGCTCTCACATTGATAAATTCATACCTCTCAAAAACCAAGAGGTCATCAATGCGTGGAGCTGCAGGAGAAGGTGGTGTTCATAAGGCTTTTAGCTGGACACATGGATATGCAGGACATTGAGGGTTATAGATCATGTGTAGCAGATGAGATCAGTTTAGCTTGGCATCATATTTGGCACAGACATTGTGGGGTAAAGAACCTGTTCCTGCGGTGTACCATTCTAAATTCCATGCATTGGGTGCAATTTTGTGCTTGAATTATTTATTTTTCTTGCACTCTGAAATCTGTTAACAATTATGACATCAAATTATCATTGGGTCCTAAAGATAACGGTAACAGTTAAATCCAGTTATCAGACAGGCGCAAACAAATTTATTTACTGCAGTGACACCCAGTGGCCAAAGAGGTCCAGCAGAAATACAGGAACACCACGCGGAACAGCAGGTGCTGTAATCTTCAGCAAAAAATAATCTGCTGGAGGATCTCATTGGGTCAGGCAGCATCCATGGAGGCAAAGGAATAGTTGACATTTTGTGTCTTAATCCGAAATATCAATTGCCCCTTTATCTTCACAGGTGCTGTCTGACCAGTGAATTCCTTCAGTAATAATAATACATGCCATTTTAATTTCCAATGAATGAATACAACAAAACAAAGATATTTAAACTGTATATTTGATACATGTAAAATGTACACACATTTTGTAACTTTAAGAATTGAGTGTGTTTAATGTGGAATGACGAATGTAATCAACCATTCGAGCCATAGAGTGATACAGTGTGGAAACAGGCCCTTCGGCCCAATTTACCCAAACCGGCCAACAATGTCCCAGCTACACTTGGTCCCATCATCCTGGGCTTGGTCCATATCCCTCCAAACCTGTCCTATTCATGTACCTGTCCAACTGTTTCTTAAATGTTGGGGTAGTTCCAGCCTCAACTAGCTCCACTGGCAGCTTGTTCCATTCATCTCAGATTCCTGTTAAATCATTTCCCCTTCACCTTAAACCTATGTCCTCTGGTCCTCGATACACTTATGTTAATGTTAGTTTCACTTCAAACAGACAAAAACGCAATAAAATTAGTAATCAAGTAGTAAAATCTTTATTTGGCCAGGTGGGTGTGGCAGCAAATTCTTACAGTATGTTATATACAGACATTAGGTGCACTCTATCCCCACACAAAGGGGTAATGTTTAATCAGATATATTTATACCCCACTAATAGTAAGATTAAATGAGAACTTACCAGTTTGAAGTTTGATCTTTATTTTATGAGGAGTTACGTTGGTGATTACGTGAAGCCCTGCCAGTCCACATGCACGTCAATCTTCAAAGCAGCGGTATGAAATCACAGGTAACAGTAATTGAAGTAACATAGTAAGATCAGCAACTTGAGAAGTACCAGGTGATCTTTGTGAGAGAGGGTTGGGAGTGGAGGGCACGTAATCACCAACGTAACTCCTCATAAAATAAAGATCAAACTTCAAACTGGTAAGTTCTTGTTTAATCTTACTGTTTTACTTCGGAGTCACGTGAGTGATTCCATGAAGAGTTCAAAGCTCTGTAATTTCATGCCTCAGATTCATATCCCGGCGTCTCACTGCATTGATTGACTCAGGATGATTGAATAATCAACAATGCATTAACCATGACATTGATTCAAATGTATTAATGGTTTACGTTAATAAAGAAAATCGATAGCAACCCCTCTCTCTCAGGGGAGGCTAAAGTGGATGCAAAACAGAAATGGGCAAATAGCCCGGGTCAGCAATTGGCCTATGGTAAAAAAAATTGAAAATCAATTCAGTTGACCATCCTGTGGTCGCGTGGATATGGTCGTTGGGAACGAACATTGCCCTGGCCGCTGACGTTGATGCCGCCTTGGTGGAATAAGATGTAAAATTGTCAGTGTTAATAGCTGCATAAATCAGAACCTGCTTCAGCCACCTTGAAATAGTCTGAACCAACCTTTTCTTGTGTGGTTGTTTGTCGCTAATAAACAATGCTGATTCCACACCTCTTAGGGTTCTGGTGGCCTTGATATAATATAGCAGGCCTGCCCTCACACATAGACGTGAGTCCATGGGGTATGCCGAATATGATCTTAAATCCTGCCACCCCTGGTCTGCTCTGCTTGTAGATCAGAAATGTAAAACGTAATGGCATCTGCAGCCATTTCCATCCTATCTAGCCGCAGCTTTTGCAATGTCTGTCCTTGTTGTGCTGATACTAGTGTCATGTCTAAGGATGTAGCTGGAGCCCCCAGGTGAAGTATTGCTAACACACTGTCAATATCCAATACTGCATATACTTATAGTGGGAGAACTTGTGTTAAAGATATATTTTACAAACTCGATATCGGGGTTGAAACCCGACAGAGTGGGTCCTGTTTGCTGCTGCTAATATGATGGGAAGGCACGTTGGGCACAGTTAGTGGCCCTATAACTGAATTATTGTCAAAGACCATTTAAGAATGAACTGGAAGATGTCAGTAATCTGTACCATATTAAATGCAACATTAACATTAAACAAACCGCTTCCGATCTCCTCAATAGGAAAAGTAGTGCCTTTTTGGTGCAGTGAGCACATCCATGGATTGATGTGGCAACCTGAGCCCTAAGGCAGTCCATTCAGAATGTGTAAGTCAATAATTGATTTATTATGCAGATGCTGGTTTCCTGAACCATAGTTTGAAACAGCAAAGTTTTCATTTTTTAGAATAACCGTATACGGTTGTAGTATTATGCCTGATGGAAGCAGGAAGCATGGCTGCATAGCCATGCTTGACAGTACGAAAACTAAAGCGAGATCTTGCTCACTTTATTTCAAGACCTGACTGATGAGGCAAAATGGAGGAAGTCATTAAAGAACATTCCTCCTTGTAGTGAGAATGTATCTCTCCCCACTGTTATGCCACATATTTTTGCAATCAGTGAATAAGCATGAAACCAACATGTCAATATTCGGTGTTCCATTGAACCATACTTTCATAATACTTTGAGATCCAATACCTATTCTGTGTTGTCATCGATCTGAACTTGATGATACACCAGTGGCAAAGGAGATTAGGTAAATTATTACAGGATACTTTTACATGATTGCCATGTGACTTACATATGCCACCACCGTAGTGTATCAATTTGAAGTTGAGCATGTAGATTATGTATATTCGCTCAATAGCCCTTTACCCATGAGGCGCATCTAGTGTATATAGTTAGTTGATACCAACAACTGAAGAATTGGCAACTCATGCAAATCTCCTCCACCTCCAAACTAGAGATGATATTCGCAATTTCCCACCTTAGAGCACTTAGCATCAGTTTGTAAATGATTGAAATTCGACTGACCAAACTACTGGAGCAATGCTGAATACTGTTTGTTCATCATTGTGACTTAGGCAGCTTCAGCTGGTAATAGCATAAGCTTGTTAACAATTATATACATGTCATTTGAGAGGTTGCTGCTTTGCACGTGTCAGCTCCCCGACTTGCACAGCTGAATCACAGCTACGATATTGCCAACTACTCTTGATGAATAGAAGTCAGCTTTATAACAGGTTTCTATTAACTCCAATCTCTTGCCACAGGGTGGAGTCATAGGCTAATTAATAGTTAAGGGTAAATCCCAATGACCAACAAGTCTATTTGGTAACAACTTAAAGTTAACTGGATGGATAAGCCCAATTTCTCAAATATAGTTTGAGGCTGAAACAGATGATTTTAACAAAATACAGCATTAGAATATCATCCAGACAAGACATAACAAGTGTTTTTAAATGACTGACTGACTTCATTCATTTCACCATCAACTTCCATCCGGCACTCAAATACACTTGGATCATTTCCGACATTTCCCTACCATTCCTTGACCTCACCATCTCTATTGCAGGTGATACACTCCTGACCGACATCCACTACAAACCAACTGACTCCCACAGCTACCTAGACTACTCTTCCTCCCACCCTGCTTCCTGTAAGGACTCCATCCCCTATTCCCAATTCCTCCGTCTATGCCGCATCTGCTCCGAGGATGAGGTGTTCCACACCAGGTCATCACAAATGGCCTCATTCTTCAGAGAACGGGGATTCCCCTCCCCCACTATTGATGAGGCTCGCACCAGGGTCTCCTCCATACCCCGCAACACTGCCCTCTCTCCCCATTCCCCCATTCGCAAACAGGGCAGAGTCCCCCTGGTCCTCACCTTTCACCCCACCAGCCGGCAAATACAACACATAGTCCTCCGCCAGTTTTGCCACCTCCAACGTGACCCCTCCACCCGCCACATCTTCCCATCTCCCCCCCTGTCTGCCTTCCGCAAAGACCGCTCCCTCCGCAACTCCCTTGTCAATTCTTCCCTCCCTCTCCCGCTCTACCCCTTCCCTGGGCACTTTCCTTTGCAACCGCAAGAAATGCAACACTTGTCCCTTCACCTCCCCCCTCCACTCTTTCAGGGACCCAAGCAGTCCTTCCAGGTCCGACAGAGGTTCACCTGCACCTTCTCCAACCTCATCTACTGCATCCGCTGCTCCAGATGCCAGATGATCTATATCGGTGAGACCAGGCGGAGGCTTGGCGATCGTTTCGCCGAACACCTCCGCTCGGTCCGCAAAAACCAACCCGACCTCCCGGTGGCTCAGCACTTCAACTCCCCCTCCCATTCCGTATCTGACCTCTCGGTCCTGGGCCTCCTCCACGGCCAGAGTGAGCAACACCGCAAGTTGGAGGAATAGCACCTCATATTCCGCTTGGGGAGTCTGCATCCTTTGGGCTTGAACATTGAATTTTCTCAATTCTGTTAACCCTTGCTGTCTCCTCCCCTTCCCACCTCTCCCTCAGCCCTCAGGCCCTGGCAATCCCTCTATCTCTATCTCCCTCCCCCACCCTAGTCGCACTAGCTTCTCATTTTCACACCACAAACAGCTTACAATGGCTTGTTCCCTTTATCATTGATAGTTTTTTGCATATCTTTCATTCATTGTTCTTTATCTCTCCACATCACCGTCTATATCTCTCGTTTCCCTGATCCCTGACCAGTCTGAAGAAGGGTCTCGACCCGAAACGTCGCCTATCTCCTTCGCTCCTTAGATGCTGCTGCACCCGCTGAGTTTCTCCAGCTTTTTGTGTAACCCAAGTGTTTTTAAATTCTGAGTCCAAACACCGATTTTATTAATTAGTTAAATAACCTGGGTAAATAGTTTATCCCATTTTGCAATGTTTTACTGTTATTAGTACAGTTATCATTGCCTTTTGATAATTCCCAATGTCTCCGATGATCTCTGTAATGGAAAGTGCATAGAATGGATCTTTGAGACCCTTATGAATCATGGATCATGACGTTGTTAGTCAGTAAAGAAGTTTCCTGTTCAGAAAGTTCATATGCGAGTTAACTGACATTTTCCATTTTTCATAATGAACAGGCCACTCCTGCCATCATTCCATGGGTGCTTCGCACAATAACTCTGGCCCGATTTCGGAGCCTGTCTTAAAAGACAATCCTGGCCATAATACTGAGCCTCCCTCATAAATTTTGTCCAAAAGCAACTCTGGCCATTATACTGAGCCTGCCTAAACGACAATTCTGGCCCTAATTCCAAACGTGCTTGGAATGCTAGTATTGTGCAATTTTGCATGGTTAAATGCCTCTAAGCAGATGCTTTTATCATTTGTGTGTTGTGCAAACAAGTGTAAATATTACCAACTTGTGAGTGGTCCATGTTTTGGAAGTGCCAGACCCACCTTGTTGAGTAGGACTGGTAGGGTGCGTGGAACGTCTGCCCAGCTTTCATGCTGCCACCAGCTTCAGTGAACCGCTTACTGCCGATGAACGCCTGGGGTGCATTCTGAAACGATTAACCTTTGTCCGCCGTTGGCCTTGATTGATCCGACAGCTTTTGCTTCGTCTGCCAAGGTTTTTCCTGTTGAATAGGCCTTACCTGAATAGAAGATTCGGCGGCTGGTTCTCATATCCCCTTGTTAGCGCTGTTCACTGCCGGCACGCATGTGCTCCAGTATGTTCCACCGACATCTTTAGAATCTGGAGTCAGTTACATCTGACCTTTCGCACTCCCGTAGGCAGCCCTAAACAGGTGCTGCCGCAGGCCCCTGAGGATACCTGTGCTGATATGGCCCCCAATGGACCTATACCAGGATGGAACATTCTGTTGGGATGGCAAACTTTGTTGTCAGGAATGGTACCTCTGACACATGCCCTTCATCCCTTGGGGTATGCTCCACAATTATACCCTCAGACTTGGCGTCAGAATTACACTGACCTGACATGCTCTCCTCCTCCGAGAGGGAAACATGAAGCAGCTCTGTCCCAGGCGCTGCTGGCACGGGCTCTCCTACCGGGCGGTGCTGTCACACATTAAGCAGCCCTGTCACTCCTGTTACAACACCTGCCATGACCCTATTGTTCACTGTGAAGCCCCTGTCCTGGTTTGACGTCCCACTATGCAACATCTCATATTTATCTCAATTAAACTATATTAGCCATTGCTCAGCGCACTTGCTCAGTTCCTCAAGATTCTACTTGAAATTTTGTGGCCATCATTGTCTACAATATCATCTATTTCAGTGTCATCCACAAACATACATTATTCCTTGTACATTGCCATCTTAATTGTTGATATAGATAACAATTTTGTATGGCACAAGCTGCCCGAGTTGAGGCAAGGACAATCCCAACGTTTAAGAAATAGTAAGACAGGTACATGGATAAGGACAGGTTTGGAGAGATATGGGCCAAACGCAGGCAGGTGGGACTAATGTAACTAGGACAAGTTGGCCGGTATGGGCAAGTTGGGCCAAAGGGCCTGTTTCCACACTGTATCACTTTATGACTCTAAACAGCAATGGGCCCATCACTGATCCATGAAGTGCACCACTCGTCATAGGCCTCCAAACAAAAACAAAAACAACCTCCTACCACCGCCAATTGTCATCGGCCGGCACTGCCTTGCCAGCAGCGGGATTGTCATTTCAACCATTTTTTGTTATTTTATTATGTCCAAATGCATGTTTTAGTGTATCTCGGTATGTCTTATGTGGGGAGTGGTGGGAGGGGGGAATAGGAAGAAACCGGTTTCAGTCACCTACCTCGATGGAGTGCAACCTTTTTCCTTTTCGCTTCTTTGCCTCCTTCACGGCCTAACAACTTGGATTCGTGCGGCCTTTCCCGGAGTTGGGCCCAGAGCTTCAGCAGCGGGCGCAGCGTGGACTTTCCCTTGCAGGGGATCGCCAGAGAAAAGCTCCAATCACTGGCCTGCGGTTTATAACATCCTGAAGCCTTGGTCTCCGGTAAGGAAGTGGCCGATTCGGGAACTCCAAGCCGCAGAGTGTGTTCGATCTGTCCCGACATCGGAGCTTCGATCATCCCGATGGCTTGCACATCGGGCCGTCCGTAGCGGCAACTACAAGGGGTCAAGGCCCCCGACCACAGGTGAACAACGGAGGAAGACTGACTCAATTGCCTTCCATCACAGTGAAGAATGCCATCGTGGATGTTTATGTTAAATTCTATTGTGTATTGTGTTCTTTTTAATTGTATGACTGCGTTGTAACTCATTTCACTGTACCCTAATTGGTGCATGTGACAAATAAATGTGAACCTTGAACCTTCAATTCAATTCTAATGCCATTGCACAGTTACAAGTATGGGTACAACGAAATGCAGTTTAGCGTCAGTTCGTAGTAATAGCAATATAGAAATAAATACAGAATGCAGACAATGTGGACGGAGAGACTGCAGAAATCTATTGGCGGGACTCCGAGTTCAGCAGTGTGATGGTGTTGTTGTAGAAGCTGTTCCTCATCCTACTAGTGCGGGACCTGAGGCTCCTGTACCGCCTCCCTGATGGTAGGAGGGCAAACAGTCCATGGTTAGGGTGGGAGGGGTCTTTGATGATCTTCCCGGCCCGTCTCAGACACCGTTTTCGGTGGATGGCATCCATGGCAGGGAGCGGGGCACCGATGTACTGGGCGGTTTTCACCACCCGTTGTAGTGCCTTCCTATCTGCTACGGTGCAACTGCTGTACCATACCGTAAAGCAGGTGGTCAGGATGCTTTCGATGCTTGCTTCCTACCATTAAGCTAATTATGTATCCATTTAATTAACTCTCCCTGGATTCCATGAACCCAAACTTTCTAGAGCAGCCTACCATTCTGAACCTTACCAAAGACCTTGCTGAAGTTCATGTAGACTGCATCAATGGCCTTGCCCTCATCAATATTCTTGTTCAGTTCTTCAAAAAAACTCAATCCATCTCTGGCACCTTACCATGCCAATGTAAGTCAGTGAAGCCAGATTTGTTGATGGCCAAGAGTGGGGATTGGGAAGTAAGTAAACTACGGGGTTGTGAGATTGCATCAATGAAATATGCTGCATGCAGAGATCAGTGATAGCATAGGAGAAAACCACTGATGTCTGTTGAATCAGATAAACTGTTTCGATTCATGTCAACAGCAGAGTGCTGGGATCCTGAAGCCAGTACATAGAACATAGAGCAGAACGGAACAGGAACAGGCCCTTCAGCCCACAATGTCAGTGCTGAACATGATGCCCAGACCAACTCTTATCTGCCTGTATATAATCCATATCCATTTCCTGCACATCGATATGCCTATCCAGAAGTCTCTTAAATGCCACTAACATATCTGCCTCCACCACTACCATGCCCAGCAATGGCTTTGAAGCTCTCACCAACCTCTGCCTAAATAAAACTTGCCCCACATATCCCTTAAATGTTATAGGGGTTATAGGAGTAACTATTTACACAGCATCAGAATATTTGACTCAAAACTGCAGAGTTGGTCCTAATCTCCGATCCTAGAAATACAGTCATGTCATAAATTGCAAGTTCCTCCTTGGACAGTTTATCTCTAATAAGCATACTTCCAATTGACTGATAACCAGAGAATCCACTGCAATTCCTTGCTCTGCAACCACTGATTGCAGAGCAAGGAATATAACGGATAGTGTGACAGGTGTAATTATTAATGTTGAGTTCCTTATTTGACAAAACTGGAGGTACTAGAAAATAGTATCTGGGCTATTTAAGGAGAAAATTATCAAAAGCACTATTTGTCCACTCTTCCCTGGGGTTTTGAGGATCTTTGCAAGTGGAATGCAACACATATTTAAAACAAAAGAGGATATCTCTATTTTGTAAGGAGTTGAATGCAGGTGAGCCATGGAGAAAGATGGGCACAATGAGAAATATCAATTTCCATTTTAAAAATTACCTCTTCCCTGTAGATTTGATCAACAGTTGCAGAGCAGAAATTTAATACAGAATGTGTCTGTAGAACCTGCTGGGTCCAACTACATGAAGTCTCAAAACTGAGAAAAATCTGCTACACTTATTACATGAGCCAGTCGATGAATAACCTTTTCATTCAGAATCTTCCTTAGAATCAGTTCAGCTTCTGTTTCAATCTCATTTTCCATCTCCTGCGGGTACCAATTTACGAGATCACTTTTCCTTACAGCCATATCTTCTTCTGCCTTAATTAAGAACAACTAATTTGGAACAGTCCTCCTGAAATATAGCTTTGCAGAAAGTGATCCCGGGTTAGAATCCCACAGGAGGTTTCAATTTACCTAGCAAAAATTACTTGGCAATTTTCCTGGCAAGAATTACCAATATGCTCTAACAGAGTAAAAATGGAGCTTCAGGAAGGTGATTGTATCATTTCATGTATTCCAATACTTTTTTACTACAGTTTTAATAATCACCTTCCTACAAAGGTTGCATTCCTCTTCTTCTTGATAGCAGAAGTTTCCGAGACCCGGACCTGGGTTTGGAGTTTATACGTTCTCCCAGTGACCTGCATGGGTTTTCTCCGAGGTCTTCGGGTTTCCTCCCACATTCCAAAGACGTACAGGTTTGTAGGTTATTGGCTCGGTATAAATGTAAAATTGTCGCTAGTGTTTGTAGAGTAGTGTTAATGTGTGGGGATTGGAGGGCGGAAGGGCCTGTTTCTGCGCTGTATCTTGAAACTAAGCTAAACAAAACTGATGTCTTTCAACATTTCTGATAGGCTATTGAAGAAATACATAATTCATAGGTAGGATGTTACAGGAAAAAGTCACATTCATGTTGTTGTCATCCTACTTACATTATCCATAGAGAGGAAACCGTGAACACAAAAGCTGTTCATTACTGCATCAAGATCAACCATTAACATCTATACTCAGTGTTGAACTAGTGAAATATTAAGATCCAGCAACAACTTTCTCAGTTCCATTTAATGCTGTAGGTTTACTTTTGAACTGATATTTGTGTGTGTGGATATTTCATACCATAACACGAAGAACAACCTTAAGTTAACATTTCGCTCTACCCCCATATATTAGTTAAGTTTAGTCTAGTTTAGATTAATTTAGTAAAATTTGGTCAAGTTTAGTTAAGTTTGGTATAGTTTAGTTTAGTTTATAGTTACATGTACCAAGGTACAGTGAAAAGCTTTTTTTGGTACGTGCTGTCCGGTCAGCGGAAAGACTATACATGATTAATCAAGCATCCACAGTGTACAGATACAGGATAAAGGGAATAATGTTAGTAAAGTTCAATTAAAGATAGTTCCAGGGTCTCCAATAAGGACAATTTAAAATCAGCTGGAAAATGCCAATTTAAAAGTTATGAGATTCAGCAAATTCTATATATGGGAATCAATGGACTTGTGGAGGAGCACTCGCCAAATCTTAATCATCATGTGCAAAATTTAAAATGCTATGCAATTTCATAAAACCATAAGACATAGAAGCTGCTGGCCAAAATTATGCCATTCATCCATTGAGTCCACTCCACCATTCGATCTTGGTTAATCTATTTTTCCCTCTCAATCCCATTCTCCCCATAACCTTTAACAACCTTACCAATCATGAACCTGTCAATCTCTGCTTTAAAAATACCCAGACTTGGCCTCCACACTGTCTGTAGCAATGAATTTCACAGGTTCACTACCTGTGGCTAAAGATATTTCTCCTCTCCTTTCTAATTATTAATAATACATTCTATTATTTCATGAATTTATGACATTTTATTTCATAATTTTATTAGTCAGTTCAGTTTAGCTTATTGTCACGTGTACTGAGATACAGTGAAAGGCTTGCAAACCAGTCGGCAAGAAGACAATACATGATTACAATCAATCCATTTACAGTGTATATACAGATTTACAGATACAAGGGATTAACGGTTCATGCAAGGTAAAGCCAACAAAGTCCAGTCAAGGATAGTCCGAAGGACATCAAAGAGGTAGATAGTAGTTCAGCACTACTCTCTGGTTGTCATAGGACGTTTCAGTAGCCTGATAACAGCTGGGAAGAAGCTGTCCCTGAATGTGGAGGTGTGCGTTTTCACACCTCTAACTTTTGCTTGATGGGAGAGCGGAGAAGAGGGAGCAGCCAGGGTGCGACTTGTCCTTGATTATGCTGCTGGTCTTGGCGAGGCAGTGTGAGGCAGTACCCCCTGGTTTCGGGACTCTCTCGTTACTGGAAACATCCTATCCGCATCCCCTCTACCTGGACATTTCATCCAGAATTTAGGGAAAAACGGTACCAATTAAAAAACACATCTTTTCAAACCCTAGACCTTATTCAATGATCTGGGTTCCATGAAAATTTACAATTGGCATATCAAAATGAGAAACCAATTAAAGTGCAATAAAAGTATGGGTTTTATAAAATTAGTCATCTTGTGATCCAAATATCATGTCAATCAATCTGCACAGTAGGATTGCCAATTTAACACTTTTATATTACCAATCAGAGAAATATCAAGAATATCTGGGGTCTCAGAGTTCATTACAGAAACATTAGAGAAACATCAAGAGAAATGAAGGGAAAATATTATATTAACAACTTTCAAATGAAAGATCAAATTCAAACTTTGCCCAATTTGCTTTGTCAATGCTCAAAGCTGCCAATGGCTTTTTTTCCCTGACATTATGAAAATAACAAAAATAATGTTAACCCTTGAACAAAATACAAACAAGATAATGTTAAAATACATTATATTTCCCTCATCCTCTCTGCAGCAGGTCTAATCTCCTTTGGGGAAACCAAGATTGGGTAATAAACACTGCAATTTTACAGCAAGATCAAAGCAATAACATTCAAGAGTGTTTTATTGTCATGTATCCCAGATAGGACAATGGAATTCGTACTTGCTGCAGCACAACAGAATATATAAACATAGTACATAACGGGAGAAAAAACCAATAGGTTAAAAATAATTCTGTATTCAGTGAAGAATATTTTTATCTTTCTCATCCCTCTACTTTTGCACTAGTGTCTGCCTTGATTGTATGCATGTATAGTATTAGCTGATTTGTTTGGATAGGATGCAGATAAAAACGTTTCAGAGTACCTTGGCACACATCACAATAATAAACCTGCACCTAAACCTCAGTCTCACAATGCTAGGAATGTTTGGCTCTGTCTCTATGTTTTCCCTGCCATTATCAAATGCAATATCAACTCAAAGGAAAGAGCAGCATGTCAGGTGCTGCAGGACTTGGAGCTATCTACAGTGGCTTGCAAAAGTATTCATACCCCTTGAACTTTTCCACATTTTGTCACGTTACAGCCACAAACGTAAATGTAATTTATTGGGATTTATGTGATAGACCAACACAAAGTGGTGCATAATTGTGAAATGGAAGGAAAATGATACATGGTTTCCAAATTTTGTTACAAATAAAAAAACTGAAAAGTGTGGCGTGCAAAAGTATTCAGCACGCCCGAGTCAATACTTTGTAGAACCACCTTTCATGGCAATTACAGCTGCAAGTCTTTTGGGGTATGTCTCTACCAGCGTTGCACATCCAGAAACTGAAATTTTTGCCCATTCCTCTTTGCAAAATAGCTCAAGCTCAGTCAGATTGGATGGAGAGCGTCTGTGAACAGCAATTTTCAAGTCTTGCCAGAGATTCTCAATTGGATTTAGGTCTGGACTTTGACTGGGCCATTCTAACACATGAATATGCTTTGATCTAAACCATTCCATTGTAGCTCTGGCTGTATGTTTAGGGTCGTTGTCCTGCTGGAAGGTGAACCTCCGCCCCAGTCTCAAGTCTTTTGCAGACTCTAACAGGTTTTCTTCCAAGATTGCCCTGTATTTGGCTCCATCCATCTTCCTATCAACTCTGACCAGCTTCCCTGTCCCTGCTGAAGAAAAGCATCCCCACAGCATGATGTTGCCACCACCATGTTTCACAGTGGGGATGGTGTGTTCAGGGTGATGTGCAGTGTTAGTTTTCTGCCACACATAGCGTTTTTCATTTAGGCCAAAAACTTCAATTTTGGTCTCATCAGGCCAGAGCACCTTCCTCCACATGTTTGCTGTGTCCCCCACATGGCTTGTGGCAAACTGCTAATGGGACTTATTATGGCTTTGTTTCAACAATGGCTTTCTTCTTGCCACTCTTCCATAAAGGCCCGATTTGTGGAGTGCACGACTAAGTTGTCCTGTGGACAGATTCTCCCACCTGAGCTGTGGATCTCTGCAGCTCCTCCAGAATTACCATGCACCTCTTGGCTGCTTCTCTGATCAATGCTCTCCTTGCCCAGCCTGTCAGTTTAGGTGGACGGCCATGTCTTGGTAGGTTTGCAGTTGTGCCATACTCTTTCCATTTTCAGATGATGGATTGAACAGTGCTCCGTGAGATGTTCAATGCTTGGGATATTTTTTTATAACCTAACCCTGCATTAAACTTCTCCACAACTTTATCCCTGACCTGTCTGGTGTGTTCCTTGGGCTTCATGATGCTGTTTGTTCACTAATGTTCTCTAACAAACCTCTGAGGCCTTCACAGAACAGCTGTATTTATACTGAGATTAGATTACACACAAGTGGACTCTATTTACCAATTAGGTGACTTCTGAAGGCAATTGGTTGCACTGGATTTTATTTAGGGGTATCAGAGTAAAGGGGGCCGAATACTTTTGCATGCCACACTTTTCAGTTTTTTATTTGTAAAAAAACTTGAAAACCATGTATCATTTTCCTTCCACTTCACAATTATGCACCACTTTGTGTTGGTCTATCACGTAAAATCCCAATAAAATACATTTACATTTGTGGTTGTAATGTGACAAAATGTGAAAAAATTCAAGGGGTATGAAAACTTTTGCAATCCACTGTACTTCCGAAATAAAACTGAATCTTTGTTTTTAAAAAAGGGTAATTCCCAAAAGTTTAGAAGCAAAGATAAAAGTTACATTTCAACCCTCAGTTCTAGCCACAACTTGGCATTTTATTCAGCGGGAACCAGCATTTTGTGTCTATCTTCAGTGCAAACCAGCATCTGCACTTCCTTCCTACACACCTTGGCATTTTATTCAATCCTCTTCACTAATGATAGCTTCCTGCATATAAGCTAATTGAATGGATGGGATATGGATCCAACAAAGAATCAAATACACAGGACTAGATGTTAAGAAGTCCCTTGTGCCAGTAGGTGGGGAGCATTTCACGACATTCATTGATTGCTGAGAGTGGTCGACGCTCAACATCAAGGGGGGGGGGGGTACGTATACGTATATCTTGGCCTGGGTAACCTTCAGGACAGCTGGGCACAGGACACATCATCAGTAGTGTACCCTTGCATCACTGGGTGTTTCGGCCTTTTATCACTATACACCCTCCACAAGGGCGGCCCGCTGCAGGATGATCAGCCCTCAGCGTGTGCCCCGTGTCAAACTGCCTCAAAGATTCACCATGACGCATTTGGGGCCCAGCATGGGTCTTTCCGCTTGAGCCAAATCCAACAGCTGCTTCTTTCAGCCGCGTCTGAGAGTGATCTTATGGTCTTCTGCAGAGCCTGACCGTGGATTCCAAGCTCCTTCAGCAGTCTGATGGTAGATGACGCAACAAATCCTCTGCATCCCACTTCAACTGGATAAACGTTGATGTTCCAGCCACGCTGCCTTGCCTCTGCTGCAAGCTCTGTGTAGCGCAGCTTCTTACGCACATTGGCCTCCACAACAGAGTTCTCCCATGGAACTGTGAGCTCTATGATGTAAGCAGTCTTCTGTGAAAGGGACCAGAACACCAAATCTGGCCTGAGGTTGGTTGAAGCAATTTCAGGTGGAAAGATTAGTTGTCGGCCGATGTCCGCCAGCATCCTCCAGTCACGGGCCCTGCATAGGTTTCCTTCTTCTGATCTAGTGGAAGGATGTTTCGGTGTTTTCTGTACTTCTCGGACAAAGGTTGTCGCCCTTAAGTGGGAGGGGTTGCTTGCTCTTGGAGGCAAGGAGTTGGTCGCACACAGCCTGTTCTCAAGGGCTGTTGCCAGGCTTTTTAATACCTGATTATGCCTCCACGTGTATCTCCCTTGCGTGAGGCTGGTCTTGCAGCCTACCATGATGTGTTTGAGGGTCGCTGGAGTTGGGCAGAGGGCACAGGTTGGATCCTCGCCGTACCACTGATTGAGGTTCTTTGGTGATGGAAGGACGTCGTATGTCGCTCTGATGATGAAGCTGATCTTGCTTGATTCCATTTCCCATAGTTCTTTCCAGCTGATCTTCCTCCGCTCCACACCTTCCCACTGCATCCATTGCCCCTGTTTGGCAAGCGAGACCGCCTTTGCACTTCTTGCGGCCTCCTCCTGTCGCCGCACCTCCTCAACCACCAATGTCCTCCGCTCTGGATGTTGTGGCCTTTCGCCAAGTTGGTTTACTTGTCGTAAGGCCAAAGCCTCCTCTTCCCTGCTGCACTTGCCACGACGTCTTTGTGCCTCAGGGCTGATGAAGCTTGCTGTACTGCATCAGATGGTGTCCACTTCCGGCCGGTTACTAGGGGCGGCGCAACAGCACTGATGGTCTTGTCTCTAGAGTCCCTCAGTGTCATCTGGAGTCTTACTTTGGAACACTTGTATTCGTCTGTTAGACTAGTGAGAGGTAATTCCAGGACCCCTTTGCCATAGAGGCCGATGTTAGTTAGACATCGTGGGACACCGAGCCATTTCTTCGCGTATGAAGTTATGGTTCGCTCCATCTTCTCCACAGTTGTTATTGGAGCTTCATAAATGGTCAGTGGCCACATTGTCCGAGGAAGGAGTCCAAACTGTAGGCACCAGAGCTTCAGTTTCCCAGGCAGTAGGGTCTGATTGATGATCTCCAGGCCGTTGACAATTTCTTGCCTTAGCTGTTGCACCTGCTCTTTGTCCTTGAGGCTTGCGTTGTACCATCTGCCCAGGCTTTTTACTGGCTGCTCAGACACTATTGGTATTAGGTCGTCACCGATGCAGAACCTTGTGTCTCTAAGCACCCCCTTAACTATGGAGATGCTTCGAGACTTACTTGGTTTGATTTTCATTCGGGCCCACTTGATGTTCTCCTGCAGCTTTCCAAGTAGCCGCTTGGTGCATGCTGCAGTAGTGGTTAGTGTTGTCATGTCGTCCATGTATGCCCTGATGGGTGGCAGACGGAGCCCAGCTCTGGTTCGTTCACCGCCCACCACCCATTTTGAGGCCCTGATGATGACTTCCATGGCCATTGTAAAGGCCAAGGGTGAGACTGTGCAGCCTGCCATGATGCCTACTTCCAAGCGCTGCCATGTTGTACTGAATTCAGCTGTTGTGAAGCACAGCTGCAGGTCTTGGAAATAGTTCTTGACCAGTGTGGTGATGAGCTCTGGTACATGGAAAAAGGCAAAAGATTCCCAAAGGAGTTCATGTGGAACTGAACCAAATGCATTGGCCAGATCGAGGAAGATCACATGTAGGTCTCTCTTGTCTTTCTTAGCTGTTTGGATCTGGTGCCAGATCATGCTTGTATGCTCCAAGCAGCCCGAAAATCCTGGAATTCCTGCTTTCTGTACAGATGTATCAATGTACTTGTTTGTTGCCAGATAGGTGGATAGCCTTTGTGATACAATGCTGAAAAAGATTTTTCCCTCGACGTTGAGGAGACATATTGGCCGGAATTGGCTGATGTCTGATACATCCTTTTCTTTAGGTATTAGTACGCCGCCGGCCCTTCGTCACGCCTTTGGTATTGTTTGCTTCTTCCACACCACCCTCATGAGCTTCCATAGAAAGCGTAACACATCCGGTGCATTCTTGTAGAGCTTGTATGGTACTCCGTTTGGCCCCGGAGCTGATGCTGCTCTTGCTCGCCGGACAGTGTTCTCTACCTCTTTCCATTTCGGAGGGCTGGTGTCCAGGTTGAATTCAGGTGGTTGAATAGGTGGGATGTCATGTGGGATGACTAACTTCTCATGCCTTTTCGTGTCTTGGTGGGCCTTTTCCAGGTGTTTCGTCCAATTCTTGTTTTGATGTTTTCAAAGTTCCACTTTTTTTCCTTTGCGAAGAGGTCTTTGATGAACTTGAAAGGGTCTTTGTAGAACCGTGTTCTTGTGTGTTCTTTATTCTTGCGAAGTTTCCTCATGTTCTCTGCTTTTCGCAAGGTTGCCAATCGGCTCTTTATGTCCTCTTGGAGTAGCATGAGACCTTCTCTCTCTGCGTCAGTTGCTTTTTTCCATTGCTTTTTCAATTGTCTCCTCTCTCTGATTAGCCTCTCGATCTCCTGCTGCCTCCTGGACTTGATTGGTGTTGGTAACTTCTTTCCACCTCTCCCTTTACTCACCCCAAACCGTTCTTCTCCATAGCTGTAGATTATGTTGCCCATCCTTTCAAGCTTTTCCACTGCTGTGCCCACTTGTTGCTCCAAGATATGTATAAGGTCACTGTTGACCGTCTCCCACTCTTTCTTTTCAACAGCTTTGGGCCACTTCACTCCAGGTTTATGCCCTTTGATCTTTCCCTCCAATGGAGGTCTTTGTAGTTGTTGCGTGGGCTCCTGCACCGGCATTTCTGTGCTTGTATCACCCTCTTCAGTGACATGGGTGCTGATGCTCTGCGAACTTTGGTTTGTGTCCCGTCGCTGTGCTTCATTCGACTGATTTGACTGGTTGCTTCGTAAGAAGTACTGGTCAATGCGAGGCCCATGTCTCTGCTCTCTCAAGCACTTTTTCCTCCCTTGGTGGATCTTCAAGCCCATCATTGATGTTCTTTTCTCCCAACCACAGATGCACACCTGAAGTTTGTGTCCCGCAGCTGTTGTGGATGTCTCATGTGCCATGCTCTCCTTGTCCGTGGTCGTTTCCGTTCCTGGGTCAGTAGGTGGGGAGCATTTCACGACATTCATTGATTGCTGAGAGTGGTCGACGCTCAACATCAGGGGGGGGGGGGGGGCGGGGGGGGGTACGTATACGTATATCTTGGCCTGGGTAACCTTCAGGACAGCTGGGCACAGGACACATCATCAGTAGTGTACCCTTGCATCACTGGGTGTTTCGGCCTTTTATCACTATACACCCTCCATAAGGGCGGCCCGCTGCAGGATGATCAGCCCTCAGCGTGTGTCCCGTGTCAAACTGCCTCAAAGATTCACCATGACGCATTTGGGGCCCAGCATGGGTCTTTCCGCTTGAGCCAAATCCAACAGCTGCTTCTTTCAGCCGCGTCTGAGAGTGATCTTACGGTCTTCTGCAGAGCCTGACCGTGGATTCCAAGCTCCTTCAGCAGTCTGATGGTAGATGACGCAACAAATCCTCTGCATCCCACTTCAACTGGATAAACGTTGATGTTCCAGCCACGCTGCCTTGCCTCTGCTGCAAGCTCTGTGTAGCGCAGCTTCTTACGCTCATAGGCCTCCACAACAGAGTTCTCCCATGGAACTGTGAGCTCTATGATGTAAGCAGTCTTCTGTGAAAGGGACCAGAACACCAAATCTGGCCTGAGGTTGGTTGAAGCAATTTCAGGTGGAAAGATTAGTTGTCGGCCGATGTCCGCCAGCATCCTCCAGTCACGGGCCCTGCATAGAACCTACCAACAAATCCTTCATCTGAACATTGTTTGTGAGAACAGCCCTTTGCCTTACCATTTCACGCAGCTGTTTTAGGGTAACACTGTGGTTTTGTAATTGTACCAGGAACATAGACTTGGCTAATAAACTGGAAGTTGGAGCTTATCCTCCACCAAGGCAGCTGGAGATGATTTTTCCCTGAAGAATTTTAAAATATCTTATTTAACAAGTATTCCTATCACACCTCCTTTCCTTTTTTTCTGTGCTTAATTGGTCATTGCTCCATCCTTCACAATATTTACTCACTATCTCAGTACTTAATCTTATTAGTCAATTATTCTGGTGCCCTTGTCATTTTCACCTCGATATCTAACAATCTATAATCTATTCAAAAGGAATCTGTCAAAAGGAATCTATTGATGTTACTCCACTATCAACATCTGGTCTGTGGTTTTAAATATAAAAACATTGGTTAAACCACTGAACGACCAAGCAAACAAAAATAAGTTAATCTTATATGTTCCTAGCTGGATATGTTACATTACAGGAAAACAAATAAATCGCCAAACAGTGGTTGGAGTATTTAGTATACAGACCTCCCCATAATTTAATGAAAATGTTGTGATTTATATGATCTCACCAGTTTTTATAGTACTGCATTCAATGCATCTTACTTGAATATTATAAAATGCAATAATCCACCAAGGGATTTGTAGATTTCATTTATTTCTAAATGGTCATAAATTGGTAATAGAAATCAAATTTGCCGTCAAGGTTACATATATTAGTCTGGCTGCAATCGTCTCTTAACAATACAGCAGACGTTTGGAATTTCACGTAAATGTAAGCACTACACTTTGAATCCATGTACTGAATTAGAGTGACTAGCAAGTTCACTTTTGTTATGAGACTGCTGAAGGCCAATTCAAAACTATCAATTCTTGCATAGAAAAAGGAAGAAAGTGTTTGCAATAACTATCCTTTCTGGATATAAATCTTGCCATTCTACTATCTACTGCCACAATGCTCAATTCTCTTCCCAAACAGGTTATAATTGAAGCTCACATTTAATTACAACTAAGTGTAAATTATACACTTTTCAGTGTCCTTTTATTATTTTTATTACAATGATAATATTTCATTACCTCATCTTTGCAGTGTATTCAAGTTAGAACCCCAGATAATCAGTCAGACTTTCCAACTGATGAACACTAAAGCGTCAAGTAGATTTGGCAAAGACACAACTATCATGCTTTCATAGAAGCCTGTATTGTTAAACAATAAACCTCAGCTTACATAGAAACATAGAAATTAGGTGCAGGAGTAGGCCATTCAGCCCTTCGAGCCTGCACCGCCATTCAATATGATCATGGCTGATCATCCAACTCAGTATCCCGTACCTGCCTTCTCTCCATACCCTCTGATCCCCTTAGCCACAAGGGCCACATCCAACTCACTCTTAAATATAGCCAATGAACTGGCCTCAACTACCCTCTGTGGCAGAGAGTTCCAGAGACTCACCACTCTCTGTGTGAAAAAAGTCTTTCTCATCTCGGTCTTAAAGGATTTCCCCCCCTTATCCTTAAGCTGTGACCCCTTGTCCTGGACTTCCCCAACATCGGGAACAATCTTCCTGCATCTAGCCTGTCCAACCCCTTAAGAATTTTGTAAGTTTCTATAAGATCCCCTCTCAATCTCCTAAATTCCAGAGAGTATAAACCAAGTCTATCCAGTCTTTCTTCATAAGACAGTCCTGACATCCCAGGAAATCAGTCTGGTGAACCTTCTCTGCACTCCCTCTATGGCAATAATGTCCTTCCTCAGATTTGGAGACCAAAACTGTACGCAATACTCCAGGTGTGGTCTCACCAAGACCCTGTACAACTGAAGTAGAACCTCCCTGCTCCTGTACTCAAATCCTTTTGCTATGAAAGCTAACATACCATTCGCTTTTTTCACTGCCTGCTGCACCTGCATGCATACTTTCAATGACTGGTGTACCATGACACCCAGGTCTCGCTGCATCTCCCCTTTTCCTAATCGGCCCACCATTTAAATAATAGTCTGCTTTCCTGTTTTTGCCACCAAAGTGGATAACCTCACATTTATCCACATTATACTGCATCTGCCAAACATTTGCCCACTCACCCAGCCTGTCCAAGTCACCTTGCAGTCTCCTAGCATCCTCCTCACAGCGAACACTGCCCCCCAGCTTAGTGTCATCTGCAAACCTGGAGATATTGCCTTCAATTCCCTCATCCAGATCATTAATATATATTGTAAATAGCTGGGGTCCCAGCACTGAGCCCTGCGGTACCCCACTAGTTACTGCCTGCCATTGTGAAAAGGACCCGTTTACTCCTACTCTTTGCTTCCTGTTTGCCAGCCAGTTCTCTATCCACATCAATACTGAACCCCTAATACCGTATGCTTTAAGTTTGTATACTAATCTCTTATGTGGGACCTTGTCGAAAGCCTTCTGGAAGTCCAGATATACCACATCCACTGGTTCTCCCTTATCCACGCTACTAGTTACATCCTCAAAATTCCACAAGATTCGTCAGACATGATTTACCTTTTGTAAATCCATGCTGACTTTGTCCAATGATTTCACCACTTTTCAAATGTGCTGCTATCCCATCTTTAATAACTGACTCTAGCAGTTTCCCCACTACCGATGTTAGACTAACTGGTCTGTAATTCCCCGTTTTCTCTCTCCCTCCCTTCTTAAAAAGAGGGGTTACATTTGCTACCCGCCAATCCTCAGGAACTACTCCAGAATCTAAAGAGTTTTGAAAGATTATCATTAATGCATCCACTATTTCCTGAGCTACTTCCTTAAGTACTCTGGGATGCAGCCTATCTGGCCCTGGGGATTTATCGGCCTTTAATCTATTCAATTTACCCAACACCACTTCCCGACTGACCTGGATTTCACTCAATTCCTCCTTTGACCCACAGTCCCCTGCTATTTCAGGCAGATTATTTATGTCTTCCTTAGTGAAGACGGAACCAAAGTAGTTATTCAATTGGTCCGCCATATCCTTGTTCCCCATGATCAACTCACCTGTTTCTGACTGCAAGGGACCTACATTTGTTTTAACTAACCTCTTTCTCTTCACATATCTATAAAAACTTTTGCAGTCATTTTTTATGTTCCCTGCCAGTTTTCTTTCATAATCTATTTTTCCTTTCCTAATTAAGCCCTTTGTCCTCCTCTGCTGGTCTCTGAATTTCTCCCAGTCCTCTGGTATGCTGCTTTTTCTGGCTACTTTGTACGCATCATCCTTTGCTTTGATACTATCCCTGATTTCCCTTGTTATCCACGGATGCACTACCTTCCCCGATTTATTCTTTTGCCAAACTGGGATGAACAATTTTTGTAGTTCATCCATGCAGTCTTTAAATGTCTTCCATTGTAAATCCACCGTCAACCCTTTTAGAATTAATTGCCAGTCAATCTTGGCCAATTCACGTCTCATACCCTCAAAGTTACCCTTCTTTAAGTTCAGAACCATTGTTTCTGAATTAACAATGTCACTCTCCATCCTAATGAAGAACTCAACCATATTATGGTCACTCTTGCCCAAGGGGGCACGTACAACAAGACGGCTAATTACCCCTTCCTCATTACTCAAAACCCAGTCCAAAATAGCCTGCTCTCTCGTTGGTTCCTCTACATGTTGATTTAGATAACTATCCCGCATACATTCCAAAAAATCCTCTTCCTCAGCACCCCTGCCAATTTGATTAACCCAATCTATATGTAGATTGAAGTCACCCATTATAACTGTTTTGCCTTTGTCGCACGCATTTCTAATTTCCTGTTTGATACCATCCCCAACTTCTCTGCTACTGTTAGGTGGCCTGTACACAACACCCACCAGCGTTTTCTGCCCCTTAGTGTTTTGTAGCTCTACCCATACCGATTCCACATCCTCCAAGCTAATGTCCTTCCTTTCCATTGCGTTAATCTCCTCTCTAACCAGCAACGCTACCCCACCTCCTTTTCCTTTCTCTCTATCCCTCCTGAATATTGAATATCCCTGGATGTTCAGCTCCCTGCCTACGTCACCCTGGAGCCATGTCTCCGTGATCCCAACTATATCATAATCATTAATATCTATCTGCACGTTCAACTCGTCCACCTTATTACGAATACTCCTTGCATTGAGACACAAAGCCTTCAGGCTTGTCTTTACAACGCACTTACCCCTTATACAATTTTGCTGAAAAGTGGCCCTTTTTGATTTTTGCCCTGGTTTTGTCTGCCTGCCACTTTTACTTTTCACCTTGCTACCTAATGCTTCTACCCTCATTTTACACCCTCCTGCCTCTCTGCTCTTGTACCCATCCCCCTGCCACATTAGTTTAAATCCTCCCCGACAGCACTAGCAAACACTCCCCAAGAACATTGGTTCCATTCCATTCCAGGTGCAAACCGTCCTGTTTGTACCGGTCCCACCTCCCCCAGAACTGGTCCCAGTGCCCTAAAAATTTGAATCCCTCCCCCTTGCACCACTTTTCAAGCCACGTATTCATTTGCATTATCCTCCTATTTCTACTCTGACTGGCCCGTGGTACTGGTAGTAATCCGGAGATTACTACCTTTGAGGTCCTACTTTTAAGTTTATCTCCTAGCTCCCTAAATTCACCTTGTAGGACCTCATCCCTTTTTTTACCTATATCGTTGGTGCCAACATGCACCACGACAACTGGCTGTTCACCCTCCCCCTCCAGAATGTTCTGCAGCCGTTCAGTGACATCCCTGACCTTTGCACCAGGGAGGCAACATACCATCCTGGAGTCTCGTTTGCGGCCGCAGAAACGCCTATCTATTCCCCTGACAATTGAATCCCCTATTACTATTGCCCTTCCCCTCTTTTTTCCCCCCTCGTGTGCTGCAGAGCCACCCATGGTGCCATGAACCTGGCTGCTGCTGCATTCCCCTGATGAGCCATCTCCCTCAACAGTATCCAAAATGGTATACCTGTTTAGGAGGGAGATGACCGCAGGGGACTCCTGCACTACCTGCCTACTGCTTTGTTGGCTATTGGCCACCCTTCCCTTCTTGTCCTCTTACCTTTTGCCTGCGGTGTGACCACCTCACTGTACGTGCTATCCACGACTTTCTCCGCATCGTGGATGCTCCAGTATGAATCCAGCCGCAGTTCCAATCGTTCAATGCGGTCTGCCAGGAGCTGCAGCTGGACACACTTCCTGCAAACGTAGTCACCAGGGACACCGACCATCTCCCTGATCTCCCACATGTTGCAGGCTGAACAAACCACGGGGCCAATCTCTACTGCCATACCTTACTCCCAAATTACACTGTATTAAATATTAAAAAAACACAAAAACTTATCCTTTAAACTTTACTACTAAATACTGAATCCTTAACTCCCAGAATCCCTCACTCCCAGAAGGCAGAAATGTAAAATTGTAAACCCGGGGTTGCACCCAATCAGCTGCTTCCTCGGGTCCTCTTCCACCAATCAGCGGCTTCCTCAAAAAAAAACCCACTTCTCCAAATGGAACGCTATGGATTTTGGTAAAAACAAGCCCCGCGCTAGATTTTTATCCTTACCGGTCGGGTGTCGCTCCTCCCCCTCCTCCTCTTCTTCCAACGGCTCCTGTGGGCCTCTGGAAAAACAAGCCCCGTGCTCGATTTTTATCCTTACCGGTCGGGTGTCGCTCCTCCCCCTCCTCCTCTTCTTCCAATGGCTCCTGTGGGCCTCTGAAAAAACAAGCCCCGCGCTAGATTTTATAGCTTACCGGTCGGGTGTCGCTCCTCCCCCTCCTCCTCTTCTTCCAACGGCTCCTGTGGGCCTCTGAAAAAACAAGCCCCGCGCTTGATTTTTATCCTTACCGGTCGGGTGTCGCTCCTCCCCCTCCTCCTCTTCTTCCAACGGCTCCTGTGGGCCTCTCGTGTTATCTGAAAAGCTTCTCGTGTTATCTGAAAAATATCAAAACACCGAATTCTTTCTCAATCATAATCATACTTTATTAGCCAAGTATATTTTGCAACATACGAGGAATTTGATTTGCCATACAGTCATAGTAATAAAAAAACAAGAACACACAAAATACATTTTAACATAAACATCCACCACATTCCTCACTGTGATGGAAGGCGAAAAAAGGTTAAATCTCTTCCCTATGTTCTCCCGCATTCAGGGATCTCAAGCCTTCCGTTGACAAGATGATCTTGACTCCCGTAGCCAGCGGCGGGAGGCGTTCAAGCTCCTGCATCAGGAGGATCTCAGCTCCCCCGCACCGGGCGATCGGACCCCGGGTTGGGGATAGTCGAACCCTCTGCATCGTTGGAGCAACCCGACTAGGTCTCTACCCGAGACTACGAGCTCTGTGATGTTAAAATCCGCAGGCCGCGGTTGGAGCGTCGATCCCAAGCAAGGGATCGTCTTCAATGGTAAGTCCACGCCCTGTGGTGGGACTCAAAGTCAGTCCCGAGCAAGGTCTCCAGCTCCACAATGTTAGGCTGCAGAGTGACCGGAGATGACCTGGAAAACAATCGAATCTCTAGCAAGGTTATAGATTGAAACAAGAGCATGAAAAAGAAAATTAAAGGCAAGAACAGAAACTGATTTTTTTTTTTTAAAGATAGACACAAAAAGCTGGAGTAACTCAGCGGGTCAGACAGCATCTTTGGAGACGTTTCGGGTCGAGACCCTTCTTTTGCAAGTCTGTAGCATCTGCGGGAAGAGAAGCAGAAGTAATGTTTAAGGTCAGTAACCAGTTGTCAGAAAAAACCCTTCCAACGAGAAGTCATCAACCATAAACATAAAATCTGCTTCTCTCTCTGACGCTCTGGTCCATTGAATATTTAGATTTTTTTTAATTTACTTCACGATTTCCAACATTTGCAGGCTTACTTTTAACTTAAAGTTTAATTTACAGTTACCAGGTTGGTTTTGTTACCCAATTTCTCTGGTAGCAGGAAAATGCGATTACAAATCATTTGGATTTTATTTCCATTTTCTCTCTCTTCTTCAATCCAATTTACACTTTCAGAATTTTCAATACATTAAGGAGATTCTCATCTTTCCCACATTCACTGGTGAGAACCCATTAAAGGCAGAGTACTCTGGATATATTGGCAATCTTCCCAATTATTACTGAATGCATTTGAGGGGGAAACATAACCTAGATAAAACGTACTATCTGGCTATTGCAATAAAACTGGGTCAAATATTTAATATCTTACCCAATCATAAAAAAATTCATGCACCAAATAAAATACGATATATGAACAGAAAACTGATAGGCAGGCAATGTCCAGATGACCCATTAATCCTACCCCATACTATGCAATTAGAACAGAAAGCTAGTTAGGGAAACCCTGCACTTTCATAATTTGCACCAAAGAAAAAGGTGACAAAAATAATAAACTAAACTAAATATTTGAGCGGTTAATTTACAGATTGAATCGGTAGTAAGATAGTAAGCAAAGTTAGCATTCATTTTGAGATGACCAGAATATAAACAAATGCAATGGCTTTATTGGGCATTGTTCAGACCACATTTCAATCAATCAATTTTATTAATCACATACACATATAAGTGCAGTGAAATGAATTTGCCAGCTGCTGTACAATCAAAAAAGAACACACAATACACAATAAAATTAAACACAAACATCCACCACAGCATTCTTCCCTGTGGCGGAAGGCACAAAGATTTAGTCAGTCCTCCTCCATTGTTCACCTGTGGTCGGAGCCATAAACCTCCGTCGTCGCCGCTATGGACTGCCCGATGTACATGCTATCTCGTCGGAATGGTTGAAACTCTGACGTCGGGATCTTCAAACACACTCCGCGGCTTGGAGGTCCCGAATTGGCGCTTTCCTACCGGAGGCCGCGGCTTCAAGATGTTGTAGGCCACAGGCCGGCAGTCGGAGCTCTTCACCGGCTGTTCCCGGCGAGGGAACCCAGGCTCCAGATGCTACCGCGCCCATGGCTAGAAGCTCCGCAGACCGCGGCTTGAGGATGTTATCGGCCGCGGGCCGGCGGTCGGTGCTCTTCTCCGGCGATCCCTAGGGAGGGGTCCCAGGCTCCGGACGCTGTGCCCACAGCTAGAAGCTCCACTGACCACGGCTTCAGGCTGTAACAATCCGCGGACCAGCGGTCGGAGCACTCCCTTCTGGCGACCCCGGCAAGGGCCCGCCTGCTTCAGGACACGTCTCCCTGCGTCTCGGAGGGAGATGAAGGGTGTGGTGGAAAGGAAGCTCAAGTTGTGTGGGACCAGGTCCCGTGAAGAATTACGATGCCTGGGTCCGACAGATACTTCCAGCAGAGCGGGGGTTTGCTCAATCGCGAATACTCCACTACTCTCACGACTGGGCCGTCGCCCTGCGCCGGCAGAGGCCCGGTCGACGGCAACCAGGTTCCAGACTCTCAACAAGTCCCGGCACCGTTGAGGTCTTGGTTGGATTGTTCTTTGTCGGGGACCTCCCCCTCGACTTATCGCCATGGGTGATCCTACCAGGAGCATAGCTCCAGACGGCATCACTCTCAGGATCACATAAGCTTCTCCACCACGATATGGTGACAATCCGCTATGCTAACAGTATTAACGATACCAATACAAAATCATGAAATCCATGTGTACATATACACATGCACTCTTTCAATGTGAATTATCCAAATAATTTTAAATCCTTATTACCAAGTAAATCTTTATTTCCTGTCAGCACCAAGAGCAAACTCACATTAATTCTGTTACAGCAATGAAAATGCAGACTGAATCATGCAAGACTTTGTTGAAATGTTGTATATTGATTTATATGATACATTGTTGCGGGAAAATCAGAAATCTCTAATTTCATTCACTTTGGTAGATACAATTGATTTTGTTTCTGTTAATTTTTTTTTAAAGCTTTAAATAGAGATGAAATGTAGTGACCCATCAACATCAAGAAATTGTCAAGGAGCAATTAGAGTCATAGAGAAACAGCGTGGAAACTGACCTTCGGCCCAACTTGCCTACACCAACCACCATGTCCCATCTACACCAGCCTGCCTACTTGTGTTTGGCCCATGCCCCTCTAAACCTGTCCTACCCATGTACCTGGCTAATTCTTTCTAAAATATTGCAATAGTCCCTTCCTCAACTAGCAGTTCATTCCATACACCCACTGTGGGTGTATGAAAAAGTGTGAAAAAGTTGCCTCTCAGATTCATATTAAATCCTTTTCCCCTTCACCATTATCTTATGTCCTCTGGTTCTTGATTCCCCTACTCTGGCAAGTTAAAAACAATGCACAAAAATGCAAAACTGCAACCTCAGGGCACCCATAGCACTAAATATTGTCATTGCTAAAGTCGGTGTGCTATAGTTGATATCAGTAAATCTTTGAGATCAGACAGGGAAACATTCACGGCAGTATTCAGACTTATGCTTACTATCTGGAAATCATTGTTGTAAATGCTCTGTAATGGAGACATAGAAAATAGATGCAGGAGTAGGCCATTCGGCCCTTCGAGCCAGCACCATCATTCAATATGATTATGGCTGATCATCCTAAATCAGTATCCCGCAGCTAGCTAAGAGCTATCTAATTCTCTCTTGAAAACATACAGTGAATTGGCCTCCACTACCTTCTGTGGCAGAGACCTGAACGTAGTTCATCTATCAGTAATGATCTTTTAGTCAGAAAATCACAGAGGTCCCAGATCAGTGTAACAAAATGCCGTTCTAATACAAGAAGCTTTTTATTGGGATCAACAGTTCCAAAATCTGTTTTCGCACGACCAGATTCATTTGAGAGAAAGCTAGCCAGTATAAGCACATCTTGAACACAAGATATGACGACTAGTCACCAGCAAAAAAAGTAATAGTTTGTTATTCATTTAGCCATCTTAAAGAAATAAGATTAAAAACTGCATTGTTATTTTGACATTTGCAAAGCAGCAAAGGGACCATTACACCAATACCCAGAAAAAACTGGAACTCACTGGAGGATTGATGCCAGCACAGGATCACCAGTTCTACCATCGAGTCCAGATACTGTAGACATCAGAGACACAGTGCAGCAACAGGCCCTGTGACCCACCAACTCCGCTGACCAGCAATCACGCCATACACTGGCACTATCCTACACAGTAGCGAGAATTTACAATTTTACCAAAGCCAATTAACCTATAAACCTGTATGTTGTCAGGGAGTGGGAGAAAATTGGGTAGATGCACAGAGCCACTGTGCCGTCCTGTTCCTAACATCTTTGAGGGGAACAGCCAGTTGCACTTGCCCTTGAGCTTTATGCCAACCACAGTTGCCCTATTCCGTCGAACGCGAGCCTTCAACCTTTGCCAAAGTTAAGGTAAGCGATATTTTTGAACTTTTAATTAATCTTAGTGCTGTTAATTCAAATAAACTAATACAATAGACGAGAGACATTTATTGTCACATGCACCAACCGGTACAGTGAAATTTGTGGTCACCATACAGCCATATGAATATAAAAAGAACACAGAACATGATAGTCTTCAACACAAACACCCCCCACAGCGGAATCAAAGTTTCCCACTGTGAGGGAAGGCACGAAATTTCAGTTATCCTTCTCAGCTGTTTACCCGCAGTCGGGGCCTCCCGAGCCCCCTGCTGTCGCCGCTACGGGCGGCCTGATGCTCAGGCCCTCGCGCTGGGATGATGGAACTCCGACGTCAGAACGGGAGAACATTCTCAGCGGCGTGGACCTCCAAATCGGCCACTTCCTACCAGAGACCGCGGCTCCCAAAGTCCACAGGCCGCGCTGGACGGAGATTCACACTGGCGGCCCTCGGCAAAAAAAAAAATCAGAGGAATCCACGATGTTAAAGTCAGCGCCGCCTGCAGCTGGGAGTTCCGCAAACCACAGCTCCACGATGTTGAAGCAGCAAGCCCAGCACTCCGGAGCTTCAAATGGCAATCCAGGTAAGGCCTCGCTGTTCCACTGCTGAAGCTCTGGCCGGTCAGAATAGCCGCATCCCCACCAGGAGGTGACTGGGAAGGTTTTCCCCTTACCCTACCCTCCCTCCCCCATGTAGAAATACTAAAGAAATCCTCCAAAACATACTTTTAAACAAACTAAAAATAAAAGATAGGAAAACAGACTGAAGGCAGAGGCTGCCATCATGCGGCGCCCCTAGTGGCCAATATACATTTAATAATCTATACATTTAGCTAAGTTTGAATAATTTAAAATGTTTGTCAATGAAACACCTGATCAGACCTTCAGGGCTGTCTGTAGGTGGGGGCTTCAGTGTCCACCACCTACTATGGCCCAGTTGCTGATTGCAGTCCACTGTACATCACAGACTGGCTGCAGAGAGAGGCCAACAGAATGGTCTGAAGCTGCACAACTAATAAGGAGAAACGGCAGACATCCCATGAGGGTCAAATACCAGCTGGATCCAGCGTGATCTGGCCCAGTAGATTTTACATCACATCAGCTTTGTGGGCTTCTACGTGACCAGTTACTGAAGCCACAGCCCCTTAATTTTTTATTGCTGTCGGGGTAACCATCAAAATGACTGAGCAGAGGTAAAATAATTAGCCAGTCAGCAGCAGTAACTGAGTGGTGAGGAGTATTCTTTCAATTGGTAGCATCAATAGGCTGCATTTAATTTGATTTCACTTCATATTTACTTGTAATAAGTTAAGAATCTCAAATTATTTTACTCCTGGCCAATTTAGAGATCTCAAAAGTTCACACAGACATGTGTGAAATAGAATATACCCATCAGATCATGCTCTTGGTAAAGGACTGGGCATACAGGTTATTGAAACTGAACCAATAATGTGTTCAACAGAATAAACCAAGGTAGATTTTAAATGCATGTTGTTTATACAACGTGTGTGAAAGGTTAATAAGTACATTAACCTCATGCAGTTATACAGCAGTTGAGAACACAGCCCACTGCCTGGCTCACTTCCCAGGGCTCTACGATTTCATTTGCTTCAAATATTTGCCCACTCTGTCCTGAAAATGACTGATGGTCTACTACAGCTTGTGAAATAATATATCGACTGTATAACAACATTCACAGTGCATCAGTGGTGAACGTAATAAACATTTGCAGTGATGCATTGGGTTTGCTTTGACTGGCTTTGTCCTGGATGGTATCAACTTTTGTGAGTGTTTCTGAAATTGAACTCATCCAGACAAATAGAACTAATTCCATGCTCCTGACCACGTCTTGTAGATAGTGGAAATGCCTTGGATTGCGTTCCATTTATGTCATCCCGCCATGGGAAGTATGTTGTTAAGCTGGAAAAGGTGCAGAGAAGATTTACGGGGATGTTGCCAGAGCTAAACAGAGAAGGTGGGCAGGGTTAGGACTTTATTTCTTAGAGTGCAGGAGGATGAGGGGTGATAGATCATGAGGGGAATAGATTGTGTGAATTCACAGAATCTCTTGCCCAGAGTAGGGGAATCGAGAACCAGAGGACATAGGTATAAGGGGGAAAGATTTAATAGGTACCAGAGGGGTAACTTTTGTCCACAAAGGGTGATAGGTGTATGGAACGAGCTGTCGGAGGAGGTAGTTGACGCAGGGACTATGGCAACATTCAAGAAACATTTAAACATTTAGGCATTTCCCTGACAACTCTCACCAACATTTGCAGATGCACCATAGAAAGCATTTAATCAGGATAAATCACAGCTTGATTTGGGAACAGCTCCATCCAAGACTGCAAGAAATTGCAGCAAATTGTAAATGCAGCCCATCACACAAACCAACCTCCCTTCTATTGACTCCATTTATACCTCGTCAAGGCCAGCAGCATAATCAAGGATGAGTCGCACTCTGATCACTCCCTCTTCTCCCCTCTCCTATCAGGCAAAAGGTATAAAAGTGTGAAAAGCACACTTCCAGATTCAGGAACAGTTTCTTCCCAGCTGTTATCAGGCAACTGAATCATACTTCCACATCCAGAGCAGTGCTGAACCTCTTTGGTGAACCCTCTTTGGTGACCCTCAGACTATCCTACATTGGACTTTGCACTAAACATTATTCCCCTATAATGTAACTATACACTGTAAATGGCATGCAACAAAAGATTTTCACTGTCCCTCAGTACACCGGACAATAAATTAAACTGATAAACAGGTAGACTGATAGGATAGGTTTAGATGGATATGGGCCAAACACAGGCAGGTGGGAGTTGTATAGTTGGGACATGTTGGTTGGTGTGGGCAAGTTGGGCTGATGGCCTGATTCCATGCTGTATGACTCCACAAGTTAACTAATGCATTCAGAACAATTTAAATTCACTATTCACTTTCATGAACACTCTGCGGTTTTAAATGTTAAATATTCCTCAAGTTATTTTAATCATTTACCACTATTGCTAAAAATGGCTTTGTCTTGCAATTTAAATAAATCAAGCAAAATTATGGAAAAATAAAATGTATAACCTGCGTGTTCTGTTGAATGGCTTCATTCCACATTCCTTCATGATGTATGTGATATGTTGAAATATTTGTTACTTATTGCACATGCTGGAAATTTTGGGGAATCCAGAAATACTGCAAACATTCTGGATCCTGTGGAGTGGGGTGAGATGTACGCATTCCAATTGATGAGCAATTTTCTTCCACCAATAATGACCCACTGACTATGAAGGAAGGCATCACATGCTTTTTCACACATTTCAGACCTACACCAGCTGAGTTTAGATTCTTATCACATGTACAGAGGTACAGTGAAATGCTTCCGTTGCCTACTAACCAGTCAGTAGATAGATAATACATGATAACAATCGAGCCATCCACAGTCTACAGATACATGATAAAGGGAATAACGTGAGTAACATTTGTGCAAGATAAAGTCCAGGAAAGTCTGATCAAAGATAGTCTGAGTCTCCAATGAGGTAAATAGTAGCTCAGGACTGCTCTCTTGTTGTTGGTAGGAAAACAGCTGGGAAGAAACTGTTCCTGAATCTGGAATCTAACATATTATTAATAATCAGCTGTCACAGTAAAGACCATCATGTCAGTGTCAAGTAAAGTGCAAACCCAGTAACAATGTACATTCAGACAACTTGGCTCAGCTATGTTCAATGGAACCAAACACCTTTTCTTTATTCAGGATGAGATGAAAACAATCTCAACTGGCGCCAGGTGGCAATGCTTTGTTTCACGATTCTTTTGTCTGATTGATAAAAGCAAGCTGAACAAAGGCTCTAATCATCTGGATGAGCAGCACTCCGTATCCTTGGGCGAAGAGTGTCTGCTCAATATCTATCAACACTCAATACCACTTGCTTTCCTCACCTTTGCACAAGCTTTTGTAATTGAAATGGTTTGTTGCTGCGTAGCGTCATTAATTGCCATTTGATCCTTCACATCCATTTTATCAAGTTCATCAATGCAGCACACTCCCTGCAGAAAGAAAATATCGACATAAATAAATATTACTCTGTGAATCGCTTCATCGTGAAATTTTACTTTCCTGTAAAGGGAATACATTACAAGTAGAACCTAGATGACAACTTTTTAAATAAAAATAAATCCTCTTTCCTGTGGATGGCACAATGGTGTAGCTGATAGAGCTGCTGTCTCACAGTAGCAGAGATCTGGGTTCGATCCTGACCTTGGGTACTGCCTGCGTGGAGTTTGCACGTTTTCCCTGTGACTGGTTGGCTTTCCTCTGGGTGCTCCGGTTTCCACCCACCTCCCAAAGACGTGCGGGTTTGTAGGTTAATTGGCCTCTGTGAATTGCCCCTGGCGTGCGGAGAATGGATGCAAAAGGGGGAACTAGTTTGAATGAGTGATCAGTGGACAGTATGAACTCTGTGGGCTGAAGGTCCTGCTTCCATGCTGTATCTTTCAATCAATCAACAAATATACAGAGCTCCAATCTGCCTGACTTTGAGTGTACGGGCTTGGGTACATGGAATTATTGGCCGTGCCCGGTCATATGCTTGTGACACAATGCAGCAATGTGGTGGAACAAACCAAAAAGAATCAGGCAGGAGGAACTGAACAAACCCAGCATAGCCATTTGAGGAGTTACAGGTCATCACATTAATAGCAAGAAGACTGCATACTACAAGCAACTTCAATAAGTGTAAATATAATGAACAAAACACAATTTAGAGATACAATCACAATCTTCTCCCATTAGCCAATTAAAGAGGAATATTTATATTTATCCGTGAAGCACAAAAGATTAGCATTCAGGCTATGCGTAATTCCAATAGAATTTGTTTAATTAAATGCAAAATAAAATAGATTAAGTCTAAGAATATCAAATTTAACAATTATCAGTTTTTAATGGATATTTTTTAAATCAAAACACACAAATAAATACTAACAGACAGGAAATAGAATATTTGAAACTGTTTGCTCTTTTTATATAAACCCAGGGGGAGGGAAGTGAATGTGTCTTTTAAGTGCTTCAACAAAAAAAATCCTAATCAAACCTGTCATTCAAGGTCAATTATCCGATTTAACGCTCCATTAATGATAAACAGTCAGGCTGTCTCTAAGATGTGCTCATAATGCTTGGATAATGTGCAATGTAAAAAGTTACTCAAAAGCAGAGTCTCCAGGTCACTCATAGACATTGTGGACCACTTGTTAAAACTTGTATCTTTTAACCAGTGAGCTGTGTAGAATTACTAAGTCAGTTAACATACAGCCACCATCAACAAAAGGCATGCGTGCATGATTGCATCCAAATACACAGTTCCTTTGTCACTGCTGTTGATTGCTTTCTTTCCTCACAAAGCAGTTTTTTGTGTAAACTTAACAGAGATAATACGATTTTCCATTTAATGCAGGGCTGATTCTTGGAATGACCATTTATTTCTCTGCATTGTTTCCACCCAATGTTGTTAGGTCTGAATATATGTGCGCTTCACAATTCTTACATTTAGAATTTAGTATTTAGCTTCCAAAGTTTTGAGTAAGGTATAAAAATGGAAAAAAAAGATACAACGTGGTGGAGTAATTCAGCGGGTCAGGCAGCATTTCTGGAGATGATGAACAGGCAGCCTTGCCGAGGAAGCGTGACGTGTAGATGGAGTAAACGGAGGTGAGGTTTGTTCGCGTGATAGTCCAAGCTGCATTCACATCTCTGCAATTTCAAAGATAGGCACAACATTTTGGACCAACTCAGAGGGACAGTCAGCATCTCTGGAGAGAAGGAATGGGTGATGTTTTGGGTCAAGTGTTAACTTCTCTCCAGAGAAGCTGCTTGTCCCGCTGTGTTGCTTCAGCTTTCCGTGTCCACCTTTAGTGTAAACCAGCATCTGTAGTTCCTACTTACACGTTACTCTGCAATTTTGTGTGGTCTTGGAAGGAGTTGTTCGCAAACCATGCCGTGATGCATCTCAATAAAATACTTTCCATGGAGCATCTGTAGAAGTTGGTGAAGGTTGTTGGGAACATGTCAATATTTCTAACCCTTCTAAGGAAGTAATAAGGCAGATGTGCTTTCTTGGCCATTGCTTGTGGCTGATCCAGGACAAATTGCTAGTGATATTTATTCCTAAGAACCTGAAGCTTTCAACTATCTCTATATTAGCGCCATCAATGTACTGGGGTGTGTGTCCTGCGTCACTTCCTCAAGTTGATTACAATCTCCTTTGTCTTGCTGAGATCGAGGGAGAGGTTGTCGTCTTGGCATAAGCTTATTTCTTCCATCCTTCTTCCCTTCCACCAATACTCCTACCTCTACATAGAAAATAGAAATAAAAAAAATAGGTGCAGCAGTAGGCCATTCGGCCCTTCGAGCACTGACACCAACACTGCCATTCAATATGATCGTGGCTGATCATACAAAATCAGTACCCTGTTCTGGCATTTTCCCCATATTCCTTGATTCCCTTAACCCCAAGACCTAAATCTAACTCTTGAACACATCCAGTGAATTGGCCTCCACTGCCTTTTGTGGCAGAGAATTCCACAGATTCACAACGTTCTGGGTGAAAAAGATTTTCATCATCTCAGTCCTAAATGGCCTACCCCTTATTCTTAAACTGTGAGCCCTGGTTTTGGACGTCCCCAACATCGGGAACATTTTTCCTGCATCTAGACTGTCCAATCCTCTAAGAATTTTATATGTTTCTATAAGATCCCCTCTCATCTTTCTAAACTGCAGCGAATACAAGCCCAGTCGACCCATTCTTTCATAATACGTCAGTCCCGCTATCCCGGGAATCAACCAGTTGAACTTCCTCAATAGCAATAACTAGACTAAGTGGGGCCCGTTGGGTCCCATTCTCACACGGGAGGCCTGGTCCCCCAACGCAGAGGGTGTGGGTGGGCAGGGAGGGGGTGTATGTGGGAGGGGGTAGGGGAAGAGGTGTATGTGGGGGGGGAGGGGTGTGTTGTGGTAGTGGGGAGGGGTGTGGGAGGGGGGGTGTGGGCACAGCGGCTCCCAGCTCCAACCATACTCACTGACACCAGGGTCCAGAGAACATGGGAAAACGATCACCTCAAGCTTCAAATTTCACAATTCAATACTTTTGTGCTCAAAACCTCTGTCATTTCATCTGTCCAACCATCTGTCTATCAACCCCCCACCCCAGCTCCTAGACACAAAATGCTGGAGCAACTCAGCAGGATAGGCAGCATCCTCCTCTCTCCCAGATTCTTCCCCTCCCCACCACCACAACCAAAACCAGTTTGTAGGGACCCAACCCAAAACATCACCTATCCATGTTCTTCAGAGATGCTCCCTGACCCGCTGAGTTACTGAGTTACTCCAGCACTTTGTGTCTTTTCATTTTATGAACATATTGATTCTTCAAGTTCTGATTACAATATATTTTCTAATCTAGTATTCCCCTCCATTTTTAAAAGGAGAACTATTTCCATAGCTTTAACTTTAAAATGTATAACATTTCAGTGTAACTAAATCAAGAAAAGTAAATATATTTAACCACTCCAATCATGAAGGAAAGAATTTTCCATTTGTACTTGATCTAAAAGTAAAGAAAAGAAAAATGTTATGTCTTTCTACATCTGAGTAAATTAAATGATTTGCAGGTCATTTGGGCTGGATTAGGCTCATTCGATTTACCAATAGTTATATTGGCATACCAGAGACTGCAGATGCTGGTATCTTGAACACAACACAAAGTGATGGAGGAACCCAGCAGCTCAGGTAGCATTTGTGGAGAGAAACAAATAGACCACATTTTGAGTTGGGTCTCTTCTTCAGACTGGCACAGCAGTAGATCTGCCTTACAGCACCAGAGACCTGGGTGATGTCTGTATGGAGTTTGTACGTTCTCCCCGTGACTGCGTGGATTTTCTCTCTGTGCTCCGGTTTCCTCTCACACTCCAAAGACGTGCAGGTTTGTAGGTTAATTGACTTCTGTAAATTGTCCCCAGTGTGTAGGATAGAACTAATGTATAGGTGATCATAGGCCGGCACGAACTCAGTGGGCCGAAGGGCTCGTTTCCACGCTGTATCTCTCCAATCTCCCCTTATATTCCAAGCCCCCTAGTCCAGCAACATCCTTGCAAATCTTTTCTAAACTCTCACTAACTTAATTATATCCTTGCTGTAACATGGTTACTAGAACTGCACACAATACTCCCAAGAGCAATTCACTTGCAGTGGTAGAAATGGTCTCTGGATTTGCCCATTGCAGGTTTTGTGGTGTGCTATTGCCCTCCAGTGGTTGAATGAAACTGTACAAATCCCATTTCGCCTCTTGCAATTACAACAAATCTTAATTCATCCTTAAAGGACACTGCAGTCATGATGACATTAGACATGCCATTAAAACCTAGAAGAGATATTCAGATGAGACAGCAAAACAAGATTTAATCAGTTCATGAAATTTCACAGGGAAATAGGAAGAGTTTACTTAATCCGACCTTTCTGTCCTGGGCCTCCTCCATGGCCAGAGTGAGGACCACTGAAAATTGGAGCAACACCACCTCATATTTCGCTTGGGTAGTTTACACCCCAGCGGTATGAACATTGACTTCTAATTTCAGGTAGTGCCTGCTTTCTCCTCCACTTCTCAGCTCTCCCTCAGCCCACTCTCCGCCTCTTCCTTTCTTCATCCCGCCCCCCTCCTCCCACATCAGTCTGAAGAAGGATGTCGACCCGAAATGTTGCCCATTTCCTTCGCTGTATAGATGCTACCTCACCCACTGAGTTTCTCCAGCATTTTTGTCTACCCTCCAACAGACTAATAACTGCAACATTATAATTCTTCTCTATGATATGATACTCTGTGAGAGTGTAACATTTATCTCACCAACAGTCATGCACTGAATCAGTTTAGGAAGTGATTGCAAATGAACTGGCAGTGATATTTTCTAGAAAAATGCTGAGCGTTTTCAAAAATAAAGTATCATTTTTTGAATTATAGATATCCAAAGGCAATGATACCAGACCAATAATGTGGCATCAGACGTCTCTCCATTTAGTGTGATTATTTTCATGGATCTGATTCATTTTTGATAGTAGCTCAAATATGTTATCATTTCTGAAGCTGCTTACTTGGAAAAAAAACCAGACTATTGGATGTCACATCTACCTTTGGGGACAATGCAGCGAGATAGCACCTATCATAGTATTTGAAACCCCACTGAAGAACATCAGTGTGATTTCTCTCTCAATTTCATCACTGCTTGTCCAATAAAATATTACATCTTAGCTGTGGGAAATTTGGAAAAGCACATACATTTCTAAGTACCGCTCAATGTATTCAACATAAACAACATCTCCAAGGTAACTGTTGTAATATTCTCCAGGGAACAAAATTTTAAATGCACTTTTGGTATTTGATATGTCTGCAAATGAAATTAGTAGTCTTTGCACAACTCATTATCTTTACCTCCTTTACCAAAACAACTATTCTTAGACAATTGTTCAATATACATATTTATATCTGATCTTTTGTTATCTGTACAAGATCTATGTGGTAAATCCTAATGCTGTTATACTAATGGAGCTCTAATAAATTAGAGAAATTATGCATAACTGAATAATGGATCACATTTTTTCTAAAAGATGCGCTTTTCTCTTTTCCAAACTTGCTAGGAGGGGAAGTAGCAGAGGCAGATTTAATTAAAATGATTAAAAGCCATTTGGGCAGGTATGTGAATAGAAAAGGTTTAGCATGATGTGGGCCAAACATAGATAAATGGGACTAGCTCGGGTAGGCAGCTTGGTTAGCATGGACCAGTTGGGCTGAAGGGCTTACAATCTCATTCATGTAAAAGTAAAAAGGAATGTGAAAATCACAACTTGCACATCAGCATTAAGGGTGGCACGGTGGTGCAGTGGTAGAGTTGCTGCATTACAGCGCTTGCAGCGCCAGAGACATGGTTTCGATTCCAACTATGGGTGAAGTCTGTATGTTGTCCCCGTGACTGCTTGGGTTTTCTCAGAGATCTTCGGTTTCCTCCCACACTCCAATGATGTACAGGTTTGTAGGGTGATTGGCTTGGTGTAAGTGTAAATTGTCCCTAGTGTGTGTGGGATAGTGTTAATATGCAGGGATCGCTGATCAGCGTGGACTCGGTGGGCCTAAGGGCCTGTTTCCGTGCTGTATCTCTAATTTAAACTAAACAAAACTAAATCAACAATCAGATTGGGATAGAGGGGAGTGGCGGTCGGAAGCACTCGGGGGAGGTTGAGGATCGCTCCCGATCTGTAGGGCAGGTATCTGGGTGATAGGGTGTGTTGCCGACCGGGGCTCCGGCTCTGGTACACGGGTGGGCAGGATGCTCCATATCTGAAGGACAGCGGTCTGGGACAATGTCCGGAGTAGTGATAACGGCGAAGCTGCGAGTGACTGTGAACGGGTCTCCCAATCCTCAACGTGAAACAATCATGTACAATAAACATTTGAACACCAACAGTGGCCTCGCCAGCCCACGGGGCAATCGGTTGATCACTAATGATTGCATCGATATCTTGCTTGTTGCCAATTTATAAGGCAGCTCCTTAAGCGGGAATATGTCGCACCTCCCAAACCAAGAGTTATTCTTGGTTTTCTCAACCGTTGTTGGATTGTCGGAGAGAAAATGCAAGAGAATACATATTTTTCCGGGGTAGGGGGTCACAATGAGGCCTGACATCTAGGACAGGGGTCAGCAACCTACGGCCTAGGGGCCGGATCCGGCCTGTAACCCAAAATAATGTGGCCCGCAGGCATATTTTTTTTCAATTGGTTTTTCGCAACCTGGGAACTGCAGCCAGTCCCGGGGCACACAGGCGACCTGGGCGCTACAGCCAGACCTGGGGCAAGCGAGCTGACCTGGGAACTGTTGCTAGTCCTGGGCTGCTAGATTCTAGGAGCTGGTGGCCTCCAACTGGAATCGACCTCAAGGGCTCCGGTTGCAGAGACTGTGGACTTACCATCACGGAGCTAGCTGACCGTTGCGGATTGAGGCTGTCACAAACATGATTGGGGGGGGGGGGGGGCGCTGGGAGGCTGCAGTCCGGAATGTCAATGGATGACCACTGTAAACTTGAAGCTGCTGTTGGTGCAGTGATTAGATGGCTGCAGAGGTCAGCATCCAGCGGAAGTTTTGCCTGATCAAACCCTCCCTACAGTATCACCCAGATACACATCACTCCAGTAGACACAAAATGCTGGAGTAACTCAGCAGGACATGCCGCATTTCTGGGGAGAGGCCAACTGGTGATGTTTCAGGTCAAGACCCTTCCTGTAGGGTGAGTTATTCCAGCAATTTGTGTCTTCCTTCGAATTAAACCAGCATTTGCAGTTCTTTTCCACACATATTAGTCTGGCCCACTTTGGTCTTTAGACTACAGCCTTTTAAACTTTAGAGATGCAGCGTGGCAACAGGCCCTTCAGCTCGCCGAGTCTGCGCTGACCAGTGATCACCCCTTACAGTAGCGAAAAAAGTGGGGGGGGCTGCAGCCGCCCCTCCCCGGTTCCACGGCCCATGACGTGGAACAAGTGCACTCAGTGGGGCAAAGTACCCGTTTCCACACTGTATCACTAATAACTAAAAACTCAGTTCATTAAGCTTGTTCTTCACTGAAGATAGACACAAAAAGCTGGAGTAACTCAGTGGGACAGGCAGCATCCCTGGAGAGAAGGAATTGTTCTCTCCAGAGAGATGCTGCCTGTCCCGCTGCGTTACTCCAGCTTTTTGTGTCCATCTTTGGTTTGAACCACTTCTGCAGTTCCTTCTTACACATTGTTCTTCACTGATGTGGGTTCTTAAAGCAGATTTTCCATCACTTGACTCGGGTAGTTCACCATGCAATTTGTCCACCATGGAATACCCCACAAGTTGCTGTCATTTCCAAGGGAAATCCCAACAGTAATGTTCAGACTGTCAGCAAACTCACTTAATTCTTCAGAGAATGGGGATTCCCCTCCCCCACTATAGATGAGGCTCACACCAGGGTCTCCTCCATACCCCGCAACACTGCCCTCTCTCCCCATTCCCCCACTCGCAACAAGGGCAGAGTCCCCCTGGTCCTCACCTTCCATCCCACCAGCCAGTTCATTGGCTATATTTAAGAGGGAGTTAGATGTGGCCCTTGTGGCTAAAGGGATCAGGGGGTATGGAGCAGAAGGCAGGTACAGGATACGGAGCTGGATGATCAGCCATGATCATATTGAATGGGAGTGCAGGCTTGAAGGGCCGAATGGCCTACTCCTGCACCTATTTTCTATGTTTCTGTTTCTATAAGGGAGAGCCAGTGGATGTGGTGTGTCTGGACTTTCAAAAAGCACTTAACAAGGTCCCACACAAGAGATTAGTGTGCAAAATTAGAGCACATGGTATTGGGGGTAGGGTATTGACATGGATAGAGACCTAGTTGGCAGACAGGAAGCAAAGAATAGGAATTAACGGGCCCTTTTCAGAATGACAGGCAGTGACTAGTGGGGTGCGGCAAGGCTCTGTGCTGGGACCCCAGTTGTTTCCAAAATGTATTAATGATTTAGACGAGGGAATTAAATGTAACATCTCTAAGTTTAGGGATGACACAAAGCTGGGTGGCAGTGTGAGCTGCGATGAGGATGCTATGAGGCTGCAGGGAGACTTGGACAGGTTGGGTGAGTGGGCAGAAGCATGGCAGTTGCAGCATAATGTGGATAAATGTGAGGTTATCCACTTTGGTGGCAAGAACAAGGGGGCAGATTATCTGAATGGTGTCAGATTAGGAGAAAGGGAGGTGCAATGAAATCTGGGTGTGCTTGTACATCAGTCACTGAAAGTAAGCATGCAGGTACAGCAGGCAGTGAAGAAAGTTTCATTGTGAGAGGATTTGAGTCCTACTACAGTTGTACAGGACCCTGGTGAGACCACAGCTGGAGTATTGTGTGCAATCTTGGTCTCTTAATTTGAGGAAAGACATTATTGCTATTGAGGAAGCGCCATCGCATAGGTTCACCAGATTAATTTCCAGGATGGCAGGACTGACATGTGATGACAAAATGGGTCAATTGATTTGATTTGATTGAGTTGATTTAATTTATTGTCATTGTCTTCCATGAAGAGACAACAACGTTCTTTTTCCCTTAGTCAAACAAAAAAAAAAAATCAAAAAAACACAACACACAGAACACGGTAGTCCACAACACAAATATGCCCACAGCGGCACAAAAGTTCCCCACTGAGGGAAGGAACCAAAGTCCAGTCAACCTCCTCACTGATGGTCCCCAATGTTCACCCGTGGTCAGGGCCTCCCGAGCACCCCGTAGTCGCTGCTGTTCAGGCCCTCTCGCCGGGAACCTCTCGTCAGCCACCTTCCACCAGAGTCCGTGGCTTCCGTTGTCCACAGGCCTTGCTGGGCGGAGATTCGCACTGGCGACCCCTGGCAAAGGGTCCCTGGACTCCGCGATGTTGGTCAGCGCTGCCTGCGTTGGGAGCTCATCCGGTGAATGCATCCTCATCGCAGCTCACACTGCCACCCAGCTTTGTGTCATCCCTAAACTTAGAGATGTTACATTTAATTCCCTCGTCTAAATCATTAATACATTTTGGAAACAACTGGGGTCCCAGCACAGAGCCTTGCCGCACCCCACTAGTCACAGCTCTGTGATGTTGGTGCAGCAGCCCAACACGCCGGAGCTCCAAGTGGCAATCCCAGTAAGGCCTCGCCCGTTCTGCGATGTTTCCAGTGCCTCGCCGCCACTGCTGAATCTCTGGTCCGGTAGGAAAGGCCGCGCCAATCTAGTTGGTAGGCCGCGGGGGAGGGGGGGGGGGGGGGAGAGGGGGGAGGACGCGACTCGGATAATAGCCGCATCCTCGTCTGGAAGTGACTGAAGGATGGTTTCCCCTTACCATACCCCCTTCCCCCCACATAAAACACCGAAAAAAAACTAAGACTGTAAACATAACAAAATTTAAAAAGACAGCCATACCGTGGGAGGAGGCAGCTAGCAACAGCGCCACCGGATGCCCAACTGGGTTTGTATTCACTGGAATTTAGAAGGATGAGAGGATATCTTATAGAAACATATAAAATTCTTAGTGGATTGGACCGGGTAAATGCAGGAAAAATGTTCCTGATGTTGGGGGAGTCCAGAACCAGGGGTCACAGTATAAGGATTTAGGACTGAGATGAGGAAAATCTTTTTCACACAGAGTTGTGAATCTGTGGAATTCTCTGCCACAGAAAGCAGTTGAGGCCAATTCACCGGATGTTTTCAAGAGAGAGTTAGATTTAAGGGGCTGTCCCACTTGGGCGACCTAATTGACGAGTTTAGAAGAGTTTAGGAGAGTTTGAAAAAAAATGTCATATTGAAGACCTCCTTCGACTATGTAGAAGACCTCCTTCGACTATGTAGCAGACTAGCTTCGACTAGCCTCGGGAAAATAGGACACCGAATAGTTGAGAGTGAAGACGACCTCCTTCAACCGCCCTTCGATTATGATAGACTACCTTAGACTACCCTTGATTACCTACGACTAACATGCCGACCTACTACGACCAAACCTACAAGCAAAAAAAGTGCCGATTTTTTCCATGGCGGCCTTTTTTTACTCGTGGGTATTTTTCAACGTTGAAAAATACGCCATGACATAGCTGAGGCCTCGAGTACACGGGGACTACTCTCGAGCATGAAGGAGTTACAAAGACCTCCTACGACCTCGTGTTGACCATGCTGCGAGTACGAGTCAAGGGCAAACTCGCCAAAACTTGCGGATTAGGTCGCCCAAGTGGGAAGTAGGGATAAGGGAAGCAAGGGATATGTGAAAAAAGCCAGAATGGGGTACTGACTTTGGATGATCAGCCATGATCATATTGAATGGCGATGGTGGCTCGAAGGACCGAATGGCGTAATCCTGCACCTATTCTCTATGGACTTTCTGATCCCCAAGTCTGCAGAGAGAGTTCATGTGCTTATCATTTGCTGCCTTAGATCAATATCCGGGTATTAGTAGTGGGATGTGATTGGTTAAGGGGTTAGTAGAAAGAGCAATAATGGAATATTTGGAAGGATCAAATTTTACAGCTTCATCAGGTCAACCCCTTGCCCAGCACCGAAGGCTGTAGGCAGCTCTACATAATTATCCCACTGAGTGACAACAGTGTTACTTTTTGTTCATTTATTTGCCTGGTTTTCAATGGATGAACTTTAGGTAAACAAATTTCTACAGTGTGAAATGACATCTATTAAGTTGGGAAAGCTCGAAAAGCAACATAGAAATAAGCAGGAACATTACCATGATTCCAGGCATAACCCCACACTGCTCAGCAGATGTGTGGGTAAATTCTGGGATAATGAAAATTGATGGAAAACATTTGCATAATGCCTTCGGTGCAATGGAGTTACACATGTATTGTGTATCAAATCTATAATACTCTCCCAATTCCCTGCTTCGTTAATAAAAACTAACCCCTCCTTTTCCCCAATTGGACCATCTGTCTTACTGCCCATCAATCTAGTATCATCGTCTTTTATGCTTGTAGATGAATCAGTCCTGACTTGTTGCTATTTGAACTTGGAAAATGTCTCAACTTTCGAGACAAAGATATTTTAGATTCATAGTTATGAAGTGTTTTACATTTCAAATAAAGAAATACAACCTTCTCATACTAAATTAAAGGTAAAATATTACAGCACACAAATTCAGACCTATGCATGTGCTGACTTTGTAAACATCATACAATTAATTCCAAACACGGACACAAATTACTGGAGTAACTCATCGGGTCAATGTTCTCCAGAGATGCTGCTTGACCCACTGAGTTACACCAGCACTTTGTGTCCTTTTGTGTAAAGCAGAATCTGCAGTTCCTGGTTTCTACATCCAATTAATTCCACCTTTACTCTTTGGCCACTGCCCTGCAAGACCTATTTTTTCATTTCCGCTTTTGAAATGTATATACAAATCCACTATCATTTTCCAAATACATGCTCACTATCCTTTTCAGGAACTGTAACTAAATCACTATTTTCATTACTTCTGGGTGTCGACGCCATATCCCCATATAAATTATCCTTCTTTCTAAAGTTGAAAGTTATGTTAAATAAATAATTCATGCCCACAAAATGCTTTTTCACATTTTCAAATTGGGAACTGCAGAGATAAAAACACTCTCCTCATGTTTCATTAATAATGTAATATTTCACATTTTAAGTAGTGAATTCACCCTATTTCAATGGTATCCCTCTCCCAGCATTTTGAATTTATTGATGCCCTAGTTCATTAAATAGGAAGGATTTAATTCTCGGTACTTTATACCCTTCCTAAAAAGGAATATTAAATTATTGATTTTTAAGAAAGAGCTTAATTTTGGGGCACAATGCCATATTCGGTATATTAAAACAAGAGACAGTGTATTTAAAGTTCAATGTACAACATCAGGAGAAAAGAAAAACAGCATATTTCTTTTTCTCTCCACAAAGGATGTTTAACTACAGGAAATTTTATGAGATTATTTGGGGCATACACCAAAATCGCTAATGCGCCCTTATAAAATTATCCACATGATGTTCATTACGTGGACAAAGTGACGGCTGAAGCAAAGGGAATCACTAGGGAGGTCAACATATAGTAAGAGGAGTTACAGACCTGAAATGTTGACCGGTTGAATGCTTCCAATATTTTCTGTTTTTGTCTCAGATTTCTAGCATCTGACGTTTTCTTTTAACTTGAATTTAATATAAAAGGGAGGGGAGTTTGGTGGGGGCACTAGAAAGAGTTTAGGTGGATGGATAAGGGCAAGAAACAGAAGTGTGGTTAAGTTCTTCATAAAAAACATTCAATACAAATTGTTAAAGAAGGAACTGCAGATGCTGGAGAATCGAGGGTACACAAAAGGCTGGAGAAACTCAGCGGGTGCAGCAGCATCTAAGGAGCGAAGGAGATAGGCGACGTTTCCGGTCGAGACCCTTCTTCAGACTCGAAACGTCGCCTATCTCCTTCGCTCCTTAGATGCTGCTGCACCCGCTGAGTTTCTCCAGCCTTTTGTGTACCTTCAATACAAATTGATTTTGTTTCCAGAAATCATTACCCATTGATGAACAGACGTATCACAGCTCAGACCTGTAGCACTCATCATCTTGAAAGCTGTTGTCATCTATTGATTGTAACAAACAAAGTCTGTATAATTCACTAATAAAGTATTCCACTCTGGTCTCATTAGCTCTCTGGCATGTAGAACATAATTGATATCCCCATTAACACATTGATATCCAAACAAAATTATTATATGTATTTTAAATTTGATTGTTTTAAAATAGATGCTGGGGAATCACTGTAGATCAGGCAGTATAAAATGTGCTTAAGATCAGTGCTGGCTAAAGAAGAGTAGGCTGAATAATGGCGTCCCACAGGGATTCGTCTTGGCTCTGCTGCTTTTCAACGTGTACTTCCATGACCTCCCAGAGACCATCACTGGAAAATATGGCTATGCTGATCTAGCCATCCTGATGAGGCACAAAGAGTGGAAGACAATCGAAAGCTTCTCGAGTCAAGACATGGGGACTTTGGCAGCATACCTACGACAGTGGCATCTAAAGCTGAGTGAAGGCATAACAGTGTCACAGTATTTTATCTAAACAACACAGAAGCTAAGCGAGAGCTAGCTGTCTTCGTTAACAACAGGCGCTTGGACTTCCAACGAACACCCACTTACCTCGGTGTAAAGCTGGACTGGTCGCTTACATTTCGTTAATACCTGGTTGGTCTCCGCGACAAGGCCGTGGCACATAGCGGCCTCAGCCGGCAACTGGCAGGAACAAGGTGGGGAGCCAGCCCATCAACTCACGCACCTCTGCCTTAGCTCTAGTGTATGCTTCAGCCAAGTACTGCACACCCATAAGGAGCAGAAGTAGGCACACTAGCCTGGTAGACACGAGCCTGAACAGCACCTTGCCTGGCTCCCCATCTTGTTGCTACCAGTTGTCGGCTGAGGCCGCTATGTGCCATGGCCTTGTGGGTGCCTTCAACCTGCTGTAATGTACCAAGTTCCTCTCTCGAGTTACTCTTGAGCCAACAACGATTACCGACGTGTGGAAAAATCATCACATGGTAAAAATGTCATGCAGTTTTTTTTCCCACTATAAAAAGCCTCCCATGTTTACATTTCTTAGGGCTATGGAATCAAGGGATATGGGTAGAAAGCTGAAATGGGGTACTGATTTTGGATGATCAGCCATGATCATATTGAATGGCAATGCTGGCTCGAAGGGCCTACTCCTGCACCTATTTGCTATGTGTTTATACCTTTTAAATGTTTTGACATGCGTTTCAGGGTTCCAGCATCTGTCTTTTCCAATATCCCTTTCCCTGTCATTCTCTTGGGCTTTTCCTCTCTTTCCCCGACTCCTATCTCTTCCATCTGCCAGTCCATCAGAGTGTAGATCTTCTTGGCTGTCTACCTGAAGGACTGTCACCTTCCCCCGATGTGTCGGTGAGTGGTCGAATGGGGCTCAGGTGGGAAATTGATGTGAATTCGGGCAGAAATGAGTTTGAGGTAAATGAGTGTTTGACGGCTGGCTCAGTGGGCCGAAGGGCCTGTTTCTGCCCTTTGGGACATTTTCACCAGGTGTGCGCGCTGCCATACGCGAAGCTTCCCTATTTGTAAAGGTTTCGTGTCTAATGCACTTTTTATTAACTCACTGAACACGAGTTTTGGGATTTTCAATATATAGGCTGACGGTTAGTACGTTTCTCACCCCTGTTTATTCATCGCTCAGCAGACTATTTTGGGGATCTCGCCTCACACCTGTATCATTGGCCACGTTATCATATCCTGCACTGTTTTATCAATGACTGCGGATGGTAGCGAATTATCCCAAAGGATATTCCCCTTTGTGTTGGCAAAGTTTTGCAATTGGTTTATTTTTCACATAAAGGCGATTTATTTTTAAGAGTGGGCGTGGATCGTTTCATTTTCAAATAATCTTATTCAAACAAGAGATGGACAGCAAAAGCTGGAGAAACTCAGCGGGTCAGACGGCATCTCCAGAGAAAAGGAATAGGCAACACTTCGGGTTGAGACTCTTTTTTTCAGCGATGCTGCTGAGCTACTCCAGCTTTTTGTGCCTGTCTTCGGTGTAAACCACCATCTGCAGTTCCTTCCTACACTTATGCAAACAGGAATGCATTCACTCACCTTTTCTTTCTCTGTCCAGCTGCCGAGTTAACTCAATGGGTCACGCGCCATTTCTGGATAAAAGGAATCGGTGACGTTTGAAGGAAGGAAATTTGGAAGGATGGAATTGCAAATGCTAGTTTAAACCAAAGATAGACAGAAAATGCTCGAGTAACTCCACGGGCCAGGCAACATCTCTTGAGAAAAGGAGTTGGCAACGTTTTGGGATGGGACCCTTCTTCAGGCTAAGACCCAGCCTGAAGACCGATCTCAACCCGAAACATCACCTATTTCTTTTCTCCAGAGATGCTGCCTGACCAGCTGAGTTAGTCCATCATTTTGTGTCTATCTTTGGTTTAAACTAGTATCTGCAATTCCTTCCTTCAAACTTTTAGAGCAGTTTGTTTCAAGAAACAATCCTTCCAAAGTTACTCAAACTTGTTGCATTTACCTCTTTAACTTGAGATGAACCACATTAAGATTGCATCTGAGAAAGGCTTAACATGCTTTCCAAAGAAAACCAGGACAAATCAATGAAGCTGCATCAACTCAACATTGTCCTGCATTGAATGTTTAGTTTGACTGGGCTGCATCACTAAAACTGATCCATGCCCTTCCCTTGGAGTTAGTAATACTAAAAGCCATGCTGTGCTAAGGCAACGGGTGTCCATTTGAACTGCATTTGTTCAAGGCCTGGCATCAATCATTGAAAGGCATTACTCACTGGAAATGAATTTTTTTGATTACCGTAAAATTTTCTATTAAGATCTGACTAATCTTGGTTGGGTGAACTAGATAAACAACCAAATTGGTTAAAGATGGAAAAAGAAGACAGTACCCCTTTTGAAATTAGTTCGATTTTATTTGCTAATACTCCAATACATAAGAAAATTTATAAAGAAAACCCATTAATAGAAAGTGGAATACGTATTTGGAAACAATTAAAAAAAACATTACAATTACAGAATGTACCACTAGCTCTTCCAATAAAAACAATATTTCTTTTAAAACTTCATTGATGGACAAAGGTTTCTTAAAATGGAAGAACTATGGAATAAATAAGATCGGTGATCTTTATAGGGAAAACTTATTTCTCTCATTTCAGGAATTACAACAAAATTATGGATTACATTTTAAAGAATATTTTCGATATCTACAAATTAGAGATTATGTTAAATCAAATACACTGGATTTTAGGAATAGAAAGACAGAAATTTTAGATGAATGTTTAAATAATCCAAATACAGAGAAATTAATATCATATATTTATAATATTTTATTGGAAAATGATTTGCCAAATACGGATAAATATAGACAAGCATGGGAAAATGAACTAGGTCAAGTAATCAGTAGAGAAGTATGGAATGAAAGTTTACAATATATACATCATTGTTCATTAAATGCTAGACACTCCTTGATACAATTTAAAGTTATACATAGATTACATCTCTCAAAGTCCAAATTAAATAGAATTTTCTCAAATGTGTCCGCAATATGTGATAAGTGTCAACAATTAGAAGCTAATTTAACGCATTCATTCACAAAATGTATAAAAATCACTAATTTTTGGATAGAAATTTTTAAGATAATCTCAATTGTAGTTAATGCAAAGTTGATTCCAGACTCAAAACTAATTATATTGGGAATACTGGAAACAAATCAGATATTAACACAACAAATAATTTTTATCGGTTATAGTTTAATAATTGGTAAAAAATTAATACTAAGATTTTGGAAAGGTCCTACTTCCCCCACAACTAAAATGTGGATTACAGAAATGTCGGAGACGTTACACTTGGAACGATTAAAGCTTGCCCTGATGGACAGGCTGGACCAGTTCAGAGGAATATGGTCTCCATTTATTGAATATTTTAAAGGGTCAAGATGGTCCGGTTCGAAGCCATGACGGGGGCCTGAATGTATGAATGGATGAAGAATTATAGACAATAGATCATAAATATATCTCCATTGAAGAATATCTTGTTTAATATTCCACTCAATCAGTTTATCTCTATTTTTTTTTTCCTTTTCTTTTTCTCTTTTTTATTTCCTGCTATAAAATAAAAAATAAAATTATAGAAGTACAAATAAGATTGATTGTTAATTTAAAAAAATATTAAGAATGTATGTGACGTTAATATTTTCTTTTGTTTTAATTGGATTTTATATTTCTTCTTAATATGTAATTACTTCTAATAAAAATATCTTACAAAAAAGATCTGACTAATCTTCAACTTTTCACTTCTGGCACTCAGGCCAAACCCACGAGTTACTCACGAGTTACTACAGTAAACTCACGGGCTACTATGGTATTACAATTTCTACGAGTTTAAAAGTTTCACATTTTTCCTTCAAGAGTAATTTTGACTCGTGGAAATCTTTCAACAGGTTTCAAGTTGTTTCAAGTTGCGAGTTAACAAGTTTCCCGAGTGCCGTTCTGCTTCACAACACAGGACACCACCGCCTGGCAGCACCTTGAGGTAGGCACCATGGCAATGGAGCTCATCATTCGAGCATCACGATGGGTGGTCGGAGGGGAGCGCTTGAAGAGTGGGCTGCATCTTCCTCCAATCAGGGCATACATGGATGACATGACCACAATACCAACAACAAAGGCATGCACCAAACGCCTGCTGGATAATCCCCAGGAAAACATCAAATGGGCACCAATGGAGATTAAACCCAGCAAATCCTGCAGTATTTCCATCGTCAAAGGCCGCCTCACTGACGAAAGGTTCCGCATCAATAACGAGACAATACCAACTGTCCTGGAGAAGTCTGTCAAAAGCCTCGGGCAATTGTACACCTCAAGGTTGCAGAGCAGGTGGAACAACTCAGGCAGGATACAATCAGTGACCTCAAGCAATTCAACAATACTGCTCTCCCAGGGAAGCTGAAGCTTTGGTGCCTGCAATTCGGTCTACTGCCCCGACGCATGTGGCCAATTACCATCTACGAGGTCACTTTATCCCATGCCAACCAGCTGGAGAGACTGGTGAACTCACAAGTGAGGAAGTGGCTTGGGCTACCGAGATGCCTCAGCAGCATAGGGCTCTATGGGAATGGAGCCCTCTCACTGCCAGTCTCAAGCCTGGTGGAAGAATACAAATGTGCCAAAGTGAGGCTGGACATGACACTAACAGAATCCCAGGACCCAATAATAAGAGGTGTTGCTCCAACCCTAGCAACAGGGAAGAAATGGTCTCCAGCAGCAGTGGTACTGGACGCAAAATCCGCCCTCCAACACCGGGACATAGTGGGCCATGTCCAACAAGGCCGAGGGGGCTTTGGCCTGGGAGCAAGGAAACCTACCTGGCAAAAGGCTACTCCAGCTGAACGTCGGCACCTGGTGGTGGAGGAGGTGCGCCACCAGAAAGAAGCAGCCAGATGTGCCAAAGCCATATCCCAAGCCAAACAAGGCTGCTGGATGGCGTTGAGAGGAGGATGATCACATGGAGAGAGCTGTGGACCATGGAGTCAAATAGTTGAGTTTCATTATCAGAGCCACATATGACATCCTTCCCTCTCCCACAAACGTAAATCTTTGGTTGGGAGAGGATCCAGCCTGCCCGTGTGTGCAGTTCTAGCAAACCTCAAGCACATCCTGGTCGGTTGTAAGACCAGCTTAACACAAGGCAGATACATCTGGCGACACAACCAATGCTGAGGTGTTTGGCAACTGAACCCGAGTGCAAGAGAGTTACCACCAACGCCATGCCTATCAATGCTCAGATAACATTCCCTCAAATACCATCCTTCATCCAGGACTAACCCCTCGCCTCTCAACTCATGCCCACTGAATGCAGCCAGGGACTGGGAAATGAGTGTTGACCTAGGCCAGAGGCTTTCGTTCCCAGTTGAAATCGCAGTTACCAACCTACGACCAGACCTCGTTCTCTGGTCCAACTCTTGTCGGCGTGTTTTCATCATTGAGCTGACAGTCCCATGGGAGGAGGCTGTGGACGAGGCTTATGAAAAGAAAAAGCTTCGATATTCAAACCTTGCAGCAGAGGCAGAGGAGAGAGGTTGGAGGGTAAGGGTGTGTCCAGTGGAGGTGGGGTACAGGGGCTTTGTGGCCAGTTCCACCACAACGCTCCTGAGGGAAGTAGGAGTCAAAGGGCAGGCACAAAGGAGGGCAATAAAAGAACTTGCCAATGCCGCCGAATGGAGCAGTTACTGGCTGTGGCTGAAGAGAAAAGTTGCTGTCTGGGCTGCCACGTGACCATCTAGAGGCTAACAATAAGACACACACCCAGGTCTGATCAACCTGTGGTGGGCCTGCCTCGACTGAGGGTGTCTTGTGATAAAAGGCCGAAACACCCAGTGACGTTGAGGTACACAACTGATGATGTGTCTAATTATTAGCAAAATTCACCTAGTGGTCATACCTAAGAATGTCAATTGTAGTGAAATCTTAGGGATTCTTACATCCAGTCCTACTCATCAATCCTCAGACTCTGCAAATTAACAAATTTAACTGGTCATGGCACGCGTGATTCTCACCTGTAACAGGATGAACCAATAAACTACGATTTTTGGGAATGGCCATACAAGGCTCTGATACCATACCCAGAACCACTGGGAACCATGGCTGAGTAGGCCAGTCAGGTACTACAAAAATACCCGACGTGGAGTCTTGTTTTTTGCAAGACCTGACTGATGAGGCAGAAGGGAGGAAATGCATAAAAAAAAGTCCGCCCCAATGCAGCGAGAATGCATTCATCGCCACTGCCCCAGGGTCTGGCTCCAAAGCAACATTTGTTGGCAATTGGTGATTGAGACTGGATGCGAACAGGTCGATATCCGGTGTTCCATACCGAGCTACAATGTCGGCAAACACTTTGTTGTCCAACAGCCATTCGGTGTTGTCATTAAATAGTCGTGACCTGGTGTCTGCCTGCTTACCACAGCTTACCTGGAAGGTAAGTAGCTGATACCCAAATATTTCTCCTGATGCACCAGTGCCAAATAAGGTTAGCCAAATAATCACAGGGTATCAACTTAATTCCACCCATGTGATTGATATAAGCCACTGCAGTTGTGTTGTCAACCTGAAGTCGGACATGCAGATGACGCATGTCTGTGCAGTAGGCTCTTAGGCCATAGAACACACTCAACAATTCTAAATAATTAATACCATGTGATTGAAGCAAAGAAGACTCGTGCATGTCCCATCTGCCACCACAACTAGAGACGATATCAGTAGCACCCCAACCTAGAGCGCTAGCATCAGTCTGTAAAACTACTGAAGGACTACAATGGTATTAGAGCAATGCCGAATGTTTAATATCCACCATTACAATTCAGAAATAGCATTGGCTGGTAACCACATAGATCTGTCAAAGTGACCAGCATGAATTTTGAGTGCTTGTACCTTTGGCCTCTGTAAATTTTGATAATGCATAGGTCCAAACTGTGTGGCTCGAAATGCCACCACTAGCTTGCCAATCATCCTAGCTACTTGTCGAATTGAGGGTTGCTTAATGACAATAAGGCTATGACAGGCCTCTACTAATTATGTGGCCTTGCCCCAGGCAGAGTCACAGACATGTGAACAGAGTTAACAAAAAATCCTAAATAATCCATAACCATGGAAGGTATTAATTTGGATTTATCTGGGTGGATGAGAAACCCCAATTTCTAAAAAAAGGGTTCGGTGGCTGCAACCGTTAATTTAGCTGATTCCAGAGTTTTCCCAATAATTAAGATATCATCCAGATATGCCATGATAATATATTTCTGCGCCCTAAGAATCACAAGTGCTGGTTTTAAGATTTTAGTAAACAATCTGAGGGCTGATGTTAACCCATTAGGCAAAGCCTTAAACTGCCGCAGTTGTAAATTGCAGTTAAATTTCAAATACCTTTGGTGATCCTTGTGTCCAGAACCAGGGGCCACAGTCTTAGAATAAAGGGGAGGTCATTAAAATTGAGGTGAGTAAAAAATGTTCTCACCCAGAGAGTTGTGAATTTATGGAATTCCCTGCCACAAAGGGCAGTGGAGATCAAGTCACTGGATGGATTTAAGAGAGTTAGATAGAGCTATAGGAGCTAGTGGAATGAAGGGATATGGGGAGAAGGCAGGCACGGGTTATTGATAGGGGATGATCAGCCATGATCACAATGAATGGCGGTGCTGGCTCGAAGGGCCGAATGGCCTCCTCCTATTTTCTATGTTTCTATGGGTACTGAATAGTACGCATCCTTAAGATCGATGCAAGCCATAAAGTATCCTTTGAAAATCAAGTGTTTGTCAGTAACAAATGTTTCCATTTTAAAGTGTTTGTACTGCACAAAAGTATTAAGCCGTGTTAAATCAATGATGCGGCAACCACCATCTTTCTTTTTCCTTGTAAATATATTAGATACAATTTCATGAGAGGCATGCCAAGATTTCTCAATTATCCCTTTCGAATGTAACCTCAAAGTTTCTGTATGCACATCTAAACTTTCTTGCTGTGAGAGCACAAACGTCTATTTAGGTGCATGCTGTGTGGGTGGAAATGAATTGTGAAGGAACTCAGTTTTATAACCTTGAATAATGTGCCGTATAAAAAGGGTCAGATGTTATGGAAATCTATGCACTCCAAAACAAATGCAACCTACCACCAATCTGTGAATCGTTTTTACCCCTAAAGTCCCAGAAGAAGCCAGACCCACTTACCTCCATGGTTACCGATGGGTTTGTATTTACTTCTTCCGTCCCCGAGTCCCGGGGGGTAGGGGTGTTGGGATGTGGGATTGGCGCATGTTCCAAGAAGGCCGTTCTGGGCCTTGGCCTAAAAAAGACCTTTGTTCAGAAAACACAGCCTTCGAGCTTTCACCAGCCTCAGATATCGTTACCTGCTGGTGGATGCAAAGGGGTGCTGTTGCCGAAATTGGGAAGTCTTGCCGGTTGACGGTGCCTTTATTAGTCCGACAGCCTTTGACTCCTCATCCAGGTCCTTGACCTGTTTTGACCAGTTTTCCCCGAATAGTAGACTTGGCGGCTGGGTCTTGCATAACCCCACAAATTTAGGGTTCAGGGCAGGTCGGATGGCACTTTTCCTGAAGCAGTTAATTTCATTGAGCACTGCATACCAGTGCCAGGGCATGCTCCTGCTCATCCGATAGCAATGTTCCATCTACAGACCTGGCAAACACCGTAATGCCCGACGCCAGCAATTTGAGGACCTTTTGGAATTTTACGTCTTGGGCTCTGATGCCCCTACCAATGTGTCCCCAAATTGAATTGTTCACCACAGGAACATTTAGGAAAGCACAGTTTGCAGGTGCCAAGTACTTGGCAGCTGTATCCGTCATAACTTGCTCCTGCAGTTGGTGTGATATGAAGTAATCAATACTAGCCGCCAGCTGTTCTTGTAATGGTTCCCCAGTTAGCGAGGGTACCACGAATTTGGAGATCAAAAGTGATGATTTCTGAGCTTCATGCACCCCCAGCACACTAGATGTACCTTCAGCCCAATCCCCGACTTCGGAGTCAGCCCAGCCCATATGCTCCCCTCCGAGGAGAGGGAGATGCTATGCAGCCCTGTACCAGGTGCTGCTGTGGGTGTCCGAGGAGACCCACGCTGACAAAGCTCCGTCTGCTGAAGCATGTCACGTTGGAGCATCTGCTCCATCAAATGCTCCATGCGAGACATACGGACTAGGGCGCTATCCATCACAGGAGGTGAATCTTCCCAGCCCGACTCATCGGATTCCACGGGCCTATCCAACTTACGCTTGGCTTTGCCGCCTTACTGGGGAACCACTACGGATTCTGGAGGGGCTAAGTCAGAGGTTACTGGTTCAGTTGCTAGTGACCCGGGAGGTGAATTCGGACGCTGCAGACTGCCTGTACATCCGCGGTCCGCAGCCTGCTTCGTCGCAGTCCGTTTAGGCTTGGCACTCGACTTTTCCATTACTGGAAAACACCCTGTTCTGTAAAGCAATTTACAGAACAGAAACGACCTCATAATAGGTAAGAACTTACCTGTGGGTCTTCTTTAAACTTACCACTGGAGCCCTGCGCCAGCCGGCCAGTTGCTGCGATATGACGCGCATGTGTGCTGGCGGGTTCCTCATGTAGTCACTCACGTGACTCCGAAGTAAAATACTGCCGGTGAACCACATTCACATCTAACTACATTCACATCATCTAACTTTGGTCTGTCTGAACCCTGTTTTATATCCTGTGCAAGATGGCCACAAGTGAATGCTGCCGACTGGCACATTTCCATGGTGCACTTGCACATCCAGATGGTTGCACCGGAGTTCAGTGCAGTGGGAAACAACCTCACAAACACCACAAGAGTACATTGTTTAAGGAAGAATGGTGAATGATATTAACATATTGTAAAGAAATGTATTGAAATGATGGTACCAGAAATGTAAATACATATATTTACTGATGTTACAGTGGATTTTAGAAATAAAAGAGACAAAGATATGTCTTCCCTCTTTTCCATCATCATTTTGGTGTTAAATGATCAAATAGAGCGTGTCCTCTCGTCCAAATGCATCAACTTGTCGAATCTAATTGATGCTTCTGTTCTCCGTCCCTTGTGCATCTTTATTTTGGCATTATTACTTCTGCTTAAACATTCAATGTTATTCTACTTTCATACCTGTAAGAAGGTTCACATTGGGACCTGCCTATTTCCCTCCACAAATGCTGCCTATGTCAAGCTCCCCCAGCAGTTTGTTTTTTTTCGCTCAAAATTCCACCATCTGCAGTCACTTGTGTCTCATGTAAAATGCATTCTGCCCACACGCCCACCATTGTTTTGCTGCCTTCAATGTAAGCACTTCCAAATGAACGCAAGCCTTTTCATTGAGGTAAATGTAGCTTTATTACTATATCGTGCTGCTTAGTCAGTGCCACGGTAAAATATATATAAAGCTAATATTTCCCTCACTAATGTTGTTGATATGATGGATAATGCATTCACCTCACGCATTACTTGCAAAACTGGCATTTTGTATCAAAACGTAAAAGAATCTGACAAGTGATTAAGATAAAAAACAACATTCATTGTTTGAACAGTTAAGATCACTGATACACAAGTCGTATTTGATGTAAATTCTGGAGCAATATCTTGAATACCCAATAGCCTTATTCATGCAGAAACACACTGACAAAAGAATGTTTTAAACCCACTAGCGTCTGCAGACGTTAGAATCTTGAGTAAAAAACAAAGTGCAGGAGGAACTCAGCCATTCAGGCAGCATCCGTGGAGGAAATGAAGACAAAGAGAACAATTTATGTACTGCAGTAAAATAATTTCCACATCCTAGCTCTAAAATTAAAACACTACACTTTTAATTATCTTCATTATAAAGGCTTAACTCATGTTAGAAGTTCTTTAATTGGACCCTCCAATTAAGCATTATTTCTGAACAAAGGTCACTTTAAATTACACGAGTACTTCGCCCACTAGCTAACTTTTTCTTTTTTAAGAGATACAGCACAGAAACAGGCCCTTCTGCCCACCAAGTCAGTGCTGACCAGTGATCCCCTTGCTCTTGCACTCTCCTACACACTAGGGACATTTTAACCTAATAATAATAATAATATATTTTATTGTCATTGCACAAATGTGCAACGAGATTTGGTATGCAGCTTCCATCCGATGTCATAACTTAAACTAATAATATTTAGATTTAGATACCACAAGAAACATGATTTATAAAAAGAACAGTGAAACAGTAAAACAGTAAAAACAGTCTAAAGTGCAAATGTGTCTGTGCGATGTGACCATCCGAGGGAGACTGTTCATGGGGGAGGGGGGGGGGGGGGGGGGGGGGGGGGCACTCAGCAGGGCCGGTTCAGAACAGCTATAGCTCTGGGGATGAAGCCATTCCTGAGTCTGGAGGTGCCGGCGCAGAAGGCCTTGTAACGTCTGCCGGAAGGTAGGAGTTCGAACAGTCCATTACAAGGGTGTGAGGAGTCTTTGTGGATGGCGACGGCCTTCCTGAGGCACCATGTGTAGTAGATGCCCTCCAAGGCTCGTAGCTGTGTCCCAATAATCTTCTGCGCTCTGTGAACGAGCCGATTAACTTACAAACCCATGCATCTTCGGAGTGTGGGAGGAAACTGTAGAATCCAGGAGAGAAAACCCACACAGTCACAGGGAGAAAGTAAAACTCTGTACAGACAGCACTGTGGTCAGGATCAAATTGAGTCTGTGCACTAAAAGGCATCAACTCTACAGCTGCACCACCATTCTGCCCTTTTTCACTCCATGCAGACAGCACCCATAGTCTGGATCGACCTGGGGTCTCTGACACTGTGTGGCAGCAAGTCTACTGCTGCAACAGTGTACCAACCCTAACCCAGTTTTAGATTTTTTAAATATTTAAAATAATGTTTCCATGACATTTCAAGTCTTCTTCATTGGGAATCATGTTAAGCGTGTAATGATTTCCTGCTGTAATTATCATTCCCTCCCGTGAAATAATGACATGAAAGGCCTCAATGTCCACACTACATGGATAAAACATTGTATCTCAAAATTTTAAAACATGCTCTAACTTTCCCACCACCAAGATTAGTTGTTGCCTGAAGGAACTGCGGATGTTGGAACTTTGAGCATCCGGAATCTGGAGTTTGAAGAAGGGCCTAAAATGTTGCCTAAAATACATTTCCTCCACAGATTATGTCTGACCCATTGAATTACTCTAGCACTTTGTGTTTTGCATTTCTTGTTGCCCTTTCACTAATGGGCCTGTCCCACTTAGGTAACTCTTTAGACGATTGCCAGGGACTATTCTTAATGGAACTCACCTACAAAACCTGGCAACAACCTACGACAACACTTATGACAACCTATGACAGCAAAAATTGTCGCCACTGTCGCTGAAAAAAATTTCAAAGTTGAAAATTTTGCGGCAGTCGCCTGTGTTCGCCCAAAAAAAACACAAAAAACAAAAACCACCAATGAGTCAATCAGTACAGAAACGGGCCATTTGTTGACCATGGCCATGCAAACCATCAAGTATCTATCAATGCTAACCTCACTTGCAAGCACTTGGACTTCCAACTTCAATATTTTGGCAATTCAAGTATTTATCCAGATTCAAGTGTTCTTCCAGTTTGGGATGTGAGGTGACCAATATATTGATAGAATATAAAACAGAACAGCACTGCACAGGAACAGGCCCTTCACCCCATAGTGTATGTGCTAAGCATGATGCCAAGTTAAAATAATCTCCTCTGCCTACATTTGAACCATATCCGTCAATTCCCTGCATATCCATGTGCCTATATAAAAGCCACTTAAATGCCACTATCATATCCACCTCAACCGCCACCCTTGCCAGCACATTGCAGACCCCACCACCCTCCATGTGAAAGCTTACCCCACACATCTACTTTAAACTTTGCCCCTCTCACATTGAAGCTATGTACTCCGATCTTTGAAATTTCCACCCTGAGAAAAAAATATTCTAACTGTTTATCCTGTCTACACATCTCTGATTGCATCCACAAGAATTGTCAGCGGGAAATAGTCTGGAATGCTGCAGATATGTGCAAAATAAAGATTCATGCAATAGATTTTCAAAGATAAAATATTTTGATGAAGTAATCTTGAAGCAGGAGTCACCAAATATCATTGAAGTCAATTCTATATGAATGACTCAAGGAGGCACACTGACTGACCAAACAGACGCCTTACAAACTTTGATAGAATGGAAGCCAAGAGAATGTTTTTACACGAGGAAAAGCTTATCTGAAGGCCATTGATACCAAACAGTAGCCAAGAAATCCAATAGGCAATTCAAACAAAACAACCACTTCATCCAAAGGACGGTGGGAATGTGGAACCTTTTATAGGGAAGGGTTGAGACAAATAATAAAAATATGTTTAAGAGAATACTAGACAAACAAATGATGGAGAAGGGAGTGCTGGAACACACTGCCAAATGTATATGCAGAAGGATAGGGGGAGCCTCGAATAGAGTACAAGTGCTGTTTTGTTCTGGTTGGGTTGATTAGCCTGTATTTTTATATTTTATTTCGAAGTCACGCGAGTGACTACGTGAAGAAGCCCACCAGCCCGCATGTGTGTCAATACGTCTAACGCAAGACGGACAACTGGCTGGGTGGAGGGTCGCTCCTCCAGTGGTAAGTTTAAAAACCTCAGGTAAGTTTACAACTTACTCCGAGGTGGTTTTGTTTTGGTATTTTCTGTTGACTCCAGCGAATGATGGAGAGATCCAAGACCAACAAATCCAGACCGGCTACGGAAGACCGGGGGAGTGCGGGTAGCAGGCGGCCATCTGTTTCGCCTTCAGAGTCACTGACAGTTTGTTCAGCGACTTCAGACTTGGTGCCTGCACGGAGCACTTTGGCAACCCCTAAAGTGGGTAGAGCCAAAGAAAAGTCTGACAGGTCTGTATTCTCGGATGCGTCAGGCCAGGAGGATTTCCCTCCCACACCAATGGGTAATGTCTTTGGGCGTTTATCCAATATGGAGCACCTCATGGAGAGGATGCTCACTCACAATATTCTCCATGATATGGAGGCATATCAATGCAGTTCTACCCTAATGCCTGCGGCAGCGCCTGGTCCAGGGCTGCTTAGTGCTGCCCGCTCAGATGAGGGAAGTGTCGGAGGTCAGTACATGACTGACTCCGAATACGGATGCGTGTCAGAAGGACATACTGGTATGCATAACATGCTCGAGGCTCATACACAGGAATTGCCTGCTCTTGCACCCAGATTTTCGATTCCTTCACAAACAGGTGAGCCACTTCAGGAAGAACTGGCCTCAAGCATCAATTATCTTACCTCGCACCAATTACAAGAACAAACCATGATTGAAACTGTTACGAAGTACCACACTCCAGCGAATTGTAGCATCTCTAAAAGTGCCCGCAGTCAACAACTCCATTTGGGGTTACATTGGAGGTGGCATCAAGGCCCAAGAGATGAAGCTCCAGCGGATTCTAAAATTAATATCTTCAGGCATCACGGCTTTTGCCAGATCGGTAGATGGTGGGCCACTATTGGATATCTAACAAGATGCCATGGCATTAATGTGCAACGCACATTTCGAGATGAACTGTTTCCGTAAGAGCGCCATCAGGCCTGCATTGAACCCGAAGCTTGTGGGTCTGTGTAGGGCCAGTAATGTCCAGCCACCTAATCTCCTGTTTGGGGAAGACCTGACTAAACAGGTGAAAGACTTGCATGATGAAGCCAAAGCTGTAGGATCAATCAAAGCATCTATGGGCAAGTCTTCACTCTTTCGGCATCAGCACCCCTACGCCTCCACTAGCAATAAGCGGTTTGCTGAAGCTAGTAGCAGCTCTAAAGTTGATCTTCCCGGCCATAGGTTTTTTTTAGGCCAAGACCAGTCCCGGCCATCATGGAAAATATGCAATCCCTGCACCCCGCAGCTCAAATCTCCAAAGGAAGGGGACGGAAAACAGAACCAGTATTAGGGCCTGCTATCAGACCACCTGTAACTGTGGAGGTAGGTGGGTCTGGTTCTTTCCGGAACATGGGGTGTGTGGAACAGTTACAAGTTGGTGGTAGATTAAACTTGTTTTTGCATGAATGGTGGAGGATAACTTCAGATCCGTTTATATTCACAGTATAAAGGGGTTCAAAATTGAATTTTTACCCAACTCATTTGCACCCACACAACATACGCCAAGTCAGTTGTATATTCATTCCAAACAAGAGGGTTTGGATATACAAGCAGAAATTCATACATTACACAAAAAAGGTGTAATTGAGAGATCAAATTATGAAAATCATCAATTCGTCTCTAATATATTCTCTAGGCAAAAGAAAGATGGGGGATGTTGGATCATCCTTGATTTAACACAACTTAACTAATTTGTGCAGTATAGACATTTTAAAATGGAGAACTTCTTTACTGCTACACAACTAATTTCTAAAGGATGTTTTATAGCATGCATTGATCCCAAAGATGCATATTATTCAGTTCCAATTCACAAGGATCACCGGAGATATTTGAAATTTAGCTGGAAGGGGCAGCTATGGCAGTTTAAAGCATTGCCTAATGGATTAACCTCAGCTCCTAGGTTATCATACCTAAGCATATCCTAGGCATTTAAAGACTGCATGGATGAACTACAACAATTGTTCATCCCAGTTTGGCAAGAGAATAAATCAGGGAAGGTAGTGCATCCATGGATAACAAAGGAAATCAGGGATAACATCAAAACAAAAGATGAAGCATGCAAATTAGCCAGAAAAAGCAGCCTACCAGAGGACTGGGAGAAATTCAGAGATGCGCAGGAGGACGACAAAGGGCATAATTAGGAAAGGGGAAATAGATTATGAAAGAAAATTGGCAGGGAACATAAAAACTGACTGCAAACGTTTTTATAGATATGTGAAGAGAAAAAGATTAGTTAAAACAAATGTAGGCCCCTTGCAGTCAGAAACAGGTGAATTGATCATGGGGAACAAGGATATGACAGACCAATTGAATAACTACTTTGGTTCTGTCTTCACCAAGGAAGACATAAATAATCTGCCGGAAATAGCAGGGGGCCAGGGGTCAAATGAGATGGAGGAACTGAGTGAAATCCGGGTTAGCCGGGAAGTGGTGTTAGGTAAATTGAATGGATTAAAGGCCGATAAATCCCCAGGGCCAGATAGGCTGCATCCCAGAGCGCTTAAGGAAGTAGCCCCAGAAATAGCAGATGCCTTAGTGATAATTTATCAAAACTCTTTAGATTCTGGAGTAGTTCCTGAGGATTGGAGGGTAGCTAATGTAACCCCCTTTTTAAAAAGGGAGGGAGAGAGAAAACAGGGAATTACAGACCAGTTAGTCTAACATCGGTAGTGGGGAAAATGTTAGAGTCAGTTATTAAACATGGGATAACAGCACATTTGGAAAGTGGTGAAATCATTGGACAAAGTCAGCATGGATTTACGAAAAGTCAGTCATGTCTGACAAATCTTATGGAATTTTTAGAGGATGTAACTAGTAGAGTTCATAAGGGAGAACCAGTGGATGTGTTATATATGGACTTTCGACAAGGTCCCACATAAAAGATTAGTATACAAACTTAAAGCACACGGTATTGGGGGTTCAGCATTGATGTGGATAGAGAATTGGCTGGCAGACAAGAAGCAAAGAGTCGGAGTAAATTTTTCAGAATGGCAGGCAGTGATTAGTGGGGTACTGCAAGGCTCAGTGCTGGGACCCCAGCTATTTACAATATATATTAATGATTTGGACGAGGGATAATATCTCCAGGTTTGCGGATAACACGAAGCTGGGGGGCAGTGTTAGCTGTGAGGAGGATGCTAGGAGGCTGCAAGGTGACTTGGATAGGCTGGGTGAGTGGGCAAATGCATAACAGATGCAGTATAATGTGGATAAATGTGAGGTTATCCACTTGGTGCAAAAAATAGGAAAGTAGACTATTATCTGAACGGTGGCCGATTAGGAAAAGGGGAGATGCAACGAGACCCGAGTATCATGGTACACCAGTCATTGAAAGTAGGCATGCAGGTGCAGCAGGCAGTAAAGAAAGCAAATGGTATGTTAACATTCATAGCAAAAGGGTTTGAGTATAGGAGCATGGAGGTTCTACTGCAGTTGTACAGGGTGTTGATGAGACCACACGCAGAGTATTGCGTACAGTTTTGGTCCCCAAATCTGAGGAAAGACATTCTTGCCATAGAGGGAAGTACAGAGAAGGTTCATCAGACTGATTCCTGGGATGTCAGGACTTTCATATAATAATAATATCTTTTATTGTCATTACACATAGTTGCAAACCAAAGCTAGTTGCACTTTCCATCCAATGTCTTAACTTAATCAACAAATAAAATTTAGGTTTAGATACCCCGAGAACAAGGTTTGTAAAAACGAACATTAGACCAGTAAATTCAACACAGACTAAAGTGCGAGGCCGGGCGAGACAGTTCACGGGGGTGGGTGGGGGTATTCAGCAGGGCCAGTTCAGAGCCGCTATAGCTCTGGGAATGAAGCTGTTCCCGAGTCTGGAAGTGCGGGCGTAGAAGGCCTTGTAATGTCTGCCGGAAGGGAATAGTTCGAACAGTCCATTACAAGGGTGAGAGGAGTCTTTGAAGAACATGATATGAAGGCATATGAAGAAAGACTGGATAGACTCGCCTTGTACTCGCTAGAATTTAGAGGATTGAGGGGGGATCTTATAGAAACGTATAAAATTCTTAAGGGGTTGGACAGGCTAGATGCAGGAAGATTGTTCCCTATGTTGGGGATGTCCAGAACAAGGGGTCACAGTTTAAGGATAAGGGGGAAATCTTTTAGGACCAAGATGAGAAAAACATTTTTCATGCAGAGAGTGGTGAGTCTCTGGAATTCTCTGCCACAGAAGGTAGTTGAGGCCAGTTCATTGGCTATATTTGAGGGAGTTGGATGTGGCCCTTGTGGCTAGAGGGATCGGGGGTATGGAGAGAAGGCAGGTACGGGATACTGAGTTGGATGATCAGCCATGATCATATTGAATGTCGGTGCAGGCTCGAAGGGCCAAATGGCCTACTCCTGCACCTATTTTCTGTGTTTCTATGTTTCTATTTACCAAATTGCTGAAGCCTGAGTTTGGCCTGCTCAGAGCACAAGAGCATATTGTTGTGGCCTTTTTGGATGATATTCTAATCATAAGAAAAACACTTAGGGTTTACCATTAACTCCATAGAAATGTCTGTGACTCTGCCCTTAGGTAAGAGATTAGAATTAATAGAAGCCTGTAATAACATTCTTGTTATGGAGCAGCCATCTATTATCAGGTGGATAGTGTAATAGGCAAAATAGTGGCTGCTTTAACAGCTGCCCGATTTGGGCCTTCGCATTATCAAAATTTGCAGCGTGCAAAGGAGCAACACTTAAGTTCCATTTAGGTCATTTTAACAGACCTATGCAATTATCAGCAGAAGCTATATCAGAGCTACAATGGTGGACAACCAGTACAAGATACAAGATTTATTTATTTGTCACGTGTGCCGATTGGCACAGTGAAATGAAATCACCATGCAGCCATACAGTAAAATTAAAGAACATAACACAACACAAAACATCCCCACACAGCAGGATCAAAATTTCCTACTGTGAAGGAAGGCACCAAAGTCAGTCTCTTCCCCCGATGTCCCCCACTGTTCACCCGTGGTCAGGGCCTCCCCGAGCCCTCCGCAGTCGCTGCTACGGGCGGCCCGATGTTCAGGCCCCCTCGCCGGGGTGATGGAAGTCCGACGTCAGGGCTGGGGGACCTCCTCAGCGGCCTGGACCCAGAGTTGGCCCTCTCCTACCGGAGTCCGCAGCTCCCAAAGTCCACTGGCCACGTTGGGTGGAGATGCAACGCTGGAGGCCCTCGGCAAAGGGCCCCAGGACTTCACAAAGTTGTTCAGCGTCGCCCACATTGGAAGCTCTCCCCAAACCAGAGCTCCTCGATCTTGGAGCAGCAGCCCAACGCTCCGGAGCTCCAAACCGCGACCCAGATAAGTATCGTCTGCTCCACGGTGAATCCAATGCCGCCGCTATTGCAGCTCTGGTCAGGTTACCGGTCCCCAGCAGGAAAGGCCGCTCCGATCCAGGAAATAGGCCGCAAGGTGGGGGGGCGAGGACACGAAATAGTTGCGTCCCCGCCAGGAAGCGACTGGGAGTTAGTTTCCCCCTTACCCTGCCCCCCTCCCCCACATATAAAAGTTAAAGATTCCCCCAAAAACTAACTTTAAACTGACTAAAAAATAAAGATGGAAAAAAAAAAAAACAGGCTGCAGGCAGAGGCTGCTGCAGTGCAGCACCCCAATATTCATCGTTGCTCCGGCGACATTTTGATCAGTAAACCTTTAATTGTACTACAAACTGATGCAAGTGCACAAGGATGGGGAGCTACCAATACTATCTCTAGCTGCGGCGGCAGATGGGATATGCACGAGTTACCATTTATCCATCTATATGGTATCAACTATCTGGAAATGCTGTGGGCATTCTATGGTTTAAAGGCTTACTGTGGGAATATGCATGATCTTCATGTTCGACTGCAAGTTGATAACACTACAGCGGTGGCATATATTAATCACATAGGTGGAAACAAATCAGTACCTGTGATAGTTTAGCTAATCTCATTTGGAGCTGGTGTATTGAAAGAAGGATTTGGATTTCAGCTTCCTAGGTTTAACACGGTGGCAGACACTAGGTCACGTAAATTTAATGATAACACGGAATGGATATTAGATCACAAAGTGTTCAACGACGTTATTGCTTGATATGGAACGCCTGATATTGATTTGTTTGCATCCAGGCTTAATCACCAGTTGCAAAAATATGTTGTATGGGAGCCGGACTCAGGGGCAGTAGCTATAGATGCATTCTCGTTACACTGGGGAGGAATGTTCTTCTATGCATTCCCTCCATTTTGCCTCATCAGCCAGTGCTTGCTAAAAATCAAGCTATACTCCGCTTCAGGTAGTGTTGAAGTACTTGACTGACCTACGCAGACATGGTTCCCATTGATGTTAGGAATGCTAACTGAACCATATATGGTTATCAGTAAGCATAAAGACTTCCTTGTTCATCCCGTGACTCTGGAATCTCATCCTCTGCATGATAAAATCAACATTGATTTGCAGAGTTTAAGAGGACATTTTCTGGGGCTTGGATTATCCAACCGAACAGTGGACGTGATCACTGCTTGGCGGGACAGTACCAAGAAGCAGTACATTTCCTACATTTAGCTATGGGAAGTTTTTTGTGCGAATTCAAATATAACTTATAGTGCGGCAGATATAGCTGATGTCTTAGAATTTCTTTCGATGTTATTTTTTGATAGAAAATCAAGTTATAGTGCCATCAACACTGCTAAAAGTGCTTTACCATCATGCTACTGGGATCGGGACACCACTCTGTGCAGTCTCACCCTTTGATATCCAAATTTATGAGGTTCATCTTTAACATAAACCGTCCCAGGCCCAGATACACGGATGTATGGGATATTAGCGTAGTGTTAACACTGCTTCATGGTTGGGCTCTAGCCACATTATTATCTTTGGTCCGGCTCACCTATAAGGCAATAATGCTCATGGCGCTTGTTTCAGCGCAACGTGTCCAGTCATTGCATAAGTTAAGACTGGCAGGACAGTTATGTCTAACAACAAGATAACATTTTACATAAATGAGTTAATTAAGCAAATTAGACCGGTGTGTTAGGTCTTTAGCTGGAGTTTTTAGCATATCCAACTGATTGTAGGTTATGTGTTGTCGCGCATATTCAACAATATGTAAAGGTTACGAAGGACCTTAGAGGCACTGAACTGGCTATGTTCATCAGTCACAAAAAAACACACAAAAGGGTATTGGTGCAGACCATTTCTAGATGGTTGAGACATGTATTAGCTTTCGCAGGAGTGGACACTGATGTTTTTAAATCTCACTCTACCAGGGCTGCAACAACATCGGCAGCGAGAGTCATGGAAGTTCCGATGAACCGCATCCTAGCGACAGCAGGATGGTCGAATGAGCTGACTTTTCAAGCTTTTTACAATAAGCCTATTGCCAGGCCTGGTTCGTTTGCAAATACAATTTTGAGTTCTGATAAATAATTTATTCTTTTCCCTGATGTAAGGGACCATTATTATTACTTTCATTAAAAGCAACGGCATGTTTAACTCTATATCATGTTGAATGCACTATGTTTTCAATTATATCTGGTCAACTGACGCAGTATGTTTGCATGGACTCAGGTTCATGCCATGAAATCAGAGCTTTGAAATCGTCACGTGACTTCAAAATAAAATGGAAAGGTTAAACGAAAACTTACCATTTGAAGTTTGATCTTCATTTTATGAGAAGTTGCGATGAGGGATTACGTGCCCTCCAATCCCAACCCTATTCTCATAAAGATCATTGGGTAGTTCTAGTTTCTTAAATCTTCCTATAGTTTAGGTCAGCAATTGTTCTGTGATTTCATACAGCTGCTTTAAAGGTTGACGTGCATGCGGGCTTCTTCACGTAACCCCTCATCACAATTTCTCATAAAATAAAGATCAAACTTCAAACGGTGTTCTCCTTTAATCTTTCTATTAATCACCATATTTGAACTTATTTATAGACAGTCATTTATCCCCAGGGTGGAAATATCAAACATTAGAGGGCATAGCTTTTAGATGCAAAGGGCAAAGTTTAAAGAAATTGTGCAGGACAAAGTTCTTAAAGAGGGTGGTGGGTGCCTAGAACGTAATGCCATGGGTGGTGGTGGAGGCAGAGAATAGTAGCATTTAAGATTTTTTTGGAAAGACACAAGTATATGCAGGGTATGGAGAGATACAGATTATGTTCAGGCAGGTACGAGTTGGTTTTGGCAGCATTTTTGGCACAAACATTGTGGGCTTAAGAAACTGCTCCATATTCGAAGGGTGGCACGGTCGTGCAGTGGTAGAGTTGCTACATTACAGCGCTGAAGCTCCGGAGACCCAGATTCGATCCTGACTATGGGTGCTGTCTGAATGGAGTTTGCACGTTCTCTCTGAGCACGTGGGTTTTCTCCATGGCATTGAACCATGGTGTTATGCAACCTAAATTTTGAGCATTGCATTTGTAATGGTAGACAGATCCAAAATTGTAATAAAAATGTATATAGTTATTAGAGTTATCAAGAAGTGCACACCAGTGTAAGTCTTTTGATAAATTACACATGATTTATCTTATGGTTTTATGTGCTCATGTGGATAATATTGCTGTTTTGAGGAGGCAGTAAAACAAAGGTGACCCTTATTCTATTTGCACTAAATGTCAACATCCCTGTTGAGATGCATAATTATTTAGACGAGTAATCTATTTTATTTGGCATGCTGAAAGTCAGAGCATTAGATCAGAATGGTTATAACGTGTCAGGTTTTACAGCGGGTATTCCCTTTCCAAACTTTCAATTCTCTTACTGGGTTCACACTTGCAAACACTCTAATTTCAATCCATATAACAAGATAAGAATCCACCAGCTCTAGAATAGAATACGTATGAAATTCCAATCTGATATATGTTTTAAAAAAAATGTAAAGTGATCGTACATAGATGAATGAGCGATGAAGGTCTAGATAATTAAAACTGCAGTCGTGCATATAAATAATTCATTTCCCTTTTCGGGTTTAGGATCACTTCGTCTGCTTTGGGAGCCATGATTTAGCAGGATCCTTAGTATCCCTCCAAATCATCATTTGCGATAGCACAATGATTTTTTGTCGGTTTATTCACCGTTCGCCTATGCTGCGATTGCACCAAGTTTCGTTCCGATCGGTTGAATGTCGTAAAAGTTAGCAAGGTTTAAAAATCGCGCGTGCAGAGATTGACCTCTTCACTGCCTTTCAGCACCACGCGGACTAGTCTCTTCCACTGTCAATCCCCGGGACGGTCTGCCCCTTCCTGCACCATCGTGTCTTTAGTGGAACTGAGGATGGCCGGCAGATGTGTATAACTGGATTGGACAATGGGCAAGGCCCACAATGAGTATTTCATCTAGATGTTGTGTATATATAAAGTTCAGTACAGCATTTGATAAGGTTCCACATGGTAGGCTGCTCTAGAAGATTAGATCACATGGGATCATCCAAGGAGAAATAGCTGAATGGATAGAAAATTGGCTTCATAGAAGGAAGCAGAGGGTGATGGTGGAAGGTTGCTTCTCAGACTGGAGGCCTGTGAGTAGTGGTGTGCCTCATTTTTAGGTGCTGGGCCCCATTACTGTTTGTCATCTATATCAATGATTTGGATGAGAACATACATGGCAAGTTTAACAAGTTTCCAGATGATAGAAAAGAGGGTGGATTTGCAGATAGTGAAGTTGGATGTCAAATATTGCAGCAGGATCTTGATTGATTGGGAGGTGGGGGGAGGGAGTGAGCATGGAGAAAAGATGGGGGAAGAGAGGGGGGCATCTTGGGGGGGTGGAGCCAGCATGCGGCACCAGAGGGGTAGTGACTGGAATTAGCGGTGCAATGGGGACTCACAGTGGTCGCTGGTTGTTCGCCTCTGCTGGGATCAGAGTCACCACTTCCCGTTTGGTAACATCTCCGACTCTGGACTGGGCCGGGTCTCCGATGCTGGGCTGCTGCTTGGGGCTGGGCTGTTGCCTGTCCCTCCAAATGTCCAGTTGTACACATCTTCCGGCCATCCTCAGCTCCACTAAAGACACGATGGTGCAGGAAGGGGCAGACCGTCCCGGGGATTGACAAGGGAAGAGACTAGTCCGTGCGGTGCTGAAAGGCAGGTGAAGAGGCCGATCTCCACACGAGCGATTTTTAAACGTCGCTAACTTTTAAGACATTCTACCGATCGGAACGAAACTTGGTGCAATCGCAGCATAGGCGAACGGTGAGTGAACCGACGAAAAATCATTGTGCTATCACGAACTGTTGTTGCGCAAATAGAATGACCGCCAAACCGGAAGATAACAAGATCAGAATTTTAGTTATGTATAGATTATTCAGTTCTAAGATGGAGTGGTTTTGGTCACCGCACTAGTTTTTGGTGATACAGATGGTGAGGTGGCACAGTCACCGATCGGAATGAAACTTGGTGCAATCGCAGCATAGGCGAACGGTGAAACAGACAAAAAAATCATTGTGCTATCGCAAACCGTTGTTGTGCAAATAGAATGACTGCCAAACCAGAAGATAACAAGATCAGAATTTTAGTTATGTATAGATTATTCATTTCTAAGTTGGAGTGGTTTTGGTCACCGCTCTAGTTTTTGGTGATACAGATGGTGAGGTGGCACAGTGCCCTACCATTTAAATATTATTGATCACTGATTAATTGGCTTTCACTGCCTTTCCTCTCACCTGTCATGTGGTTCTTAGTCTTCACCCTGATAGTCAGTCTCTCTATCTCTCCATCCCACCGCATCTCTGTAATACAAGACGTATACAATCTCTAAATATTCCTGGTTCTGATGTTGGTGAAATGGACTGAGAACGGTGTTGGCCCAGCAGATATGGCTTATGAACTGATGAATTTATGAGTACCACCAGCTCCATTGTCCAGTCAAAGGGAGTTATCAACTGTACAGGAGCTCACCAATGGAGGGATACTAAGGATCCTGCTAAATCATGGCTCCCAAAACAGACAAAGTGATCCTAAACCCGAAAAGGGAAATGATATATGCACGACTGCAGTTTTAATTATTTAGACCTTCATCGCTTATTCATCTAAGTACGCTCACTTTACATTTTTTTTAAAACATCAGATTGGAATTGCATACATATTCTATTCTAGAGCTGGTGGATTCTTATCTTGTTATATGGATTGAAATTTGAGTGTTTGCAAGTGTGAACCCAGTAAGAGAATTGAAAGTTTGGAAAGAAAATACCCACTGTAAAACTTGACATGTTATAACCATTCTGATCTAATGCTCTGACTTTCAGCATGCCAAATAAAATAGATTACTCACTTGTCTAAATAATTATGCATCTCAACATGGATGTTGACATTTAGTGCAAATAGAATAAGGGTCACCTTTGTTTTACTGTCTCCTCAAAACAGCAATATTATCCACATGAGCATATAAAACCATAAGATAAATCATGTGTAATTTATCAAAAGACTTACACTGGTGTGCACTTCTTGATGATAGCCAGGAGCTGAACCTGGATACAATTTCCACAGGTGAAGTCATCAAGGGTACCAGCAGTTTCCCCTGACTTCCCACACCCTGCAGGAGGAGCATTGTACTAACTTACCTGCCATCGCCACTTGTAACTACATCAATGATAAAATAACAAGTCTGACACAAAAGAGTTGTTTGAGCATTATCCTCCTTTCTGCCTCTGAACCAAAAACACACCTTACCTCTCTCAAGCATACTAAGCAAAAGACTCACATTTCACCTCACCACACCATTTCACCTTACCTTATTCTTCTTCTTCTTATAGGATTCCGGCAGTGTAGACGCTGCTAAGCGTATTACTGCCCACCACAGGTCAAAATTTGAACTAAATTCTTACATACAGTCCTGTAACATGCAGGAATTGAAGAACAGCCCTGGATATCAGCTGACCTTACCTTATTTTTATTTACTACTTAATTAACCAATTTGATGCTGCTACCAATCCAATGGTTACCTTTAAATTGCCTTTATTACCTTGAAATTGGCTTACCTCTTCCCCCATTGCCTTCAGCTGACCTGGGCAATAGTACCCTGTTCAACCTCCTGTTATTTTCCAACTGGAAACTTGCTGCTTATTAGGTATGGTCATGATTTTTATACTTTTAATATTATTAAAATTAAAATATAAATAAAATGAATTGTCTGCATGAAATTGTAAATATTATTTAATATAAATATTTAATTTGTCAATATTCCTTCATATTAATGGAAATGTTAATATTTTTTATTTTAAATGGAATGGTCACTAATTGAAATGACAAACAAAATGAATGTTTTTTTTAATGAACTAAATATTCAGCTGGCAATATTATCAATGGTAATCATTATCAAAGTCTAGATTTTATTACCATATTAGAATGATGCTCATAATATTTTTCCTAGCCACCTTTGGAAAACTGGTGGCTAGGAAAGCAATTTTTTGTAAATAATACTTCAACAGAATATAATTTAGGTTACCAATACTTCATTATGTGCGCAAGTAAGTAATGAAATAGCTGGACAAGTATAATACATGCAGTACATTCAATTGTATAGATAATTGACTATTTTAATTGCCACTCATGGGAATGCTACTGCTAAAAAAATCAGTGACTCTAAGTATTCACTCTAAGCTTTTAAAATTACCTATCAATAATTCACAAATTATGATGGCTCAGCTCTGAAATATGGGTTTTTAACTACTGTAGATAAAGTGCTGTGAGTCATTGTTGAGGAGATAATATATTTTTAGTGCCAGGAATTTGGAAACCCCAGCAATTTTTCTTTCGGGAACATACCCAATGTTCACATGTTGTTACAGAAAACAAACTACTGGAGGAACTTATTAGGCATCATCTGTGATGGGAGATCTGTATTTCCTTGTCCCCTCCCAGATGCAGCTCAACGTCAGTTCCACCATCAGTCTGCTTCTCCTTTATATCGGCGAGACTAAGCACAGGCTGGGCGATCGTTTTGCTGAACACCTTCGCTCAGTCCGCTTGTGTCTACGCCATCTCCCGGTTGCCAAGCACTTTAAGTCCCCTTCCCATTCCCACACTGACCTTTCTGTCCTAGGCCTCCTCTACTGTCAAAGTGAAGGAGAAATGCAAATCGGAGGAACAGCGCCTCATCTTTTGTTGAATATTTTTATTATAGAAACATATTTATGAAAATTACAATATTTTACATAAACAAAAATACATCATTAAATACTTTCATAATATTAATAATATTAATATTATTACTAATATTGAAATTTAGGACTATATGCTTCTATACGCTTTTTTAATTATTTTTTATAAAGTAAGAAAAGATAGAGATAAATAATGAAAAAAATATGAAAGCGAATGGAGTATTAATCATTATTCCGTCATTGGAGATATAGGCATGATTTATTATATTTCTTTCTTCATCCATTCTAATATTCAGGCCTCAATCAAGCCCTCGTACCGAGCCATTATGACTCTGTAAATATTCAATATATGGAGACCATATCCCTCTGAAGAGATCTAACCTGTCCATTAAGACAAGCCTCAATATCTCCAGATGAAGAGTCTCCGACATTTCTGTATTCCACATTTTGATTGTAGGGGATGTAGGGCCTTTCCAAAATTTTAATATTAATTTTTTTCCCAATTATTAACCCATAATCAATAAAAATTCTTTGGTTTGTTGTTACTATTTGTTCTGTTTCCAATATTCCTAGTATTATTAGCTTTGAATCGGGTGTCATGGTTATATTAACAACATTCGAAATTATCCTAAATATTTCAATCCAGAATTTTGTCATTTTTATACAATTTGTAAATGAGTGTGACAGATTTGTTTCTAAATGTTGACATTTATAACATATAGGAGATATCTTTGGGAACATATTATGTAATTTGGTTTTTGAATAATATAATCTATGTAATATTTTAAACTGTATAAGAGTGTTTAGCATTTAGTGAACAATGATGTATATGTTGTAAACTATCATCCCATATTTCTAGTCTAATAGTTTGACATAATTCATTTTCCCAAGATTGTCTATGTATTTCTGTTGATGGAACATCACCTTCCAATAAGATGTTATATATATATATATATATGAAATCATTTTTTTCTGTATTCAGATGTTTATTCAAACATTCATCTAATATTTCTATCTTTCTATTTCTGAGTTCTTGCATATTTGCTTTAACATAATCTCTAATTTGTAAATATCTAAAGAACTCTTTAGATTGTAGTCCATAAATTTGTTGTATGTCTTGAAATGAAAAGAAGGAGTTTTCCCTATAGAGATCCCCAATCTTAATAATTCCATTATTTTTCCATTGTGAAAAAGGTTTAAACGTAACATAATTTACAATGCTAAGAGATAGTGGTATAGATTTTAATTTTAATGTTTTCTTTATTTTTCCAAATACGTATTCCACTTCCTATTATTGGGTTATCACTATATGTTTTCTTAGCTAAATTAATATTAGCGAATATTATAGAACTAATTTCAAAGGGAGAACAATCTTCTTGTTCCATATTTAACCAAGTTGGTTGGTTATCTATTTCATCTAACCAAAAATTTATATTTTTAATGTTAACTGCCCAATAATAAAACATAAAATTTGGTAGAGCTAGACCTCCATTTAATTTTGATTTACATAAATGTTTTTTGTTTATTCTATGGCACTTATAATCCCAAATGAAGTTAGTGACTAAGGAGTCCACCTTTTTAAAGAAATGTTTAGGAAGATATATCGGGATTGATTGGAAAAGGTATAATAATTGTGGAAGAAACACCATTTTTATTATATTAATTTTGCCTATCATCGATATAGGTAAAGTTTTCCAATATATAATATTCTTATTTAATTTGTTCAATAATAGTGGGAAATTAGCTTTAAATAAGGAGTCAAATCTTTTTGTTACAAAGATTCCAAGATATTTAAATTTTTCATTTGTTATCTTAAAAGGGAATTGTTGTAATATATGTAAATTGTTTACCGTTATTGGCATAAGTTCACTTTTATTCCAGTTAATACTATATCCTGAATAGGATCCAAATTCAGTTATTAATTTTAACAAATTACGGATACTAGTTTCTGGTTTTGTGATGTAAAGTAGCACATCATCCGCATATAGAGAGATTTTATTTTTAGTGTCTCTAGTATCGTATCCATATATTTCCGGATGTGATCTCACCCTCAGAGCTAACGGTTCTATTGCCAATGCAAACAATAAAGGGGATAAAGGACAACCTTGTCTACAACCTCGAGATAAATTGAATTTAGGTGATAACATTTGATTTGTTATTATTCTAGCTGTCGGATTTGTATATAGCAATTTGATCCAGTTAATAAACTTTTCTCCCAGTTTAAAAGCTTCCATAACCGAGAACAAGTAAGGCCATTCCACTTGATCAAAGGCTTTCTCTGCGTCTAACGAAATAACTATTAGGTCTTTATTAATATCTCTTTTCGAGTATATATAATATTGAATAACCGTCTCAAATTATACGAAGAATTATCGTTTTGGTATAAATCCTGTTTGATCAGGGTGAACTAATTTAGTAACAACTAAACTTAACCTTTGTGCTAATATTTTTAGTTAATATCTTTTGATCGGTATTTAGGAGAGCTATTGCTCTAAATGATCCTGGTTCATCCACGTCTTTGTTTATTTTGGGTAAAAGTGTTATAGTAGATTCATTTAATGTTGCTGGTAGTTTTTGCTGTGTGTGTATATATATATATACAAAAAAATTTATATTTATATATACATATACATATACATATACATATACATATACATATACATATACATATACATATACATATACATATACATATACATATACATATACATATACATATACATATACATATACATATACATATACATATTTATATATATATATTATTTATATATATATATATATATATATATATATAATATATATATATATATATATATATAATATATATATATATATATATATATATATATATATATATATATATATATATATATATATATATATATATATATATATATATATATATATATATATATATATATATATATATATATATATATATATATATATATATATATATATATATATTATATATATATATATATATATATATATATAAATATATATATATATATATATATATATATATATATATATATATATAATATATATATATATATATATATATATATATATATATATATTATATATATATATATATAATATATATATATATATATATATATATATATATATATATATATATAATATGTATAGCGCCTCATCTTTTGCTTGGGCTGCTTACAACCCAGTGGTATGAATATTGATTTCTCTAATTTCAAGTAAACCTTACATTCCCTCTCACTCCATCCTTCCCCATCCTAGTCTTCCTACCAGTTTCACTGTCATCCTTCTTGGTTTCACTGTTTGTATCTCAATGTGAACTGTGAGGAGGATGCTATGAGGATGCAAAGTGACTTTGACAGGTTGGGTGAGTGGGCAGATGCATGGCAGATGCAGTTTAATGTGGATAAATGTGAGGTTATCCACTTTGGTGGCAAACACAGGAAGGCAGATTATTAACTAAATGGTGTCAAGTTTGGAATAGGAGAAGTACAATGAGATCTGGGGGTCTTTGTTCATCAGTCACTGAAAGTAAGCATGCAGGTACAGCAGGCAGTGAAGAAAGCAAATGGCATGTTGGCCTTCATAACAAGAGGAGTTGAGTATAGGAGCAAAGAGGTCCTTTTGCAGTTGTACAGGGCCCTAATGAGACTACATCTGGAGTATTGTGTGCAGTTTTGGTCTCCAAATTTGAGGAAGGACATTCTTGCTATTGAGGGAGTGCAGCGTAGGTTCACGAGGTTAATTCCTGGGATGGCAGGACTGTCATATGTTGATAGAATGGAGCAGCTGGGCTTGTATACTCTGGAATTTAAAAGGATGAGAGGGGATCTTATTGAAACATATAAGATTATTTACGTTTAAGAATAAGGGGTAAACCATTTAGAACAGAGATGACAAAAAACTTTTTCACACAGAGGGTTGTGAATCTGTGGAATTCTCTGCCTCAGAAGGCAGTGGAGGCCAATTCTCTGGATGGGCTCCATCATTGCTTGAACATCGTTGCTGGCTTTGATTTATTTTTTTCATACCTTTCAATTAATTTGTTCTTTGTACCTTTTCATACGTATGGTTTCCCTCTCCCCTAACTCTCAGTCTGAAGAAGGGTCTCAACCCAAAACGGCACCTATTCATTTTTTCCAGAGATGCTGCCTGACCTGCTGAGGTTCTCCAGCATTTTGTGTCTATCTTTGGTGTAAACCAGCATCTGCAGTTCCTTCATACACATATAGTCTGCTTCAGATTCCAGCATCTGCAGTCTCGGTGCCTCCATCACAAATTGTTCATTCTCTTTGCAAACTGGAATTTCCTGCGGATGGCAGTAAACCGCAGATTGTTGCAACAGAAATTAACTAAAAAGACGTTCAACCAAAATGCAGTGCAGCACACTGCTTTATAATGCTATACTCATTTCCAACTTGAAACTGCTTATTGTACTAATGATGCTTTAACAAACAAACCTGCCAACAACCAGAATGTATTCTGTTCTAAAGAATAGTGATGCGTCCATGGAGATTGCAGATGTGTGAATCTCAAGCAACAAACAACAGTTCAGTGGGTCGAGTATTTTCATATTCAACAGTAATTTCATATTCAACAGTACTCTGTTGAATATGAAAGATTGAACTGAAATTATTTTCTTCATCGATTTGTAATATTCCAAGTGTTTTGTAAACGAGCCTTATGACTCCTCTCCAACAATTTTAGCTTTCGTTTAGTTTTAGAAATATAGCATGAAAACAGGCCCTTCAGCCCACTGGGTCCATACTGACCAACGATCACCCATTTACATTAGTTTCATGTTACCCCTCTTTCTTATCCAGGGACTATGTTTAGACAGGCCAATTAGCCTACAAATCCGCATGTCTGGGAGATTGGAGGAAACTGGAGCACTCGGAGTAAATCTACACGATCACTGGGAGAAAGTTCAAAATATTTTCAAGACTATTTTCTAAATGGGGAGAGAATTCATGAATCAGAAGTGCAAAGGGACTTGTGTGCGGGTGCAGGCCTCCCAAAAAGTTAATTTGCAAGTCAAATCGTTAGTAGGAAGATAAATGTAATGCTAGCATTTATTTTGAGAGGTCTGGAATACAAAAACAGGGATGTAATGCTGAAACTATGTCAGGCCACATTTGGAGTAATGTGTGCAATTTTGAGCCCAATATCTGAGGCAGGATGTGCTGGTGCTGAAGAAGGTCCAGAGGATATTTACAAGAATGATCCGAGGAATGAGTGGGTTAACACATGATCAGCATTTGATGACACAGAGCCTCTTCACGCTGGAATTTAGAAGGTTCAGGAGAGGTCCTCATTGAAACATCGAATAGTGAAAGGCCTGGATAGAGTGGATGTGGAGACGATGTTTCCACTAGTGGGAGAGTCTCCGACCAGAGGTCATAGCCTCAGAATTAAAGGACTTTCCTTTATGAAGGAGATGTTGAGGCTTTTCTTCAGTCAGAGGGTGGTGAATCTGTGAAGTACATTTCCATAGAAGGCTGTGCAGGCCAAGTCAATGGGTATTTTTAAGGCAGAGATAGATTCTTGATTAGTACGGGTGTTGGGGGTTATGGGGAGAAGGCAGGAGAATGGGGTTAAGAGGGAAGTATAAATCAGCCACGATTGAATGGCGGAGTAGACTTGATGGGCCAAATGGTTTAATTCTGCTCCTATCACATGAACTTAGGAACTTATGACAAGATCTAAAACAGTGCAGCTACAAACTAACCCTCTCTGATCTGTAATCAAATTGACTTTCCAAGTGTAAACAAGAAGATTATCTACTCAATGATAACCAAATAAATAGTAACCCTTTTGAATCAATGGGAAAAATTATGTTGGAACAACTTTTTCAGTTTCCAGAAGAAAGTGTTGTGGTAAGGCTCATGTCATGATGGCTTCCAATGTGCGTTTCACAACAAGACTATTAGTCCACAAAAATAGCATTGGAGTAATGAAGAAACTGTGTGAAAGAGTTAGCAACCAGCTGAAGGAAGGAAAGCAATATGTGCCATTAAATGAATTTATAAGGGAAGTACAAGGTACGAATAGACTTAAGACAGTAACTGATTCTCATTTACATTCATTATAATCACTCCGAGTGTAGTCATATTGTTTCATTATGCCAAACTGGGAGGAGCAGTGAAAACAGAGCAAGCAGCCCACTAAAAATAAATTAGAAAGTGTCAAATTAAATGTAATGCAGAGAACTGGAAAGCCTTGCATAAGGAATGGAAAAATACAAATAATACAAATGATGTAACTGAATGAGAAACTGATAAATAATCATGCCTAATATCAAATCTATCCAAGAGAACCAATAAAAGCAATCTGGTAATGGAAATGTTATACCTTTACTGGACTATACTGGAGTATTATAATTGTTTTAATAAAATAGAAGAAACAGGATGTATGAAATTAGGATGTTTGCTGCCTGAAGCATTTTGCTTAAATCTCAAAGAAATTAGATATTTTGCTGATGTCATTGCACAAACCACACATAGGTTCAGTAAAATTATGTAATAACCTCATCTTGACATTCCAGCATGCAGAAGTTTCAATCCTTTATTCTGTGGAAAACAGAACATAATTGAACAAGTCACATATCTATGTTTGCAGGATAGCTCTACATAATTCTTAATTCTAGCGTATGTTTATTTTCATAGAAGCATAGAAACATAGAAATTAGGTGCAGGAGTAGGCCAATCGGCCCTTCGAGTCTGCACCGCCATTCAATATGATCATGGCTGATCATCCAACTCAGTATCCCGTACCTGCCTTCTCTCCATACCCTCTGATCCCCTTAGCCACAAGGGCCACATCTAACTCCCTCTTAAATATAGCCAATGAACTGGCCACCACTACCCTCTGTGGCAGAGAGTTCCAGAGACCCACCACTCTCTGTGTGAAAAAAGTCCTTCTCATCTGGGTCCTAAAGGATTTCCCCCTTATCCTTAAGCTGTGACCCCTTGTCCTGGACCTCCCCAACATCGGGAACAATCTTCCTGCATCTAGCCTGTCCAACCCCTGAAGAATTTTGTAAGTTTCTATAAGATCCCCTCTCAATCTCCTAAATTCTAGAGAGTATAAACCAAGTCTATCCAGTCTTTCTTCATAAGACAGTCCTGACATCCCAGGAATCAGTCTGGTGAACCTTCTCTGCACTCCCTCTATGGCAATAATGTCCTTCCTGAGATTTGGAGACCAGAACTGTACGCAATACTCCAGGTGTGGTCTCACCAAGACCCTAACAAACTGAAGTAGAACCTCCCTGCTCCTATACTCAAATCCTTTTGCTATGAAAGCTAACATACCATTCGCTTTCTTCACTGCCTGCTGCACCTGCATGCCTACTTTCAATGACTGGTGTACCATGACACCCAGGTCGCGCTGCATCTCCCCTTTTCCTAATCGGGCACCATTTAGATAATAGTCTGCTTTCCTGTTTTTCCCACCAAAGTGGATAACCTCACATTTATCCACATTATACTGCATCTGCCAAACATTTGCCCACTCACCCAGCCTATCCAAGTCACCTTGCAGTCTCCTAGCATCCTCCTCACAGCTAACATTGCCGCCTAGCTTAGTGTCATCTGCAAACTTGGAGATATTGCCTTCAATTCCCTCATCCAGATCATTGTATATTGTAAATAACTGGGGTCCCAGCACTGAGCCTTGCGTTACCCCACTAGTCACTGCCTGCCATTGTGAAAAGGACCCGTTTACTCCTACTCTTTGCTTCCTGTTTGCCAGCCAGTTCTCTATCCACATCAATACTGAACCCCCAATGCCGTATGCTTTAAGTTTGTATACTAATCTCTTATGTGGGACCTTGTCGAAAGCCTTCTGGAAGTCAAGGTACACCACATCTACTGGTTCTCCCCTATCCACGCTACTAGTTACATCCTCGAAAAATTCCACAAGATTCGTCAGACATGATTTACCTTTCGTAAATCCATGCTGATTTTGTCCAATGATTTCACCACTTTCCAAATGTGCTGCTATCCCATCTTTAATAACTGACTAGCAGTTTCCCCACTACCGATGTTAGACTAACTGGTCTATAATTCCCCGTTTTCTCCCTCCCTCCCTTCTTAAAAAGAGGGGTTACGCTTGCTACACGCCAATCCTCAGGAACTACTCCAGAATCTAAAGAGTTTTGAAAGATTATCACTAATTTCATGAAAAGATTATCACTACTTTTCATGAATATAGAAAATCGAATATAACCAACTGACTTTCAAATCGTATCAACAATTCGTCCTGGTCCAATCACATTGAAGATATTGGCAAGAATGCACACAGTCATCTGTACTTCCTTAGAAGGCTCAGGAAAGTCAGCATATTTCCAATGACGCCAATTTCTACAGATACACCACAGAAAGTATCCTATTCAGATCCATCAGAGCAAAGCTTGGTCTGATAACTGAGTTGAGTTTAGTTTATTATCATGTGTACCGAAGTACAGTGAAAAACTTTGTTTATGTGCTAACCAATCAGCAGAAAGACAGTGCATGATTACAATCAAGCCACCCACAATCGAGTGTACAGTTACATGATCAAGGGAATAACATGAATAATATTTAGTGCAAGATAAAATCCGGCCTAAGATAGTCCAAGGATCTCATTGCGGTAGATAGTAGCTCAAGACTGCTCTGTAGTTGTTGGTAGGATGGTTCAGTTGCCCGATACCAGCTGGGAAGAAATTCTGCTCTGTCCAAGAATGAAATAAATTGCAGAAGGGAGTGACTGCAGCACAGTCTATCATGCAAGCCCACCTCCAACCACCCCCCACCAATTCCATGTACACTTCATGCTGCCTTGGGAAAGCAGTCAATATTATCAAGGACCATTCACGGCTCCATCATTCTCCTTTATCCCTTCTCCTGTCGGGCTGAAGATACAAAATGTTGCAAGATACAAAAAGATACATAAATAGCATCTTCTCTGCTGTTATCCGCCTCTTAAACAAACCTTTCATTTGCGATTAATTAATTTCCCGGATCTACCAATCTCTCTCATTGTGGCCCTTAGACTTTTTTTAATGTTTTTTTAATCTTTCTCTATAGCTATAACACTATTCTGCACTCTTTTTCTTTTTCACTGCCAGATATATTCATGTATAGGATGATTTGCCTGGTTAGCACACAAAAATATTTTTTTTACTGGTGCTCCAGTTTCTTCCCACATCCCATATGCAGGTTTCCGGTTGAATTGGCCTCTGTAAATTGCCCCGTGTGGGGAAGTGGATGTGAAAGTGGGATAACATAGAAATAGTGTGAACGGGTGATCAATGGTCAGCGTAGGTTGAGGGGCCTGTTACCATGCTATATCGCTAAACCAAATTAAAACTGAAAGGGGGTAGAAGATTTAATGCAGATCTTATATGTGTTAAGTCAAAACACCTTTATTATGGTATGTATAGGAAGGAGCTGCTGGTTTAAACCAAAGGTAGACACAAAAAGCTGGTGTAACTCAGCGGGACAGGCAGCATCTCTGGTGAGAAGGAATGGGTGACGTTTCAGGTCAAGACCCTTCTTCATACATGAATCACGAAGGGATGAAAAGGGTTTGGTTACTTAGAGCAAGTTAGTAAACAGGAGATAGACACAAAAAGCTCGAGTAACTCAGCAGGATGGGCAGCATCTCTGAAGGGAAGGAATGGGTGATGTTTTGGGTCGAGACTGGTTAGAGATAAGGGAAACGAGAGATATAGATGATACAGAGAGGTAAAGAACAACGAATGAAAGATATGCAAAAAAGTAACGATGTTAAAGGAAACAGGCCATTGTTAGCTGTTAGGTGAAAATGAGAAGCTAGTGAGACTTGGGTGAGGGAGGGATAGAGAAAGAGGGAATTCCAGGGCTAGCTGAAGTTGGAGAAATTAATATTCATACCACTGGGCTGTAAGCTGCCCAAGCAAAATATGAGATGCTGTTCCTCCAATTCGCATTTAGCCTCACTCTGACAATGGAGGAGACAAAGGACAGAAAGGTCTGAGTGGGAATGGGAAGGATAATTAAAGTGTTTAGCAACCAGAAGATCAGGTAGGTTCAGGCAGACTGAGCGAAGGTTTTCAGCGAAACTATTGGCCAGTCTACGTTTGGTCTCGCCAACGTATAAGAGTCCACATCTTGAACAACAGATACAGTAGATGAGGTTGGATGAGGTGCAAGTGAACTCTTCCTAACCTGAAAGTGCTGTCTGGGTCCTGGACAGTCAAAGGAGGAGGTATAGGTACATTTTCTGCGGTTGCAGGGGAAGGTACCTGGGGTGGGGGTGGTTTGGGTGGGAAGCGATGAGTTAACCAGTGAGTTGAGGAGGGAACGATCTCTGCGGAAAGGGCTGAAATATGGCTAGTGGTGGGATACCGTTGAAGGTGGTGGAACTTTCAGAAAAATATGTGTTGTATGCGGCGCCTGATGGGGTAAAAGGTAAGGACTAGGGGGACTCTGTGTTGCGACTAGCAAGGGCGGAGCAAAGGGTACTGAGGAGACATGAGGGAGGGCCTCATCTATGATGGGAGAGGGAAACCCCCATTCCCTAAAGTATGTGGACATCTCCGATGTCAGTAAACGGGAGGACAGATTCCAGTTATTCAACAATAATGGCACTGACTGGGTGTTACAGGAAATGATTGCTGATTCTACTATCTGAGCTGAAATGGATGTAATAATGATTGATACCATTTCAAGACTTGTAGCTTAACTAACTACTCTGCATTTTGCTGATGTATTGCATCAATGTAGAATTTACCAAAATCTCTGTACATGTCTGCAGAAAAGATAAATGGGTAAAATGTGGCCTTGCACAATGTATATTCCAATTTAATTAGGCAAATTAGGTAACTTTGTCAGTTTAACCTTCTTGCGTATGGCGTGCACAACCTAAAGTTGTAGGTCAACTTGTTCTATTTGATCTTTTGTTTGTGCTCGTCAGGTTGATTGCATTATTCGAAACAGGGTGGGCCACGTTGCAATTTCCCACCCCGTCAGTTTAATTACAGACTATCTTCCAGTATCTTAGAGTGAATGAAAGAAGATACTGAAACATCAATAGGGCATAACATTTATAAGGGAGCTTAATGCAGGAAATTGGGCAAATAGCCTTTCAGTGGTATTAAAGGAAACATTTCCCACTTGAAAAGGTATCCAGAGGTTTGAGACGTTTTGATTCATTAATTTCAGAATATTGTTCAAATGCCTGCATTGTAGATTCATCGAGTCACTGTGCTGTAAGCATAAACTGTTCTTTTGAATCTACCTCCGAGGCAAAGCAGTTTGACGTGACATAATTGTAGCATTTATTTTTGGTACTGTTAATTGTGACAGTGACTCGTTCAGATGAGAATTGTTGCTTCAGGTTTCAAACCAAATACTGAATGACATTTAACTAATTTGCCCAGAACTGTTCTGCTAGGTTGTAATTTAAAATGAGCACATGAATTAAACGGAAAATTGCAGTTCTAATCATTTAAGTATTTTATGTGCCTTTTAATCATTCAGTCTGTCATTTAATCAGAACAATATTCCTGAACAAAATATACATGCAATAAACGCAATTACTGATGCTGTATATCTAATGTAATGTAATTAATTTGATTTTAATAAGATAAATTGGGAAATGTCACTTCTACTGATAGTTGACTCAATTACATTAAATTAATATTCTCACTGAAGTAACAAGGGAGGATATTATGAGAATTTATTTTAAAGGTACTGCTGTTTCAACAGATGGAAAATCCCTTAAGTAGTTTATTAACATCCAAAGGTGGATGGAACTTCAATAAGGTTTGATTTTTGGTATTGATATTGGCACTAGTTTTTTTTATTGTTGTGATTTACAAGGTGCAGAGAAAAATCTTTGTTTTGTATGTTATCCAGACAATTATACCAAATACGAATACATCAGTTAGGGCAAAAGAGAAAACTAACAGGATGCATAATGTAATAACATATAACCATATAACAATTACAGCACGGAGACAGGCCCTCTTGGCCCTTCCAGTCCGTGCCGACCATTTGTTTTCCCCTAGTCCCATCTACCTGCACTCAGACCATACCCCTCCATTCCCTTCACGTCCATATACCTATCCACTTTACTCTTAAATGTTAAAATCGATCCTGCCTCCACCACTTCTGCTGGAAGCTGATTCCACACAGCCACCACCCTCTGAGTAAAGAAGATCCCCCTCACGTTACCCCTAAACTTTTGTCCCTTAATTCTCATGTCATGCCCTCTTGTTTGAATCTTCCCTACCCTCAATGGGAAAAGCTTATCCACGTCAACTCTGTCTATCCCTTTCATCATTTTAAAGACCTCAATCAAGTCCCCCCTTAACCTTCTGTGCTCCAAAGAATAAAGACCTAACTTGTTCAACCTTTCTCTGTAACATAGTTGCTGGAACCCTGGCAACATTCTAGTAAATCTCCTCTGTACTCTCTCTATTTTGTTGACATCCTTCCTATAACTAGGCGACCAAAATTGTACACCATACTCCAGAATTGGTCTTACCAATGCCTTGTACAATTTTAACATTACTTCCCTACTCCTATATTCAATGCTCTGATTTATAAAGGCCAGCACACCAAAGGCTTTCTTTACCACCCTATCTATATGCGATTCCACCTTCAGGGAACTATGCACAGTTATTCCTAGATCCCTCTGTTCCACAGCATTCCTCAATTCCCTACCATTTAATGTTGAATCAACAGAGAAAGAGATTTAAAAAATCTGAGCATGCATTACTGATACATGCAGTACTGGTACATGCATTACGCTGAAGCCAGACATATTATCCAATAGAGTAATCTTTTAAGAGATCACCATATGTTGCAATAGTTAGTTCATTTGAATTGCTCAAAGATTGGACAAACAGTTTTTCATGCTGATAATCATCTTGCGATCTTATCGCATTATTGTGCAGCAAAAGCACAGAACAGCATAAAAGGTAATAGCATTTGCGTTAGGTGTACTCCCAAAGATAAATCTGGTCTAAAATTGTCAGGGCTCAATTCATTTAGTTTAATTGACTTTGTTGTTGCCATTTTGACCTGCACAGGGATTCAGGCAGCTGCTTTAGCAAATTGGAATTTTACTCTTGTCAGGTTGAGAGTAAAACTCAGATATTCATCGATCATGATTAGTCAACTTGATGTGTTGTTTCTGATGCAGGATAACTTATTTATACAGTGTCAATCTCATTTCCTGCCCATCTGCTTCTCCATGGTGAAATAAATTAGGAAGCACATTGAAAGTGGCAAGGACATAGATCGTACATTGAGGGTGATTTCAGTGTCCATCATTGAGAGTGGTGTGGTAACACCATCACAGATTCAGGTGGCTCCATTCTGATTGAAATAGCCATCTGGCTGGATCTACAACCAACTGTGAGTGAACCAGCTCGAGGCATAAATTCACTTGACTTCCTTGTCATTAGTTTGCCTATGGCAGAACTGAAAATAGGGAGTCCTTTCAGGGGTTGGGGTGAACATTGGAAAAAAAAAGAGTTCAGGAGGCCAAAAGTATCGTAATATATCATTGGTAGGCAGATTTAAGAAAAAAAAGCGTGTTGGAAGGAGATGCAGATGCTGGCTTAAACCGAAGATAGACACCAAAAGCTGGAACAACTCAGTAGCAGCACCTCTGGGGAGAAGGAATGGGTGGTTTTTTGGGTTGAGACCAATCTTCAGACTAGTTAGTGATAAGGGAAATGAGAGATACAGACAGTGATGTGGAGAGATAAAGAACAATGAAATGAAAGGAATGCAAAAAATAATGATAATAGAGGAAACAGGCCATTGTTAGCTGTTTGTATAGTGAAAATGAGAAGCTAGTTCGGCGGGTGGGGGAGGGATAGAGAGGGGGAATGATGATGCAACTTGAAGTTGGAGAAATCAATATTCATACCACTGGGCATTAAGCTGCCCAAGCAAAATATGAGATGCAGTTCCTCCAATTTGCGTTTAGCCTCACTCTGATAATGGACGGAGACCTTGGACAGAAAGGTCTGTGTGAGAATGGGAAGGAGAATTAAAGTGTTTAGCAACCGGGAAATCGGGTAGGTTCAGGTGGACTTTATGAAGGTGTTTTCTGCAAAATAATCGCCCAGTCTACGTTTGGTCTTGCCGATGTGCATGTCCAAATCTGGAACCGCGGATAAAGTAGATGAGGTTGGAGGAGGTGAAAGTGAACCTCTGCCTAACCTGTAAGGACTGCCCGGTTCCCTGGACAGAGTCAAGGGAGGAGGTATGGGGACAGGTGTTGAATCTTTTGCAGGTTGTAGAGGAAGATATCTGGGGAGGGGGTGGTTTGGGTGGGAAGGGATGTTACCCAGAGAGTTGCAGAGGGAACAGTCTGTGCGGAAAGTGGAAAAGGGTTGAGATGAGAAAATGTAGCTAGTGGTGGGATCCAGTTGGAGGTGGCGCAATATATAATCGGAGGATTATATATTGTATGTGACAGCTGATGGGGTGAAAGGTAAGGACTAGGAGGACTCTGTCTCTGTTGCGACTAGGAGGAGGGGTAGCAAGGGTGGAGCAAGGGGTAATGAGGAGACACGAATGAGGGCCTCGTCTATGAAGGGAGAGGGGAACCCACATTCCCTAAATGAGATCATCTCGGATGCCCTGATATGGAAAAAGTCATCTTGGGTGCAGATGTGCCGTAGACGGTGGAATTGGGAGTAGGGGATAGAGTCTTTGCAGGAAGCAGGGTGGGAAGAAGTGTAGTCAAGATAGTTGTGGGAGTCAGTGGGTTTGCAATAGATGTCAGTCAATAGTCCTGCAATGGAGACGGTGAGATCAAGAAAGGGGAGGGAGGTGTTGGAGATGGTCCAAGTAAATTTGAGTGCCGTATGGAAATCGGTGGTGAAGTTGATAAAGGCAAGGAGTTCTGCATGGGTGCAGGAGGTAGCACCGTTGCAGTCGTCAATGTAATGGAAAAAGTGTATGGGGATAGGGCCAGTGTACGCGTGGAACAGGAATTGTTCAGCTGGGGCCCATGCGGATGCCTGTAGCTATGCCTAGGACTTGGAGGAGGTGGGAGGAGTCGAAGGAGAAGTTATTAAGGGTGACAACCAACTCCGCGAGGTGGAGTAGAGTGTTAGTAGAGCTCTGGACGTTCTTAGTGGCTCGTAACACTAACGGCAGGTACTAGGGAAACGTGGTAATCTCGGGAAGACGCGTGAAGATTGGATGGTTGTGCGGTCGAGGAAGAAACATAAGGCTTTAAGGTCTTCCTGGTGGGGGAAGGAGGTGTTGAGTGACTGAGTGTCCATAGTAAAGATGAGGGAGTGGGGACTCGGAAAGCAGAAGTCATCCAAGAGACGAAAGGCATGTGAGATTGGTTTTAGGTTGGGGGAGATTGGACCAGGGAGCGTAGGATGGAGTCGATATGCGTGGGTCTGCCAGGGCTGTAGTGCTTATTGATTTTGGGGAGAAGGTAAAGCCGGGATGTGCGGGGCTGGGAGATGATAAGGTTGGAGGCTGTGGAAGGCAGACAGCCAGAAGTGATTAAATCAGAAATGTGGTGTGAGATTAAGGCCTGGTGCTCGTTTGTGGGATGTCGGAGGAGGTGTCTGAGAGTTGTCGCCTGGCCTCAGCCCGGGAGAGGTCAGAGCGCCAGACTTTCACGGCACCTCCCTTGCGGGCGGGTTTGATTATAATGTTGGGGTTGCTGCAGAGTGAGCGGAGAGCTGTACATTCAGAGGGGGTGAGGTTAGAGTAGGTAAGGAGAGTGGAAAAGTTGTGACGGTTGATATCAAGCCGGCAGATAGAAATAAAAAGGTCTAGAGAGGGTAGAAGGCTGTTCAGGGGAGTCCAAGAGGAGGGGCACTAGTAGGAGTGGAGAAGGGGGTCATCTATGCTCCTCCTTCAATTTGATTAGTCAGAAGCCAAAGGTACTTTGGAGTCGGAGGGGATATCACACTTTTCAAGAAAGCTTTAAGCACATCCATGGTTTTTTTTCCTCTGCCGGCTGCTCTTCCTCATCCCACAGCAGAGCATGGAACAGAGTGTTTTAGGATTCTGCAGTCAGGCATGCTAATTATAGTCATAGAATATGCTCCCGGTATTCCCATCAGCTCCATTTGATTCTGCACTCACTTGCACATCAGGGGCAATTTACACCAGACAATTAACCTAGCACGCTCAGGTGCCTTTGGGGAAAGCAGTGATTATTTTCCTACCACGTGAAAATCAAGTGTTCTCTACTCATTCTTTGTCAAGTGGTTTCAAATGGCATTGTCCATTTAATTTACATTAAATTTATTTAGTTTGTATGCAAAATCAGTTTGCCAGATTTGAGTGCTTGTTGAAATCCTAGGTTTCCTTACCAATAATGATTCTTTAGTCAGTATATAAAAAAATAGATTATACCTGGTTGGTAGAATTTTGTTGTTTATGGAATCATGTCATGCCTAAATCAGTAGAAATGCATTATGAAAGTGAGTATATTTCATTGGCAATTAAGTGCTCTGGGAAGATTAAAGGCCTTGGAAAGTACCATAAATATGACACAAAATGCTGAAGTAACTCAGTGGGTCAGGCAGCATCTCTGCTGGACATGGATAGGTGACGATCTGGGTCGGGACCCTTCTTCAAACCATACGAAAATGGTCTTCATTTATATTAAATGAGTAACTGTGCTGCCCGGTGACACAGCTAATGGAGCTGCTACCTCAGCTCCAGCATCCAGGTTTATTCCTGACTTTGGGGGCTGTCTGTGTGGAGTTTTCTGGCTGTTATCAATTAGGTTTCCTTCAAGAACCCAGTTTATTTCCATGTCCCAAACATGTGAGGGTGGTAAGTTAATTGGCTGGTGTAATGAGGCTGTCCCACTGTATGAGCTAATTTAAGAGTTCTCCCAAGTTTCCCCTAATTCGAACTCGGAGAATTACGGTAATAGCGGCTCGTAGGTACTTGGGGCTCTCGTGGACATTTTTCAACATGTTGAAAAATCTTCACGAGTCTTCCCAAGATTACCGCTTTTCCCGCGTACCTGCCGTTAGTGTTACGAGCCACTAAGAACGTCCAGAGCTCCGTCGTACCCACTACATACATTCTACGTGGTAACCGCGAGTTCGATTATTTTATTTTAACTCGGGAGAGCTCTTGAATTAGCTCGTACAGTGGGACAGCCCCTTTACTTGTTCCTCAATGAGTTGTAGAATTAACATAAGTTAAAGGGAAGGTAGGGAGAATGAGGCAAAGATAAGTTGGTGTAAATAGGTGCATGATGGTGGGGATGGACAAAGCTTGATTCTTCTTTGCAAGACTCTACAACTGATTTTACTTGCTGTTTAAGTACACAACATAGTGTGAGACAAGCTAATAAATATCAACGTCTTTGTTAAATCATGGTTTACAAAAAAAAGACGAAAAATGCTGCAGTAACTCAACAGGTCAGGCAGCATCTCCAGAGAATGTGGATAGGTGATATTGTGGGTCAGGACCCTTCTGTGAGACTGATTCAATGCAAAGTCATAGAGAGATATACCACCGGGTGGTGCTTCGATGGCAGCCTCGTCTACAGTCTAGAGTTTGAGTCTAGACCCTTGAGTCTAAAAATGGGTCTCGATCCGAAACATTGCCTATCTCCTTTGCTCCATAGATGCTGCCTCACCCGCTGAGTTTCTCGAGCATTTTTATCTACCTTCGCCTACAGTCTATCCTTTTTGATTTTTTTTTGTTAATTTTAGTGTGTTTTAAAAGTATGTGTTAATGTTCTCTGGTTTGTTTTATGTGGGGGGTGGGCAGGGAGGTCGGGGGAAACTTTTTTTTTTTCAATCTCCTACCTTGCGATCGTTTTCCGGATCGTATCTCTGGTTGCTCTGCAGCCTAATATTGTGCTGGAGGCCTTGGTCGGGACTGACTTTGAGCGCCACCGTGGGGACGTGGACTTACCATCGGAGCCAATCCCTTGCCCGGGATCAACGCTCCAACCGCGGGCCTGCGTATTTCACCGTCGAGAGTTCGCAGTCTCGGGTTGTGACTGACTTCGGGAAGCTCCAAAAGCTGCACGATGTTCGACTAGCCCAGACCTGGGTTAGATCGCCCGACAAATGGGAAGCTGAGATTCGCCCCTGATGCAGGATGCAGGCGATGAGGATGGCCCGCCGTCGGCTACGGGAGTAAGGTCGTCCCGTCAACGGAAGGTTAGAGGGCACTGGGGGACAAAGAAGGGAGAGATTGAACTTTTTTTCGCCTTCCTTCACAGCGAGGAATGTGGAGGAGTCACTGTGGTGGACATTCATGTTAAAATGTATTTTGTATGTTCTTTTGCTTTTTATTGGTATGGCTGTATGGCAAATGAAATTTCCTTGTGTGTTGCAAAACATACTTGGCTAATAAAATATGATTATGATTATGGAATGGGCCCTTTGGCCCATTGAACCATACTGAACATAACCACCATTACCCCATTTTGTCTTCCTTTTCCCTGCATTCGTATCAATTCCTCTGATGTTCTGCCATTCCTACACACCAAAGGCAATTTCCTGTGGCCAATTAACCTCCCAACCCATGCATCTTTGGGATGTGGGAGTGAACTGGAATACCCAGAAGAAACCCATATGGTGATGAGGAGAATTTTCACACAGCCACAAACTAAAGATTGAACCTGCATCTTAGTGCTACGAGCCAGCAGCTCTACATGTTGTGCCACCGTACCACCATCTGTCCCTATTATCTGACTAGCCTATCAGCTTCCAATTCTTACACAATCACCACCACAGTTATCCGTTGGGAATAGTGGGGTCAGAATGGCTGAATGTTTTATTGTAGGAATAAGGTTAGTGAACTGAGAAGAACAAAGAGTAGCATGCCAAGAATATTGTGTTCAGTTCTCGTCACCCTGTTATAGGAGAGATGTTGTTAAGGTGGAAAGAGTGAAGAAAATAACTAAGGGTCTGAGGGGGGTGGGGGTTCTAGAGGTGCATAAGATCATGAGAGAAATAAATAGGATAAATGTACACTTTTATCCAGACTAGGGGAATTGAGAACCAGAGGACATACGTTTAAGGTGAGTGGGGAAATGGTTTAATAGGAATCTGAGTGGCAACTTTTTTTACAGAAAGAGTGGTAGGTATATGGAATGAGCTGCTGGAGGAGGTAGTTGAGGCAGGTTCCATCACAACATTTTAGAAACATTTAGACAGGTGCATGGATAGAATAGGTTGAGAGGGATATGAGCCAAATGCAGGCAGGTAAGAAGAGTGTAGATGGGGCATGTTGATTCGCATGGGCAAGTTGGGCCGCAAGACCCGTTTCCTGTTCGACGCTCTGCCTCTGTGCAATTTGGTTCACTCTTGCTACACAAGAAAGGGAAAGTGTAAAGTAATTAATATGCAATTACTGTCTGCAGCATCTGGCAATTGAAGATGATGCTAGTTAACAAGTTCATTTGTCACTTGCCTGAAGAAGCAGATAGGCAAAATTAACATTTCATGCTCTTCATCATTAAGTCTAGTCACTTTTAATATCATGTAGAATTAGTAATTAACATAAAACATAAACTAATTTATGGGAGAAGATGATTGATTAGCTATTTATTTGACATAATGATACTTTTGACAGATTAGATGTCAATGCAATCTGATCTTTACACATCCATGTAACAAGTCACTATTCTTCCTATTATTAGCTTTGTGTCAAAAGCTGAGGGGAGTAGATTATTTGGATGCAGCAATTTGTTTTGAAACAAAAGAGTGTTTACTAGTCATACACACTAGATATGGACTGGAATAATTAAATTCACCTTTTGCTGCAGTTCTACAATCATATTGGATGCAATAATTCAACCTGCAATGACCAACGGGTGCTGGCAGTCGCCGAAAAAGTCACGTATGTAGGAAAGGCCCGTGATGGAGAAGAAAAGAGAAATGGAAGAGTGCATAACAGGATTTCGGGAAAGTATATGCGAGATGTGCAGAGAAATAGCCAGGCACACACAGCGTAAGATGAAGAAAGATGGAGATAGAATGAACATCATGGTAAGTCAAACATGGTTACAGGAAGGGAAACACATTTTATTTTTGCTTACAAAATTGCACATGAAAAACAAGCTGATAGTAAAAGCAATGATAAAGTGCATTTCATGAATTCTTACTAGATTACTTCAGCACATTAAATCTTCCTGCTCAAATCTCCACTCCATTAAGTAAAAAAATCATAGAATTTACTCATTATTATAAGTCATGCACAGTTACATTTCAAAATAATAGCATTCTGTAGATTAAACTATAATTGGAAACGTAATCATATTGCATGCATTCTGAATTCTCCACTGCGATGTGAATTCTATCCTGACGTTGGGTGCTGTCTGCGTGGAGCTTGCATGCTCTCTGAGACTATGCTCCTGTTTTTTTTCTACACCCCAAAGAGGTTTGTTTAGACGTTAATTAGGCATTCTAAATTGAACTATATGGTGGAATGTCATAGATCCCTGTCATAGAGCCTCCATTCGCTGTGATGGTATTTCAGTCACAGAGGCCAACGTCAGAAGATCCTTCAGGGGGGTGAACCCTCGGAAAGCACGCGGACCCGATGGCATACCCGGTCGTGTTCTTAAAAACCTGTGCGGACCAACTGACTGGAGTTTTTACGGAAATTTTCAACCTCTCACATCTGAGGTCTGAGGTTCCCATCTGCTTTAAAAGGGCATCAATAATACCAGTGCCCAAGAAGAGCAATGTGATGTTCCTCAATGACTATCGACCAGTGGTGTCTGTGGTGATGAAGTGCTTTGAGAAGTTGTTTATGGCGCATATCAACTCCTACCTCGACAAGAACCTCGACCCACTGCAGTTCACTTACCGCCACAATAAATCAACGGTGGATGCGAATCAACGCTGGCTCTCCACTCCACTCTGGACCAGTCGCACAACAAGAACTCATATGTCAGGCTGTTATTCATTGATTACCACAATCATCCCCTCCAAGCTGGTTACCAAACTCGCAGAACTGGGTCTCTGCGCATCCCTTCCTCAGTCACAGACCACAGTCTGCTCGTATTGGTGGAAATGTGTCAGCCTCGAAAACAATCAGCACGGGAGCATCTCAAGGCTGCATGCTCAGCCACTTGCTGTACTCACTCTATACTCATGACTGTTTATAGCAACGGGTCGATGGTTGAAAGGGTCAAGAGCTTCAAATTCCTGGGCGTGCACATCTCTGAAGATCTTTCCTGGTCCGAGAACACTGATGCAATTATTAAGAAAGCACATCAGCGCCTCTACATCCTGAGAAGATTACGGAGAGTCAGTTTGTCAAGGAGGACTCTCTCTAACTTCTACAGGTGCACAGTAGAGAGCTTGCTGACTGGTTGCATCGTGGCTTGATTCAGCAACTTGAGCGCCCTGGAGAGGAAAAGACTTCAAAAAGTATTAAACGCTGCCCAATCCATCATCGGCTCTGACCTCCCCACCCATCGAAGGGATCTATCGCAGTCGCTGCCTCAAAAGGGCTGCCAGCATCATCAAGGAATAGTTACTTCCCCACAGCCATCAGGCTATTAAACCTGGCTCGGACAAAACGGGTTATTGATCATTAATAACCCATTATCTGTTATTTGAACTTCATCAGTTTATTTATTCATGTATGTATGTATTTATATGTATGTATTTATATAATGATATATATGGACACACTGTAGTTTTGTAGTAAATGCCTACAATGTTCTGTGTGCTGAAGCAAAGCAAGAATTTCATTGTCCTATCAGGGACATATGACAATAAACTCACTTGAACGAACTTGGTGGAAAGGGTCAAGAACTTCAAATTCCTGGGCCTACATATTTACGAGGATATTTCCTGGTCCCAGCACACCGATGCAATTATAAAGAAAGCACATCAGCGTCTATATTTCCTGAGAAAAATATGGCGTCTGTATGTCAAAGAGGACTCTCTCGAACTTCGACAGGTGCACAGTGGAGAGCATGCAGAAGGTTGCATTGTGACTTGGTTCGGCAACTCGAGCATCCAGGAACGGAAAAGATTTCAGAAAGTTGTGATCCCTGCCCAATCCATCATCGGCTCTGACCTCCCCACCATCGAAGGGATCTATCGCAGTCGCTGCCTCAAAAAGGCTGCCAGCATCATCAAGGACCCACACCATCCATGGCCACACACTCATCTCTCTGCTGCCATCAGGTAGAAGGTACAGGAGCCTGAAATCTGGTACATTCAGGTTCATGAACAGCTTCTTCCACACAGCCATCAGGCTATTAAACTCGTCATCAAACAAACTCTGAATTATAACAGCCTATTGCACTTTATCTGTTTATTTATGTGTGTATATATATGGTCTTTGCTATATAGACTAACTGAACTGTTCTGTATTTTGCTTACTATATTCTGTTGCGCTGCAGCAAGCAAGAATTTCATTGTCCTATCTGGGACACATGACAACAAACTCTCTTGACTTGACTTGAGGTTACACAGCTTAGAAATACTGTAGACCCTTTGACCCTTGCCTCCCAAGTACCTCACTGAGCAGGACCAACTTACCCACACCTGGTACATATCCAAACCCTCCAAACCCTTCCTGTCCATGTATTTATCCAACTGTTTTTGTAAGCTGTAATTATACCCGCTACTACCACTTCCTCTGGTAGTTAATTCCATGTACACACCTTCTTTGTGGAACAGTCTTTGTGCCCTTGCAGTTTCCTTTTAAATTGTCTTGCTATTGCTGAAGAATTGTTGAGAATTTCGGAAGCATCAATAATGGATTTAACGTAGGATTGGTATAATGGGTGGTTGATGGGTTTACCTGTTTACTTAGCGAATTTCATACTCTATGAAACCAGAGATTTCAGCATGGTAAAATTGGCATATATGGCCACCATGTGGCTTGCAAGGAAATGAGTTACCAAAACACCCACATAGGAGATTAGTGGGCCAAATTAGGGCACATGGTATTGGGGGTAGAGTGCTGACATGGATAGAAAATTGGTTGTCAGACAGGAAACAAAGAGTAGGGATTAACAGGTCCCTTTCAGAATGGCAGGCAGTGACTAGTGGGGTACCGTAAGGCTTGGTGCTGGGACCGCAGCTATTTACAATATTAATGATTTAGATGAAGGGATTACAATTAACATTAGCAAATTTGCAGATGACACAAAGCTGGATGGCAGTGTGAACTGTGAGGAGAATGCTATGAGAATACTGGGTGACGTGGACAGGTTGGGTGAGTGGGCAGATGCATGGCAGATGCAGTTTAATGTGGGGATAAATGTGAGATTATCCACTTTGGTAGCAAAAACAGGAAGGAAGATTATTATCTAAATGGTGTCAAGTTGGGAAAAGGGAAAGTACAATGGGATCTGGGGGTCCTTGTTCATCAGTCAGTGGAAGTAAACACGCAGGTACAGCAGGCAGTGAAGAAAGCGAATGGCATGTTGACCTTCATAACAAGAGGAGTTGAGCATAGGAGTAAAGAGGTCCTTCTGCAGTTGAACAGGGCCCTAGTGAGAATTTATCCTAGTGAGATCATTATATCAGAATATTAGGTGCAGTTTTGGTCTCCAAATTTGAGGAAGGATATTCTTGCTATTGAGGGAGTGCTGCGTAGGTTTACAAGGTTAAATCCTGGGATGGCGGGACTGTCAAATGCTGAGAGAATGAAGCAGTTGGGCTACTGTATATGGTTCCCATGAGGGGGATCTTAATCGAGATGAAAACAAGTCATATCTGGTAGATTAATTAAAGGTTTGGTTACACGCTAGATTTAACATGTTCCAGATGTTGGGGAGTCCAGAGACAGACGTGACCACAGTCTTCCTGGCAAAAATAAGGGGTAAAGCCAGATTTTTGGTCAGAATGGTTAGATCTATCACAAGAGGAAACACTGTGGTTTCACAGTATGCCACTGTCTGTGGGTTAATTTTTTTCCAGAGTATCCATCATAATAAGCTATTCATACCACGGTGCCCAAAACTATCAAAAATTATTTCTTATTATTCCTTATTTCCACATTTACTTCATCTGCCAAACTACAATGACAAAATTCAGACAAAATTCAGTGACGGTGATTAAAACTTCCTTAAATTTTTGTTAGACTTTTATTAAAAAAAAACAATTACATAACCAAATGGCCCTTTGTATTCTCAGTGCCTCTTTGAAATGTTGATCACCCATATGCATTAAAAAAATAATTAATTTCCTTTAACTTTCTTTGGTGCAATTGCACCAACATGTGATTGGAATTAATGGTAAATCCGTAACAATTTTGGACATAATTTAGATTTATTCCCATAAGTTTTCCCATCGCCAACTGAAACTTGATGATTGAGTGCATGACGCACCAATCAGCTGTGCGGGGTTCTTACGCCCTGAGTGACTACGTGAAGAACCCCACAGCTGTTTGCGTCCATTACGTCAGATGCATTAGGTGGAGTCGGCCCCTTGGAATTGCAGCAGAGCTCAGTCTCCAAGTGGTAAGTTTAAATATCTTCTATCGAATAGACACTGCGTAATACGCATTCTTTAAATCAATGGTTGCCGTTACCTGTTAGTGATGTTTGCAGTGGTGAAAAAGGTGGTGGCTCTCTGGAAATGCAAAAAAGGTCGATAAATCCAAGAGAGTAATTGTGAGTGGAGGGCATCCCCCATCTAGATCACACCTACTCCGACGCCAGCTATGGAGCTAGCAACACCGGCTCACCCCTGCTTAAGTGAGCAGTGAATAAGCCATGTCCTCTCTGAAAAAATAAGTTTACGCCACTAGGGAAAATGTCAGATTAGGTGTGCACCCAGAGTCGGCCTGGAGGCTGTAGCCTCTACAGGAGAGAATTTTTTCACGGCTCTCAATGCAAGTCGATGATTCTATTGCAGAGAATGCTCGACATTGTTTGAGACCAACCTCCGTGAGGAGGAGTTGCCCACGCCAGGCTGCGGAGAGCCTGTGCTCGCAGCACCTTTTACAGGGCTGCAAGAATATCCTGCCTCTGAGGAGGAACTGGTGCAGTTTGCTGACACCGAATCAGTGGTGGGAGAGAGCAATAAGGGAGTACAGCTGGAAATTATCCCTAACAGCTGGAAATTATCCCTAACATTGCAGAAAAGTTTGCAGTGCCTAGAGAGGTAGGAGAGCCGATAGGGGAAGAATTGGCTTTAGCAATACAGCATATGCTCTCTCACCAACTACAGGAATTGGCCATGGATGAGGCGGCTAAAAAATATGAAGCCCCTGTAAAATGTGGCGTACTTAAGGTGCCGATGGTCAACCATCAGATTTGGACACAGTTGGGGGTGTCAGCCAGGGCTCAGGAAATGAAATTTTAGAAGGTGCCCAAATTACTTTCAGCAGGGCTTACGGCATTTGCCGTGATAGTGGATAAAGGGCATATGTCTGAAGCCCATCAGGATGCACTGGGACTCCTTTGGAGTGCTTTTTTCAACATCAGAAGGCCGGTTATAAATCCCAATCTGGCGGCTTTGTGCAAGCCACCCAGCGTACAACCACCAAATCTGTTATAGAAACATAGAAACATAGAAATTAGGTGCAAGAGCAGGCCATTCGGCCCTTCGAGCCTGCACCACCATTCAATATGATCATGGCTGATCATCCAACTCAGTATCCCGTACCTGCCTTCTCTCCATACCCCCTGATCCCTTCAGCCACAAGGGCCACATCCAACTCCCTCTTAAATATGGCCAACGAACTGGCCTCAACTACCTTCTGTGGCAGAGAATTCCACAGATTCACCACTCTGTGTGAAAAACGATTTTCTCATTTCGGTCCTAAAAGACTTCTCCCTTATCCTTAAACTGTGACCCCTTGTCCTGGATTTCCCCAACATCGGGAACAATCTTCCTGCATCTAGCCTGTCCATCCCTGTATTTGGAGTAGATCTCGCTAAGCGAGTTAATGAATGCCATGAGGATGCAAAAATGATGGGCCTCATTAAGCCGGGTGGCAAACAAGGGAAGAGGATTTTTCCTTACCGGTGGGGTACCAGTTCGGATGCAGGGGAAGGAACCAGCCATTCAGGTCTGCAATATCAGAACTAGCAGGCTGCCCTGCCACTGGTGTGAAGGGAAGGATGCCTTTTCCTACTAGGGGCTGGGGTCAACAAGCTCTGCAAGGACGTATGCAGGTGAGGAAAATGCCTCTTAAAGAGATAGATGTTCAAAATGGGGGAAGATTGCATTTGTTTCTTAAACAATGGCAGGAGTTAACATCAAATTCATTTATACTTAACAATATAGATGGGGTAAAAATTGAATATTACTCTAATGAGAGTCCATCTAATCAACATGTTCCAAGTCGGAAACTTATATTTTCAGATGAAGAAAATGTGCTCATACAAGCAGAAATGAATACATTACACAAGAAAGGGGTGATTGAGAAGTCAGTTTATCAAAGTCACCAGTTTGTGTCAAGTATTTTTCCGAGGTCTAAAAAGATTGGGGGATGTAGAATTATCCTAGATTTGATGAGTTTGAACACATTTGCTTGCTGTAGGCATTTCAAAATGGAAACTTTTTCCACGGCCAAACATCTTGTTTCCAAAGGGTGTTATCTGGCAAGCATTGATTTAAAGGATGCATATTATTCAGTGTCTATTCATGGTGATGATAGGAGGCATTTGAAATGTATCTGGATGACTCGGTTGTGGCAATTTAAAGCACTGCCTAATGGATTAACTTCAGCTCCTAGATTATTTACTAAATTGCGGTGCGGCGGCGCGATTCGCGTTGCAGCGGCCCCTACAGCCTGGCTGTCTTTTTTTATTTTTTGCCTACTTAAATGTAGTTGTTCATGTTTCTTTTTGTACTGTTTATATATGTGGGGGGTGGGGAGGGGAAACTTTTAAAATCTCTTCCCTGCACGGGAGACATGACTTTTTCCCTGTCTCCGGAGCTCCAGCTCCAGTTCCAGCTGCGGCCCAACTCCGGAGCTCCTGCTCCAGCTCCAGCTGCGGCCCGACTCCAGAGCTCCAGCTCCAGTTCCAGCTGCGGCGCAACTCCAGCTCCAGCTGTGGCCCGACTCCGGAGCTCCAGCTCCAGCTGTGGCCCGACTCCAGAGCTCCAGCTCCAGTTCCAGCTGCGGCCCGACTCCGGAGCTCCAGCTCCAGCACGACTCCGGAGCTCCAGCTGCGGCCCGACTCCGCAACTCCAGCTGCGGCCCGACTCCGGAGCTCCAGCTCCAGCACGACTCCGGAGCTCCAGCTGCGGCCCGACTCCGCAACTCCAGCTGCGGCCCGACTCCGGAGCTCCAGCTCCAGCTCCAGCTGCGACCCGACTCCGGAGCTCCAGCTCCAGCTCCAGCTGCGGCCTGACTCCGGAGCTCCAGCTCCAGCTGCGGCCCGACTCCGGAGCTCCAGCTGCAGCTGCAGATTACTACAGGTGGACTATCGGGATATCGGGAGCTCGCGGCTCTGGGTGAGAGGCCGCTTTCCGGATCTCCTGCAACGCGGCTTCTCCTGCCCGTGTCGTGGGGTTGGAACGACCCGGAGCGGGGCCGTACATCGCCCGGCGTGGCTTTAATGGCCGCGGGACATTCCAGCGCCTGCCAGGGCTCCAACTTTGTGACTTTTGGGCCTAGAGCGGGGCCGTACATCGCCCGGTGTGGCCTCAATGGCCGTGGGAGTTAACACCACCTGCCTGGGGCTACGACATCGGGAGAGAGATGGTGCGGGGGAGAGAGAAGAACTTTGCCTTCCATCACAGTGAGGAGGAGATTCACTGTGATGGATGTTTGTGTGAATTGAATTGTTTGTGTGTTTTTTTTATGAATTGCTCTGTTTGTATGGCTTGTAGAAAGGGAATTTTGTTCGAGCCTCTCTGAGGTTTGAATGACAAGTAATAAGATCTAATCTAACTGTTAAAACCTGTGTTAGCATTACTCGGAGCTCAGGGGCATGTGGTAATGGCCTATTTAGACAATATTTTAATTGTTGGAAAGATTCATGCTGAAGCCGAGTCATCTGTTTCAATTGTTAAATTCATTTTTGAACAATTATGGTTCGTCATTCATCCAGATAAATCCAAATTATCACCAGTTCAAATCATTGATTATTTGGGATTTACCATCAATTCAAATCACATGTTGGTAACTTTGCCTAGGAACAAATTGCAACAGTTAATTGAGGACTGTGTTAATCTCCTTACAGAACAACGGCCTTTAATTAGACAAGTAGCCAGTTTGGTAAATTGGTGGCTGCTTTTCCAGCTGTGCAGTATGGTCCTCTGCATTATCAACAATTACAACGATCAAAAGAACCGGCATTGAGAACACAAGTGGGCCATTTTGACTGGCCTATGCAATTGTCAGCTGGGGCAATTTCCAACATTCAATGGTGGATTGCAAATGTTTCAAAAAGTTCTAGGAAGGTTTTGGTGGAACCACCTTCCATAATATTACAAACTGATGTATGTGCGCTGGGTTGAGGTGCAACAGATATGTCTTCCAGTTGTGGAGGCAGATGGAATACTGATGAGACATCCCTTCAATTAAGAGGGATCAATTATTTAGAGTTGTTGAGAACCTGGTATGGGCTTAAAGCTTATTGCTCTTCCAGGAGGGACTTGCATGTGCAGGTTCAGATTGACAACACCACAGCAGTGGCATATGTAAACCACATGGGTGGAGTCACAGTCTTGTGATAGACTGGCTAATCAGATCTGGAGCTGGTGCACTGACCAAAATATCTGGCTTTCAGCAATATATTTGCCAGGTAGATTCAACACTAGCTGACACTAGGTCATGCCAGTTCAATGATAACATAGAATGGATGTTAAATCAGGACATATTTAATCAAGTGATTGCCCAGTATGGAATGCCAGATATTGACTTGTTTGCATCTAGATTAAACCATCAGTTGCCCAGATATGTTTCACGGGAACCAAATTCTGGTGCAGCAGCGGTGGATGCTTTCTCGCTGCATTGGAGTGGAATATTTGTTTATGCATTTCTTCCATTCTGCCTCATCAGTAGATGCTTGCAAAAGATCAAGCAGGACTCTGCTTCAGGAGTATTGGTAGTGCTGGATTGGCCTACACAACCATGGTTTCCTCTCGTATTACAAATGGCTAGTCAGCCTCACATGATTATTCCCAAGCATAAAAAGCTACTGGTAAATCCAGTAACTGGCGATCAACATCATTTACATGATCATATTGATCTGTTAATTTGCAGATTTTAAGGAGGCCATACCTGGGGAGAGGACTGTCTGATCGTACTGTGGATGTTCTCACGTTGGCCTGTAGGGTTAGTACCCAGAAGCAGTACATCACCTCGATAAGGAAGTGGGAGGAATTCTGTCTACAGCAGAATATCTCATATCAAACTGCAGGGATCACAGACGTATTGGAATTTTTGTCCACTCTTAAGTTATAGTGCGATCCAGAAGTGCTTTGTCTTATTTACTCATGAATTCAGAGTTACATTCAGTTGGGACACATCCGTTGGTTTCTCGATTTATGAAGGGAGTTTTCAATTCTAATCATAGTAGTCATACATTATTAGTATTGTTTATATTATCAACTGTATAATAATTGTACTTCGATATATTTTTATTTTTATATAGATAGAAAATAATAGAGAGAGAGAAAAGAAACCAAAAAAATTAAAAGAGAATGGAATAATCAGCTAATTATACATCATTGGAGATATGTCTGTGAATTATAAAATGTAATTCTTCATCTAATCCTTGATTCGGGTTTCAGTCAGGTTCTCGTGCCGAACCAGTTTGCCCCTTCATATAGTCAATGAATGGAGACCATATTCTAGTAAATAGTTCTTGTTTGTCCATTAAGACAAATCTTAATCTTTCCAAATGTAGGGTCTCCGACATTTCCATTTTAATTGTGGGGGTTATAGGGCCTTTCCAAAATGTTAATATTAATTTTTTCCCAATTATTAAACTATAGTCGTTTCTTTGGCTTGTTGTAAATATTTGATTTTGTTCTAGTACTCCTAATATTATTAGTTTTGATTCTGGGTCCAATTGGATGTTGACAACTTCCGAAATTATCTTTAAAATTTCCATCCAAAAATTATTAATTTTGATACAACTTAAAAATGTGTGCGTTAGGTTAGCCTCTGAGTGCTGACATTTTTCACAGATAGGAGATATGCTTGGGAAAATCTATTTAATTTTGTTTTTGAATAGTGCAATCCATGTAATACTTTAAATTGTATTAAAGAATGTCTAGCATTTAACGAACAGTGATGTATACGTTGTAAGCTTTCATCCCAGATATCTTGCCTTATTGGTTGGCCTAGTTCATTTTCCCATGATTGCCTATATATTTCCGTTGTGGGTGCATCATTACCTAATTGGATATTATAAATATATCAATTTTTCTGTGTTAGGGTGTTTATTCAAACATTCATCAAGCATTTCTGTCTTTCTATTTCTATAGTCCTGTGTATTTGATTTAGCATAGTCTCTAAGTTGTAGGTATCTAAAGTAGACTCATTTGAGTGATGTCCATAAATTTGTGTAGCTCCTGAAATGAGAGGAATGTACCTTTCCTGTAAAGATGACCCATCTTTGTAATTCCGTGATTTTTCCATAGTAAAAAGCATTGTCCATGGTTGAGGGTTTAAATGTAGGGTTGTTTACAATCGGAAGAACTAGTGGTAAATTATCCAATTTGTGTGTCTTTTTTCATTGTTTCCAAATGCGTATTCCACTATATATTATGGGGTTTTCACTATAGGTTTTTTTTGCTTAATTTAGTAATAGCAAATAAGATCGACCCAATTTCAAAAGGTAAACAGTCTTCCTTTTCCATTTTTAACCAATCTGGTTGTTGGTCCAGTTCTTCCAACCAAAAATTCATATTTTTAATGTTAACTGCCCAAAAATAGAGAATAAAATTCGGTAGGGCTAAACCTCCATTTATTTTTGATTTACATAAGTGCTTTTTATATATTCTGTGGTTCTTATAATCCCAGATAAAATTAGTGACTATAGAGTGAACCTTTTTTAAAAATGTTTTCGGGAGGTATATCGGGATTGATTGAAAGAGGTACAATAATTGTGGGATAAAATGCATTTTTATTGCATTAATTCTACCAAACATTGAGATAGGTAATGTTTTCCAATATTAAATATTCTTATGTAATTTGTTCAATAAAGGCGGAAAGTTAAGTTTGAATAAAGAAGTATATGTCTTTGTTACATAAACTCCAAGATATTTAAATTTTTCATTTACTATTTTGAAGGGAAATTGTTGTAATATATGTGGATTACTTTCCATTATTGGCATGATTTCACTTTTATTCCAATTAAATCTGTATCCTGAAAACAAGCCACATTGAGTTATTAAATTTAATAAGTTTGGGATACTAACTTCAGGTTTTGTAATGTAGATTAATACATCATCTGCATGTAAGGAAATTTTATTCTCAGTATATTTAGTATTATACCCATATATTTCAGGATGGGGCCTAACACAATCTGCTAGTGGCTCTATTGCAAGTGCGATTAATAACGGGGATAACGGACATCCTTGTCTACAGCCTCTAGATAAATTAAATTTAGCTGATAACATTTGATTTGTTGATATTCTAGCTGTTGGATTAGTATATAAAAGTTTTACCCATATACTAAACTTCTCGCCCAATTGAAAAATGTTCATAACCGAAAATAAATAGGGCCATTCCACCTGGTCGAATGCTTTCTCAGCATCTAACAAAATAATTGCTAGATCTTCGTTAGTACTTCTCTTTGAGTATATAATATTGAATAATTGTCTCAGGTTATATGAGGAGTAGCGTTTTGGTATAAATCCTGTTTGGTCCGGGTGTATTAATTTATTAATCACTGTGCTTAATCTTTGTGCTAGGATTTTAGTTAATATGTTTTGATCAGTATTTAGGAGAGCTATAGCTCTATATGAACCTGGATCATCCAGGTCCTTATCTATTTTTGGTATAAGTGTTATTATAGATTCATTTAGCGTTTCTGGTAATTTCTGTTGGGTATAGATATGTTCATACAGTGTCTTTAAATGCGGAGCAATCAGATCATAGAATTTTTTATAGAATTCGGAGCCTATACCATCGGGGCCCGGGGCTTTACTGTTTTTTAGAGATCTAATAGACTCTTCAATTTATTTTACTATTATATTTTATGTCTATGATTTGCTTAAACATAGTAGAATAGGCATGACAGGATGTAAGATTGTGTTTTCAGCATACCCCACAGATGATCGCCTGTGTGTAGTTTCACATTTATCTCATTACATTGAGGCCACCAGAGCCCTACGAGGAACAGAGTCTGCATTATTTATTAGCCACAAAAAAACACACAGTAAGGTGTCGGTGCAAACAATCTCAAGGTGGCTAAAGCAGGTTCTGGGAAGTGCTGGGATTGATACTGATAAATTCAAATCTCATTCCACCAGGGCTGCATCAACTTCCACGGCAAGGGCGATGGATATGCCTATAGACCATATCCTCACGGCCGCAGGATGGTCCAGTGAGCTGACCTTTCAAAGGTTTTATCACAAGCCGATTTCAAGGCTGGGGGTGTTTGCTGATTCTGTTTTGAGTTCTGTTATAGTTTCCCCCTGAGTTAGAGGGGTTTGTTATGGTTTTGTTTGTAAATAAACTGTTATTCATTTAACATATTATTGATGCATTATTGATTGTTAACGATTTTTGAGTCGATCGATGCAGTGTGAATGCCGGATTTGGGTCTGCGGCATGAAATCACAGTGCTTTGAAGTCTTCATGTAGTCACTCGCATGACTCCGAAGTAAAATAGTAAGATTAAATGAGAACTTACCAGTTTGAAGTTTGAACTTTATTTCATGAGGAGTTGCGAAGAGGGACTACATGCCCTCCGCTCCCAACCCTCATAGATCTCATCTGGTAGTTCTAGTCTTTATCTTACCATTATATGTCAGTCATTGTTACCTGTGATTTCGCTCCGCTGCTTTGAGGATTGATGCACCAACGGCTGTACAGGGTTCTTCAAGTAGTCCCTCATCGCAACTCCTCATAAAATAAAGATCAAACTTCAAACTGGTAAGCTCGTTTAATCTTACTATTTTATGTGTGAGTCAAGACAGTTATTTGATCCCGAGTGTAAGCACATAGTTGTGTAAGTTAATATATTGCATAAACGCAGGAGGTCTTAACAAATCATTTTAAAGGAAGGCAACTCTTTAGCCTCTTGTCCTTTTTATCTAGATATGTTCCTTTAATCTAATATAGATGCACAATCACTTCACAGAATCACAGCTTAAAATGAGATCATCTGGCCCATTTGAATCTATGTTGGCTCCATGAAAGAGCATACCAGTTAATTTCACTTCACTCTTCTGCCTCATCCCACCAGCTCCCTGCACCAGCATTTTCCCCGGGAAAACTTCCCAGCTATTCTTTCAAGATTCTCTTTCTCATTCCATCACAATCTCCTCTGCCCCAAGGAGAACAGATCCAGCCGATGTATAACAACTGTTCAGCATCTGTCATAGAGTTGTTCTCATTGATAGTGATCACTACCAGCCTAAAACGATAATGACAGAATTCACATTAATATAAATGTCCCACCTTCCACAAGAGATTCCTGAGTCACAATGTCCTTTATGAAAACTAAAATTGCACATTCCATTCTCAAAGAAGATGCATCAGCATTCCACAATTTCTGTTTTCTATGGGACAGGAAGCACTGTGCTGTCCAAGTTCCTTTGCGAACAGATTGGACAGTGCTGGAAAGCAATACATGCTTGTATCACTTTGTGATCTGCCTGTGGCTGTCGACTTTGGGCAGAGTTGTTCCCAAACCAAGCTGTGATGCAACCCAAAGATAGACACAAAAACCTGGAGTAACTCAGCGGGTCAGGCAGCATATCTGGAAAGAAAGGAATAGGTGACGTTTCGGGGTCAAAACCTTTCCTCACTCTGAGTCTGAGGAAAGGGAAATGAGAGATAGACAGTGATGTAGAGAGATATAGAACAAATGAATGAAAGATATGCAAAAAGTAATGATGATGAAGGATAGGTAGAACCCACAATGGTCCATTGTTGGCTGTGAGCTAGGTGATAATAAGTTATACAGACAGTGACATTATGCTTTCTATTTTAGAAACATAGAAAAATAGGTGCAGGAGAAGACCATTCGGTCCTTCGAGCCAGCACTGCCATTCAATATGATTATGGCTGATCATCTAAAATCAGTACCCTGTTCCTGATTTTTTTTTTCGCCATATCCCCTGATTCCTTAAGCCCTAAGTGCTAAATCTAACTCTCTCTTGAAAACACCCAGTTAATTGGCCTCCGCTGCCTTCCATGGCAGAGAATTCCACGGATTCACAGCTCTCTGGTGAAAACAAATTCTCCTCACCTCAATCCTAAATGGCCTACCCTTATTCTTAAACTGCGACCCCTGGTTCTGGACTCCCCCAACATTGGGAACATTAATTCTGCATCTAGTCTGTCTAATCCTTTAAGAATTGTTCATGTTTTTACAAGATTCATCCTTCTAAATTCCAGTGAATACAAGCCCAGTCGACCCATTTTTTCATCACATGTCAGTACCTCAATAGGTATAGTCCCTCAATAGCAATAATGTCCTTCCTCAAAATTGCACACAATACTGCAGGTGCAATCTCACCAGGGCCCTGTACAACTGCTGTAGGACCTCTTAGCTCTGAAACATAAATCCTCTTGCAATGATGGTCAACATGCCATTAGCTTTCTTCTCTGCATGCTGTACCTGCATGCTTACTTTCAGTGACTGATGTACAAGCACACCCAAGTCTCGTTGCAAAAGGGAAGTACAACGGGATTGGGATTCCTTGTTCATCAGTCAATGAAAGTAAGCATGCAGGTACAGCAGGTAGTGAAGAAAGCGAATGGCATTTTGGCCATCATAACAAGAGGAGTTGAGTATAGGAGCAAAGTGGTCCTTCTGCAGTTGTACATAGCCCTAGTGAGACCTGGAGTATTGTGTGCAGTTTTGGTCCGTTAATTTGAGGACATTCTTGCTATTGAGGGAGTGCAACAGAGGTTTACAAGGTTAATTCCTGGGATGGCGGAACTGTCATGTGCTGAGAGCATAGAAACATAGAAACATAGAAAATAGGTGCAGGAGTAGGCTATTCGGCCCTTGGAGCCTGCACCACCATTCAATATAATCATGGCTGATCATCCAATTCAGTGTCCTGTACCTGCCTTTTCTCCATACCCCCTGATCCCATTAGCCACAAGGGCCACATCTAACTCCCTCTTAAATATAGCCAATGAACTGGCCTCAACTACCTTCTGTGGCAGATAATTCCAGAGACTCACCACTCTCTGTGTGAAAAATGTTTTCCTCATCTTGGTCCTAAAGGAATTCCCCCTTATCCTTAGACTGTGACCCCTTGTTCTGGACCTCCCCAACATCAGGAGCAATCTTCCTGCATCTAGCCTATCCAACCCCTTAAGAATTGTGTAAGTTTCTATAAGACCCCCCTCAGTCTTCTAAATTCTAGCGAGTACAAGCCAAGTCTATCCAGTCTTTCCTCAAATGAAAGTCCTGACATCTCAGGAATCAGTCTGGTGAACCTTCTCTGCACTCCCTCTATGGCAAGAATGTATTTTCTCAGATTTGGAGACCAAAACCGTACGCAATACTACAGGTATGGTCTCACCAAAACCCTGTACAACTGCAGTAGAACCTCCCTGCTCCGATACTCAAATCCTTTCGCTATGAATGCTAACATACCATTTGCTTTCTTCACTGCCTGCTGCACCTGCATGCCTACTTTCAATGATTGGTGTACCATGACACCCAGGTCTCGTTGCATCTCCCCTTTTCCTAGTTTGCCACCATTAAGATAATAGTCTACCCTCCTGTTTTTGCCACCAAAGTGGATAACCTCACATTTATCCACATTATACGGCATCTGCCATGCATTTGCCCACTCACCCAGCTTATCCAAGTCACCTTGCAGCCTCCTAGCATCCTCCTCACACCTAACACTACCTCCCAGCTTAGTGTCATCCGCAAATTTGGAGATGTTGCATTCAATTCCCTCGTCCAAATCATTAATATATATTGTAAATAGCTGGGATCCCAGCACTGAGCCTTGCGGTACCCCACTAGTCACTGCCTGCCATTCTGAAAAGGACCAGTTTACTCCTACCCTTTGCTTCCTGTCTGCCAGCCAGTTCTCTATCCACATCAATACTGAACCCCCAACACCATGTACTTTAAGTTTGTATACTAATCTCTTATGTGGGACCTTGTCGGAAAGCCTTCTGGAAGTCTAGATATAACACATCCCTTGGTCCCCCTTATCCACTCTGCTAGTTACATCCTCGAAAGATTCTATAAGACTCGTAAGACATGATTTACCTTTCGTAAATCCATGCTGATTTTGTCTAATGATTTCACCACTTTCCAAATGTACTGCTATCCCTTCTTTAATAACTGACTCTAGCAGTTTCCCCACTACCGATGTTAGACTAACTGGTCTGTAATTCCCCGTTTTCTCTCTCCCTCCTTTTTTAAAAAGTGGGGTTACATTAGCTACACTCCAATCCTCAGGAACTACTCCAGAATCTAAGTAGTTTTGAAAAATTATCACTAATGCATCCACTATTTCTGTGGCTACTTCCTTGAGTACTCTGGGATGCAGACTATCTGGCCCTGGGGATTTATCGACCTTTAATCCATTCAATTTACCCAACACCACTTCTCGGCTAACCTGAGTTTCACTCAGTTCCTCCACATTATTTGACCCCCGGTCCCCTGCTATTTCCAGCAGATTATTTATGTCTTCCTTAGTGAAGACAGAACCAAAATAGTTATTCAATTGATCTGCCATTTCCTTGTTCCCCATGATCATATTCACCTGTTTCTGACTGCAAGGGACCTACATTTGTTTTAACTAATCTCTTTCTCTTCACATATCTATAAAAAACGTTTGCAGTCAGTTTTTATGTTCCCTGCCAGTTTTCTTTCAAAATCTATTTTCCCTTTCCTAATTAAGCCCTTTGTCCTTCTCTGCTGAACTCTGAATTTCTCCCAGTCCTCTGGTAGGCTGCTTTTTCTGGCTAATTTGTATGCTTCATCTTTTGTTTTTATACTATCCCTGATTTCCCTTGTTATCCATGGATGCACTACCTGCCCTGATTTATTCTTTTGCCAAACTGGGATGAACAATTGTTGTAGTTCATCCATGCAGTCTTTAAATACCTTCCATTGCACAACCCTTTAAGAATCACTTGCCAGTCTATCTTGGCCAATTCACTTCCCATACCAAAGTTACCTTTGTTCAAGTTCAGAACCCTTGTTTCTGACTTAATTATGTCACTCTCCATCCTAATGAAGAATTCAACCATATTATGGTCACTCTTGCCCAAGGGGCCCCGCACAACAAGACTGCTAACTAACCCTTCCTCATTACTCAATACCCAGTCTAGAATAGCCTGCTCTCTCGTTGGTTTCTCTACATGTTGGTTTAGAAAACTATCCCGCATACATTCCAAGAAATCCTCTTCCTCAGCACCCACATTTGATTCACCCTATCTATATGTAGATTGAAGTCACCCATTATAACTGTTTTACCCTTGTTGCAAGCATTTCTAATTTCCTGTTTGATGCCATCCCCAACTCCACTACTACTGTTAGGTGGCCTGTACACAATTCCCACTAGCGTTTTCTGCCCCTTAGAGTTTCGCAGCTCTACCCATATCGATTCCACATCCTCCAAGCTAATGTCCTTCCTTTCTATTGCATTAATCTCCTCTCTCACCGGCAACGCTACCCCACCTCCCTTTCCTTTCTGTCTATCCCTCCTGAATATTGAATATCCCTGGATGTTCAGCTCCCAGCCTTGGTCCCCCTGGAGCCATGTCTCCGTGATCCCAACTATAGCATAGTCATTAATAGCTATCTGCACATTTAACTCGTCCACCTTATTACGAATGCTCCTTGCATTGAGACACAAAGCCTTCAGGCTTGTTTTTACAACACTCTTCCTCCTTATACAATTATGTTGACAAGTGGTCCCTTTTGATTTTTGCCCTGGAAACCCACCACCTCTTATTCTGTTTATTTTTTTTCTTCTTTCCCCCCTACATGTTGGGTCTGAGTGCTTCCCTTCTCTGCCTCCTGCCTCAGACCCTGTCTACTGGCTTTCCCTATTTGAGTCCCTCCCCCCAACCGTTCTAGTTTAAAGTCCCCCTGGTAGCCTTTGCAAATTTCCCTGCCAGGATACTGGGCCCCCTTGGGTTCAAGTGCAACCCATCCTTTTTATACAGGTCACTCCTTCCCCAAAAGAGGTTCCATTGATCCAGAAACTTGAATCCCTGCCCTCTGCACCAGTCCTTCAGCCAGGCATTTATCCTCCACCTTGCTCCACTCCTACTCTCACTGTCGCGTGGCACAGGAAGTAATCCTGAGATTGTTATGTTTGCGGTTCTTTTCCTTAACTCTCTTCCTAACTCCCTAAATTCTCCTTTCAGGATCTCTTCTCTTTTTTTACATATGTCATTGGTACCAATATGTACCACGACCTCAGGCTCCTCTCCCTCCCTTTTCAGGATATCTTCGACACGTTCAGACACATTCCGGACCCTGGCACCAGGGAGGCAAACTACCATCCGGGTCTCTGGACTGCGTCCACAGAATCGCCAATCTTTTTTTTTTTTTTTTTTAAATATTTTTTTATTGTAGAAACAGTATATACCAAGTACACTCTTATACGACATTGAGATTTATACAATGTGTAAAATTATAACGTATTGATTATTAATTAGTACTGTTTATGATAATTGTAGTATTATCCATTATACATTCCGTTATTATTTATTTTATATAATTGGGAGTATATGTAGTATATTCCTAATATAAGTAATACACTTAGATTTCTCAAATCATAGATATTCTTCTAATTACCAAATAGAAATCCCCCTAATTTAACTACGTAGTACCCAATCTTAAACAACATTTTTTTTAATATTCATAGTGTTATCAAAATATTAATAATGTTTGTATTATTGTTAATTTTATATTTCATAGTTATTGTATAATTGAAAGTACATAGTTTTATATAATTACAAGTTTAAGACATCTATAATCTTTTTCATACAAACAGAGATAAGTGTGTACAATTAAAAATTTATATAGTATGTTTCTATAATTTTTTCCTTAATTAAAGATAGAAAGATAGAAAAAAGGAATAAAAAATAGAAAAGAAGGTATGAAAAGTTTGATGGAGATTAAAGTATTACTAAGTAATCCAATCTTGGAGATACATTCATGATTTGTTATGTGTATTTCTTCATCCACTCAGATATTCAGGCCTCAGTCAAGTCCCTGCGCCGAACCATTGTGACCCTGTAGATATTTAATATAGGGAGACCATATCTCCTTGAAGAGATCTAACCTGTCCATGAGGACAAGTCTCAATCTCTCCAAGTGAAGTGTCTCCGTCATTTCTGTATTCCACATTTTAATTGTTGGGGATACAGGGCCTTTCCAAAATTTAATATTAATTTTTTCCCAATTATTAAAGAATAGTCAATAAAAGTTCTATGATTCCTTGTAATTATTTGTTCCATTTCCGGTATTCCAAGTATGATTAACTTTGGGTCATAAATCATAGTAATATTAATAACTTTCGAGATTGTTTTGAATATTTCATTCCAATATTGTAAAATCTTCGTACAATTAGTAAATGAGTGTGACAGAGTTGCTTCCATGATTTGACATTTATCACATATAGGTGATAGTTTTGGAAATATATTATGTAGTTTAGATTTAGAATAATGTAATCTATGTAAGATTTTAAACTGTATAAGTGCATGTTTAGCGTTTAAAGAGCAATAATGTATATGTTGTAGGCTTTCTTCCCATATTTCTGGACTTATTTTTTGACTTAGTTCATTTTCCCAGCGCTGTCTATGTATTTCCGATGATGGGATATCACTTTCCAACAAAATGTTATAAATGTATGATATCATTTTTCTGTATTTGGGTGTTTATTCAAGCATTCATCTAAAATTTCACTCTTTCTATTTCTAAGTTCTTGTGTATTTGCGGAAATATAGTTTCTGATTTGTAAATATCTGAAATATTCATTATTATGAAGCCCGTAAGTTTGTTGTAATTCTTGAAATGAAAGAAATGAATTATCCTTATAGAGATCCCCTATGTTTAGAATTCCTTTATTTTTCCATTGTATAAAAGCTTTATCCATCATTGACGGTTTAAACGTAAAATTATTGGCAATTGTAAGAGCTAGCGGTATAAATTTTAGTTTTAGTGTTTTCTTTATTTGTTTCCAAATACGTATTCCACTTTCTATTATCAGATTTTCGCTATAAGTTTTCTTAGGTACATTAATATTAGCAAATATTATAGAGCTAATTTCAAATGGAAAACAGTCTTCTCTTTCCATTTTTAACCAATTTGGTTTATTATCTATTTCTCCTAACCAAAAATTCATATTTCTAATATTAACTGCCAATAATAGAACATAAAATTTGGTAAAGCTAAACCCCCGTTTATTTTAGCTTTACATAAATGTTTTTTATTTATTCTATGATTTTTGTAGTCCCAAATAAAGTTAGTGACTATTGAGTCTACTTTTTTAAAGAAATTTTTAGAAAGATATATCGGGATTGAGAACTATAGAGTCCCCTATTACTAATGCCCTCCTCTTCTTTTCCTTACCCTTCTGAGCAACAGGGCCGGTGTATGTACCGCAGGCCAGGACGCTGTTGCTACCCCCAAGTAGGCTGTCCCCCCGAACAGCATCAAACAGGAGTACTTATTTCCAAGGTGTACAGCCACTGGTGTACTCTCTAGCGCCCGCCTCTGCCCCTTGCCTCTCCTAACCGTGACCCAATTGTCTGCCTCCTGTGGTTTTGGAGAGATTACCTCCCTGTAACTCCTCTCTATGATCTCCTCACTCTCCCTGACCAGACGGAGGTCATCGAGCTGCTGCTCCAGGTTCCTAACACAATCCTTTAGGAGCCCCATCTCGACACACCTGGTGCAGATGTGGACTTCTGGCGGGCTACCCGACTCCATGACCTCCCACATCTGACATCCAGAACAGTAAACTGCCCTGGCACTCATACCTCCCCTAGATACAAGACAAAATACAATATACAATACAAAAATACAATACAAAGTACAGTACACTACAAACTACTGGAATCTGACTGCCAATCAGCTGCGTACTCAGTCCACCAATCAGCGGCTTCCTCAAGCCCAGTTAATTGAATGGAACGTTACAGATTTAGAACGTTACAGATTTTGTCGCTCCTCCCTCACCAACGGCTCCTGGGCATCTGTAAAAACAAAGCCCCCGCGCTGGGTTTTTACACTCACCGCTCGGACGTCGCTCCTACCTCACCAACGGCTCCTGGGCCTCTGTACAGCATGGAGCAGCTGGGCTTGTATACTTTGGAGATTAGAAGGATGAGAGGGAATCTTATTGAAACATATAAGATTATTAAAGGTTTGGGACACGCCAGAGGCAGGAAACATGTTCTCGATGTTGGGGGAGTCCAGAACCAGGGGCCACTGAATAAGGGGTAAGCCATTTAGAATGGAGATGAGGAAACACTTTTTCGCACAGAGAGTTGTGAGTCTGTGAAATTCTCTGCCAGAGAGGGCGGTGAAGGCTAGTTCTCTGGATACTTTCAAGAGAGCTAGATAGGACTCTTAAAGATATCGGAGTCAAGGGATGTGGGGAGAAGGCAGGAACGGGGTGCTGATTGGGGATGATTAGCCATGATCACATTGAATGGCCTACTCCATTGTCTATTGTCTATTGTCTCCCCTTTTCCTAATCTGACAGCATTCGGATAATAATCTGCCTTCCTGTTCTTGCCACCAAAGTGGATAACCTCTCATTTATCCACATTATACTGCATCTGCCATGCATCTGCCCACTCACCCAACCTATCCAAGTCACCCTGCAGCCTCATAGCATCCTCCTTGCAGCTCTCACTGCCACCCAGCTTTGTGTCATCCGCAAACATGGTGATGTCACATTTAATTCCCTCGTCTAAATCATTAATATATATTGTAAATAACTGGGGTCCCAGCATCGAGTCACTGCTTGCCAATCTGAATTTTTTTCAGAAATAATTCCTACTCTTTGCATCCTGTCTGCCAACCAATGTTCTATCCATGTCACTGTAAATAGCTCGTTCTAAGCTTCCACCTGTCTAGTTTCAGTCAAAAATCACTGAATCAAGCACTTGCACAACTAATCTTTATTTCGACAAAACACAATTACAGTTTAATTACTATACCTAACCACCACGGGTTCGATCCTCATATCTGCCTGATCAAGCTCTCTAGGCCTCGCACAGACAGAGACACTCCAGAAGGTCACGCAGTCCTAAGCGCTCTCCCAGATAATTGCAGGACCTCGTGGCAGCGGACTTTTATAGGTCCCCGGACCTTGAGGGGCCGAACCACATGGGGGTGGTCTCTTCATAATCCAATTACAGATATCGATTAACCCCATACATAGCAGTCATTTCCCTAACCCAATAATGCAGTGGCTAATACATTGTATTCAAAGGAAGCAAACCTTGCAACATTACCCTGATATGCAAGAAAACCAGACAAGGCTCAATACTTCATTCAATCAACATTCAGTAAAGTAAAGCTTTGCAACATTATTTACAATTATTTACAAGGTGTATGTCTGGTTTGCATTGATCCAATCCATTCCATGCATTTTGCACCTAATTGCCAGGGTCTGCAGATGTTCCCATTCTCTTCCTGCAGCTTGGATCTAGGCTCTAGACAAACTGGCACCACTGCAGCTTGTCCCACTTCCACAGAGAGCACTTTCAAATTGACCAAATATCCCAGCAGCCCTGAAGCCTTTACTCAATTTTAGTACTAGCCTCTCCAATCTGGCCAGCATTAACATAAATACCCTACCCCCAATACCATGTGCTCTAATTTTACACACTAATCTCTTGCGTGGGACCTTCCTTCTGTGGAAGTATTCAAAAGTCATTGGAGATGCCAAATTTCCTCAATAAAGTCAATTTTATGCCTTTGTGTGTGTGTGTCACATCAAAGTCTGTGATCAGCCATCTAAATGTGACATGATTAGACATTGGAGTTTACCTCTGCTGACCAGTATCCTGTGAGGTCTCAAGTTGTTTGAATAGGAGGAGGTAATCGGTGGAACAAACAGCAGTGGCTGCCTCGCCAACAGTCTGTCTGTCCCTTCTTCATTTTGTTACTTTTAGTATGTGTTACAAAGTATGGTTTAATATTTCTTGGTTTGTTTTATGTGGGGGTTTGTGGGAAACTTTTTTTCAATCTCTTACCTCGACGGAAATGCGATTTATTTTTTCCGTCTCATATCTCCGTCACAACTGCGGCCTAACATTGTGGAGTTGGTGGCCATCTCTAGAGACCGATGGGCGCTCCAAGCCCCAGGAGTCTGCAAGACTTTAACATTGCGGAGCTTGCGATCCCTTTGCCGGGGATTGAAGCTCCAACCGCGGGGACTGGGGACTTTAATATCGTGAAGCCCGCGGTCTCTGGTAAGAAGAGGCGGACTCGGGAGCACCAGCTGCGTTGAGAGTTTCAAGCGCCCCGATGCGGGAGTTTCGATCAACTCGACGAGGGCTTCGATCATCAGCTGTGGGGGCTTTGACTGCCCGACCGTGGAAGAACAAGAGGAAGAAGATTGAACTTTATTGCCTTCTATCACAGTGAGGAATGTAGAATCCACTGTGGTGGATGTTTATGTTAACTTTTATGTGGTTGTGTGTCTTGTTGCTTTTCACTTAGTGTGGCTGTATGTTAACTGAAATTTCACTGTACCTTAATTGGTACATGTGACAATAAACTGCCCCTGAAATCTTGAATAAAGAGAATTTCACTGATATAATGAAAGGATGTTTCCATTAACGTAACATTCAGTCTTCTTGGCCTGCTGAATTTTGGCCTGCTGAAAAAAAGGTTCTGAACACAGATTTTTGAGTGTGGCAATAAAAGTAGATAATTACATTTCAAAACCGCAAAACACAAAATTACTCACTCAGTGAGGACAAATGCCTTCTTTCGTGGGACTGTCCTACAAGCTTCTTTCCCATCGTGTTTACTATTTGATGAAGATTTAATGTGAGCCTAGATTACACTCCATTCAATAGATATTTGTGTGTCTTATCATTTCTAGATCACAAGACAGGAAACTTAAAAGTCTAGAAAATATTTTTTGAGCGTGCCCTATGAAGTCATCAGAAATTTTTGATTTATTTTGTACTATTCGGAGAAACAGTTCTTTTCTCACAATAAGTTGAAGAGCTGGAAAACTTAGTTGAGTGCCACGAGTCAACTGTGTTTAATTACACATGGAGTTATGCATAGGATTTGCAGCTTTTTAATGGCATATTAATGCAACGCCACAACAAATAAATGTACAATAAACAATACAATAATTTATTACTTATACTAGATAACCAAACCATATAGTGCAAGCTGAAAGTTACACTGAACGTTGCAGGATTGGAAAATGTAGATATTCTGTCCAGCCAAAAGAACATTCTATGCTGATGTTTCAACCGTGTAGGTTTTCTCCAGGTGCTCCAGTTTCCTCCCACATTCCAAAGATGTGCAGGTTTATGAGTTAAAGAAGGAACTGCAGATTCTGGAGAAGGGTCTGAAGAAGGGTCTCGACCCAAAATGTCGCCTATCTCCTTCGCTCCTTAGATGCTGCTGCACCCGCTGAGTTTCTCCAGCCTTTTGTGTACCCCAGGTTTATGAGTTAATTGGCTACTGTAATTTGTCCCTAGGGTGTAGGATGGAACTAGTGTACAAGTGAATGTTGGTTGGTAGCGTACTCGTTGAAACGATGGGCCTGTTTCCACAATTTATCTCTAAAGCTAATTTGTCCTGTGACCAGCGCATTGATAAATCATAAAGAAAGCTCATCAACACTTCTACTGCCATAGAATATTGTGGAGATTCGATGTGCTGATGAATACTCTATCTAACTTGTTGCATGATAAAGAACATCCTGACTGCATCATGGCCTCGTTCGACAACTCAAATGCCCAGAGAAAAAAGACAACAGAGTGGTGGATACTGCCTGGTCCTCCATGATAACTGACCTCCCCATCATTGTGGCAATCTATACCTGTAGATGGCGCTGCCTCAAAGGCAGCCAATATCATCAAAAACCCACACCACCCTCACCGCATTCTCATTAAGTCCCGACCATTAGGAAGAATGTGTGAAAACCATGATCACTCACTTTTAAGAACAACTTCTTCCCAACAAGAATCGGAGTCTTGAACACTGCGCAACACTAATCTCAACAATTGTGATTTTCTAGGACTGTGTCTTTGTTTGCACAACATACTTTTTTTGCACTATTATGGCTACATGATATCACAATTATTAATTGATTGTATTTTTGATTAATATTACATATTATTACATATTATCTCTTATTGTGTTTAAGGGCAGCACATAAGAATTGTATTGTTCTGTTGTCAGTACATATGACAATTAAACACTTTACTCTTGATTTTCTCTCTCATATCGTGTACTCCAAAGGGGAATTCCTTCCTAAGTAGTAGTTATTAGTTTAGTTTAGAGAAACAGTGCAGGAAACTAGTACGGGGTCTGTGCCGACCAACCATCCCCGCATATTAACTACCCTACACACAACACACTAGGGACAATTCGTACATTTACCAAGCCAATTTACTTACATACCTGTACTTCTTTGGAGTGTGGGAGGAAACCAAAGATCTCGGAGAAAACCCATGCAGATCAGGGGGAGAATGTACAAACTCTGTACAGACAGCACCCGTAGTCGGGATCGAACCCGTGTCTACCGCTGAGCCAGCATGCCATGTTTCTATGATCAACTAAAATCTTGGAAGACTGAATGTCAGAATGGGCGGTGTGGCATTGGTTGGTAAAGGATTTTGAAAAAACAAAGGCATTGATGCAATTTAAATGTTATATAAATGGAGCAGTGGTAGAATCCTAGTAGATCTGCTGATTCACTATGCCAGAGATTTGGGTTCAATCTTTACCTCACGTTATGTATCTATGGAGTTAGCACATTCTCCCTTCAACTGCATGGTTTCCCTCCAGTTGCTCTGGTTTCCTCCCACACCTAAAGAATGCTAGTTGGAAGGTTCACTGACCACTGTAAATTGGTCAATGAGCCTTAGCCAATTAGCAACTGGGGGAGACGATAAGAAAGTAGGGCAAATATAAATAATGAGATTATAGTAAGATTGGTGTAAGTGGGTTGCTGATGGGTGGCATGGATTTGCTGGACCAAAGGACCGGATTCTGTGTTTTCCTCTCTTGATGGTTCTTTGATACTAAATAATAAACCTTGTTTCTTAGTGATCATTTTCACATTGGGAGACAGTGACTAGTGGAATGTTACAGGAATTAGTGCTGGGTCCCCAGCTGTTCACAATTTTTATCGTTGATTTAAATGAGGGAATCAAATATATATCATACAGATAACCCTTGTTATAACGGATCATGGGGTGGGGAGGAGAATGGTGTCCGTTATTGCCGATTGTCCACTATAACCGAGTATCAGATTCGCTCTAACCACTTAGCGGTCACAACAAATTGTTTTCAAATACAAAGTTCTTTTTAACAGCTAAAAATATAGTTTTGTTACTGCAAGCTTACATACTAAAGGCTGTTTGTTACATTGTTTAATGGAGTATCATTGCACGTGTCAATCGCAGCAATTGCTTGTCAATTTCTATTGTCTCCCGCAGTGTAACGAGCAGCAATCTTATTCTTCTTGTGTATGGCGTGCACAGCCTAAAGTTGTAGGACAACTTGTTCTATTTGATTGTACACACCGGGTTGATTGCATTAGTCGAAACGGGCTCATGGTTCGTCAGGTTCAACAGGTTCGTCGAAACATGTGAAGGTTGCAATCTTCCACCACACGAGAAGCAGTGTGGCTGTGCTTTTAAAAAGACAGTGGAGACTGATTACTGTGGGTTTGCTCCATCCGCTATAACCTAAACCTGTTATAAAGAGATCTATAATAACAAGATAGACACAAAATGCTGGAATAACTCTGCGGGAGAATGAATGGGCGACGTTTTGGGTTGAGATCTTCCTTCAGACTGATAACAAGGATGGACTATCCAGGTTTTTTGATGATGCAAAACTGGCGGCATTGTGGTTTAGGAGGAGGATACACAGCAGCTGATAGCGGACATAGACTGGTGAAGTGAATGGTTAAAGACATGGCAGTTGAAATTCAACGTGAAATCTTGTGAAATCCAGAACTTTGGTAGGAAAGTAACAATATTAAAATATCTTGCCATTCAGAGTCACCTGGGTGTCCTTGCATATGAATCACTGAAAGTTAAGATGTGCCTTCATCAAGCAATTGGGAAAGCAAGTTGTATATTGGCCATTGCTTTAAGAGCATTTGAATAAAAACATTATACCACAATTAATTATGGCCCTTGTGAGACTTCAACTGGAAACATGTGCACAGTTCTGGGCTCCCCACCTAAGAAAGAAAACCTGTGATACAGGTAGTGCAAAATTTGCAATTAAGAGTCACCAGATTAATTCCCTGCGGGGGGATGTTTGGGGAGGGGATTTTGTCCTATGAGTAGAGATTAAACAGACTCTGGAGAATGAGATGTAAATTCGTTGAAGCACACAATATTCTTAAGCTATTTGGCTTGGTCGATGCAGGGATGATGTTTTCTTTGGCTTCCATTCAACCATGATCTTATTGAATAGCAAAGTGCAAAGGACAGATGGTTACTCCTACTTTACTCCTTATGTTCTCATGTTAGGCATTTTGGATTTCCCACAATATAACAACTTAAGAACTCCAGACATAGCAAAATACTTTTAGAATTGCAATATAGCAAATAAATGCTAACCAACAAAAAATGGATGAAGATTCCTTTTAAATAGTTTTTTGTTTCCCCAGCTGCCAAATATGCCTTCACACACACAAATCTAAAAGATAATTTTTACTGGAGAGTCGGCTCAAATGGTTGCTCAGGTGTTAAGGTTTTATGATGACTGACATTCTTGTCTGCTCATTCTCTATAATTTCAGAGCATGTTAGTTGTGCTCACACCAACATTCTGCCAATGCAGCATCCAGTACAACCAACAACACTAATATGCATGTGTACAACAGATGCCTTTTGGAACCAATTTAGTGCTGGTGCTTGTTTGTGGGCCTCATAATAAGAGCGCACCATTTCGAAAGTAGAACGTGCTGTTGTTGTGAAATGCTTACAAAAGGGCAGTGTAAATCTGTAATATCTTCCCAAAGGGTTGTGATTGATGAGTTAATTGAAAATATCAATGCTAAGATTGTTAATTTGTCATTAGGATATAAATAAAGGGCTTTGATTCAAGTTTATCACAATTTGATTGAATATGGAACAGCTCAAAGGATCTGTTCAGTGAATGATTCACCTTCAGTTTATTTATCAACGGAGTAGTTGTCTGCAAGAAGATTATTTTTCCTTTTTCACTTTAGAGTCAAAGAGTCATACAACATGGACCAAATTATCCATGCTGAACAAGATGCCCCATTTAAGCCAGTCCCATTTGACCAATATTGCTATAAACCTTTCCTATCCAAGTACATGTCAGAGTCTTTTATAAACAATATGATAGAACTTTATTCATCCCAGAAGGGAAATTGGTCTGCCAGCAGTCATAGCACACAACAAGGTACTTAAAATTAAATTAAAAGTGAAAACAATAAGAAAAAGACAAGCGACTGCTGGCTGACTGCCATGTTCAAAGCACCTTCACCGGAACAAATGAACAAACAAACAAACAAATACAGACGTATCCCCTGGGCAGAGGATTCTAACCTAGAGTGCCCTCCCCCAGACTGGGTCCCACTTTGTTCGCCCACTGTCGCTCACGGTGGGCTGCGTACACTGGGTCTCCATTGTCTTTCCCTCCCCCCTCACGCTCATTGACCGCTGATCGTGGGTTGATCGCAAGGACGCACCGCCACGGAAGCTCTCGCTGCCACTGAGGCCTCCCCGCCACTAAGGCCGCCACCGAGGCTCCCGCCACCACTGAGGCCCCACCGCCATCTACATTGAGGCTTACGCTGCCGCCGCCAAGACTCCCATTGCCACTGAGGCTCCTTCGGCCCAGACAGGCCTCACCACCTGGCTTCTCCGCAGTTCCCTGGGAGGCCTGTGGGGCAAGTGAGGCCTACCGGAACATGTTCCAGTCAGCAGCGCGGTTGTCCGGCGGGTCCGTGCAGAGCCCCGGGACACTCCCTCCATGTGAGCGGCTCCCCGGGATATATGCTGTTACAGTATCTGCCTCAACTACCTCCTCATTCATTACACCTACAACTGATTGAAAATGTTGCCCCTGAATTTCCTATTAAATCTTTTTCCTCTATCTTTAAAGTCTTATGGTTCGTGATCCTCTAAATTGGGTAAAAGGCACTGTGCTTTCACCCTATCCATATCGCTCACAATTGTATACACCCCTCGGACTGGCAACATCCTTGAAAATTTTCTCGGCACTCTTTTCAATGTAATGACATCATTTCTATAGGAGGTTGATCAAATCTGAACACAATAATCCAAATGTGGTCTCATCAACGTCATGGAGTGATACAGCACAGAAACACCCACTTCGGTCCAACTCGTCCTCAACAACCAAGATGCCCCATCTAAGCTAGTCCCAATGGCCATGCTCAGCCCATATCCTTCCTTATCCCTCCTATCAATGTACCAGTCCAAGAGCCTTTTAAATGCTGCAATAGTATCTGCCTACACGACTTCTTCTGGCAACACAGTCTATATGCCCACCACCCTCTGAGTGAACATCCTGTACAACCATGACATATTTTCTATGCTTGGAGCCCTGACCAATGAAGGCCAATTTACTAAAAGCCTTCTTTACTTTCCTCTCTACCTGTGACACCACTTTCAGGGAATTATGTATCTGTACTTCGAATTTTCTCTGCTTTATAACACTGCATAGAGCCCAGTCTGAAAAGTTACCTATCCTTGTTCTCCAGAGATCCGGCCTGACCAACTGAGTTACTCCAGTGCTTTGTGTCTTTTTTGATAAATCAGCTTCTGCAGTTCCTTGTGTCTTAGTTCCTTGCATCTCAAAAAAGTTGGATTTCGCATTTCATTTCTTGTTATTCCCATTGTCAAATTCCTATCCAATAAACACTTACATCGTTCTGATAATCAAAAATGAGTCTTTCTATTTCCAACATCCTGGAACATTGTCTCTGGACATTACTGACAATGTGCAGCGTACCTCTGTAGCATACGTGCTGTAGTATGCTTCCTCTCATCAGAGAGGCAGTTCAATTATCAATTTTCAGGTACAATGCTCATCTTGTATTAATTTCGGATACAATTTTCAAGGTGGCAAAGAACCAGTTAAAAGTTAAAATTCAGGGGCAAATATGGGAAAAGGCATTTGGTATGCTCACTATTATGGGCCAAGGTATTAAGTAGAAGAGTTAAGACATAATTTTGCAGTTGTACAAAACATTGCAGTTGTACAAAACACCTAGAATATTGTGCATAATCCCGATCACGATAGGAAGCATATGGTGGCAATAATACGAGTGCGGAAGAGATTAACTTCTTGAGAGAGATTCAGAAGAGCTGTTGCCTGGAAGGGAGTAGTGTAATTATTAGGAGAGATTAGATTGGTTGAGTTTATTCTCACTGGAATATAGGAGGAAAAGATTTATCAAATTATGATGAGGAACATAGAAGGGATAAATCGTCAGAATCATTCTCCCAGGGCAAGAAAATCTAGAACTACAGTACACAGGTTAATATGAAAGGGGAGAAGTTTAAAGGCGGTCTGAGGTGTACATTTTTCACATAGATGGCAATGAATTTCCAGAATGAGCTGCCAGAGGACCTGGTGATGGCAGATATTATTAAAGCATTGAATATGATTTTCAACCAGAATTTGAATAGGGGAAGGCAGGGAGGGATACAAGTCTAATGCTAGCAAATGGAATGTCAAGTCAAGTCACATTTATTTATATGGCACATTTAAAAAACAACTCTCGTTGACCAAAGTGCTTTACATTTGTTATTGGAGTAGTATACACAAGCAGCCTACATACATATATACAAATAGCCCTCGCTCAGAGGACGTCAGGAAAGGCTTGGGAGAACAGATACGTTTTTAATCTAGACTTAAAGGAGTCGATGGAGGGGGCAGTTCTAATGGGGAGGGGGATGCTGTTCCACAGTCTAGGAGCTGCAACCGCAAAGGAGCGGTCGCCCCTGAGCTTATGCCTAGACTGCGGGACATTCAGCAACCCCAAGTCGGCCACTCTGAGGGTTCTGGAGTTGGTGTAGTGGGTGAGAAGACTTTTAATGTAGGTGGGTGCAAGCCCATTGAGGGCTTTGTAGACAAAGAGGAGGGTCTTGAAATTTATTCGTAACCGCACAGGGAGCCAGTGGAGAGAGGCCAGGATCGGGGTGATGTGATCCGTTTTTCGGGTACACGTCAGGTGTCTCGCTGCGGCGTTTTGGACCAGTTGCAGGCGGGACAGGGAAGATTGGCTGATGACAGTGTAAAGGGAGTTGCAATAATCTAGGCAGGAGGAGATAAATGTATGGATGATCTTTTTGAGGTCATCAAACTGGAGGAATTGTTTTATTTTAGCTATCATTTGAAGCTGAAAGAAGCTAGCTTTTACCACAGCATTGACTTGTTTGTCAAATTTCAGTGCTGAGTCAAATATCACGCCAAGGTTTTTGACGTGAGGTTTGAGTAGTGAGGTAAGGCTTCCAAGGCTGCCTGCTATCATTTTGATTGAGTCCGAGGGGCCGAGAAGGATGACCTCAGACTTACCCTCGTTTAGTTGGAGGAAGTTCTGGGCCATCCAGCACTTTATATCCTCGAGGCAGCGGGTAAGGTTAAGCAGATTTGATTGGTTTTTGGGCTTCAGGGGGAGACAGAGTTGTGTATCGTCTGCGTAGCAATGGAAGGAAATGCCGTGCCTTTCAATGACTTGGCCTAAGGGGACCAGGATTGCACAGTCGCTGGAGTCAACGGTGAGCAGTAAGTCATTATGTTCCTTCAACAAGAATGTGTAGATAGATATCACAGTTGGCATGGGCGAGATGGGCTGAGAGGCCCGTTCGGTGTTGTACGTTTCTATGATTCTCTGATCGTGCCTATAGTATTCATTATTGGTATTACAAAGTTTCACTGGCACAAAGGTCGAGCAATTTTGAACAGAGAGAGGAAACAGAAAAGGATGGTTCCTGCCATGCAAATTTTAATTTGCTTGGAAGATGTTGTTCAGCATCATCTAAAATTACTCCAAAGTAAAATTATCTCAGATTTACCAACAGCTGCTGGCCCCAATTGATTTGGAAATCACTAAAATTCCCACATTTGGTAAATCCACCTTCTTCTTTGAAAATTTTCCATTGGTAAGACAATTAAATAAAAGCAAAGCAAGGTGATTAAAGCATAGTTATTTTTGGATGGAAATTAGAACAGACATTGTGCCACCGGGCAGAAAGAGAATTATCCAGCCAGCTGTACAGAGATATTTCAGGCAATGCAGATGTGAGGAAACATTGTAATCTCCTCTCCAATGGGCAAGCATCACAGGATAGGAGTATATCACAATGGAAGGGCAACTCAAGGTTTCAATGACTAAAGGGCCTGTCCCACTTGGGCCGTCACTTACGCGGCAGGCCGGTGGTGACTGACGCGCGACGGTCCCGCGCGTCATCATGCGTCCGCACAGCCGTCTGGAGCGCGTGACGTCATTTAAAGATGGACACAAAATGCAGGAGTAATTCAGCGGGACCGGCAGCATCTCTGAAGAGAAGGAATGTGTGATGTTTCGACTCTTCTTCGGTCTGAAAGAAGGGTCTTGACCAGAAACATCACCCATTGGTTCTCTCAAGAGATGCTGCCGGTCCCGCTGAGTTACTCCAGCATTTTGTGTCTATCTTCAATCTTCTTGGCCCCGCTCTGGGAGTAGGAGTGGGGGCGGATCGGATCTGCAACGGCCATGAGCCCCAGGCCGAGTTTGCTGATCGCTTGCCAGCTTCTGCTGCTGTTGGAGGTGAGACGTTGCGCCACGCCAGGCCTGCCCCACTTTACCCATCAGTTATCCGACAGGCCTATGGCGCGTGAAGATTTCATTCAGGACGAAGTCCACACTCCACGCCACTCCATGCGCCCATCCTGCGATACCCACATGCTACCCACACGCTAGCAGGTTGCGTAAATGGCGCGCGAAAGACAGCCAAGTGGGACAGGCCCTTAAGGGATTTCACCAACAACCGTGTTTGTCCTCTGCAGAAAATGACTTCTTATGTCAATGGGGAAGGACATACACTTGATGTATGGCAGGTAGGGCTACATTACATGTATATTCTTACACAGGGACAAAATCCAAGTCTCCATGGCAGACACCTGGCAGCTGATCAGCCTTGATATTTAATTTAGAGGAACAGACTTTTCAGTTATGAGATCAAATTTCTTTAACAGCGAACAAAAACAGACTGCCTGAATAAAGCTTCTAAAAATAATCAAATTAGCGATGTTAAGAATGATTCTTGAAGGTTTCCTTTGCAAAGGGCAATGGGATTTACTTCCCAAGGGTTAATCCCTTGCTATAGTGCAGTAGAATTCACTTTGCAATTATTATTATTATTATTATTGCACTACTATTGTTTGTTTCTTGTGTGTACGTATGTGTGTGTGCGTGTGTATGTGTATATCTATATTACTAAGTCTGATCTTGACCACTTTTGACTCACTGTGGTGTGATTTCCAAGAGAACACCGCCACCTATGGCCATCATTTTTGGCCAGCTCGTTCAGAGCCCCCCTCCGCCTTCCTGGACCAGAGGATTTTTCCCATCGATTAAAAATCAGAGAGATATTGATGTTTTTTAAAAATTCGCCATTCTCTCTGCTGCCCCTGCTGAAGGGAGAGGGAGGGACTATAAAACCAGGAAGTGGTGTGCTTCACTCAGTCGCTGCAAGATGGAGGAAGCCAGAGGGTCACATCTCTCTGAGCTCTGAATAGCACTGAACACATGTCTACTCAACTGTGAGTGCCCTTAATGTGGTTCTATATATGCTTGCAAAAAGTGTCTCTATTGGTTCTAAAATGCTTGCAAAAAGTGTCTATTGGTTCTAAAATACGTGCAAAAAGTGTCTCTATTGGTTCTAAAATGCTTGCAAAAAGTGTCTCTATTGGTTCTAAAATGCTTGCAAAATGTGTCTCTATGGTTCTAAAATGCTTGCAAAAGGGGTCTATTGGTTCTAAAATGCTTGCAAAAAGTGTCTATTGGTGCTAAAATGCTTGCAAAAAGTGCATTTTGGTTCTACAATGCTTCAAAAAGTGTCTATTGGTTTTAAAATGCTTGCAAAAAGTGGCTATTGGTTCTAAAATGTTTGCAGAAAGTGGCTATTGGTTCTATATTGCTTGCAGAAAGTGTCTATTGGTTCTAAAATGCTTGCAGAAAGTGTCTATTGGTCCTAAAATGCTTGCATAAAGTGTCTCTATTGGTTCTAAAATGCTTGCATGAAGTATCTCTATTGGTTCTAAAATGCTTGTAGAAAGTGTCTCTATTAGTTCTAAAATGCTTGAAAAAAGTGTCTCTATTGGTTCTAAAATGGTTGCAGAAAGAGTATCTCTATTGGTTCTAAAATGCTTGCAGAAAGAGTGTCTCTTTTGGTTCTAAAATGCTTGCAGAAAGTGCCTCTATTGGTTCTCAAATGCTTGCAGAAAGTGTCCCTATTGGTTCTAAAATGCTTGCAAAAAGTATCTCTATTGGTTCTAAAATGCTGCCTGGCCAGAGTGACTGAGCTGCCAGTCCAAGAATCCATTCCGCCCACAATGTCCATACCAGCCCTCTGGAAACCAGTCCCTGTGACCCACAAACACAAACTAGCGCTCCAGATGTACAATGTACTATGTTTACACATTCTGTTATGCTGCAGCAAGTAAGAATTGCATATTACAATTAAACACTCTTGACTCTTGACTCCATGACTCTGTAACAGGGAAAATGTACAGATAGCACCCGTAGTCAGGATCGAACCTTGGTCTGTGGCACTGTAAGGCAGCAAAATACCGCTGTGCCACCTAAGATAATGGGGATCCTTAATGATAGATGCCATCTTCTTAAGGCAGGGGTTCATGTAGATGCTTTTAATGGCGCAATGGGCCTTCGATATGTGATGCCAGAAAAAAGTAGATTCTTAAAAGCTTGCACATGATTTTTTACCGCAAGCCTAATTATTCCTTTGCATGCCTTGCATGCCTCTTTCTTCAACTTGCCATAAACTTAAGATCACCGTAACTTTTCCATCCCCACTGCCTTCTGTGTTTACTGATCTACACAAAAGGTCTCAGTTAAGCAAGAACTTGATTTTCAGTTTGCCAGCTTTACTTTCTGATTCCTTCATGGACTTACTGCAACCTAACTCTTAAACATCGGACTTCTGGTGGTGCCATGAACTAACAAAGGCGCAGCATCGAGCTCTGCTCCCGCTAAATCTTGAAAAAAGCCGGTTTGAAGGACGGGACCGATCTAAAAATACTCACCAGAGTTGTTTGACGTCGCGTAAGTGACGTAATCAGAAATCGCCGCCAAAAAACGGAGATTACTGGCAGTTTTAAATGAAAAGAGGGAAACCTCACCAGAAGCCTGCAAAAACTGCTGCAAGACCTGCTACAAGACTCTACATGAAAAAACCTGGAAAGACTCCTCAAACCCCTCAAACATCAGCTGGATGCTCAGAAGAAGAAGCTGACTCTCGAAGTCCTTCTACAGAAATGACTTCAACGGAGGAACAAAGGGAGCAGACGGAACAACTGAAAAAAATCAGTAACAGTTTCAGTAACAGCTTCAGAAGAGGCATTTAAATATGCACAAAGTATCACAAAGGAGGTTGACTGATTATCAGGAGGCGGTCTCCCACAGCAATAGAGAGGAGAAGTGGTGAAGAAAGGACTGTGTTTTTTTTAAATATATAAAAAAGATTGCTCTGGTCAAGATGGTGGACTCTTCACGAGGCGCTGTCTGGACACCTTTTCTTTGGAATCTTAACTCAAGGTCGGACTTTATGTATCACTTCAACAAAGGACTGGAAAACAGGAAAAACCGTGGTGAAATAAAACGGAATTTGGGAATACGGAAAAATAATATTAATGGACGTACACAGAAATTTATGACTTAAGAAACATACAATTATATACTAACATCAAATATATAACTGATGGAATTGTATAATATTAAAGCACAGCATAATAATGACTAATTTTTATCTCATGATGTTAATTATTTGCTAAGTATAAGAATAATGAGTTAAATATGAATGATAAGTATTAACAATAAACTAACAAATCTTATGGATATAGTAGATCTAGTTTAAACTGTGCTTAAAGGGGGGGAGGAGATTCAGATACTTGGAAGCTATCCAAGGGTCTGAATCTGGTTAACCCCTTGGAAGCTGCTGCTGTCTAATAGAAAAGAATTAGATTTAATTGGGGAGTGAATGTAATAATTCTCGGCATATCGGCAGATATGGATATATAAATAACATAATTACAGTTATATTGTAGTATATACCTAATGTTGGAAACTTTTTTTTGATGATACATTCCAATAGATAGATTTGAAATGCGTTTTATCTTATATATAGTTTTTAATTTTGAATCGGTCTCTCTTCCTTTTTAATAATAATTGGTCAAGGGGGCAGAGCAAAATGTATAACAACAGCTACGGAAGTCAACAAGAATTTTTCTACCACCTGTTGGTGGTTTCTTTTAAATTATAATATCCTTATTTTTAGATATTATAATATCACTTTTTGTTTTTTAATTATCTTTTCACCACTTTACACCTTCTGGTCTTTTCTAAGGTCTATTTTGAAGGGGAGATGCCAACAAAACTTAACAGCTGGGGATGACCTCCCATCACCTAGAGTTCTGAGGTAACTGGTTGCACCATATGAAGTAAAGGTATTAACATGATTCACAATGCAAGACGATAATCAAAAGAAAACTGGAGGAATCACATTCTGTAGCTGGAATATAAGGGGGTGCTAATGAACCAATTAAAAGGGGTAAGATCTTTGCCCAATTTTACTTCGGAGTCACGTGAGTGACTACGTGAAGAGCCTGCCTGGCGCTGGCAAACGGTATTACGTCGACGCTGACGGCGGAAGGAGGAGCTGCAGTAAGGAGCAGCTCCTCGCAGCGGTCGGAACGGCCCCGCAGGTAAGTGCAGCAAAATCGGGACGTTCTTTAGCGTACGCTGGGTGGGTCCAGCAAGCGAAAGTAAAAGTAAAAATTCAGAGTCGCGTAACGTGCTGATTTAGCACTGATAATAAAGAAAATGGAGAAATCGGCAAAGAAAAATTCGTGGGTAAAAAGATCTTCCCGGGGTGAAAATAAAAATACGGGACAAGAAGCTAGTGCGGATCCGGTTCCGATACCGGTGGCCGCTGATATACCCGATAGCGAGTTTCTAGATTCTCCAGCAATAATAACCACGGAGGGAAATGCTCCTAAAAAATGTAAAAAGAAATCTGAGAGGCCCGTGGTTTCTGATGACTCTGATACTGAAAGTCCTCCAGATAATAAAACTCAGTGGTTAAAAATGGAGCATATGGAGAAAGTTCTCCAAAAAATCATGAGACAAGGGTCACAGTACCCAGAAGGATCCCAAAAAAGCCCTGAGGGGTTTGATTATTCTGAATATGGCTGTGGGCCAAGTTGGGAGTTTGAAACTCCGGACCCAGGATTTGGGCCGGAAGAAGTCTCATGGGGTGAAATCCCAATTGATTTAGGGCTGCAGAAGGCAGACCCTGCTGGTGGTGATTTGGATTTTGAATGCACACCACAAAGTAAAAAGAAAAGGCCAAATGTGCCTGGGATAGCAAAAGAATTTGCTATACCTGAAGGAAGTGGTGAGGCTATGGAAGAAAACCTAGCTGTCAACATAAATTATATGGTATCTCACCAACTTCATGATTCTGTGATGATTGAAACATCAGAATTATATAAAAACGCCAGGAAATTGTGCCTCATTGGAAGTGCCTACGGTTAATCCGTTGATATGGACATCCATGACTCCAAGTATGAGAGCTCAAGAAGTGAGATTTCAAAAGAATCCTCAAACTAATTTTCTGCTGCCATTACGGCCTATGGGAGACAAATGGAGAGATTGGAGATGGATAAGATTCAAAAAGATACTTTGGGCTTATTGTGCAATTCTTTCTATGAAATTAATTGTATGAGGAAAATGGCGATTCGGCCCATATTTCACCCTAGGTTTGCAAGCCTGTGTCGAGCAAGTGGTGTTCAAGCTCCTGGGTATCTGTTTGGAGAAAATCTGCCTAAACAACTGAAAGAGTTGGATGAAGAAGCTAAATATTTTAGCGGTATGAAACCTTTCGTCTTTGGACAAAAAAGGTATTTTTCGCCCCGAAGGGGTTTTGATTTTGGAAATAGAGGCAGAAATTTGTCAAGGAAGTATTATCGTCCTGCACAGTCCAATGCTTACCCGTATTCGGGGAGAAGGAGACCACCACGGAGAGGTATTAAAGACTTGTTCTATCCTTAAAGAATCTGCGGATAAATCTCCAGTTGGAGGGAGATTACAAAAGTTTTATAAAGACTGGCTTACTATTACTTCTGATCGATTTATATTACAAGCAGTTTCAGGAGCCACTATTACATTTAAAGAAGGGGTTAATCCTCCTGTACAGAATAAACCTGCTTATGCTTTCGTGTTTACTGCTATTGAAAAAGCAGAGATTAATGTGGAAATTGACAAATTATCTGAAAAAGGGGTAATTGAAAAAACTTATGAACACGAGCATCAATTTGTCTCTAATATTTTTCGAAGAAATAAAAAAGATGGTGTTTGCAGAATTATTCTGGACCTTACAGATCTAAATAAGTTTGTAGAATACAAACATTTTAAAATGGAAACATTTAATACTGCAAGATATTTAATTTCAGCAGTTGTTATATATGGCTAAGATTGATTTAAAAGACGCCTATTATTCTGTACCTATACATCAGTTCTTCCGGAGGTACTTAAAATTTAATTGGCTGGGACAATTATGGCAGTTTAAAAAGCTTTGCCAAATGGACTGAGTTTCAGCTCCCAGGCTCTTACGAAACTATTGAAACCAGTTTTAGCCCAATTAAGAGCACAAAAACATATCGTTATGGCTTAATCTCGATGACATTCTGATCATTAATGATAATCAAGAGTCAGCTGAGAACTCAGTTTCAGTTACTAAAGCTTTGTTTGAAAAGCTAGGTTCTTGATTCATCCAATTAAATCCCAGCTGCAGCCAGCACAAACAATGAACTTTTGGGGTTTGTAATTAACTCAGTGACTATGTTAATAACTTTACCAACAGATAAAGTCGATGATATTTTGGTAACTTGTAATAATCTCATTCACAAACCTTATCCTTCCATCCGAGAAGTAGCGAAAACCATTGGTAAACTAGTAGCAGCATTTCCTGCAGTAGAAATTTGGTCCATTACATTATCAAAATCTTCAAAGGGACAAAATAAGTGCTCTCAAAGAGAAGGCAGGCCACTTTGATAGGCCTATGCAATTAACAAAAGAAGCTGTGTTGGAATTACAATGGTGGGTTAAAAATGTCCCACAAGCTGCTAAAAACATTCTGATCAAACAGCCTGAAATGGTTTTAACAAACAGATGCTAGTGCTCTCGGATGGGGGCAACAGATTCATCCTCCAGTTGTGGAGGTAGATGGAAAGTTCAAGAAGAAACGTTTCTTCAAACTTATGGTATTAACTATTTAGAGTTATTGGGTGCTTTCTATGGACTAAAAGCATATTGTTGTTCAAAAAAGGGTCTACATGTATTAATACAGTTAGACAATAAAACGACTGTTGCATATAATTAATCACATGGGGGAGTTTAGATCAGTATCATGTGAATTGTCTGGTCAATGAAATATGGCAATGGTGTATTGACCGCCAAATTTGGATTTCAGCAAACTACATTCCAGGTAAAGACAATGTGGTGGCAGATAAAAGATCAAGGATATTTAAAGATAACACAGAATGGATGCTTAATCCAGCAATATTTAAGAATATTGTAACCCAATTTGGTTTACCAGAAATTGATCTGTTTGCATCAAGGCTTAATCATCAATTGCCTAAATATGTGTATTGGGAACACAGATGCAGTAGCAGTAGATGCTTATTCATTGAACTGGGGGAATATGTTCTTTTATGCTTTTCCACCATTTGCTTTGATTCAGAAATGTCTGAAGAAAATAGAACAAGATTCTGCCACTGGATTGTTGGTAGTTCCAAATTGGCCAACACAACCTTGGTTCCCATTAATGCTGAATATGATTAAAGAACCATATATGTCAATTCCTAACTGTAGTGATATTTTGATTAATCCAGTAACTAAAGAAATTTATCCATTATATGCATATATGAATTTATTAATCTGCAGGTTTTGACCAGACCACTACAGGAGCTGGGATTGTCGGACAAAACAATGGAAGTTATAGTCGCATCATGGCGAGATAGCACACAAAAACAATATATGACACATATAAAGAAATGGGAAGAATTTTGCACACAGTCAAATATTTCTTATGATACTGTGAATATTGCAAATGTTTTGGAGTTCCTTGCCAAATTGCATTTTGAGCAACATTTAAGTTACAGTGCCATTAACACTGCACGCAGTGCCTTATCATCTTATTTAGGAGTAATGTCTGACCAGAAATCAATTGGATCACATCCATTAATATCTAGATTCATGAAAGGAATCTTTAACATCAATCCACCCAAACCAAGATACACAGAGATTTGGGATGTGAGCATTTGTACTTACCTTACTTAGGCAATGGACTCCAATTGAAGGATTGTCATTGAAAAGATTAACATTGAAATTAATAATGTTAATGTCATTGGTCTCAGCTCAAAGAGTGCAAACTTTACAAATATTGCGTTTAGACTGTATGCATGTGACTACAGATAACATTGTGTACTATGTTTACGATCTGATCAAACAAAGCAGACCAGGGAGATCTGGAGCTAAGGTAACCTTTCAAGCTTATCCTATTGATCCTATTTTGTGTGTGGTTAAACATTTGAATCAATATGTTAAAGTTACTGAAACTCTTCGAGGAAATGAAAAAACTTTAATGATTACGCATAAAAAACCACACACAAAAGCTTCAGTTCAAACTATCTCAAAATGGTTGAAACAGTGTTGCTTTTAGCAGGAGTAGACACTGATGTTTTCAAATCTCACTCCACCAGGGCTGCAGCTACGTCCGCGGCGAAGGGGCGGGACGTACCACTCGAGCATATTTTAAAAATCGCAGGTGAGTAAATAAGAAACTTTTTCAAAGTTCTACAATAAACCTGTTCACACTATGACAAGCTTTGGCCACGCGGTGTTGGATCACTATAGTCGCCTGCTTTGTTTACTATTGATTACTATAATCAGTTATGTAGTCACTTATATCTTTTATCACTTGTAATCATTCCCTCGGATATAAGGAGGTTATTATATGTTTCTTTAAACCATTAAAAAGTTAATTATGGAAAGAACTAATATTAGTCTGGTTTCTCATGTATGTATTTACTTAGCCGGACTGTCGTACTGATTAATTCTACGACATAAAAAACACAGAAAGCTTTAAAATCTTCACGTAGTCACTCACGTGACTCCGAAGTAAAATAGTAAGATTAAACGAGAACTTACCAGTTCGAAGTTTGATCGTTATTTTATGAGGAGTTACGATGAGGGATTACGTGCCCTCCACTCCCACCCTCATAAAATAAATGATCATCTGGTAGTTCTAAGTCTATTATGAGCCTTACTATGTTACTTCGGCTATTTGGTGTTCTGTGTTTTTCATGCCGCTGCTTTGAAGTATGCCTTTTGCCAGCACCAGGCGGGCTCTTCACGTAATCCCTCATCGTAACTCCTCATAAAATAACGATCAAACTTCGAACTGGTAAGTTCTCGTTTAATCTTACTATTAAAAGCACTCAACAGTGACATAATTCTTTTACAAGAAACACATCTGAAACATCAAACACAGATAAGATTGAAGGCAAATTGGATCGGGCAAACATACTACTCTTCATTTACTTCTAAATCTAGAGGCACGGCTATTATTATTCGTAAAGGTATACCATTCAAATAAAGAATATCATAGCAGATAAAGAGAGGAGGTACGACATAGTCACGGGCGAAATTCACTCTACTCCACTTATTTTGATAAATATTTATGCTCCCAACTTTGATAACCCCCAATTCTTTAGTAAAATTCTGGATATAATTTCAGAATTTAACTATCAAAATGTGATAACAGGGGGAGATTTCAATTGCGTTCTAGATCCATATCTGGATAAATCAGCAAAACATGATTAACATAATCTAAAACTAGTGAATTCCTAAATACAGACATAAAAAACACAAACATAACAGATGTATGAAGAATTGCTAATCCAGTAGGTAGGGAATACTCATTTTATTCAACGGTACATAAAACATATTCACGTATTGATTATTTCGTAGTGGACATGAAGTTAATTCCATATACATATAACTAAATATCATAATAGTATTATTTCTGATCACTCCCCGTTAACTTTCTTTTTAAAATTAGAAGGAATGTCTGATAAAAAATCGTTCTGGAGGTTTAACCCCCAAATCTTAAACAACTCACAAGGTTGCACATATTTAAAAGAGCAGATGATATTCTTCTTTGAGACAAATGATATACCAGATATTTCACCCTCTTTATTATGGGAAACTTTTAAGGCATTTATTAGAGGAACTATAATTTCATATCAAAATAAAAAGAATAACACTGAATAATTGCAGTTAGAACAAGAAGTTAGACAATTCGATTTAGAAAATGCCAAAGAACCAACCATAGATAAACATAATAAGATAACAATACTAAAATATAAATTAAGTAAAATTTTATCGGCAAGAATAATAAGATTATTTCAAATTACAAAACAAGAAAATTTAGAATTTGGTGATAAACCACATAAACTCTTAGCACACCAACTGAAAAACGGGAAACAGAAAATACAATTACTAAAATTAAATCAGATAAAGGTGAATTACTAACATTACCTAAAGACATTAATAAAAGATTTGCTCAATTTTACCAAAATTTATTTATTCATCTAAAACTTCTGCAAATAATACTAAAGTTACAAACTTCCTAGACAATTGTAATCTACCAAAATTAAATATGGTGGAACAAGAGGAATTAGGAGCTCAGATTACACTTCAGGAAATAGAAGAAACAATAAATTTGTTGAAAAATGGTAAAACGCCAGGACCAGATGGCTTTAGTAATGAATTCTATAAAAGATTCTACAAGATAATTTCTCCACACTTACAAGATTTATATATACATGCTTTCAAAGAAGATATACTACCAGAAACACTAACCGAGTCAACTATTACACTTATACCTAAAAAGGATAAAGATCTAGAAGACCCAGGCTCATATAGCCATAGCACTCCTAAATACAGATTTAAAAATATTAGCAAAGACCCAAGCGAGAAGATTGAGTAAATATGTTAGCAAACTAATAAACCCGGACCAAACGGGGTTTATACCCAAGAGATACTCAATTAACAATTTGAGATGGCTGTTTAATATAATGTACTCACATAACACTGAAGAAGAAGAAGACCTAGCAATGATTTAATTCGATGCAGAAAAAGCTTTTGATCAAGTGATATGGCAATATTTATTCAAAGTATTGCAAAAATGTAATATGGGAGATAATTTTATCTCATGGCTAAAATTATTATACGATAAGCCGACGGTTAGAATACTGACTAATAATATATTATCCCCAAAATTCCAATTATCAAGGGGCAATAGACAGGGGTGCACATTATCGCCCCTGCTATTTGCACTAGTGATAGAGCCTTTAGCAGAAAGTATAAGAAGTCATCTGAATATTCATGGATATAATAATAAAATGTCATTATATGCAGACGACATATTATTATATATTACAAATTCGCAAATTAGTATACCAAATATACTAAATTTAATAGAGGAATTTGGTTCCTTTTCAGGATATAGAATAAACTGGAACAAAAGCGAAATTATGACGATAAAACCTCAAGAGCCGACACATCTGTTCAAATTCCCTTTTAGAATTGCAACAGAAAAATTCAAGTATTTGGGTATCCAAATTACTAGGAAATATAAATCATTACTCAACACAAAGTATATGCCTTTATTAACTAAATTAAATGGGTTGATTAAATTTTGGAAAACATTGCTGATGTCGTTAATAGGCGGAATAAATGCTATAAAAATGATCTTCTTACCACAAATACTGTACCTATTTCAATCAATACCAATAAACCTACCAAAAAAATTATTTAAAAAACTAGATTTTGATATTACAAACTTCATATGGGACTATAAATCACACAGAATTTAAAGAAAACACATGTGTGAATCTAAAGAATCAGGGGGACTGCACTCCCTAACTTATTGTATTACTATTGGGCAGTGAATATTAAAAATATAATCTATTGGTTGGACAGTTCTGCCCAACAGGTAGATTGGATAAGAATGGAGAAAGAGAATTGTTCCCCTTACAAAACAGGAGCGATCCTTCTTTCCCCGATGAAACTGAACAATATAATATATAAGAAGAATCCAATTATTCACAGTATAATACGAATTTGGAAACAAATAAAATTAACTTTAAAATTAAGAAATTTATCGCTTCTTTCTCCAATAGCTAACAATCCCTCATTCAAACCATCTATTATTGATAAAACGTTTATCCTTTGGAAAGAATAGGAAATTAAAATGATGGGAGATATGTATGAAATGGGAAAACTTTTATCATTCCAACAATTACAACTAAAGTATTTGAAAAGTAATCAATATTTTAAATATCTTCAAATTCAAGATTATTTGAAAAAATATATACAAGGATATCAAACTCTAACCTCAGATTTATTAGAGGCAGGGATGAATAGAAAGGCAGAATCAAGCAATGTAATATCATATTTATATAAAATAATTTTAAATATAGAAACCCCAACAACAGAGGCAATTAGAAGGGACTGGGAACAAGAGTTATTGATAAAAATTCTGAATGACAGATGGGAAAAAAATCTATTATATGTACATAAATGTTCGATTAATGTAAGACATAACCTAATTCAATTTAAAATTTTACACAGATTATATTACTCAAACTAGACTGAATAAAATATTTCCAAATGTTTCCCCCATTTGTGATAAATGTCTAACTCAAAATGCACCTATAGCACATTCCTTTGTCTCTTGTACAACTGCATATATTTTGGAATTAAATTTTTGGAACTTTTACAAAACTATTTAACACAAAATTGAATCCCAATACAGAACTGATTATATTTGGATCAATGAAAGAGGGAAGTAAATTAACTACGTTCCAAGAAGCTCTTCTAAATTACGGTTTAATAACAGCAAAAATATTATACTCAAATTCTGGAAAAATGTAACCACGCCAACGTTCAAAATGTGGATTTCAAATATGTCGGAAACGCTACATCTTGAAGAAATGAGATACCTCCTACTAGGCAAAGTAGACCAATTCTTAAAGACTTGGTCTCCTTTTATCAACTTTTTACAAGCATATGGTGCAACATAACACAACCTTAGAAATTAAATGTTTCAGAACCAGGTGACGGATGGGCAAAAATATGAAATAGGTAGATCTCTCCTAATTTCTTTTCTCTCTACTTTCTCTATTTCTCTCAATCTTCTTAGCTTTTTATCTCTGCTCTTTATCTCTTTCGCTATCTGTTTCTACTCGCTTGTCTATCTATTTCGACACTCTTTATTTCCTTTTTTCTTTCACTGTTCTTTAATTATTAAATTAAAAATACGAAGTTGTACAAGAATGGTAATGTGTATGTATGTATTAGGTACTTAGGTACCACACTACTGTACTTCTAACAAAAATAAAAATAAAAATAAAAAAATGTTTAAAAAAACTCTTAAACATCCCTCAGGCTTATTATCTTCTGAGATATCTTTTCCATTTCATGCTGCTTCATCATTCAAATACACTGTAGTTACTCAAACATTCTGCTGCCAAGGTCCCAAACTGAATGACCCACTGAATATCTTATGTTCCTTAACCTTGTGATCCAGCAGTTTGTGTTATGCTTTTAAGCTCCCAAACCTAATTCATAATTTAGTGTCAAATTTTGTTTGAAATTTGTACGACAAAATATCTTGGCATCTCTTACTCTGATATCAGTACAGTATAAATGCAATGTTTGTCCTGAAAGTACAACCAGCTTCCTCATGAAGATAACACATTTAAAAAATCTCCTCTTATGATATCCATAATACAGGATACAGCTGGTGAACTTCAACACCAACTTCTCCGACAGCTCCCCCCCCCTTTCTTGATCTCACCATCTCCATCACAGGAGATGGACTATCGACTGACGTCTATTACAAACCCATCGACTCGCACAACTATCACGAGTACACATCTTCCCACCATGCTTCCTGCAAAGACTCTATCCCCTACTCCCAATTCCCCCGCCTACGCCGCATCTGCGCCCAAGATGAGGTGTTTCACACCAGGACAACCGAGATGTCCTTATTCTTTAGGGAACGAGGGTTCCCATCTACCATCATAGATGAGGCCCTCACACGTGTCTCCTCTGAACCCTGCAGCTCTGTCCTTGCTCCCCCTCCTCCTCCCCCTAGTCGCAACAGGTACAGAGTTCCCCTTGCCCTTACCTTTGACCCCATCACAAATTGCATTCAACAAATATTCCACCAACATTTTCATCACCTCCAAAGGGATCCCACCATTAGTCACATCTTCCCATTTCCACCCCTTTCCACCTTCTGCAGAGACCGCTCCCTCCGCAACTCCCTGCTTAACATCCTTTCCCACCCAAACCACCCCCTCCCCAGGTACCTTCCCCTGCAACTGCAGATGCAACATCTGCCCCTATACCTCCTCCCTCGACTCTGACCAGGGACCCCAACAGTCCTTTCAGGTTAGGCAGAGGTTCACGGGAACTTCCTCCAACCTCATCTACCGTATCCGTTGTTCAAGTTGTGGACTCTTATACATCGCCGAGTCCAAACATAGACAGGGCGATCATTTCGCTGAACAACATTTCTCAGTCTGCCTGAACCTACCTGATCTCCCGGTTGCAAAACACTTTAATTCCCCTTCCCACACTGACCTTTCTGTCATTGGCCTCCTCCATTGTCAGAGTGAGGCTAATCGTAAATTGGAGGAACAGCATCTCATATTTCGCTTGGGCAGTTTACAACCCAGTGGTACAAGTATTGATTTCTGCAACTTCAAGTAACCCCTGCACTCCCTCTCTCTCCATCCCTCCCTAACCCAAATTGCACTAGGTTCCCGTTATCACCTAGCAAACAGCTAACAATTGACTTTCCTTTATCATCATTACGTTTTTGCATTCTTTTGTTATATCTTTTTCCTTTATCATCATTATGTTTTTGCATATGTTTCATTCTTTTGTTCCATATCTCTCTACATCACTGTCTATATCTCTTGTTTCCCTTTCCCCTCACTAGTCTGAAGAAGGGTCTCGACCCAAAACGTCACCCATTCCTTCTCACCAGGGATGCTGCCTTTCCTGCTGTTACTCCGGCATTTTGTGTCTATCTATTTAGTGTTTGCGCTTTACTTGGTTTACTTTGAGCAGAAGCAGTGTAGCCTGAAGAGATACCTCAATTAACTATGTTTGCACCCAGCCTTGTCCTGCAGCAGACTGCTCTCCTATCATGACCAGATAACAGCAAGGCAATTGTAATTATACTTCAAATGTAATTGAATAGTCTATGTTATCCCTAAAACTGTGAAAGATATATACAGGGTAGGAAGGAACTGCAGCTACTGATTATACCAAAGATAGACACAAAATGCTGCAAGAACTCAACAGTCAGGAAACATCCTGCTGGTCAGAAGGTACTGAGCGTGGAGACTCTTTTCCCAGAGGAGGATCTACTATTATCTAATACAATTGCTCTACACTTTTAAACCTGTACCTCTTGCACTTGCGTTGGACTTGAGTATATTTATGAACTGTATCATATAATTTGCTTAGATAGAAACATGTGACATGTCATAGAGTGATACAGTGTGACAACCAGCTCTTCTTCGGCCCAACTTGCCCACACTGGTCAACAATATCCCAGTTACGCTGGTCCCACTTGCCTGCGCTTGGTCCATATCTCTCCAAACTTGTTCTTTAGATGTACATGTCCAACTGTTATTTAAATGATAGTCCCAGCCTCAACTGCCTCTTCTGGCAGCTTGTTCCATACACCCACCAACCTTTGTGTGAAAAAGGTTACCCCTCGATTCATATTAAATCTTTTCCCCTTCACCTTGAACCTATCTGGTCCTCGATTCCCCAACTCTGGGCAAGAGACTCTGTACATCAACCCGATCTATTCCTCTGATGATTTTGTACACCTCTATTAGATCACCCCTCATCCTCCTGCGCTCCAAGGAATAGAGACCCAGCCTACTCAACTTCTCCCTATAGCTCACACACTCTAGTCCTGGCAACATCCTCGTAAATAATTTCTGAACCCTTTCAAACTTGACAATAATCTTTCATATAAACATGGTGCCTAGAACTGAACACAATATTCTAAACGCTGTCTCACTAAACATCTTATACAACTGCACCATGACCTCCCAACGCTCTGTGTAAGAAAACGTGCCCTGCATGTCTACAGTATTTAAACTATGCTCTGCTCCCTTATAGCTATGTCCTCCAGTTCCAGTCATTTCCATCTTGAGGGAAAAAAACGACATTAGAGTTTACTATAGAGATACAGTGTGGAAACAGGCCCTTGGGCACACCGAGTCCGCGCGGATCAGCAATCACCCCGTTCACTAGCACTATCCAAGGCATTAGGGACAAGTTACACATTTTTACAGAAGCCAATTAATCCACAAATATGTACATCTTTGTAATGTGGGAGGAAACCAGAGCATCCGGAGAAAACCCACACCATCACAGGGAGAACATACAAACTCGATGCAGACAGCACTCATAGTCAGGATCGAACCGAGATCTATGGCACTGTAAGACAGCAACTCTACCACTGCGCCACTATGTCGCCCCCACACATATGACCCTCAAGACTCCTTCACTCCAGAAGATGACCTGACCTTGGTGTGCTCCTTATAATTCTCTGCTCCACTATAGACCAAAATTTGTATTATTCAGCCTCGAATGTATTCAATTGTTCATTTCTCCATGACTCTTGGGTAAAAGGTTTTAAAGATTCACAACCCTCTGAGAAAAGATTTCCCTTCTCCTCATTTCCACTTCTATGACATGCTGGTCCTGGAGTTCTCCATGAGTGGAAACAATTCTCCCCGTCGAACCATTCGAGGCCCTCAAAAATATTACACCCTTCAATAAGATCACATCTCATCCTCTAAACTCCATTGCTCATATATCCAACCTGTTCATTAATCTGGAGACGCAAGAAAATGCAGATGATGGTTTACAAAAATAGATACAAAGTGTTGGAGTAACTCAGTGCGTCAAACAGCTTCTCTGGAGAACATGAATATGAGGAGAACTTCTTCAAATGGTCCTGACCCAAAACATCATCTGTCCATGTTCTCCAAAGATGCTGCATGACTGTGAGTTACTCCAACACTTTTTGTCTGCTATTTAATCCCTTAATCCCAAGAATAAGAGGAGAACCTTCTCTGAACTATCCCCAATGTGAGTTTATCTCTCTTTATTTAAGGAGATTTAAAGGGATATGGCTAAATGTGGGCAAATGGGACTAGCTGAGATGGGGCATCTTGGTTTGTATGGATAAGTTGGGCTGAAGAGCCTGTTTCCATTGTTTATGACTGTGACTCTGAGATCAATACTGTATGCAGTTGTGTAGGTGTGAACTCACAGAACACTGTACAGCAGTGGCAAGACCTTCCTGCTTTTATATTTCATTCTCCTTTCGTTGGAGGCCAACTTCCCATTACCCTTTCTAATTACTAGCCTCGCCTTAATGCTAGCATTCTGTATTTCATGCATGTGGATAAGGAGTCCAAGGAGGCACTTGGTTAGTTCCTGTGGAGTTATTGGTTTTATTGGTTTTTAAAACCACCAATACCTCCTCTTTAATGATTTGATTATGATGTAAACCCTCACAACTATGCTTCAATTATTTAGCTTCCATAATCTTCCTCAGTAAAAACGGAAGAGAAATATTCATTTAATATCTCACCAGGATGGTGCCCGATCTTGCAGGCTTGAATTAAAGTGAGAGGCTGGATAGCTGGAACTTTTTATTTGCAGCGTAGGAGGCCAAGCGGTGAACTTATTGCAGTAAACAAAAATATTGCAGGGCAAGCATAAACTTAAAACTCACAAAATGTGTAGGAAGGAACTGAATTGAATTGAATTGAATAAATGTCATTAGCCAAGGATGTATACACACAAGGAATTTGCCTTGTGCTTTGCTCACAAGTAACAACATGATATACAGTAAACAATTATAATAAAACATTAGAAATTTAATCATGTGAAGAATGAAATAAAATACCCAAGAGCAAAAAGAGGCTACAAAAGCTATTTTTATGCTCTGGCTGGAACTCTCTGCCACAGAGGGTAGTTGAAGGCCAGTTCATTGGCTATATTTAGAGAGTGAGTTTTGGATGTGGCCCTTGGTGGCTAAGGGGATTATGGAGAGAAAGGCGTACGGACGATACAGTCAAGCCATGAATATCGCGTGAATGGCCTCCACCTAATTTCTAATGTTTCTATTTCTATGTCTGATTCTGTTGGCGCTTTGGATGCTGGCAGTGGCGGCTTTGACAGTCCGAAGACGCCTTCCAAGTGCTTCAAAGAGTTTGTGGCCAGGGTGAGAGGGGTCAGAGATTAGCGTAACTGGTCACATTCCTGGCCCTTGCTGTGTACAGCCGTTCGTCGATGGGGGAAGGTTTGCAGCCAACAAACTTCTCGGCTGATGCTGGTTTAAATGGAAGATAGGCACAAATGCTGAGTAACTCAGTCGCGGCAGGCAGCATCTCTAGAGAGAAGGAATGGGTGATGTTTCGGGTCGAAACCCTTCTTCACGATGCTTTTCTGAAGAAGAAGGGTCTTGACCCGAACGTCATGCATTCTTTCTCTCCAGAGATGCTGCCTGTCTCGCCGTGTTGCTCCAGCACTTTGTGTCTATCTGAACACACACTCGCCATCGACTGAGCTATTTTCCCCAGAAAAGGATTCTAAAACTAGATGGCATTCCAAAACCAAATAAGGTTTGTGGGTTTGTTAGGAATGAACTGTAGATGCAGTTTAAATTGAAGGCACGGCGGCGGAGGGGATGGAAGAAGAGCTCTACGTCGTGGCTGGAACTCGTTGAGGTGGGGGCGGAGTGGGAACAAAGGTGAGGCCTCTGCGCACGAGTTGAGCCCAATCTGACTGAGACCAACCATCTCAGTATCAGAAAGGGGGAGGTCAGGGGGGATGATGAAGACATGGCAAGGGTGGGGAATGGGATCGGTGGTAGGCAGGTGAGTAGGTAGAGCGGAGGCGAATGGTTTGGTAGGCGATGGTAGGTACTTGGCATCTGTTAATTATCCCTATGTGTTACAGATAGAACTAGTGTCTAGTCCAGGATGTTGCTATTTATCCCAGATCAGTATCTTGTGATAAACCCCCTGTTTCCACGCAATAATTTTCTAAACTAAACTAATTTATGCTTAAGGGTGAGAGAGAGAGATTTAAAAGGAACCTCCAGGGAAACCTTTTTCACTAGTCCCTATCTGGAATGAGGAAGCCACAGAACCAGGTACAATTATGAATTTCAAAAGCCATTTGGGCAGATATATGCAGCAGGGAAACGGGCCAAATGCAGGCCAAATGGTACTGTCCAGAATGCCAACTTAGTCCAGCATGACCTAAGGGCCTGTATTCCATTCTGAGTAGCTGTGGAAGACTATCACTCTAATGTGCAGGCATAAGGGGTTCATTTAATTTGGCATCATGGTCAGATCAGAGTAATGGGCCAAATGGCCTGTTCCTGTGCTTTTAAAGCTGTGTTGTTCGTAATGTGTATGTTCTATTTTCTGATTATGGCCATATGGGAGTAGGCATCCGGGCGCAGGAGATAAAAAACTGCAAAGGGGTGCTGAAGCTGCTCGCATCCGCCATTACGGCTTTCGGGAGGTCGGTGAGAGGGGGCACCTGACTGAAGTTCAGCAGGAGGAACCGTGCCCTGGCTCTCATGTTGCAATGTGCACTTTGAGATAAAACTGCCTTAGAAAGAGCGCCATCCGCCCTACCTATTGACCTGAGGTTCGCTGGCCCTGGGTAACCCTAGCAACATCCAGCCACCTAACCTATTGTTTTGGGGAAGACCTCGCAAAGCGGGTAAAGGAGTCTAGACGACGAGGCAAAAACCGTCGGGCACATCAACAAGGCGCTAGTGTCCAGCAGAACCCTTCGGAGGCAGTACCCCTACAAGCGGTTTGCTGAAACCGGGTCCGGGCAAGGACCAAGCCAGCCATTCAATGTGTGGCAGCTGGTGCACTCCAACAGGAGCACAGGCAAACATGCCATTTCCTTCCAGAACCAGGGACAAAGAAACACTACTGGTAACCATGGAGGTAGGTGGGTCTGGTTCTTGTCGAAACATATTGAGTGGGAATTACCTTCCAGTTGGGGGGAGGTTAGACAGGTTTCTGAAAGAATAAAAAAAATAACATCAAATGTGTTTATACTGCAGAGTATACAAGGGTTTAAAATTTGAATTTATTCCCAACCTATGTCCACCCACCCAGCACAAGCCAGAGCTTGCACTCATTTTCTCACAAAAAGAGAATTTGGAGATTCAAGCTTAAATAGCAAAAATTATATTTTAAAGGTGTAATAGAGAAGATGGTGCATCAAACTCGTCAATTCATATCTAATATTTTTTTCCTAGACCAAAGAAAAGATGGTGGTGTCGGATTATTTTGGACCTGACAGGACTTAATCCGTTTGTGCAGTATAATCATTTTAAAATGAAAACATTTGCGACTGCCAAGCAATTGATTTCCAGAGGGTGTTTATATGGTATGTATAGATCTTCAAGATGCATATTACTCATTGCCCGTTCATAAAGAGTATCAGAGATATTTGAAATTTAGCTGGATGGGACAATTATGGCAAGTGCCTGCCTAATGGGTTAACCTCAGTCCCTAGATTATTTACAAAGCTGCTAAAACCAGTACTCGGGTTACTCTGGGCATAGGGCCATATTGTAATGTCCTATTTGGATGATATCTTAATAATTGGAAAAACCCTTGTGGCAGCCGAGTATCAGTTTCAGCTGTTAAACTCATGGGTGAGAGGTTGGGGTTCATTATCCACCCAGCTAAAATCAAAATTGGTGCCGGTTAACATAATTGACTATTGGGCAAGAGATTAGATTTAATTGAAGGCTGTATCAAGCTCTTGGGGGAGCAATCACCTTCAATTAAACAGGTGGCAAGCTTAATTGGCAAATTGGTAGCTGCCTTTCCAGCTGTCCAAATGGACCTTGCATTACCAACATTTACAGCGGGCAAAGGTACAGGCACTCAGAATACATGCAGGTCATTTCAACCAGCCCATGCAATTACCCATCTGAAGCCATTGCAGTAGTGGATTAGACACATTTCAATTTTTTCAAGCAAAATCCTGATGGAAACACCTTCAGTTGTTTTGTAGACTGATGTTAGTGCCCTGGGTTGGGGTGCTACTGACACCGGGTCTAGATGTGGGGGCAGATGGAATATGCATGAGGCATTTATTCTCCAATCACATGGAATTAATTATTTAGAGCTTTTAGGAGCATTTTATGGGCTCAAGGCTTACTGTTCCACTAAACATCATTTACATGTTCAGCTTGAGATTGTCAACACCACGGCAGTGACGTTATGTTAATCACATGGGTGGAATCAAGTCGAAATCTTGTGACGGATTGGCTAACCTTATTTGGCACTGGTGCATTAAAAATAACATTTGCACTTTAGCTGTCTACTTGACAGGCAGATTCAATATGGTGGCAGACACCAGGTCACGCAAATTCAACGACAACACAGAATGGATGTTGAATCATGATGTATTTAATGAGATTGGTGTTTGGTTTGGGAAGCCAGATATCGATTTGTTTGCATCCAGACTCAATCACCATGTACCGAAGTATGTTTCATGGGAACCAGATCCAGGGGCAGTCGCGGTGGATGCATTCTCGCTACACTGGGGTGGAATGTTTTTATACGCATTTCCCACCTTCTGCCTCATCAGTCGGTGCTTGACTAAGATCAGCAGGACTCCGCTTCAGGAGTTTTGGTGGTACCCGACTGGCCAACACAGCCATGGTTCCCTCTTATTTTGGACATTATTACACAACCTATTATGATGGTTCCAAAACGTCATAATCTATTGGTGCACCCTGTGGCTGGAGGTCAACACCCATTGTATGATTGTGTTAATTTGTTAATTTGCAGATTTTAAGAAGGCCATACCTAGATCTGGAACAATCCAATCGGACCGTGGATGTCATCACATCGTCCTGGAGGGATAGTACGAAAAAGCAGTACATCTCTCATGTCAGGAAATGGGAAGAATTTTGTTTGCAGGCGAACATTACATACCACACAGCCTCCATCACAGATGTGCTTGAATTTCGGTCCAAATTACATTTCGATGAAGGGTTGAGCTATAGTGCCATTAACAGTGCCAGGAGTGACCTGTCATCGCACCTATGTTGGGGGTCAGAACTTCAGTCTGTAGGATCTCATTCGTTAATATCCAGATTTATGAAGGGTGTTTTTAATTCTAATCCCCCCAGGCCTAGGTATTCTGAAATCTGGGATGTGAGCATGGTACTGACGCTGTTTCGTCAATGGGGTACAGCCACATCCTTGTCTTTGCCAAAGATTAACCTAAAGTTGGTTATGCTCATGGCGCTCGTATCAGCGCAAAGGGTTCAGACCTTGCACCTGCGGCTGGACCATTGTTGCATCTATGACCTAATTAAACAAAGCAGACCAGGGGTGTCCGGATTCAAGATTGTACTGTCAGCTTATCCCACTGATTTACGGCTGTGTGTAGTGGCGCACTTGCGGCGATATATCGAGGTCACGGAGAGCCTCAGAGGCTCTGATGTAGCATTATTTATTAGCCACAAAAAGCCACATATGAAAGTGTCAGCTCAGACCATTACACGATGGCTGAAACAAGTGCTGGGTTGTGCAGGAGTTAATACTGACAATTTTAAATCTCACTCCACCAGGGCGGCATCAACATCAGCAGCAAGGGCAATGGACATCCCTCTAGATCATATACTCGCGGCCGCAGGATGGTCAAATGAATTGACTTTTCAGAGGTTTTATAATAAACCACTTATTGAATCCGGGGTGTTCGCCCATTCTGTTTTAAGTTCTGATTCATAGCTTCTCCCTGGGAGAGAGGAGTCGCTATTGTGTTCTTTTGTATATTTTGTGAATTAAAGCATTAACATGTTAATCAGTACCATGTTTCAAGGTATTGCTCATTATTCACTCCTCCTGAGTCAACTGATTGCAATGTGAGACACCTGGATTTGGATCGGCGTGAAATCACAGATCTTTTAAATCTTCACGGAATCACTCACGTTCTTAGTAAGATTAAACGAGAACTTACCATTTGATTTATCTACGATTACGTGCTCCCAACCCTCGTATCACAAAGTTCTGGTAGTCTGTTGTTCTTCTGTGATTTCATACCTCTGCTTTGAAGACTGATGCGCATGCGGTCTGGCGGGGTTCTTCACGTAATCGCTCATTGTAACTCCTCATAAAATAAAGATCAAACTTCAAACTGGTAAGTTCTCATTTAATCTTACTATTCTGCTCCTATCACTTATGAACACAAACTTTCTGGTTGTGCCATGTGGGATTCTGATCCTTTTGCAGTCAAAATGAAAAACGTGATTAATGGTTGTTACTTATTTACGAAAACCTTTTGAGATTTTTGAATCATTTGAGAATTTATTATTATGGTGTAATGTGTGTCTACACATTAAAAGGCTAATAAAATAAGAACAGAAACATAAAATGCAGGAAAGAAGTCATGAGCTCATGCAACTTCTTCTATAAGAATTGTTCTCTGGGACCAAAGACAATGTTAAACTCGCTGGGCTTTGGGGTTGTTCCAGGATTTTAAGGGCAGCACAGTGGTGCAGCTGGTAGAGCTGCTACCTCACAGTGCCAGAGACACAGGTTCGATCCTGACCTCAGGTGCTATTTGTGTACAGTTTGCATGTTCTCCCTGTGACCCCGTGGGTTTTCTTTGGGTGCTCCAGTTTCCTCCCACATCCCAAAGATGTGCAGGTTTTATGTTAATTGGCCTCGTAAATTTCCCCCCAGTGTGTAGTGAGTGGATGTGAAAGTGGGATAACATTGAACTAGTGACCGATGTTAGGAGTGGACTCGGAGGGCATATTTTCATGCTGTATCTCTAAACTAAAGTAAATTTACCATTAATATCTTAATTACCACCATTACTCTTTTGTAACTGATTGAAGAATTAATTCCAATGGTTGTTTTCACCAGCTCAGTCTTTTGCTTATTGCATTTCTGTCTAATGATGACAGATTGCTACTTTTAAATAATTTTCCTCAGCATCTTTCTGATCCTTTTTTTTACACACTGCATACCAATAAACTGATATTATATTTCATCAAGAAATGTAATTGATCAATTTGTATCTATAAACCTTTGTGGGCTTCATTGAACATTGAAATGACTGTAAAAAATTGAGTGAAATAGCAAGAGTTCTAAACTGCTCTGCATTTCTGAATTTATTTGACTCAGCATCATATCAGACTGCTGCAGGGGACATTTCCTGCACCTCTTAGTTTGATGTTCCCACGGGCAGCAAGTAGGTCGCCATTCCACATTTGCCACATTAATGGTGGTGTGATTATCCCAGTGGATGTCCTCAATTAATATTAAATTGCACTACATTTATCCAATAGGTCAGATGGGTCTGGAATTAGTCCATCTGATATCAATAAAGGAGGCCTGCTTTTATTTTAACTGGATGTTTTCAAATATATCCTAAATTTATCATTAACTGCCTGGAATTCAACATCACCACCAAGATTGCCTTTTTCCACAGCAGAAATGCCATCAGTCTACCCCATTCATCTTTTGCTGACGCCCTCATGCATGTCCTTCTTACAATTATGCTTTGTTGTTGAATTACAACCATGTACCATCGACCCTGAAAAACATTCACTCAAAACCACTGTGCATGTGCTAACTTGAGCCCCCCCCCCCCCCCCCCATTCCCCTTCACTTACCTGTCTGCTAATCTTTATTTGTTTCCTGGTAGACTGTACTTTTTTTTTTAATCCTTATTCTTATGTTCAAATATTTCCATACCCAAATTTAATCTCAACCTGGCTTTTCAAGCTTCCAAGCACTCCTCTAATTCTCACCTATTGATCATCTCTGAATCAAATATTTCCACCCACTTATGTAATCTCAACCTGCATAGAGCTGTCCTTGAAATTCCCTCCCCAAACGTCTCCACTTTTAATTCTCTTTCCCTCTAAGATTTGCATTCAAATCTGTCTTATTGACTTAGCTTTTGGCAATTGAGTCCAGTATCTTCTGATGTTTTAAATGTTGTTTTTGACCCTCCTTCAAAGCACCTTGAGACATTATGCTTCATTAAATTTGTCAGCGTTGCTGGTATTGATGCAGATACACGCAGGGGTGCAAAGTCAGAATATCATAGAATATAGAAACTAGCCATTCAGCCCAACTCATCCATGCCAACCAAAGTAATCTGGGTGATGAGGAGTGGAACTGGACATGTATTTGTCAAGGTGTCATACAGAGCGATGAAATATGTCGTGTTATCTGAAAGTAGAAGAGAATTACCTTGAGATGACTCACCATGATAAAGGTGATTCATGAATGTTGTTTCAGTACTTAGTTCACATCAATGAAGCTTGTTCTTGTAATGTACTGTATCTGGAGCAATGCAGCTGATGTTTCTTGATCTGGCACAGTTTCTGCAACTACACCCACCCTGTGCATCGCTGCATGAATCAAAGGTTAAATAAAGAAGGGGTTTGGTTATAACAGTATTCTCTCATCCTAGAACACAAGCAGAAATGGGAATTAAATAATAAGAGTATTGAATATATTTTAGATTAAATTTTAGCTGCAGTCGAGTTCTAATTTAGCTGAAACAAATATTTTTTCTATTAGGAAGAACGTTGAACATTCAATGAGCCCATGTCAAGGCTTGTGAAAGCTCATGTTTTCTATGGTATCAAATAATAATGTCATTAAGTAAAGTATAACAAGAGGTGTGAAGGAATGATTAAGTATTCAGAGTTAATCAATAATCCAGTCACAGTTTGGTGGTTGCATTATTCATCTGATGTTTCTGATTGCATTACGTTCAAGCAATGTAGTTAATAATAAAATTGAGATCTCTCACTTCTGCCTCTAACAAAACATTTTGTTCATAAAGGCATTGAGAAAATCTGATTGAAAATAACCACAAAAAAATCATCGCATGATAAAAAAGGATGTTATTTGGACTAGAGAGCATGCAAAGGAAATTCACCAGGATAATTGTGCGGAGAAATTGTATAGGTTGGGTGTAGTTTCTCTGAAGCAAAGGAGGCTGAGTGGTGATCTGTTAAAAGTATATAGTATTATGTGAGGCATGATGGGGTATGTAGTCAAAAGGGTGTAAATACGTTCTTCTCAAGCTTACCCCCCTAGTCTAGTTCAGTAAAAAAAACACAGACTCAAGCACTGGACCAACTAAACTTTCTTTTTAGAATGAACAGCATATTCTCCCATATGATACCTAAACCACCGCGGGTTCGATCCTTGTCTCTGCCTGGCCAAGCCCTTCAGCCTCGTGCAAGCAGACACTGCAGTCCCAAGCACCCTTCCTGAGGATCGACACGATCTAAAATGGGGCTACCTTTTATAGGTCCACGGACCTTGAGGGGCTGAACTACATAGGGGTGCACCCCTTACAATCCAATCAAACATATTAATTACATCAATACATTATTGACAGTTCCCCAAACCAATTACAGAGCATCTAAAACAATGTTTCTTTCAGAAGCTTCTGGAAGGAAGCTCGTCCACTGAATAATGCAGCATTTACCCTGGAACTCAAAACAATTCTGCCACGGCTTAAGACTTTGGCCAATCAACAAACAACAGGGTAACTGTCTTGCAACATTATTTACATTATTTACAATTCCTTTGCAGCAATCAAATCATATGAATGCATTTAGGTTTATTTACAGAGTTTTAATACATATTATCAAGTAAGGGAAAATGAGGAGAACACCTGGATCTTTCACCATCCTGCATATCAATCCGAGGCTTAGACTGGTCGGCGCATCCACTGCCTGTAATTTTCCACTGACGAAGGTTAAGCAATTCTGACAAATGCAGGGATTCTCCATTTTATAGTGTCTTTAATTTGGTCAATATTAACAAGGAGAGTTTTAAAGAGGAATTAGGGGTCAGTTTTTTTCACAGAATGTGATTGATATTTGGATCTTGCTGCCAGAGGTGGTGGAATCATGTACAATTGCTACAATTATGAGGCATTTCACAGACATTTAAATAGGCATATAAAAAAAGAATTGCACTGTGCCTTGGCACACATGATAATAAAAGAACAATTGAACCATCGAGAAGGAATGGTCCTAATGTGTCAAATGGGATTAATATAATTGGGCATAAGAATTGACATGGCCGTCATGTGCCAAATGGTGAACATATTATCTTAAGGCTGAACTCGATTACTTTGTGCAGGAAATTTGAAAAACTAAAGCAGAAAATGCTGGAAATGGTGAACATATTATCTTAAGGCTGAACTTGATTACTTTGCGCAGGAAATTTGAAAAACTAAAGCAGAAAATGCTGGAAACATCTCATCAAATTAGACAGCATCTACAGTAAGACAAACCATCAATGTTCTGGGTCTGTGGCCCATCATCAAAACGAGAACACAATATGATTGTTGAGAAATTCCCAGTGTTGATTCCAGCTTGGAAAGATAGCTGGTCTGCTTTCTTTCAGGATTTTACTCCATGCAGTGCTCTGTTAGGGGCAATTTACTAAAGCAAATCTACACTATTGCAAAAAGGGATTTTACAATCCTCCCTGCATGGAAATGGGTCAGAGAGGTTAAATTTAAGTGATAAACTGTTTTGGGGCATTAACGCCCCAATCAATCATGATGAAAATCTAACATTACTGTGGAATAAAAATAATATTCCCCACACTGCTGATAACTTACGTACATGGTCTGGTGGTTTTTGACAATAGAGGATAGAAATTAACATTAGCAATGATGTTAAAACTAGGCAAAAATGTACAATGAGGGCGAGCTAGATTTCTTCACACTGACTAACCCCGTCTCTACGTCTGCTACAGATGGTGATTACAAACACTTGAAGTGCCAGCACTTCAAATAGATTATCACACAGCTCCATTTACATTTTGTTGCAAAGTACTTATCCAATAAGCCCAATCCAATGATTTAATTTATATGTAAAACTCAATGATTAAAAAAATGCCAAGAATGACAGATAGTTTTGCTATTCACAAAGGATTTATATAAAAATGAGCAGTCTAATGCTTACCTGTCAACTCAAATAAACTCTGTTTTTTGGTGGGTTTTTGTTATTGTCTTAAAGATAGACAGAAGCTGATTAGGGATAGTCAACATGATTTTGTACGTGGGAGATCATCTCACGAGTTCGATTGAGTTGTTTGAAGAAGTGACCGAGCAGGTTAATGAGGACAAGACCATGAATCTCCACATAGACTTCAGTAAAGCCTTTGATAAGGTTTGATCGCTAGCGAGTGATAGCTGCCTTCAGACAGAATTATTTTCATAGAAGGGTGGTGTTGGAAGGTTGTTTATTGGAGGCATGAGACAAGTGTTGTACCTCAGGGATCAGTGCTAACCCATTGCTATTTGTGGTTTATATTAATGATTTAGATGAGAATGTGCAAGGCATGATTAGTAAGTTTGCAGATGACAGTAAAGTAGGTGGTATTGTAGCAAAGAGGGCTATCAAAATTCATTGCAGGATCTTGATCATCTGGGCAAGTGCACTAAAGATTGACTCATGCAGGTCAATGCAGAAAAGTGTGAGGTTTTGCATTTTGGGAAGTCAAACTAGGGCAGGACCTTCACAGTAAATGGTGGGGCTCTGGGGAGTGTTGTAGAGCAGCGTGATCTAGGAGTACAGGTGCACAATTCCATGAAAGTGGGGTCGCAGGTAGATAGGGTGATAAAGAAGGCTTTTGGTACATTGGCCTTAATCAGTCAGGGTATTGAGTATAGATGTTGGGATATTCTGCTACAGTTACAATAACAACAATTAAAAGACGCTTGGACAGGTACATGGATCAAATGGAGGCATACAGGACTAGCTTAGATGGAACATCCTGGTTAGCATGGATGAGTTGGGCTGTGGGGCCATTTTCTGTACTGCATAATCCAGTCACTGACTATTAAGACTATTAAGGATGATATGAGTTTTTTTCGTTTTAGGTTTATATTAGCTAAAACTAAATGTAACGTATTTAATGTGCTGCCTACTATTGCATGAAGTAAAGATTCTTGCCCAGTTGTCATCAAATTTTTGACCTGTTTGTATATAGTCACCTTGCACTGACCCGTGGATGAAGATGCTGCCAATTGAAGCAATTGCAGAAACAAACACATCTGTCTGCAAATCTCCAGAGCCATTACTTCAGACATCAGCTACTTACTTCCATAGCAGTCTTCTATAAACATAGATATTAAGAACAGTAGCAAGCCATTGCCCCATGAGTCTGCACTGCTATGTCCATTTTTCTCAGTGCCACACTCTAACAGTATTTTGTCCTCATTGTCCTCTATAGCTTTAGTGTCTGTTGCCTAGTGTCTACAGACATGAAGTGATACAACTGGCGTCCTTCTGCCATTGCAACAACCTGGAGCTCAATGCTCTTAAGACAGTGGAATTGATCGTAGACTTTAGGAGAGCTCCCCCTCCCCTCACCCCACTCACCATCAACAACACCACAGTCACATCTGTGGAGTCTTTTAGGTTCCTGGGAACCATCATCTCCAAGGACCTTAAATGGGGAGCTATCATCAACTCCAGTCAAAAAGGCACAATAGAGGATGTACTTATGTGGCAGCTGACGAAGCACAATCTGCCACAGGCAATGATGGTCCAATTCTATACGGCCATCGTAGAGTCTGTCCTCACCTTCTCCATTATGGTCTGGTTTGGCTCAGCCACCAAGCACGACATCTGGAGGCTGCGAATCGTCCGATCAGCTGAGAAAGTTATTGGCTGCAACCTTCGCTCCATTGACGTACTGTACATTGCAAGGGCCAGGAAGCGAGCGGGTAAGATCATCTCTGAGCCCTCTCACCCTGACCACAAACTCTTTGAATCACTTCCTTCCTTAAGGCGACTCCGGACTGTCAAAACCGCCACAGCCAGACATAAAAACAGCTTTTTTCAATGAGTAGTAGCTCTACACAATAACCAAAAATCTGTAGCCTCCTTTTGCTCTCATATTTTATTTAATTCACATGTTTAGCCAATAATGTTTTATTGTTAATGCTTAATGTTTTATGTGTTATTCCTAACTGTCACTCTATGTCATAATGTCACTTGTGGGCGGAGCACCAAGGCAAATTCCTTGTATGTGAGTACTTGGCCAATAAACCTATTCATTCATTCATTCATTCATTCATTCATTCATTCTTTTTTTTTACACACATTCATTAGTTCAGCGGGGTGGGAGATTGCAACCTTCACGTGGTCCACCCTGTTTCGACCAATGCAATCAACCCAACGTGCACAAACAAATAGATCAAATAGAACAAGTTGCCCGATAACTTTAGGTTGAGCACACCATATGCAAGAAGAAGAAGTAGTTCAGCCTTCTTTGGTGTAGAGTTCCACTGGATTACAACACCTTTCATTTAGTTTAGTTCAGAGATACAGCATAGAAACGGGTTCATCGGCCCACCGAGTCCGCGCTGACCAGTGACCACCCGGAGAAAACCCATGCGGTCACAGGGAGAGTGTACAAACTCCGTACGAATAACACCCGAATCGTCAGGATCGAACCCAGGTCTCTGGTGCTATAAGGCAGTGACTCTACTGCTTGGCTACTCTGTGCCCAAATCTCCTCTCAGTTCCAAATGTATGACTCCATATCCTCTTACCTCATGATCCCTTATTTTGGGCCCCAAACCTGAAGTAATATCCACAAGGTGCATGAATATCAATAAGAACGATTGATCCAGTAATCTATCTATATATTACTAAAACTCTCATCTTGTTTTGTTTCTATGTCCATGTGTGAGGGGTAAGGGCTGTGCTCATTAAATTTTGCCAAAACGGTACACGATAGCACTACAATTTTTGGCCCACCTTACTCAATATTGTCCTGGTGTGTGCTGTATCAAGTTTCGTTCAGATTGATGGTGTATTATGATGGTGTTATTCACATTTTTAACTTTACAAAATCCAGTTTGAGAAAAATTACTAGAAGTTGCAGTGGCAGTTAGCAGCTATGTCATCACAATGCAATCTCATTAACATAAACTGCCGACTTAACTTTTCACTGATGGTACAGGATAGCGCTACAATTTTTGTCTCATCTTACTGGTCATTGTCCTGTGGTGTGCTGTGGCAAGTTTCATTCAGATTGATGGTATATTTTACAAGTTATTCACATTTTGAACTTTACAAAAAACACTTTTACAAAAATCACGTTTCCACTTGCACTGCCGGTTAGCAACATATGATATCACAATGACATCACAATTGGGATCCTGATACTCGTTTACATTAAAAAGTGCGATTTTCAGAAATATTCTGTTTTAATCAAATTCTTGGGGGGAGGTTTAATTTCCAAAAAAAATTGCAGTTTTCATTGTGGCAGGTGGGATAGGGAGGAGGTGAGGAGTGGGGGAGCAGGCAGATAGAGGTAGAGGAGGGGGCTAGGGAGGGGAGAGGGATGGGGAGGTGAGCGAGAGTGGGGGAGGGGGAATAGAGGGAGAAGAGGGGGGGAAGTAGGGGATAGAGGGAGAGGAGGGCAGTGGGGGAGTGAGGGCGGAGAGTGGGAGGATTGAGGGAGAGGAGGGGGTAGGGAGGGGTAGGGAGGGGTAGGGAGGGGTAGGGAGGGGAAAGAGGGGTAGGTGAGGAGGGAGAGTAGGGGAGGAGGGGGGAAGAGGGAGAGGAGGTGGGGTGGGGTGATGGAATATTGCATTGGGGAAACAGGACCCAACGGGTCCACCGGCCATCTAGTATAATCTAAAATCCTGGCATGCCATCTTGAGGACCAAGAATGTATCTAGTTATTTGTAAAAACAAAACCTGTAGGAAATATATGCTGCTATCCTAACCTGATCTCCCGGAGGCTTTAATTCTCCTTCCCATTCCTACACAGACCTTTCTGTCCTCGGTCTCCTCCTTTGTCAGAGTGAGGCTGAACGCAAATTGGAGGAACAGCATCCCATATTTAGCATTGGGCAGCTTACAGCCCAGTGGCATAAATATTGATTTCTCTCACTTCAGGTAGTCCTGGCATTCCCTCTCTCTCTATTCCTCCCCTACCCAAGTCACACTAGCTTCTAATTTTCATCCTACAAACAGCTTATGATGACTTGTCTCCTTTATCATATTTTTGCATATCTTTCATTCATTGGTCTTTATCTCTCAACATCACCATCTACATCTCTCGTTTCCCTTATCCCTAAACAGTCTGAAGAAGCGTATTGAACCGAAACGTCGCCCATTCCTTCTCTCCAGAGATGCTGCCTGTCCAGAATGTTACTCCAGAATTTTGTGTCTACCTAAGAACTGGTAAAATATGTACAGGCTGGGTAACTATACGTAAGAACTGGTAAAATGAAACTTTGGTCAAACTGATACCTGTCTCTGGATCCTCAGCAGCATAATTACCTCTTGCTTACACTCTGAATTGACCCAAAAGGCAAATTAATGATAGGCAATACGTGCTTGCATGCCAGCGATACCAAGTTACCACGCAATAAAAGATTTTCACTGTACCTCGGTATATATGACAATAAACTAAACTCAAGTCAACTTCATTGCAGGCAGAGGAGATTAGATTAACTTGACATCATGTTCGGCATGCACATTATGGGCCAAAGAGTCTATTCCTATATTGTTTGTGTTCTATATTCTATGGTGATCTTTAAAGTTATTTGCAATGTGGCCTAAGCCCTCGCTATTATGTTTTTTCTGTGTGCATACATATAAATAAGTACAACATTGATGTCAATCAGAAGAGAGTGTCCAAAATTAGTCAGACTGTGGTGAATCTGAGGAATTCATTGCCACAGACGGCTGTGGAATCATTGCGTGTTTTTAAAGCAGAGATTGACATACATGATTACTAAGGGTGTGAAAGGTAATGGGGAGAAGGCAGGAGAATGGGGTTAGGAGAGAAACATAGATCAGCCATGGATGAATGACAGAGTAGACTCGATGGGCCAAGTTGCCTAATTCTGCTCCTATCACATGAACTTATGAAAATCGCCCATTGTCAAATCAAATTTTGCAGCCACCTTGTGGAGGAAAAGCAGAAGCTGGAGATGCATCATCATATCCAAATCTAATTCAATCGTTTATATTCATTGCAGTGCTTCATCTGTGTGTAATTAAATTATTAATGCATTGATAGTACTCTGGGTGTAATTGTTAACAATTGTCACAACTGAACTGCACATACATATGCACTGACAAATACGACTTCAAGAGTGTCCATTTGTCAGATGCACTGGATATGAACCGGAACAATGAAATTCTTACCTACTGCAGTTTTGTAAGAACAGATTGAACACACCCATAATCATTCTTATTATTTTCACGAATTGCAACTGTATGCATGCACTGTGTTATGTATTACTTTTCTCTGAGACAAATTAAAAGGGGATAGCTGCCAACAAAACATCCTTCACTGAGGGAAGTCAGCAATCAACTAATAGCAGGGACTGGAGCAGTAAGTAGTCGATCACACAGCACAGATAGGGGTGGCACAATGGCGCAGATAATAGAGCTGCTGCCTCAAGGGCCTGTCCCACCAGCATGCGACTGCATGCGGCGAGCGCGACCTAACGTGGTCGCTTGAGCCGTACGGCCTTGCGGGGCCGGTCCCACTTCGATCGCCGGAGCCGTATGAAGTTGTGCAGGGCTGGTCCAGACATCGCGCGGGGCTCCGAAAAAATGACACTGTTCAAAAATCCCGCGTGGCAACGGCCTGTTGGCCCGTAGCCGCATTGAAGCCGCACTCACGCCTCGACGGGCGTATGCAGTGTCTTGACACCATACGCAGTGTCTGGACGCCTTACGCTGCATCTTGACAGCGTACGCCTAGCGTGTGGCATTGCGCGATGACGTCACCGCCCGGCATGCTGTTGCGTGATGACATCACCACCCGACGCTGTGCGACGTCCAAATTCAGTCGGCCCTCCTCCTGCCCAGCTGATTGGTGAGTATGATGTCGCGACCAGCTCCATACAGCTCCGTGGTTGGAAGTGGGACCAGCCCCACGAGGCTGTATGCTCTGTTTGATTAAGTCGTGTATAATGAAGGTTATGTTGTTAACATTGGTGGTCATGTTGTACAGTCGTAGCTTGTGCAACATCTGGACTTGTTGCACCGTTACCAGCACCATCAGCATGACCACCTTGAGGGTGACTTTGGCTAAGGATAAGGAGGTGGCTGGCATCCACTGGCGAAGCAGTGTTAGCACCACGCTCACATCCCAAATGTCCGTATACCGTGGCTTGGGTGGTATTGAATTGTAAATTCCCTTCATGGGTGGTCGCGCAAACACCCCCAGTCTGGAAATAGGTTTATTATAAAACCTGTGGAACATCCGTACATTGCCCATCATGCAGCCGCCAGGATGTTGTCGAGGGGGACGTCCATTGCCCTCGCTACCAACGTTGATGCAGCCCTTGTGGAGTGAGATTTGTATGTGTCAGTATTCACTCCTGCACCCACCAGTACCTCCTTTAACCATCTGGAAATGGTTTGTGCTGATACCCTGTGGTGTGGTTTCTTGTGGCTGATCAGGCCAGCTAACTCAGAGCCTATGACGCTCCTAGTATCTTTAATGTATTGGTGTAAGTGTGACACTACACATAATCGTGGATCCTCGGGGTATGCCAGGAACTCAAACTTGGGCCCTGGTATCCCTGGCCACTTGCATCGGTTTGTAAGATTACCGATGGTGTATCAATTATAATTTTCTTAGAGCTGTGATGTATATTCATTACCCACGATTGTAATTCAGCAATGGTCTCTGCTGGCAATTACATGGGTCTTCCGAATTGGCCTGCATGAGATTTGAGTGTCTGTTCCTTCGCACGTTGTAAATTTTGATAGTGCAAAGGTCCGAAGCGCACAGCTGGAAAAGCTGCCACAAGCTTGCCAATTACACTTGCTGCTTGTCTGATTGTTGGCTGCTGTTTAACAATTAGCTTATTGCAGGCTTTCATTAACTCTAATTACTTGCCACTTGGCAGTATTACTGACATATGAATTGAATTAATTGTGAACCCCAGGTAATCAATTACCCTGGTAGGAGTCAATTTTGACTTAACTGGATGGATTAGAAACCCCAATCTCTCAAACATGAGTTTGGTGGCTGAAACAGATGATTCAGCTGATTCCTTGGTGTCCCCAACTATTAAAATGTCATCCACATAAGCCATAACCATGTGATTCTGAACTCATAGTAGCCTCAGAACAGGTTTTAGTAATTTTGTAAATAGTCTGAGAGCTGAAGTCAGCCCATTAGGCAATGCTTTGAATTGCCACAATTGTCCCATCCAGATAAATTTCAAATATCTCCTGTGCTCCCTGTGAATGGATACTGAGTAGTATGCATCTTTTAGATAAATGCATGCCATATAACATCCTTTGGAAACCAGTTGGATGGCTGTGACAAAGTTATCCTTTTTTAAATGTTTATACTGCACATAGGTATTGAGTACCATCAAGTCTAGGATGATACGATATCCTCCATCCCTTTTCTGCTTGGTGAATATGTTGGATACAAATTGGTGTGATTCCTGATGCGACCTCTGAATCACCTCTTTTTTATATTAAGCCTGGATTTCAGCTTGTACCTCGAATATTTCCTGTTGTGAAAACACATATATGCAGGTTTGGTAAATTTTGTGTGGATGGTGATGAATCAAGAAGGAACTCAATTTTGAAACCTTGTGTACTGTGCAGTATGAACGGGTCTGCTGTGATCCAATTCCATGCATTCAAGAAATGTCGCAATCTCCCCCAAAGTGATTCAGTGATGTGTAAGGTGTTCCACAAGGAACTAGGTTCTCCTACCTTAGACGTTACAGATGGTACGGTGCTGGCTTCCATCCTCGAGGCTTGGGAAGGAGGGCTGATGACAGGTGCCCCCCCCCCCCCCCCACATCTGAGCCGTGGGCCAGCTGGGGCCTACCCCTAAAAAAGACCTCGGTGCCTCCAGCTCGAGTCTTCCTCCGGTCCCGGAGCCCCTAGGCTGGTTTTGCCTGGTGTTGAAGGCATAGGGGTGTGCCCGGTGTGATGAGCCCCTGGGTGTTGTTTGGGCTTGGCTCATGAGGCGAATGGTCGTGACCTCATCATCCAGCTCGCGGACCTGCTTCAGCAGGTCTGCCCCAAATAGATAATTAGCCGGCTGGACGTTGCTGGCCTTGCACAACACAGCAAATTTGGGAGTGAGTGCCGGCCGTGTTGCGTTTTCACGCAGACAATTTATTTCGAAGTGGGCGTTACACAGAAGGCCCACTGCGTCCTGCTCTGCCTCCATCAGCAGCACCCAATCTACAGACCTCGCAAAGGCCGTAATGCCAGAGGCCAATAATTTAAACTATTTTTGGAGCTTGACTTCCTGGGCTCTTACACCCGCTCCAATATGACCCCAGATGGAGTGGTTGATGGCCGGCACATTAAGGGAGGCACAGTTGGCAGGAGTATGGAATCTGTTGGAGGCCTCCTCCATTGCCAGGTTTTTGAGTTGATGAGATGCCAAATAGTTAATAGTAGTGGCCAGCTCTTCGTCCAGGGGTGCTCCTGATGGTGTAGGGATGGCAAATTTGGATGCCAAAAGTGGTACTTCGGTCCCATGCCCCTGGGAGTGTTCACCTGCTGTGCCTCCATACTCTGAGTCAGGGATATACTGACTCTGTGTGCTCCCCTCTCCAGAGAGGGAGACACTTCGCAGCCCTGTGTACGGTGCTGCTGGCGCGGTCTCCCGTGGAGACCCATGTTGATACTGCTCCCTCTTCTGGAGCATATCGGTCTGGAGCCACCTCTCCAATAGGTGCTCCATCTGGGAAAGTCGTCCGTAGACGCTTCCCAGTGAAGGAGGGGATCCCTCTGGCCCCGCCTCATCTGAGTCTATGGGCCTCGCAGACTTGTGAGTGGCCGTGTGCCCCCGCGGGACTGCCACGGTGCTCTCCTCAGGCACCAAGTCTGCTGTCGCTGGTTCCACCGCCAGTGGCATGGAAGGCGATTCAGACAGTCGCCCGCTACCCGCCTCTCCGCGGTCTTCAGTAGCCGCTTCCCCGCAGACCGCCTCCTCACCTTCGACATGGTTAGGGTTCTAACTTGCTGGAAAACAAGAAGTAACAAACCCACCAACACGACCTCAGAGTAGTTTTTAAAACACTTACCTGAGTTTTTAACTAACGCCAGTTAGTCGTCAGCGCATGCTTCAGACATAATGACGCGCAAGCAGACTGACGGCCTTCTTCACGTAGTCACTCACGTGACTCCAAAGTAAAATTTTAGTTTAATGTTTGAAAAGTAGCAAGGGAATTCTCATCCCAATGTGCTAAACATTAGTTATCTATGAAACATCAGGCAAAAAAACAGATCTTCCAATGACTTTCATGGCTTCTTGCTGTGCGCAAATATTTTGCCATCTTTCCTATTTTATAATACTGATGGTACAAGTGCGGAATTCCTTGTCAGATAAGTTGATAGATCAGGGCAGCATGTAGGCACATTGGTAGAGTTGCTGCCTTACAGCACCAGGGACTCTGGTTCGACCCTGACTACAGGTGCTGTTTGCATGGAGTTTGTACGTTTCCCCACGTGTTTGCATGGATTTTCCCCAGTTTTTCTAGTTTGCTCCCAATCTCCTAAGAGGTACAGGTTTGTATGTTCATTGGCATTGTTAAAAGTTGTCAATTGTCCCTAGTGTGTAGGATAGTGATAGTATACGGGGATTGCTGGTCATTCCGTACATGGTAGGCAGAACGGCCTGTTTCTGCACTATATTTCTAAACTAAACTTAGTCTGAATATACACATGTTTTTCTAACCTAAAAGCCTTGATAGAAAAAAAAATATGTTTGGATTTTATTGTGTACTTTCCTCCTGGACCACAGAACCAGCCAATTTCCGTCTACTTATAACCTCATCCGCCTAGCAGAGCTGGTCCTTATCCACAACAACTTCTCCTTTGACTCCTCCCACTTCCTCCAAATCCAAGGTGTAGCTATGCGCACTCACATGGCCCCCAGCTATGCCTGCCTCTTTGTAGGGTACGTCGAACAGTCACAGTTACAGGCGGGCACTGGCCCTATCCCCGAACTCTACCTCTGCTACATTGACAACTGCATTGGTGCTGCCTCCTGCACCCATGCAGAACTCATTGACTTCATCAACTTCACCTCTAATTTCCATCCTGCATTCAAGTTCACTTGGACGTTTTCCGACATCTCCCTACCGTTTCTGGATCTTACCATCTCCATCACAGGAGACAAACTATTGACCGACACTACTATAAACCTCCTGATTTCCATAGCTATCTAGACTACACTTCTTCCCATCCTGCTTCCTGTAAAGACTCTATCCCCTCCTTCCAATTCTTCTGTCTACACCGCATCTGTGCCCAGGATGAAGTTTTCCATATTAGATTATCGGAGATGTCCTCATTCTTTAGAACACGGGCTTCCCCTCTTCCATTATAGATGAGGCTATCACTATTTGTCTGCCAGAGGAAATGCAACACCAGTCCCTTTACCTCCCCCCTCGAGACAATCCAAGGACCCCAACAGACTTTTCGGGTGAGGCAGAGGTTCACTTGCACCTCCTCCAACCTCATCAACTGTATCCGCTGTTCCAGGTGTCAACTTCTGTCATGGGCAAGACCAAGAGCAGGCTCGGCTATGGTTCCGCTGAACACCTCCGCTCAGTTCACCTTAACCTACCTGATCTCCCCATTGCTCAGCACTTTAACTCGCCCTCCCATGCCCAATCTGCCCTTTCTGTCCTGGGCCCCCTACATTGTCAAAGTGAGGCCCAGTGCAAATTGGAGGAACAGCACCTCATATTGCGCAAGGGTAGCTTACACCCCAGCGATAGGAACATTGACTTCTCCAAATTCAAATATGCCTTGCTTTTCCTCTCTCCATCCCATCCCTCTTCCAAGTTCTCCCACCAGTCTTACTGTATCCAACTACATTCTATCTCTGTCCCACCCACTCCCCTGACATCAGTCTGAAGAAGGGTCCCGACCCGAAACGTCATCCATTCCTTCTCTCCAGAGTTGTTGCCTGTCCCACTGAGTTACTCCAGCATTTTGTGTCTACCTAAGAACTGCTAAAATGTGTACAGGCTGGGGAAGTTGCAGAGAATGGAAACATCACAAAGTATTTTATATAATGGCATTGGAAGCAAATAAGATACTTAATTAGGACAATAAGGATAAGATAGAAGTCACAACTCATAATCCTTAATCATCTTTGTAAGTTCACATGACCGTAGGCTTGTGAACCAAACTATTGGCAACATAATTGATTTTGTCGTGCCTTTTTTTTCACGCTGAAAGTGAAGACTCAGTGTGGCCAATATATATTCAGCTGTCAGTGGGGGAATGAGGTGATACATCATGATTTGCATTGTTGTTAACTTGGCCACATGGCTGGTAACCGCACTTGCATTGTTAGGAACAGCTCTAGGAAATGGTAATGGAATTTCACGTTTCAACTTTACACTGCATATAAAGTAGAAGTTGAAGCAAAGGCAACCGTGCTGTTCTTTAATGTTAACAAAAACTGATTTTACTAAAGATAGGTACAAATTGCTGGAATAACTCACTGGTCAGGCTGCATCTTTGGAGAAAATGGATAGGTGATGTTTCAGGTCAGGACCCTTCTTCAGACTATCTTTGCTATAAACCAGCATCTGCAGTTCCTTTTTATTACTGATTTTGCTAATGTTAACATTTGCACAGTATCTGAATGTCAGAGAACTAAGAACACCTGGTGCTTCAATGTGTGGGGAATTTCATTGGCGTGGAAATTCATCGACAGCTTGGCAGAGGCATGTTAGTTAATCCCTGGCTATTAGACTCCACACGAGATATTTTCACACCATTTGTCTGAAATCATCCAAGGTGATTGAGATTAGTTAGAAAATACAATTAAACAGCTATTCATTTAATAATTTAATGCAACATCTACAGGAAGCACAATAAAACCAAGTGTTTTACCCTTTATTGTAAGTTCATACCCACTTATTTTTGCACTTTTTGCATCATCTCATCTTCAGGTCAATGATCAAAGCCTTTCAGGAGGAGGTAAATGAAGTACTTATTTCTGAAATGGCTCTGAAGTGTTAGAAGCTGAGGGGAGAACTGATTGAAATATATAAAATTATGAGAAGCATAGATAGGGTAGACAGTCAAAACATTTTTCCAGGATAGAAATGTCAAAGACTAGAGGACATAACTTTAAGGGGCAAGAGGGGCAACATTTTAAGGAAAGTTCTCAGTATTTTTCCCAAACGAGAGGGCATGATTTTAAGGTCAGAGAAGGAAGGTCTGGTGGGCATAGCATTAAGGTCGAAGGGAGTAAGTTTAAAGATGTGCGGGGCAACTTTTTTTGCACAAAAGGGTGGGTGCCTGGAAAGCACTGCCAGGGGTGGTGGTGGAGGTAGATATGATAGGGGCACTTATGAGGCTTGTAGGTCAAAGGGCCTGTTTTGTGCTGTACTGTTCTCTGCCTCTTGCTAGTGATAAATCAGATTGGTAAAGGGAGGAGCTGGACTGGCAGCTCAATTTTCCGGGCAATGATCAGAGGTGACATTACGGACGGTTCATCTAATGATGCTCTATGGATGGAGCTGAGGAACAAGAAAGGGATGGTCACCTTGTTCATGGTGTACTTACAGACCCCCGAATAACCAACGGAAATTAGAAGAACAAATATGCCTGGAGATTGCAGGCGGCTGTTGGTCAAATAAAGATGTTGTAGTAGGGGATTTTAACTTTCCTAACATAGACTGGGAAAATCATAGTGTGAAGGGTTTAAATGGGATGCAATTCCTGAAAAGTGTTCATGAGAGTTTTTCCTAAGCAGTATGTAGAGGCCCCCACACATGAGAGCTCAACACTGAATCTAGTATTGGGAAATTGGGAAGGGCAAGTTAATAGTAAGATTAAATGAGCTTACCAGTTTGAAGTTTGATCTTTATTTTATGAGGAGTTACGATGAGCGATTACGTGAAGAAGGCCGTCAGTCCACATGCACATCAATCTTCAAAGCAGCGGTGTGAAATCACAGATAACAGTTGTTGAACTGCACATAGTAACATTAAAGAAGACTAGAACTACCAGAGTACCTTTATGACAAGAGGGTTGGGAGCGGAGGGCATGTAATCGCTCATCGTAACTCCTCATTAAATAAAGATCAAACTTCAAACTTGTAAGTTCTCGGCTAATCTTACTATTTTACTTCGGAGTCACATGAGTGACTACGTGAAGATTTTAAAGCTCTGTAATTTCATGCCGTGGATACGAGTCCATGCGTCACACACTGCATCAGTTGACCAAGGATGTGTGAAAATAATTAATGCATTTAAACATGACATATATTTAAATATTTTGATGCTTTAATAAACAAATAAACAAAGAAAAATAATAGCGATCCCTCTCACCCAGGGGGAAACTATAAAACAGAATCTAAGATGGAATTGGCAAAAAACCCCCGGTCTTGCAATAGGTTTATTATAAAACTTTGGAACGTAATTTAATTTGACCATCCTGCAGCCGCTAGGATGTGGTCGAGAGGGACGTCCATTACCCTCGCTGCCGATGTAGATGCAGAACTGGTGGAGTGAGATTTTAAAGTGTCAGTGTCCACTCCTGCACAAGTCAGTGCCTGTTTCAACCACCTCGAAATGGTCTGCACTGATACCTTATAGTGAGGTTTTTTATAACTGATGAACACAGATAATTCGGAGTCTCTGAGGCTCTTGGTGACCTTGATGTACTGTACTATGTGTGTAACTACACACAACCGAAGGTCCATGGGGTTTGCCATAAAAACTAGTTTGAGCCCTGACACTCCTGGTCTGCTCTGCTTAATTAAATCATAAACAAAAAAGGTTATATTAAGCACAGATGATACCATGCTGTCCAGTCGCAGTTTTTGCAACGTCTGGACCCGTGGCGCTGTTACCAGCGCCATGAGCATGACCACCTTAAGAGTGAGTTTGGGCAAAGACAGGGATGAGGCTGGAGCCCACGCTCACATCCCATATCTCCGTATACCGGGGCCTGGGGGGATTAGAATTAAAAATACCCTTCATAAACCTGGTTATCAAAGGGTGTGACCCTACAGAGCAGTGTTCTGTTCCCAGTAATAAGTATGATGATAGTGCACTCCTGGCACTGTTTATGGCACTATAACTCAGTTTTTGATAAAAATATAGTGTAGAGAGGAACTCTAACATGTCCATAATGCGTGCCGTGTCATACGATATGTTCGAGATGAAACAGAACATCTCCCATTTCTTGATATGAGAGATGTACTGTTTCTTAGTACTTTCTCTCCAGGCTGCAGTGATCACATCCACTGTACGATCTGATAGTCCGAGCCCCAGGTACGGTCTCCACAGAATCTGCAAACCAATAAATTTATTCGGTCATGTAGTGGATGGTTCTCCCCAGTCACAGGGTCACTACTAAAATGCCAGAGGTGGTGTCTTGCTTGATCTTAGCCAAACATCGACTGATGAGGCAAAATGGGTGAAATGCATACAAAAATATTCCACCCCAGTGTAGCGAGAATGTATCTGCCGCCGCTGCTCCTGGGTCTGGTTCCCATGAAACGTATTTTGGTAACTGGTGATTTAGTCTGGATTCAAACAAATCAATTTCTGGTACGCCGTACCATGCGACAATGTCGTTAAACACTTCATGATTCAACATCCATTCTGTGTTGTCAACATCCATGATCTGGTGTCCGCCATCATGCTGTATCTACCTGGTAAGTAGATAGCTGAAACCCAAATGTTTCTCGTAATACACCAGTGCCAGATAAGGTTAGCCAATTTATCACAAGATAGTGACTTGATTCCACCCATGTGATTAACGTATGCCACGCCTGTAGTGTTGTCAATCTGAAGTTGAACATGCACATGATGTATATTGCCACAATAAGCCTTCAGCCCATAGAGTGCTCCCAACAACTCTAAGTAGTTAATACCATGTGACTGAAGAATTCATGACTCGTGCTCGTTCCATCTACCACCGCAACTAGAGATGGCATTTGTAGCTCCCCATCCTAGAGCACTAGCATCAGTTTGTAAAATAACTGAAGGTGTGTCCACCAAAACTTTACTGGAGCAATGCCGAATATTCATTACCCACTATTGTAACTCAGCAATGGCTTCAGCTGGTAACAGTATAGGTCTACCGAAGTGTTCCGCATGGAATTTGAGTGCCTGCTCCTTTGCACGTTGTAAATGTTGATAGTGCAAAGGTCGAACTGTGCAGCTGGAAAGACAGCCACTAGTTTGCCCATTATACTAGCTACATGTCTAATAGAATGCTGCATCTTAACAATGAGATTGTTACAAGCTTCAATTAATTCTAATCGATTGCCCCAAGGCAGAGTCACAGACATGTGAATTGAGTTAATGGTAAATCCCAAATAACAATTACTCTAGATGGTGTCAATTTGGACTTAACTGGGTGGATAAGAAACCCCAATCTCTCAAACATGAGTTTAGTAGCTGAAACAGATAATTCAGCTAATTTCATAGTTTTCCCTATGATTAGGATATCATCCAAATATGCCATCACAATGTGATTCCAAGCCCGGAGTAGCCCCAGGACCAGTTTTAACAATGTTGTGAATAATCTGGGGGCTGAGGTTAACCCATTAGGCAATGCTTTAAATTGCCACAGTTGTCCCATCCAGCTAAATTTCAAATATCTCCGATGATCCCCATGAATGGGCACTGAATAATATGCATCTTTAAGGTCAATGCATGCCATATAACATCCCTTGAAAACCAGTTGCTTGGCAGTAACAACATTTTCCATTTTGAAATGTTTATACTGCACAAAGGAGTTAAATTCAGTCAAGTCAAGGATGATTCGGCATCATCCATCCTTCTTTTGCTTAGTAAATATATTAGACACAAATTGGTGAGATTCGTGACACGATTTCTCAATTATCCCTTTTTTGTATAATGCTTCAATTTCAGCTTGTGCATTCAACCTTTCCTGATGTGAAAGAACATGTGTGGTTCAGTGTATGCTGTGTGGGTGGAAGAGAATTGAGAAAGAATCAATTTGAAAGCCTTGTGTACTGTGCAGTATAAACGGATCTGATGTTATCCAATGCCATTTATTCAAGAAGAATTGTAATCTCCCCCCAACTTGTAACTGATTGGTACGCAATATGTTCCGTAAAGAGCCAGTCTCACCTACCTCAATGGTTATCGGTGGAATGGTGTTTGTTTCCGCCCCCGGGGTTTGGGGGGTAGGACTGATGGAGGCTGGCTTGGGCCTTGGCCTAAAAAAGACCTCTGTGCCAATTGTTCGGCTTTCCCACCAATTTCGGCAAACCGTCTGATGTTGAAGGGAGCGTAGGGGTGCTGCCGCCGGTATGAGGGAACCTTGGGGGTTGTTGGGACTTTCATTAGCCTGACCGTTTTAGCTTCATCGTCCAGCTCCCTTATCTGCTTCGGCTGATCTTCGCCGAATATTAAATTCGGTGGCTGAACGTTGCTGGTCTTACACAGTGCTGCGAATTTGGGGTTCTGGCAGGACGGATGGCATTTTTCCACAGACAATTGATTTCAAAATGTGCATTGCACATTAATGCCATGGCGTCCTGCTGAACATCAGACAGGGGCCCCCCATCCACCGACCTGGCAAAGGCCGTGATACCTGAGGCGAGCAACTTTAATATTTTTTTGTAGCTTCACTTCCTGGGCTCTGACGCCCCTTCCAATGTAATCGCAGATGGAGTGATTAATGGCCGGCACATTCAATGAAGCACAGTTGGCTGATGTGTAATACTTGCTAGTAGTTTCCTCCATAGCCCGATCTTGGAGCTGGTGTGAGGCCAGGTAATTAATACTCATGGCTAAGTCCTCACCCAGTGGCTCTCCTGCCTGTGACGGGATAGCAAATTTTGATGCCATTGCTGGCACTTCCCCTTCGTGCCTCATGGCATGCTCCCCAGCAATACCTCCGAATTCTGAGTCAGCCAAAAACTGACCGTGTATGCTCCCCTCCTCAGAGAGGGAGACATTGTGCAGCCCTGAAACAGGTGCTGCTGCCGTGGGCCCCCGTGGAGACCCGCGCTGTTGGAACATATCATTATGGAGCAACCTCTCCATCAGGTGCTCTATGTGGGTTAGACGTCCAAAGACGCTACCCATTGAAGGAGGGGAACCCCACTGGCCTGACTCATCCGAGTCAACGGGCCTGACAGACGTTTTAGTGGCTTTCTGCCCAAGCGGGGTTGCCAAGGTGCTTTCAAACGGCACCAAGTCTGAAGCTGCTGGCTCCACTGCCAGCGACTCGAAAGGCGAAATCGAGGGCCGCCCGCTACCCGCACTCCTGCAGTCTTCTCTAGCTGGTTTCCCCGTGGCCCCTCTGGATTTCACCTTGGGCATTTTCTCCCACACGGTTCGAACTTGTTCTGTATGTAAGAATATTTCGAACCAACAGAAACGACCTCAGAGAAAGTTTAAACACTTACCTGAGAATTTTAAACTCACCGCTGGAAGGAGCGATGCGCCTGCCATTCAGTCGTTGCACAATGCGCTAGACGTAATAACGCGCATGCGGGCTGACGGTCTTCTTCACCTAGTCACTCACGTGACTCCGAAGTAAAACTAAATGTTTGTGAAGGAGCCTTTTAGGACCAGTGACCACAGTCGATTAGGTTCAAGATAGTTATGGTTAGGGACGGAGAGGATCCACATGTTAAAATGCTCAACTGGGTTAAGGCCTCGCTCAATTTGACTGGAGCAGGTTATTTATGGGGAAAGGAACATCGGCCAAGTGGGATGTTTTTAAAACTGTGCTGACGAAAGCTCAGGATGTGTACATCCCCGTTAGAGTGAAGGGCAGAGCAGGCAAATGTAAGGAAGTTTGGCTGACAAGGGAAACCGAGGCATTGGTAAAAACAAGAAGGATGCAAGGGACAGGTATAGGCAGCTGGGATCAAGTGCATCCCTGGAGGAGTTTCAGGAACTAAGGGTAAACTGAAAAATGAGATCAGAAGGGCAAAAAGGGGCCAGGAGATAACACTGACGGGTGGCATTACGGACAATCCCAAAAGATTTTATAAATACATAAGGAGGAAAAGGGTAACTAGAGAGAGAGTGGGACCTCTCAGGAATCAAAGCGGTCACCTCTGTGTGGAGCCACAGGAGATGGGCAAGGTCCTCAATGAGTATTTCTCCTCTGTGTTTACTGAGGAGAAAGACAGTAAGACGGAGGAACTTGGAGCAATCAATGGAGTTTGTCTTGAGAGCAGTCAGTGTTACCGTAGAAGAAGTACTGAAGGTACTGTCATGTATGAAGGTAGACAAATCTTCAGGACCTGATCAGATATATCCGAGAACATTGCGGGAAACTAGAGAGGAAATTGCGGGAGCCCTGGTTGAAATTTACGAGTCGTCCTTAAATACAGGAGAGGTGCCGGAAGACTGGAGGGTGGAAAATGTTGTGCCTCTTTTTAAGAAGGGCTGCAGGGAAAATGCTGGGAACAATAGACCGGTGAGCTTAACATCTGTAGTTGGAAAGTTGCTGGAGAGTATTCTGAGGGATAGGATATACAGGCATTTGGATGGGCAAGGGCTGATGAGGGACAGTCAGCATGGTTTTGTACGTGGGAGGTCGCGTCTCACAAATCTCATTGATATTTTTGAAGACGTGACCAAAAAGTCGATGAGGGCAGAGCTGCAGATGTTGTGTACATGGATTTCAGTAAGGCATTCAATAAGATTCTGCAAGGAAGGCTGCACTGGAAGGTTGAATCACATGGGATCCACGGAGAGACAATTGAATGGATAGCAAATTGGCTCCATGGAAGGAAGCAGAGGGTGATGGTGGAAGGTTGCTTCTCGGACTGGAGGCCTGTGACTAACGGTATGCCTCAGGGTTCGGTGATGGGCCTGTTACTGTTTATCATCTACATCAATGATTTGGATGAGAACACACAGGGCAAGATTAGCAAGTTTGCTGATGATACAAAAGATAGTCGTTTTACAGAGAGTGTTGCATTTTGGGATGTCAAACAAGGTCAGGATCTATGCAGTAAATGGTTGGCCTCTGGGTAGTGTTGTAGAGCAGAGGGATCTAGAATTACAGGTGCATTGTTCTTTGAAGGTCGTGTTGGCTTGTACTCGCTAGAATTTAGAAGACTGAGGGGGGATCTTATAGAAACTTACAAAATTCTTAAGGGGTTGGATAGGCTAGATGCAGGAAGATTGTTCCCGATGTTGGGGAGGTCCAGAACAAGGGATCACAGTCTCAGGATAAGGGGGAATTCCTTCAGGACCGAGATGAGGAAAACATTTTTCACACAGAGAGTGGTGAGTCTCTGGAATTTTCTGCCACAGAAGGTAATTGAGGCCAGTTCATCGGCTATATTTAAATGTGGCCCTTGTGGCTAAAGGGATCAGGGGGTATGGAGAGAAGGCAGGTACAGGATACTGAGTTGTATGATCAGCCATGATCATATTGAATGGCGGTGCAGGCTTGAAGGGCCGAATGGCCTACTCCTGCACCTATTTTCTATGTTTCTATGTGTTGCAGGTAGATAAGGTGGTCAAAAAGGCATTTGGCACTTTGGCCTTCATCAGTCAGAATATTGAGTATAGAAGTTGGGGGGGGGATGTTGCAATTGTATAAGTCGTTGGTGAGACCGCATTTAGAATATTGTGTTCAGTTCTGGGCACCAAGTTATAGGGAAGATATTGTCAAGCTTAAAAGGGTTCAGAAAAGATTTATGAGGATGTTGCCAGGATTAGAGGGAGAGGTTGAGTTGGCTGGGTCTCTATTCAATGCGCAGGAGGATGAGGGGGAATCTTATAGAGGTGTACAAAATCATGAGAGAAATAGATCGGGTAGATCCACAAAGTCTATTGCCCAGAGTAGGGGATCGAGGACCAGAGGACATAAGTTCAAGAAAAAGGGGAAAAGATTTAATAGGAATCTGAGGGATAACTTTTTCCCACAAGGGTGGTGGGTGTATGGATCAAGCTGCAGAGGAGGTAGTTAAGGCTGGGACTATCCCTTCATTTAAGAAACAGTTAGACAGGTACATGGATAGGACATGTTCGGAGTAAAATGGACCAAGCGCAGGCAAGTGGGACTAGTGTAGCTGAAACATTGTTGGTTGGTTTGGGCAAGTTGGGCCGAAGGGCCTGTTTCCACACTGTATCACTATGACTATGACTTTTTTTACCACGAATGAAACATCACCTGACAATAATCATTTGTTATGATATTGTAAAGGCCAGAGGAAGGATTTGTTTCTGAATAAAAAGAGCATAACGTTTCATCTATAGCATAAAGAATAAAAGCAACATTCAAATGATGTTTCTAACAAATCTAAATTTGTGATTTGCAAATCCCAGAAATTTGCATAGGATTAGAGACCTATGTGTTTTCTTTTGAATCATGCAAGCTTTTTTTCTTTGTGCTAGAACTGCTATGCCTGGTGATTCTTCTCCTGAATTTAATATTGCTCTTTTATCATACTAAAGATTATATTGTATGAGTCATGGTAGACATTGAGATATGTGTGGGTTAATCAAAAACAGCGAGAAAAGATTTGATAAAGGGAGATCATGTCATACAAATTTAACAAAGGCTGTTGAAGCATCATTCAGTTGAATCTAAGGGGAAAAAGCTGAGGTGCAGTATATTTGTTTTAGTTTTTAGAGATACAACACGGAAACAGGCCCTTCAGCCCACCGAGTCCGCACCGACCAGAGATCTCCGCTACACACACTAGGGACAATTTACACATACACAAAGCCAATTAACCTACAAACCTGTACGTCTTTGGAGCTTGGGAGGAAACCGAAGAACTTCGAGAAAACCCACCCGGTCACGGTGAGAGCGTACAAAGTCCATACAGACAGCCCCACAGTCAGGATCGAACCCAGGCCTCCAGTACTGCACACGCTGTAAGGCAGCAACTCTACCGCTGCGCCACCATGCCACCCTCATGTGGAAAGTTACAAAGTAGCGCTAATAGAGCTAAAGGTATGAACATTAACAATGCAACAGGTGATAAATAAAAACAAATGGCAGAGAAAACTAGAAATCTTGTAGCACAGCTTTTGGATAGGTACAAGAATATCGAGGGACATGGATCATCTGCAGGCCTCATGTGCAACTAGAGAAAAACTAAGATGAGGAGGGGTGTGGGCATGAAGGAATGTGGACATCAATGTGATGCATTCGCTAATACTGACAGCTGGGTCTGATGGCAACAATATTCAAATCCCAATGTGGAAATGACAGGATTGTAAATCCTCAGTAAACAATAAAAACATATGTCGTTTGAGGAAGGGAATCTGTTATCCTTACTCAGCAAACCAGTCCATTTGGGAAACAATGAGGGGTCAACAATGAATTTCTACTTTTGTAGCCACATTCCTACTTTTGTAGCATACATGGCATTTTGTGAATGAACAAATAACTAGTTTGATATGAGTTAGGATCCTCTCAAAAGATGTTTGGACCAGTTCAGATGATAAATCATTGATCTGAAATATAGACCCTGTTCCTCTCTCCACAGATGCTACCTGACCCACTGAATCTCTCCAGTACTTTTTATTTTATTTCAGATTTTTAGCTTGTGCAGAATTTTGCTTTTGGACATTAATTTAAAAATTCTCATATATAAAATTATGTTTGTATCTTTAAGAACCGAGAGCATCATGTGGTACAGATTTCTGATACATTATCACATCTATCACTGTTATTGGTTTTGCCTTCCATAAAGGATGTTTTGTTGATTTTGTCACCTATGTCATGAGCTTTAAGTAGCAGCACCTTAGCCTCTATGGACACCATCATTTTTTGTTGATATACTACTTTCAATCTCTTGAATATTCTCCAGCCCATTTGAAAGACACGTAACCCAATGAAAAACCCATGCCATTCTAATTTTGGCTTCTCACTTATCCCTGCATTGAATTCCTCAACATTCATGGCCATCTTCTAGATAACAATCCCTTAAAATCTGGAGTTATACAGTACAGAAACAGGTCCTTCAACTAGCTAAAACCACATCCAGCTTCAAGTATATGTCGGAAGAAACTGTAGATGCAGGTTTAAACTGAAGATAGACACAAAAAGCTGGAGTAACTCAGCGGGACAGGCAGCATTTCTGGCTGGAAGGAATGGGTAATGTTTCGGGTCGAGATCCTTCTTCAGCTAATAGTGTGCCTAGAAATACTCCTTATCTGACAGCTTCAAGTACTTATTTTTACATCAATCTTAACGCAGCCTACTTTATTCTCCTGACATTTCCATCAATGCCCTCTCCCCCCAAATTCTAACACTCATTTACACCCTAGGGACTATTTACAGTAGCAAATTAACCTACTAAGCTTAGTATGTAGTAGGAAACCAGGGCACCCGAAGAAAACTCAAGTATTCACAGGAATGCACAGGCTGACAGTAAGATGCTGCAGATGTTCTACCAATCGGTGGTAGCCAGTGCCATTGTCTTCGCTGCCGTGTGCTGGGGCAGCAGAGCGAAGGCTGCGGACGTCGATAGGATCAACAAACTCATCAGCAAGGCTGGCTCCATCCTGGGGGCCGGTTTGTATTCATGGCGGATGGTCTTGGAGGAGAGGATGCTCCTCACACTGCGAAGCATCCTGGACAATACAGCTCATGACACACTGGTCAACCTGAGGAGTACCTTCAGCAACAGACTGGTTCCAACAAGATGCAGGACGGAACGTCACAGGCAATCCTTTTTCCCTGTGGCTATCAAACTTTACAAGTCCTCCCTCTTCAGTCGTGGGGTAGACTGAGACTGAGACTGACTCCCCTCCCCACCCACCCTCAATCTTTGCACATCCTCCAAGCCTTTCCGCTCATCACTTTATTTTCATGTTTCATGTATTTTGTGTTTTTTATGACTATTGGCAGATCAATTTCCTTCCTGGGATAAATAAAATTCTGTCATATCATATCAAAGAACATGCATACTCCGCACAGACAGCACAAGAGGCTGCAATCGATGCATAGTTGCTGGAGTTGTTCTACTAGATGCACACTGTGCCACCCAAATTCACTCTCTTATTCTTTACTTTTGTTCCCCTTGCCCTCATATGGTGCACATTTGTTGCAGACTGTCAGATTGGTCTTTCACACTGTTTTCACTTTGAGTGGCTTGGCGTTAATTTGTTTTTGTTTGATAATGCTCCTATAAAGAACCCTGATTATTTAATAAAATCACAGTATAGCTGATAAAAAAAGGGCCTAGTCTTGCCAATGATTCCACTGTTGTTGGCCAGTTCTGCAGCAAATGTGCTTCACTATTCAGTGTTTGCACTGCAGCCTTGCACCATTCTGTTGTATTGCACTCACCATTGTTGTTATTGTTGTATCTGTCTTAATCATATGTAAACTATTTACTCTATGAGCTTCATGTAAACAAGGAATCTCATTGCACTTTGGTGTACATGGTGGACTAATCTAATCTGATTTTTTTTAAGAGATTTGATCCCAGCTATCCATACCTGACATTGGTTTACATCTTTTTCACCAGCGGCTCAATATCCCTCATCTACCAGGGTTCCCTATTCCTGCCAGTCTTGCTCTTCAATCTAATGGAAACATATTGGCCCTGAACTCACCCTATATCACTAAAACCTCCCCCCTTGCCAAACATCCCTTTACCTGCAAACAATCTCTTCCAAACAACGTTCGCAAGTTCCTGCCTAATGCCTTCAACATTTCTCTACTTTAACCTTTGAACTTGTGGACTGGTCCTATCTTTTTCCATCACTATTTATAAACAATAGAATCATGATCACTGGCCCCACACTGTTCCATCACTGACACTTCACTCATTCATAAGATCATAAGCGATAGGAGTAGAATTAGGCCATTTGGCCTATCAAGTCTACTCTGCCATTCAATGATGGCTGATATATCTCTCCCTCCTAACCCCATTCTCCTGTCTTCTCCCCATAACCTCTTACACCCATACTAATCAAACGTGTACACTCAACAGTATTCATGCTCATTTAGTGACAGGTTCAAATAACAAAAACATCACAACTCTATTCTGTCGAGAAAATGACTATTTTTAAAATTACTGCTTTGTCCTACACTTGCCTCAATGTAAAATTGTTGTCTGATGTTGCTGTTAAAAGATCTAAAATTTGTGCAGAAGAAATGTTAAAATCCTAACAGAATTGTTCATGCAGAATACCCATTGTTAATAAAGGCTGCTTTGATCAACCTCAATATTTTCAGATTATTGTGATATTTGAGAAAAGCATATTTACGTTTTAAAAACTCCACCCAAGTACAAAAGTGTACATAATTATTTCACAGCACCACATCATTGTGGACCCTGCCCAAGGCAGCCCTGGGGACACACTAATGTTGTGCAGAAGGCCTGGCTCCCAGTGTGCCTGTGGCCTCCCCATCACAGCTGCCTCAATGGGCAAAACAGCAGAGAGTGATGATAAGTTAAGGCCCTGCCCACACTCCCCAGATGACCTTCTCATAGTTTGTACTGACGGAAGGCTTTTTACTTTTTCCAAGCATTTCTGATCAGAGATATTTGGCCCTGAACAAGGAACTGCAGATGCTGGTTTCTAGTTACTGGAAACTGCCATATAATTCACATGTTGATTAAATGAAGTGGTGCAAACCTTGAGGCATCCCATGTTTGTGCTAGTCAGCAGGTCTGTACATGCTATGTGCATGTACTTTTGCATCTGTTCTGTGGATAAATGGAATGTACTGGAGATCACATGTGGCTTCTTCTCTGTGAAGCATATATGCATTTGAAAAAAAAGTTAATTAAAATATTAAAGATCTTTGACTTTGGAGATACAACATGGAAACGGGCCCTTCAGACAAACAAGTCCGCGCCAACCAACGGTCCCCATACACCAACACTATCCTACACACTAGGAACAGTTTACAATTTTACCAAAGCCAATTAACCTACAAACCTGTATGTCTTTGGAGTGTGGGAGGAAATCGGAACACCCGGAGAAAACCCACACAGTCATAAGGAGAACGTAAAAATTCTGTACAGACAGCAGGAGTGGACCCGACTCTGGCACTGTAAGGCAGCAACTCCACCGCTATGCCACCGTGCCAATCTTGAGAAAATGGTTAGAAAATATTAAAAAACATTAAATTCACTTTAAAACACAATTGACTGACGTCAATAAAAAACATTGCACATAAACATAAAGCGAAAGAAAACTGGTTGTCAACAATTTAAAAGAACCAGCTGTGGCTGGCATAAAATTAAGGGGTCAGATATGGAGCATTTCTAGACACATTATTGAGTCCAGACACAGATGAATGTGATTTCCAGTACATTCCATTTATCCACAGAACAGATGCAAATGTACATGTACATGTTGGCATGCACATGGCAGCAAACTGGTAGTGCTGTACAGACCTGGCTGACTAGCACAAACATGGGATGCCTCAAAGTTAGCACTACTCCATATAATTAACGTGAATTAGATGACAGTTTCCAGCAACTAGAAACCAGCATCTGCAGTTCCTTGTTTCTATAACTGGACACACACGGTAATAATTGTAAAGAAGAGAATTGCAATCCAAGATGCCCTCTTCCACAACTACAATGTGGCAGCATAAGGGAGGTACATGGCATGCAGACACTGGAATCTTGAGCAAAACAGAAAGTGCTGGAGTAACTCAGCGGGTCAGGGTGCATCGGTGAAGGGAGATACAGTGTAAAGGACACGGCACAGTGGCACAGCTGTTCCCTCACTGCTCCAATTGTCATCTCTAATGCTGTCTGTATGAGTCTTGCAGGTCCTCCCTGTAACCAAGTGGGTTTCCTCACTCATTGCAAAAACCTGCAGGTTGTTCTTTTAATCACTACTGTAAATTGCCCCTAGTGTGCAGTGATTTGATGGGAATGTGGAAAGAATAAATGGGGAGCATAAATGAGCAACTGATGGCAGCCTTAGACAGAGGACTGAGCAGTCTGTTTACGTGCTGCATGACTCTATTCCTTAGAGGCATCTTGATGAGAGAATTATCAGTGAAACACATGCAAAGGCATGAAGCTGCCGTAGTTTACTAATATATGAATACCAAACTCTTCTAAAAAAGTTGTTCAACATCAGCATTTTTTTTCATGTTGTGGTAAATCTTAATTACTAAAAGATAACTATTCTGACAGAAATTGTTAACTTTGATTAATGTAGAGTTTCATTCCTTTAGATTTTAACTGCTAGAATATTACATTTGCAAACATTACCTTTTTACATTTCTTTCCATCTATCTCCTCAATTATTTATCCCCATTTATCTTCTCAGAACTTTATTTTGCTTTCTGTGTGCAATTTAACAGCTAATTATATGTTTTTGACATTTCACAATCAATGCTATTCATTAAAATCATTTTACTTTGATCGATTAAGGAACAACTTAGTACTGGATCTTGTTCTCCTAGGTCCTGGAGGTTTTCTCCTCTGCAAAGTGAGCTGTGCATCATAGATTGTAAGCTGATAGGAACATTCAAAGCAAAGATCAATAGAAGATGCTTGAAAAGGAGAAAGGGTAACATATTCCCAATATCATTTGTTATCCACCAACCATAAAATTCAAATTTATACACAATGGTGCATAGGACCGGCAACAAAAGTTGCAACTCTCTCACAAACTATCCGGGTTAGTTTGTCCATGGTTTATTCCGAGCTCATCTCCTTCAACTGGGTTGTATCTTCTACCCTCAACTAACTTTTGCTCATTCAAATGTCAATCCTGAACACAATCACAAACCCAAACCTAAATCCAAAGCGTTGAGGTTTGCTGTTAGACAGGGATATGACATTCTCATAATTTAAAAAAACTTTAATTTATTGATGGACATTTATACTCTATAAATGTTCCAAAACACAATAAAACCAAAGAATAGTCACAATCAGAACGTGGAGAAGGTGGCGTCCAGACCATGCCAAAAAGGAAAGACAGAGAGAGACAATTGTGTCTTCAATACATTCAAGTTGTTTAACATGATCACCTAGTGCTTATTGTTTCTTGTTTTCCACCAGTGAATTAAACTCTGTATCATAAAGATGTAGCCACTGGGCTGCCAATAACCTCATAGTGGTGGCATTTATGCCTAAACACACGGCATAGTATGTTACAAAACTTACCTTCAGCGGCGCTGTAGTTCTGCCACTGACCATGTGCGCGACTTTGGCGCCTTTGAGGGGGGGGTGGGGTTAAAATGCAGTGTTTCTCCTACCTGTCCTAAATATTTTTACTTGGAGTGCAAGCTTTTGCTGAAGAATTGTTCCGTCTGCCGTTCTGTGAAATTTTTTTTTTTAATCGCCCGACAAGTTCAGCGCTGGAATAATTTAAAAATCAGTTTCTAAAGCCGTCAACGCCGACAACGGGGACGGATTTCACGTACGGGACAGGTAAAGGAAAGCCGTTTATTTTATGTATAAAAGTGCTTGTTAAGATGCTTTTAATCCACATTTTACGTTGCGAAACGGTGATTTATTCCCCATACGAACCGGCAGTACTTTTCCTGCCGATATGGGGTTCAAATTCACCGCAATCGCAACAATCCAATTGATCGCGTTCCACAAAAACCCACTCACAAGCTGATTTAAATGCCCATTACTTTACAGGAATTAAACATTAAATTCCTTCCATTTGGCCTATAAATGCACGACAATGAGATTTAAAAATCATGTCCTATTGTGAATTCTTGTGTGAATGTTCTTTGAACACTTAGGCTATTTAAAAATGTTAATTTTTTCGTAAGAAACAGATAGATGTTTAGATCTAGTAATTGAATTTTGTAATTAGCTACGATTGGGTAATGATATGCTTTAATTTCAGGTCATCTAACTAATGATATGCTTTAATTTCAGGTCATCCAAGCAAGATTCTTTCATATTTGTTTCAGAATGCTTCAATCTATAATACCTGAAAATTTCTTTCAGTTCTCTTAATTTTAAAGAAAGTTATGGGCTTTTGACTGTCCTTGATCACAGCTTTTGTGTTGTCAATGGAAAAGCAATAGGGAACAAGATGCTAATTTCTGAGTATGAAAATGGCCATAACTTTTTTAATACTGAAGATATGAAAGTGAATTTGGTGTCATATTAAACTTTTTGTGCTTTATCTGATGGGATAAATTGTAGACTTGCAGAATTTTGTAACATTGCTACAAGGCAACACATTACGTCTTGGGATCAATGTAGAAAATTGGAGCAGATTTTTTGATTAAATTTATTTCCATAACTATATTGCAGAATATATCAGCTGCTGAACTTCATATAACATGTGTGGGAGATAAAAGGAAAAGCAAAACACTTTTGTTTTGTTGGAGGTTAAAAGTTCAAAATATATTTCACTTTTTGTTTCCATGCTTTCAATTAATTGAAATCATTTCCAAAAGGAAATTATCTTTGTTTTTAGTTCTGTGTCTTTGTTACATTTGTTTAATTTTTATTGTAAATTGGCCCTGCTTTAGTTGATAAAGGGCGGAAGTGTCCCATGAAGTCTTTCTACATGTGGTGCATGTATTTTCTACTGACAGTCAGCATAGGTGCGACGCACTAGCCATGGAAAGGGGGAGATATTTGATGGGTATTAACTTGTTCTATTTATCTTAAAAGATTCCCTTGCTAGTAGAATTTTGACTCCACAATTATATTCACCGTGTTGACGTACTCTTTAATTGCAGGAAATATAAAATAGAATGCTAGACACAATGAACTGCAGATGCTGGTTAACAAAAAAAAAGACATAAAGTGCTGGAGAAACTCAACAGGTCAGGCAGCATCTCTGGAGAACATGGACAGGCAACATTTCAGATTGAAGAAGGGCTCCAACCGAAGTCACTGCCTATCCATGTTCTTCAGGGATGCTGCCTGACCCGCTGAGGTACCCCAGAACTTTGTGTCTTATTTTAATATAGATTGGTATTTTGTTCAAGTATTGTTCAATACTTGAACAATACTTGATATAGATTGGTATTAATATAGATTGGTATTTGTTCAAGTATTCACAGTACTTTGCATAATCCGCAGCATTGATTCAAAATTCCTGGAAAATAATGAGAGAAGGAGATTAAAAAATACCTATTCATATGGTTTTTCCGTAAATCATGAGATATCCAAAGCTGGGCAAATGGAACTTTTTGACAGACTAAAGGGCCTGTCCCACTTACGAGATATCTTCGGCGACTTGCCGGCACCAGTTATAGTTGCAGCAGGTCACTGAAAATGTAAAAAATGTTGAAAATCCAGCGGCGACCAGATAAAGGTTTGACTCTTTGGCCACTACACATGACCATACATGTCACGGGGTGACGCCTGTATGGTTGTGAGTAGTGGCCCAAAGAGTCATACCTTTTTTTGGTCGCCGTCTGATTTTCAACATTTTTTAAATTTTCGGCGACCCGTTGCGACTATGACGGGTGCTGGCAAGTCGCCCAAAGTATCGTGTAAGTGGGAAAGGCACTTTACTCTTCCTTGTGCATTACAAGACCAAAAATATTTTCAGTGGCCAAACTTTTTGATTTCATTGTTTCTCAGTCTTTTAAGAAAAGGCCACATTTAGGTTTTTATTCCTTGGAGGGCAGGAGAATGAGGGGTGATTCAAGCACGTGCCGTCAGGGTAGGCAAGGTAGGCAGTGCCTACCCTGACTAAAATTATAAAATGGTAATTTGTTAATATAAATAGTAAAGGCACAGGAAAATTATGCCGACCTAAGAGATCGATCTCTTGGATAGGCATAATTCTCCCATGCCTTTCATCCGCAGTACATGTAATACGCAAAAGTATGTGCAACTCGCGTGTCGTCGACGCTGCTTCCAGCCTTCAATGACAACGGTCTATAAAGGCAGCTGAAATTCTCCCTTTGCACCGTGGACTGTGTGCATGTGTTGCGCAGCCTACTGCGCATGCGCAGCACAGGTTTCTTGGCGGGTGTTTCAAACATGGATTGTCATTATCTTAAGAATATGTTAAGAAACAAAGAGAGAAGAATGGAGTTTGTGTAAAATAATGTGGTAAGTAAATTTCTTTGAGCTATATGTTTTTAAATACCGTATTTCCCGGCAATGAAGACGCTATTTTTTACCTAAAAAATAAGGCACGAAAATGTACCTGCGTCTTGGAGGCCGAAGGTTAGGCTGTTGGCCAAGAAAGATAGACTTGTCTATCCCTCAGTACAGCAACATCAAGACCGATGTTGCTGTACTGTGGTACAGCCAAGTCTATCCCTCATTGCTGGCAGCTGATGGGAAGCGGCTGTAAAAGGACAGCGCCGCTGCGGGATCCTTAAGTCCTTAAATCCTTAAATTCCGACTGCTGCTGGGAGCCGCTCCGCTCTATGATCTTTGCTCTTGAGCTGGTCCCGTCACTCTCCGGTCTACATTGAAAGATACGGACCGCGCAGTAAATGCTATTCAATGTCATCCAGCGCAGCAAGTGAGGCCATGTCCTGCTCCCGGCGGCAGTCAGAATGTAAGGATTTGCGGGAAGTGGCTGACATGAGCGAGGCCGGCAAGCGGCAGGAGAGAGGTTTTCAGACGGAGGGCACTACCAGAGGTGAGCAGGCCGGCAGAAGGCGATGAGGTCCCAGCAGCCACTCACATACACCCGAGCTACTTCCCTCACCGGCCACAATGCGGTGGCTCCGTGCCCGGAGCGCCATGGCAACGGTGAGTGAGTTGCCGGTATGATCCCCGACCCCCTCCTTCTCAACGCTCCTGCCCGTGCTGACTTGGGCCAGATTCCCCACATGCAGTGAAAGGAACTCTCCTCCCAATTGGTCCCTTAAACTAGTATTGTTATTCAATAAGATCACATCTGATTCAACTTGTCCCGGTGTGCTCCCGTTTTTCCCACCATCTCTCCACCTGCCATCACCCTCCAACCCCCACTCATTCAGTCATTCAGAATGAAGGAGATCTGGAAGCCTTGGGCAAATTCAATTGTTACTTTCTTTCTTTATTTATTTTTTTTTGAGCGTGAGAAATTCTATATCCCGCCAGCTTTTTTTCAAAATTTTGCAACTCAAAATGGGGGGGTGTCTTCGATGCAGGTGCGTCTTCATTGCCTGGAAATAGGGTACTTTATTAAGATATATGGCTTTTGAAGACAAATTACTTTATAAAAGTCGACTGACAGCTTACGGAGAGGAGAATCTGCGCATGCGCGGTTTTTAAGATTTTAAAAGCCGACTGACGGTATATGGAGAGGAGAACAATCTGCGCATTTGCGGTTTTCAAGATTTTCTAGAAGCCGACTGACTGCCTACCCTGAGTAACTACTCACGGCACGTGCCTGGGGTGATTTTATAGAGGTTTACAAAATCATGGGAGGAATAGATGACGTAAATGCACAGTCTTTCGCCCTGAGTACGGGAATTGAGAACCAGAGGACATAGGTTTAAGATGAGGGGTAATAGATTTAATGGGAAACTGAAGGGTAACTTTTTTATGCAAATGTTGATGGATGTATGGAACGTGCTGCCAGAGGAGGTAGTTGAGGCAGGTACTATCGCAACGTTTAAGAAATATTTAGACAGGTACGTGGATAAGATAGTTTTGGAGGATTTGGGCTGAATGCATGCAGGTGGGACTTGTGTAGATGGACCATGTTGGTCAGTGTGGACAGGTTGGACCAAAGGGCCTGTTTCCATGTAGCATGACTATGACTCTATGACTAAGATCAAGTTCTGCTGCAGCCTGAGGTGGCGCAGGTGAAGTTAATTTCTGCACTGCAGGTGAAGTTAATTTCTGCACTGCAGAAATGAAGGATATTTTCTCATGAGTGTGTCGTGCTCAGATTATCAAGTTTATATCAGTGTTATAAGAAGAAGAAGCATCCATCAGGAACAAAAGCTATGCTAATATAATCAATTAGTCAAACGTACACTGTTGTCGAAAAGTTATAGTCAAAAAGCAAATACTTCGTAAATTGTATGGGAAATTCCAAAAGGATTAAAAATGTTAGCCTCAATCAATGTCAATGAAAATGTAGTCAATTTTGGTTCTTGGATTTTGGCCCTTCTAACGCTTATCAGGCATTAACCAATAATGAGGGGTCAACTAGCAACAACTTAACTAATGTTAAACTCATAGAGTCACACAGCATGGAAACTTACCCTTCGGCCCACCTGCCTGCGTTAGGCCCATATCCCTCTAAACTTGTCCTATCTATGTACCTGTCCAAATGTTTCTTAAATGTTGAGATGGTACCTGCCTCAACTACCTTCTCCTGGCAGCTCATTCCATACACCTACTTCAATGGGCCGTTCAGAGAAGACCAACAAATGTTATTTTAGCCATTTTGTTTAGTTTAGAAATACAGCATGGAAACAAGCCCTTTGGCCCATCAAGTCCGTGCCAACCATCGATCACTCCTACACTAGTTCTATGCTATCCCTTCCTACATACTAGGGCCAATTTACAGAACCATTAATCTACAAACCTGCACGTGTATGGAATTTGGGAGGAAACTGGAGCACTCGACTTCTTCTTCTTGCGTATGGTATGCACAGCCTAAAGTTTTAGGACAACTTGTTCTATTTGATCTTATTTGATTGTGCACACCAGGTTGATTGCATTTGTTGAAACAGGGCGGACCACATGAAGGTTGCAATCTTCCACGCCGAGCACGCGAAAAAACCCATGTAGTCACAGGGAGAACATGCAAACTCTGCAGCACCCGTAGTTGGGATCGAACCTGGGCTATGGTGTCGTGAGGCAGCAGCTCTACCACTGCAGCACTGTTCCACCCACTTGTTACTTTGCTATTGCAGAAAAGTAGGATCTCAATCTATAACGTTTGGGGTGGCACCGTGACACAGCGGTGGAGTTCACAGGAACGTTCCCTTTCCACTATGAGTGTCACATGGAGGGATGAGTGCTACCTCATTGATCATCTGCTGTCATGCCACCATTGTCTGTCTGAAAGGAAAGAAACATAGGGGCTACAATGAGGAGAGGTTGCAAATTGGAGGCACGTTTTTATAGCATCTGAATCATGCTGCATATGTCCATCACCAGAGTCCCTGCCTATGCACGTGTACTTGTGCTGGATGCGGAAGACCAGGTGAGACAACCACACCTATGAGGTTGCAATGGACTCGCTCATATTCCTTGTTATTTGGTCAGGTTTTCAGGCAGATTGGCTCATGCATCAAGCATTTCATTCCCCATCCTCACGTTTCAGTTTCAGTTTATTTTATTGTCACGTGTACCAAGGTACAGTGAAAAGCTTTTGTTGCGTGCTAACCAGTCAGTGGAAAGACAATACATGCCATTCGCAGCATAGAGATACATAATATTGTTTAGTGCAAGATATAGCCTGTCGAGACCGATCAAAGATAGTTCAAGGGTCCCCAGTGAGGTAAGTAGTAGTTCAGGACTGCTCTTTAGGTGTGGTAGGATGATTCCGTTGCCTGATAACTGCTGGGAAAAAACTGTCCCTGAATCTGGAGGTAAGTGTTTTCACACTTCTGTACCTTTTGTCCGATGGGAGAGGGGATAAGAGGGAGTGGCCAGGTCGTCTCTCATCCTTGATTATGCTGCTGGCCTTGCCGAGGCAGCGTGAGGTATAAATGGTGTCAATGGAAGGGAGGTTGGTTTGTGTGATGGTCTGGGCTGCATCTACAATCCGCTGCACTTTCTTGCGGTCTTGATTGGAGCTGTTCCATAACCAAACTGTGATGCATGTCTGCAGTATCCAGTAAGGTGTACTCAGGTGTCAGTTGTGATTAGGCCTCAGGTACCATTATGGGCCTGTCCCACTTAAGCGATTTCTTTGGTGACTGTTATAGTCGTAGCAGGTCGCCAAAAAAACGGCGACTGGACCCCCCCACGACAATGTCTACGACAATGTCTACACCAACCTACCACCTAGTCGATGTCAAGCTACGGCAAGCTACCGACAACCGGCGACCCATTAGGACGTCCATCTATGACCACACCTACGATAACCTACATCCACCTGCGGCAAGCTATGAAAAGATACGATACAAGGTCTATTGACCCTGTCGGTGACAACTGAAGACAACTTAAGACAATTCAGTTGCCGGTACCTGTCGCCGGTTGACATAGGTTGACGTAGGTAGTCGCCAATGAAATTCACCGAAGTCAGCACCGGCGACAACCTACGTCACCTGGCGACAACCTACATCATCCTGGCGACAACCTATGACAGCACCTATGTCAGGAGAAGTCAAGCTACGCTCATTGGCATCAAGCCAACTATCGGCAACTGTCGCCTACTGTCGCTGAAAAGTTTTGAACATTTCAAAATCCAGCAACGACCAGAAAAACGCTACGATTCTTTAGGCGACTGAGGAGCCTACTCACGACCATACAGGCGACACCCCGGCGACCATGTGGCTACAGCCTAGTCACCTGTAGTCGCCTAAAATAATCGTCAGGGCCTTTACACTGAGGCCCTTTACACTGAGGCTTTGCCCCAAGGTTTCACACTTTTGGTCTCCAAATCTGAGGAGTTTTGGTACAGTTTTGGTCTCCAAATCTGAGGAAGAACATTATTGCCATAGAGGGAGTGCAGAGAAGGTTCACCAGACTGATTCCTGGGATGTCAGGACTTCTTATGAAAAAGACCCTCTCTGGAATTTAGGAGAGTGTTGAGAGGGGATCCTTACAAAATTCTTAAGGGGTTGGACAGGCTAGATGCAGGAAGATTGTTCCGATGTTGGGGATCTCGCTTAAGGATAAGGGGGAAATCCTTTAAGACCGAGATGAGAAAGACTTTTTTCACACAGAGAGTCTCTGGAACTCTCTGCCAAGAGGGTAGTTGAGGCCAGTTCATTGGCTATATTTAAGAGTGAGTTGGATGTGGCAAGGGGATCAGAGGGTATGGACAGGTACGGGATACTGAGTTGGATGATCAGCCATGATCATATTGAATGGCGGTGCAGGCTCGAAGGGCTGAATACTCCTGCACCTAAATGTTTCTATGTTTCTATGTTTCTAAGCATTGCCTGGAGCAAGGCAAGGTATGGAGCTTCCACCCTACCAAACAATGAAGCATCTCTAAACTATTAACATTTAAGCCTACTGGCAGAAAATTGACAATTCTCTTCAGAACTGGTGGGAACAGCAGCTCGACGGCCCCATGTGGGATGCATAGTGAGTGGGTCATTAAAGGAGGATTAGCTATAATTGTACCATCAACTTCAGTGATCTCATCCTTATGCTGGCCACAAATGCTTTTGCCAAAACCTCAGCATATTCAAACAGCCCACAATCCAGGGCATGGACCACAATTGTCTCCTGGCAATTGTTGCTGTCATAACGTGAGGGATCATCTTCATTTGCAAAATCTGTTAGTGAATTGCTTGTAGTATGGCTGTTTAGGTGCTGGCACAATTAAATAGGTGGTCATTGCTAGAATTTGCAAAGTGCAAACCTTTGTGCTCTGTGATGGGGAATATAAATGTTAGCAAGGAACACTGAATTTGCCATTGATTGTGCAAAGTAAAGCAGATATTAAACATTTGAGCAAGGTTTGAGGCTATTGCTTGTTGGGAGGTGGATTTGATCACAGATTTATGGATTGATCACCCATGTGTTTCATACCTTTGGGGTTTCACTCTCCTCACTGACTATTACTTGGGGGACTTCCTGGGTCCCAGTGTGAAGGGAACCACCCTCCTTTGCTCCTCTTTCTTGCCTATGGCCTCTGCAACACATTAATCTATCAGAGTATCCATCTGCCTGCCTGTGATCAACCAAAGCTTTCAGCTAGCTCCCTTAAGCTGCAAAGGACATCCACTTCTGATTAAAAGCACAGTGGCACAGTGGTAGAGGTTCTGCCTCACAGTGCCAGAGACCCGGGTTTGATACTGACCTTCGGTGTTGTCTGTGTGGAGTTTGCACATTCTCCCTGTGACTGCATGGGTTTCGTCCTGGTGCTCTTGTTTCCTTCCACATTCTATACATGCATATAGACGTTGAGAGGGAATGTTGCAGTTGTATAAGACATTTGTGAGGCCACATTTAGAATATTGTATTCATTCTGGGCACCGTGTAATGTGAAATATGTTGTCAAGTTGGAAAGGGTTGAGAGATGATTTACGAGGATGTTGCCAGGATTAGATGGTCTGAGTTATAGGCAGAGGTTGAGTAGGCTGGGACTCTATTCCTTGTAGCGCAGGAGAATAGGGAGTGATCTTATAGGGGTGTATAAAATCATGAGAGGAATAGATTGGGTAGATGCACAGAATCTTTTGCTCAGAGTAGGTGAATTGAGGACCGGAGGACATAGGTTTAAGGTGAATAAGAAAAGATTTAATAGGAATCTAGGCATAACATTTTCACACAAAGGGGTGGTGGATGTATGGAACAAGCTGCCAGAGGAGGTAGTTCACGCAGGGACTATCCCAACATTTAAGCAGTTAGACAGGTACATGGGTTGGACCAAATTTTGCCACGTGGTGCTAGTGTAGCTGGGACATGTTGGTCCGAAGGGCCTGTTTCTACACAATATCACTCTACGACTCTATGACTATATGACTCTATTCCAGATGTGCAGGTTTGTAGATTAATTGGCTTTTGCAAATTGTCCTAGTGTGTAGAACTAGTGTAGGAGTGATTGCTGGCTAATCAGCGAGGACCAATGGGTTTTACTTCTACGCTGTACATCTAAATACAAAACATCTTTCAATGCCTTTCAGTATCTTTTTTTGCTATTTTGCCACAATAGTGGATCAATTGTTTGGAATACATAACAATGGAAATTACGTTGAAATGAATGTAATAACCTAGTCAAAGGAGGCTAAAGAAAATAATCATAAAACATAGTAAGGACAAAAATGAAAGCCAATGGATGTAATGTTAAAGAGTGGTCAATGATTCATATCATTGACAATAATGAGTTGCAGAAGAAGCTTTAATCAGTGCTGCCCAGCCTCCACTCTTATTGGGCACTCATAAAACTGGGCTTCATGGACTTTTCCCAAAGTAAACAACCCTGACATTAATGCTAACTGGATGTCAAAAACATGTTAATGAGTTTGGCCAAAAGCTCTTGCACACATTGTGCCCCGAGTCAGATGGGTGCAGGTTAAACTTGCCTTGTGTGCCAAGCTCACAAAATTACAACTACTTTTCCTACATATTTTGTAACGAGTAAATATGGCATGGCGGTAGAGTTACCACCTAACAGTGTTAATATTGACCAAATTAGAAGTATTATAAAATGGAGCATCTTTGCATTTGCAGGGCCTGCTTGGACTCTGTGAAAAGTTGGAAGCTGTGAGCTGGCGCCAGAAAGTCTAGGTCCTGGATTGATATGCAGGATAAGGAAAGATCCAGATGTCCTCTCCATTGTTAAAATGTATGAGGACTTTGCAGAGGGGCTCAAGGCATTGCAGATGCATGATCAGGATTGGCCAGCTGCAGATGGGTTGTAAATACTGTTAATAATGTTGCAAGGTGTTTGTACTGCTGCTTGATGATTGGCTGAAGTGTGAAGCCTTGTTTGAATTGTTTATATTACCTGGGAAAATGTTGCATTACTTGATTAACTGACTTCCTTCCAGAAGCTTCTGTAGAAACATTGTAATGGGGTACTTTGTGGTTGGGTTAGGGAACTGTCAATAACACTTTAATGTAGTCGATATCTGTGATTGGTTTGTAGGTGCTGCCACCCCCATCAAGTTTCAAGACGAGGGGTCAGATGACCTATAAAAGATTGAACCCCACGGGGATCGTCGGTGATCTTCTGGAGGGGTGCTTTGGACTGCGTAACCTCTTGGAGGTATCTGCTTGCATGAGGCTGAAGGGCTTGAATGAGCAGAGACAAGGATCAGACCCGCGGTGGTTAGGTATTGTGTAGGGAGTTTGTTATTGTTTAAAAAATAACGTTTAGTGGTCCAGTGCTTGACTCAGTATTTTACTGAACTAGACTAAGGAGGGTTAGCTCTAGGAGCATAATTACATCAGCACCAGACACTCAGTTCGATCCTGGCTACATGTGCTGTCCGTGCGGAGTTCTCCCTGTGACTGCATGGGTTTGCTCCTGGTGCTACGGTTTCCTCCCACATTCTAAAGATGTGCGGGTAGGTTAATTAGCTTCTGTAAATTTGAGCCTAGTGTGTGGGATAGAATTAGTGTTCGTGTGATCGCTGGTCGCACAGTCTCTATAGGCCAAAGGGCCTGTTTCCACGGAGTATCATTAAACAAACAATATTAATTTGACATTCTGATATTTAAGTTTAGTCTGATATTGAGTCTGATCATGTTTTAAAAGTTATGAATGATGTGGTGCAAAATGAGCACATCATATAATTATTTTGTCATTGTCAAGGATACGTTGATCCCATTAGAATAATACATTCATAAGCATTATTTTACTTGGACTGCACAGTGCAATCTCCAGGCTTTCATTCCCTTTGGTATCTCATTGCCGTGGTAAAACCATTGTTTTATCTGTTCCTCTGCATGCTCATTATTGTCAATGTTATGAATATTTTGCCTATGTGACCCTTCTTTAACCTTTCTTCTAGCTTTCAATTTGTATTGTATCTACTATTGTTTTGCTTATTTTCTTTAGACTCCTTTGAGTATATTATTACCGCATATCTCAATCTCATTTCCACTTTTTTGTATTTCACACACAATTGTCCCACAATAATAGCAAAATACCAAAAAATGAATACAGAAGAGCATGCAAAGTGCTGACGCATATGTGTTTTTCATATGCGTGCTTCTCTTACTCAGTCAGTTAACTTTATCCCATTATTAAAGCAATAGAGGATTATAGTTTATCAAGGTAGCAGAATCCAAATCAAGGGTATTTTAACGCCATGATCCACTATAATCACGGAATTAATTTCTCTAAAAACTTGACATAAGAAGCCCTTTCATTTTGGCAGTCCAATTTCTGGCAGCAGAACCAGAGGTCTTTTTATAGAAGTGGTGGCCCTCGAGATGTGAGATTTTGTTGCATTTTGACTCTCGGGTAAATACTACCAAACAGTGAAGAGACTCAGCAAAGATGCCATAGAAATGAGTCATCATGTTCTCCAAAAGCACTTTGAAAGAGATGGGAGAAGGGAGTTCTTCTGTTTTATTTTTGAAGGAGGTTATCATCCTCAGGTCTTTGATACTGTGAAGCAGCAGCTCTGCCATCTGCGCCACCATGCCTACCAGCTGAGCCAGAACAAAGGAAATGGTATAGAAATTCTATTGCTTTACACAATGTATGTTTGGGTTACACAATAGAATTTTAACTCAAAATCGATTTCTAAATCTGGCCATCCGTTCCACATGTGCATGACTTGATTCATGAGATTGTACAGCAGGCCTGCATGCACCAATTCACTTACTAATGGAGGCCTATAGCGATGGGAATCGATGCCCCATCAGGGAGTAAAGGCCCAGTAGAGCATTACTAGTGAGATGATTAGGTTTTTAGCTATTACGGAAATTGAAGAATATGGGTGTCGGAAGGAATTGCAGATGCTGGTTTCCACCGAAGATAAGCACAAAATGCTGGAGTAAATCAGTGGGACAGGCAGCATCTCTGGGTGGCGTTTTGGTTGAGATCTTGAAACTGAGTCAGGGGAGAGGGAAGAGGGAGAAGGGAGAGGGAAACGAGAGATCTGGAAGGGTAAGATATGAAAACGAGAGTTCAAAGGGGACGAAGGTCAAGGAAAATATAGAATAGATCATTCTATTGCCTTGTCATCCACTTCCTCATAGCTAACAATGTAAAATGTAATCAGGTGGACAGTCAGACTGGTCGGAGAACTAGGATGGGGGAGGGATGGAGGGAGAGAAAAGCAATATGAAGTCAATATTCATACCGCTCGGTTATAAGCCACCCAAGCTAAATATGAGGTGCTGTTCCTTCACTTTGCATTCACTACATTAAAAAGGCCCTGACAGAAAGGTCAGTATGGGAACGGTAGGGGGAGGTATAGGGTCAGTATAGGAAAGTGGTGCAGAGGTAAAGGAATGGACATGATCTCATTACATGGCAGAAAAGCACAAAGAGATGAAATGCCTACTCCTGCTTTAATTGCTGATAGTCACAGGTTTTTACTAAAAAACATACACGGGCCAGTATCATTAAGAATGCCAGAGCAGCAATGGTTTCAGTCAAAGTGAATCTTCCCAAAGTCATCCATTTCATAGGTGAGTGATTTGATCACTTTAATCAGAGTCCCAGTTGACACAACCATCACTGTATGTCATCTTCAAACAGCATGATGTCCTGACACACATCAGAGGTTTGTTCCAGCTCCATCTCTGACAGGTATCACAAGGACAAATATGCCTGAAAATGATATCACTTCTTGAAAAAAAGATAAAGAGTGCGTAACCGGGCAAATGTTAAGACATTTCATTTTGCTATTTCTGTCGACCAAAAGGTACCTTATGCCCGATTAATAAACAAACGTTTACATTTCCGAAAATGATGGCGTTTAACTTTTTAGAGGTTCCAGTACATCCTACCGACATGTATCATCACCTAAAAAGCATTGTTTATACTTCCATATAGAACATATAGAACTATAAGCACATGAACAAGCCCTTCAGCACTCAATGTCCGTGCCGAACATGATGCCAAGTTAAGTTAATCTCCTCTGCCTACACATCAAGAGTCGAGTGTTTTATTGTCATATGTCCTGAAACAGATCAATTAAATACTAACTTGCATTACTTACCCGCCCCTCCATTCCCTGCTTGTCCATGTGCCTCTGTAAAAGTCTGTTAAATGCCACTATCCTTAGCAGCGTGTCCTAAGTACCTACCTACTTTCTTGCCCTGTATGTCTCCTTTAAACTTTGCCCCTCTCACCTTAAAACTGTGCCTTCTATTCTTTGACATTTCCATCCTGGGAAAAATGTTCCGACTGTTTACCCTATCTATGGATCTCATAATTTGTTCTGCTTCTCTCAGGTTTCCCCCTCATCCTCCGACGTTCCAGACAAATCTATCCAATTTTGTCCAGTCTCTCCATGTAGCTAATACCCTGTATTCCAGGCATCATTCTGATAATGTTTTCTGCACCCTCTCCAAAGCCTCCATATTCTTACTGTAATGGGGTGACCAGAACTGCTTGCAATATTCCAAATGCAGTCTCACCAAAGTTCTACAAAGTTGAAACATGACTACCTGACGCTAAACACAATGCCCCATTCAATGGAAGAAAGGATACCATTTAAATGTTTTACCCCTTCATCAACTTGTGTTGCCATGTCATGTATTTTAAACGTAACAGATATCTCACCATCCGTTTTATGTACAAACAAAGAACTGCAGTTGCTGGTTTCTCCCAAGTATAGACACAGTGCTGGAGTAACTCTGCAGGTCAGGCAGCAACTTGAAACGTCACCTATCCTTTTTCTCCAGAGATGCAGCATGACCAGCTGAGTTACTCCAGCGCTGTGGCTATCTTCCATTTTTATGTAACATTAGCTGTCTAAGCTCTGTGGTTCATGATTTCACTGCACACAATTTAATCAAAATGTGCAGAATAGACTATGTCTTTAACATACTCCAGCACAAAAGGGTTCCCGGCAGTGCTGTGGAGATTTATTGGATGTTTCCAGATGACGTAACATCCTGGCCCATTTTATTTTCCTATATCGTCCAAAATATCAAAACTATAAAACAATCAGTCAGCTGAAGAGTTGGAGCAGTTAGCTTCACTGACAACAAAATATCTTTTCCAAAACAACAAAAATGACTTTATTTTTGAAGAGACTGATGGTGATTGTGGGCCTGTCCCACTTAGGCGAGTTTCCAGGCGACTGCCGGCGATTGTCAAGTCGTAGCAGGTCGCTGAAAAACCGGCGACTGGAACGGCGACTGTCAGAGTGGAACACACACACACATACATAGAAACATAGAAATTAGGTGCAGGAGCAGGCCATTCGGCCCTTCAAGCCTGCACCGCCATTCAACATGATCATGGCTGATCATCCAACTCAGTATCCTGTACCTGCCTTCTCTCCATACCCCCTGATCCCTTCAGCCAGAAGGGCCACATCCAACTCCCTCTTAAAAATGACCAACGAACTGGCCTCAACTACCTTCTGTGGCAGAGAATTCCACAGATTCACCACTCTCTGTGTGAAAAACGATTTTCTCATCTCGATCCTAAAAGACTTCCCCCTTATCCTTAAACTGTGACCCCTTGTCCTGGACTTCCCCAACATCGGGAACAATCTTCCTGCATCTAGCCTGTCCAACCCTTAAGAATTTTGTAAGTCTCTATGAGATCACCCCTCAATCTTCTAAATTCCAGCGAGTACAAGCCAAGTCTATCCAGTCTTTCTTCATATGGAAGTCTTGCCATCCCAGGAATCAGTCTGGTGAACCTTCTCTGTACTCCCTCTATGGCAAGAATTACTTTCCTCAGATTAGGAGACCAAAACTGAACGCAATACTCCAGGTGTGGCCTCACCAAGACCCTGTACAACTGCAGTAGAACCTCCCTGCTCTTGTACTCAAATCCTTTTGCTATGAATGCCAACATACCATTTGCTTTCTTCACAGCCTGCTGCACCTGCATGCCTACTTTCAATGACTGGTGTACCATGACACCCAGGTCTTGCTGCATCTCCCATTTTCCTAATCGGTCACCATTCAAATAATAGTCTACCTTCCTGTTTTTGCCACCAAAGTGGATAACCTCACATTTATCCACATTATACTGCATCAGCCATGCATTTGCCCACTCACCCAGTCTATCCAAGTCATCCTGCAGCCTCCTAGCATCCTCCTCACAGCTAACACTGCCCCCCAGCTTCGTGTCATCCGCAAACTTTGAGATGTTGCATTTAATTCCCTCGTCCAAATCATTAATGTTTATTGTAAATAGCTGGGGTCCCAGCACTGAGCCTTGCGGCACCCCACTAGTCACTGTCTGCCATCCTGAAAAGGACCCGTTCACTCCTACTCTTTGCTTCCTGTCTGCCAGCCAGTTCTCTATCCACATCAATACTGAACCACCAATACCATGTACTTTAAGTTTGTATACCAATCTCTTGTGTGGGACCTTGTCGAAAGCCTTCTGAAAGTCCAGATACAACACATCCACTGTTTCTCCCTTATCCACTCTACTAGTTACATCCTCAAAAAAAATTCAATAAGATTCATCAGACATGATTTACCCTTTGTAAATCCATGCTGACTTTGTCCAATGATTTCACCACTTTCCAAATGCGCTGCTATCCCATCTTTAATAATTGACTCTAGCAGTTTCCCCACCACCGATGTTAGACTAACTGGTCTGTAATTCCCCGTTTTCTCTCTCCCTCCCTTTTTAAAAAGTGGGGTTACATTAGCTACCCTCCAATCCTCAGGAACTACTCCAGAATCTAAAGCGTTTTGAAAAATTATCACTAAGGCATCTGCTATTTCTGGGACTACTTCCTTAAGTACCCTGGGATGTAGCCTATCTGGCCCTGGGGATTTATCGGTCTTTAATCCATTCAATTTACTCAACACCACTTTCGGGCTAACCTGGATTTCACTCATTTCCTCCATCTCATTTGACCCGCGATCCCCTGCTATTTCCGGCAAATTATTTATGTCTTCCTTAGTGAAGACAGAACCAAAGTAGTTATTCAATTGGTCTGCCATGTCCTTGTTCCCCATGATCAATTCACCTGTTTCTGACTGCAAGGGACCTACATTTGTTTTAACTAATCTTTTTGAGCTTCACATATCGATAAAAACTTTTGCAGTCAGTTTTTATGTTTCCTGCCAGTTTTTTTTCATACTCCATTTTCCCTTTCCTAATTAAGCCCTTTCTGAATTAACGATGTCACTCTCCATCCTAATGAAGAACTCAACCATATTATGGTCACTCTTGCCCAAGGGGCCACGTACAACAAGGCTGCTAACTAACCCTGTGTTAAAGAAGGAACTGCAGATGCTGGAGAATCGAGGGTACACAAAAAGCTGGAGAAACTCAGCGGGTGCAGCAGCATCTAAGGAGCGAAGGAGATAGGCGACGTTTCGGGTCGAGACCCTTCTTCAGACTGGTCAGGGATCAGGGAAACGAGAGATATAGACGGTAATGTGGAGAGATAAGGAATAATGAATGAAAGATATGCAAAAAAGTATCGATGATAAAGGGAACAAGCCATTGTAAGCTGTTTGTGGTGTGAAAATGAGAAGCTGGTGCGACTGGGGTGGGGGAGGGAGATAGAGATAGAGGGAATGCCAGGCCCGAGGGCTGAGGGAGAGGTGGGAAGGGGAGGAGACAGCAAGGGTTAACAGAATTGAGAAAATTCAATGTTCAAGCCCAAAGGATGCAGACTCCCCAAGCGGAATATGAGGTGCTGTTCCTCCAGCTTGCGGTGTTGCTCACTCTGGCCGTGGAGGAGGCCCAGGACCGAGAGGTCGGATGCGGAATGGGAGGGGGAGTTGAAGTGCTGAGCCACCGGGAGGTCGGGTTGGTTTTTGCCACCTCAATGAGTTCCGCGCCCACCACGACTTGGAGCTCTTCTACCGTCGCCTCGGCCTCACAGCGTTCTTCCACGGGAAGAAGCCCTCGCCCCCCACTGATGATCCCTTTTCCTGTCTCCCACGTACCGCCTCCACTTGGACCCCCCCTCGTAGCCTTCCGGCTCTGGAACTATTTATCCAGAACTGCCGTCGGGACATCAACCGCCTCGACTTCTCCACCCCCCTGTCTCACTCCAATCTCTCCAGCCCTGAACGTACTGCCATTGACTCACTCCGTAACAACCCAGACTGGGTTATCAAACCCGCCGACAAGGGAGGTGCCGTGGTAGTCTGGCGCGTCGATCTCTACAAAGCGGAGGCCACGCGCCAACTCTCGGACACCTCCTCCTACTTACCCCTGGACCATGACCCCACTGACGAACACCAGGCCACCATCTCGAGCACCATAACCGACTTCATCAGCTCCGGCTCCCTACCCCCCCGAGCCTCCAACCTCATCGTTTCCCAGCCCCGCACGGCCCGATTTTACCTTCTCCCCAAAATCCACAAACCCGACTGCCCTGGCAGACCCATTGTCTCTGCCTGTTCGTGCCCCACCGAACACATTTCCACATACCTTGACGCCATCCTATCCCCTTTGTTAAATCCCTCCCCACCTATGTTCAAGACACCTCAGACACTCTCCGTCGGCTCCGTGCATTCCATTCTCCAGGCCCCCATCCTCTCATCTTTACCATGGACGTCTAGTCACTCTACACCTCCATCCCCCACCAGGACGGTCTCAAAGCCCTCCGGTTCTTCCTCGACCAGAGGAGCAACCCATACCCGTCCACTGACACCTTCCTCCGCCTAGCAGAGTTGGTCCTAACCCTCAATAACTTCTCTTTTGATTCCTCCCATTTCCTCCAAACACAAGGCGTAGCTATGGGCACACGCATGGGCCCCAGCTACGCTTGCCTCTTTGTTGGGTACGTCGAACAATCCTTGTTCTCGGCGTACCAGGGCCCCATCCCCGACCTCTACCTCCGTTACATCGATGACTGCTTTGGTGTCACCTCCTGCACCCACACACAACTGACTGACTTCATTCATTTCACCACCAACTTCCATCCGGCACTCAAATACACTTGGACCATTTCCGACATTTCCCTACCATTCCTTGACCTCACCATCTCTATTGCAGGTGATACGCTCCTGACCGACATCCACTACAAACCAACTGACTCCCACAACTACCTGGACTACTCTTCCTCCCACCCTGCTTCCTGTAAGGACTCCATCCCCTATTCCCAATTCCTCCGTCTACGCCGCATCTGCTCCCAGGATGAGGTGTTCCACACCAGGTCATCACAAATGGCCTCATTCTTCAGAGAACGGGGATTCCCCTCCCCCCACTATTGATGAGGCTCGCACCAGGGTCTCCTCCATACCCCACAACACTGCCCTCGCTCCCCATTCCCCCACTCGCAAACAGGGCAGAGTCCCCCTGGTCCTCACCTTTCACCCCACCAGCCGGCAAATACAACATATAGTCCTCCGCCAGTTTCGCCACCTCCAACGTGACCCCTCCACCCGCCACATCTTCCCATTTCCCCCCTGTCTGCCTTCCGCAAAGACCGCTCCTCCGCAACTCCCTTGTCAATTCTTCCCTCCCCTCCCGCTCTACCCCTTCCCCGGGCACTTTCCCTTGCAACCGCAAGAAATGCAACACTTGTCCCTTCACCTCCCCCCTCCACTCCTTTCAGGGACCAAAAGCAGTCCTTCCAGGTCCGACAGAGGTTCACCTGCACCTCCTCCAACCTCATCTACTGCATCCGCTGCTCCAGATGCCAGATGATCTATATCGGTGAGACCAAGCGGAGGCTTGGCGATCGTTTCGCCGAACACCTCCGCTCGGTCCGCAAAAAACCAAACCCGACCTCCCGGTGGCTCAGCACTTCAACTCCCCCTCTCCATTCCGCATCCGACCACTCGGTCCTGGGCCTCCTCCACGGCCAGAGTGAGCAACACCGCAAGCTGGAGGAACAGCACCTCATATTCCGCTTGGGGAGTCTGCATCCTTTGGGCTTGAACATTGAATTTTCTCAATTCTGTTAACCCTTGCTGCCTCCTCCCTTCCCAGCTCTCCTCAGCCCTCGGGCCCTGGCATTCCCTCTATCTCTATCTCCCTCCCCCACCCCAGTTGCACCAGCTTCTCATTTTCACACCACAAACAGCTTACAATGGCTTGTTCCCTTTATCATCGATACTTTTTTGCATATCTTTCATTCATTGTTCCTTATCTCTCCACATCACCGTCTATATCTCTCGTTTCCCTGATCCCTGACCAGTCTGAAGAAGGGTCTCGACCCGAAACGTCGCCTATCTCCTTCGCTCCTTAGATGCTGCTGCACCCGCTGAGTTTCTCCAGCTTTTTGTGTACCCCCTGCTAACTAACCCTTCCTCATTACTCAATATCCTGTCTAGAATAGCCTGCTCTCTGGTTGGTTCTTCCACATCTTGGTTTTGAAAACTATCCCGCATACATTCCAAGAAATCTTATTCCTCAGCACCCCTGCCAATTTGATTCACCCAATCTATATGTAGATTGAAGTCACCCATTATAACGGTTTTACCTTCGTTGCACGCATTTCTAATTTCCTGTTTGATGCCATGCCCAACTCCACTACTACTGTTAGATGGCCTGTACACAACACCCACTAGCGTTTTCTGCCCCTTAGTGTTTCGCAGCTCCACCCATATCGATTCCACATCCTCCAAGCTAATGTCATTCCTTTCTATTGCGTATACACACACACATCACTTCCTTCACCACCCAGTTATGCAGGCGGGGGACAGGGCAAGTGGGGGGAGCGCTGTCTGAGTGAAATTCACACGGTGCAAAGCCAATGTGCACCGACACACACTACAATGAACAGGAAGATTGGCACTGTAATTAAGACGGTGAAAGCACAGTGTACGGGAAGGGTCACGTCCTTTAAAAGAGGGGGGGGGGAGAAGGGGGGAGAAGGGGGGAGAAGGGGGAGATGAGGTGGGTAGAAGGAGTGGAGCCAACTTTTAAGAAGCCAGACATACACGGCTGTGAAGCTCGGCGGACATTGACATTACCGGTCGGTTATCCTTGGTTCTGAAAACTACTGTTTACTTTTATTTTCCCAATGAGCCAATGAAATTCTCCGGTCAGCACCGAGAACAACCTCCGAGAATCTACAACTACATATGACCTCCTGGCGACGCACTACCACTGCAACCGCGTCACGAGAATTCTCGCAACTCTCCATGGCATCACTACAAACATGTTGAAAAATTAGTGGCGACCAGAATGAAGCCGCGACCAGTTACGAGAATGTGGGAACTACTCACCACCATGCAGGCGACACTCCGGCAACTTCTGCCAAACATGTGGCAACCTTGTGGTGACCGCATCATCTCCTGTAGTCACCTAAAAAGTCGTGTAAGTGGGACAGACCCATGATGGTAATCTTGAATAGCTGCTTAGCTAGCTGCTGGCCCCATGGAGAATGGTCAGCTACCTGCAGAGTGTGGCATTGCAATCCAGTCTTGCACATGCATCTAACCGTTTACTTTGGCATGGAGTCGCTGTTGAGACCCCAGGACATTCTGTAAGCTATTCAGCCAAAGAATTGGTTACAATCTGCATCTGGAAATGTCATGTTTGGTATGGTAACCTTAATTTAGTAAATTGTTTTTGTATATTTCCCTTTATTGCAATGTATATTTATCTTATAACTAAGCGGTTTCATGTGTTTATAAATAAATCCATCATTTTTTAGTGAGCACCGGAGACGTTTGGAGTCGGAGAAAGGGCCATCTGGCCATAAAAGTTGACAGAATGCAATCAGGGTGGTCCATGGAGAGAGCCTTGCTTTTCGCGTCTTTACTCATAAGGACTGTGGTGTTGACATCAGCAAGCCATTAGGAGCTGTGTCACCACAAACATTTAATTCAGTCAAGAGATTGGAGCAGAAGACAACAGTGAGGACCACAATCGGGTTGATGCAGCCCAATACATACATTTGTAAAATACTTATGGGGAGCAGTTTAAGATGTCTGTTGAGGATCAGTGATTGCATGCTTGTTTCTGTGTGAGTTCAGTTCAGTTCAGTTCAGTTTACTTTATTGTCATGAGTACTGTGAAGTACAGTGAAAAGATTGTGTTTTGTGCTAACCAGTCAGCGGAAAAACGATACATGATTACAATTAAGCAACTTATTGTATAGATACATGAAAAGGGAATAACGTTTAGTGCAAGGTAAAGCCAGTAAAGTCTGATCAAAGATAGTCCAAGGGTCACCAATGAGGCAGATAGTAGTTGTGGACTGCTCTCTAGTTGTGGCAGGATGATTCAGTTGCCTGATAACAGCTGGGAAGAAATTGTCCCTGAATCTGGAGGTGTGCATTTTCACACATCTGTAACTTTTGCCCAATGGGTATAGAAGGTAGGAGAAGGCTTTAGATTGAATTTCCATACCAAAGACATGAGCAATAATAGTAAGATTAAACGAGCTTACCAAGTTTGAAGGTTGATCTGTATTTTACGAGGAGTCGCGGTGAGGGATTTCGTGAAGACCCCGCCAGCACGCATGCGCGGCATCCTTCAAAGCAGCGGTGTGGAATCACAGAAACAAACCATGACTAAAAAATAGTAAGATGAAAAACGTAGAACTTCCTGGTTGACCTTATGATAGAGGGTGGGAGCGGTGGGCACGAAATCCCTCACCGCGACTCCTCGTAAAATACAGATCAACCTTCAAACTTGGTAAGTTCTCGTTTAATCTTACTATTTTACTTCGGAGTCACGTGAGTGACTTCGTGAAGATTTCAAAGCTCTGTGATTTCACACCCTGGACAACGTCCATGCTTATCACACTGCCGCCATTCTGATGGAGGAAGGCTGTTAATGGAGTTCAGTCGAAACTGGCTGAAAAATCAACACAATTTATTAATCAAATAAACAACAAATAACGCCTAATTCGGGGACAGACATTCACTGAGCGGTTCCCAGGATATCTGCGAATGTCGTAGGGGTGACCAGTGGCTTGTTATAGAACCGTTGAAAGGTTTCTTCACTGGCCCAGCCCGCAGTGGCAAGAATGTGGTCCATGGGCACCTCCATGGCCCTCGCCGCTGATGTGGATGCAGCCCTGGTGGAATGAGACTTAAAGATGTCAGTAGCAACTCCTGCTGCATCCAACACCACCCTGAGCCACCTGGCGATAGTCTGTGTACTCACCCGATGATGCGGAGGTTTATGACTGATGAGGAGCCCCTGTTACTTCATCCTGATAACTCCAGTAACTTGGATGTAGTGGTGGAGATGGGTGACTATGCAGAGAGTGGATCTACAGGGTACGCCCGAAATTCCAACTGCAGCCCATGCGCCCCTGGCCTGTGCTGTTTTAATAATTCTTTGACAAAGAAATTTATTTTTAACCGGGGTGGCCACCATGCTGTCCAGTCACAGTTTTTGTAACGTCTGGACTCGTTGGGCTGTAGTCAGTGCCATCAGCATCACCACCTTGAGGGTGAGCTGTTTCAGTGGTAGCTCATCCATTGGAGCCCAGCTCCTTAGTAGGGTCAGCACAATCCCCACATCCCACGTTACTGTATATCTGGGTCTTGGAGGGTTGGTGTTGAACACTCCCCTCATTAGTTTAGACACCAGGTGGTTGGAGCTGAAACCTATATCCAGGTATGAGGACAGCGCACTCCTGGCGCTGTTAATGGCACTGTAGCTGAGGCCAGCATCGAAATGGAGGCCCGCTAGAAACTCCAGGACATCTAGTATTGTTGCTGAGTTTGAAGACTTGTTGGTCCGGGCACAGAATGCCTCCCATTTTCTGATCTGGGTGAGGTACTGTTTCCGAGTTGACTCTCGGCATGATGCGGCGATAAGGTCTATGGCTCGTGAAGAGATGCCTGCCCGGATGAGTGGTCTTTTCAAAACCTGCAGGCCAACAAGTTTAAATGACCATGGCAAGGATGACTAACCCCCGTAATGGGGTGAGTAATTAATTTGGGGTGTTTCCCAATCGCCATCCATGGTTGTTTTAAAATTTTAACAACCATCGGGTACCATGGTTGTGTAGGCCAGTCGGGGATGATCAATATGCCAGTTGCAGAGTCTAATTTAATTTTCTGCAATACCCGACTAATGAGGCAAAATGGGGGAAATGCGTAGCAAAAACCATTTCCCCCAATGGATAGAAAACGCATCCATTGCTAATTTCCCAGGGTCTGGTTCCCATGACACATACGTTGGTATCTGATGGTTCAGCCTGGACGCAAATAGGTCAATATCTGGTGTCCCAAAATGAGCTATAATATCTCCAAAAAAATTTGGGGTTCAACATCCACTCGATGTTGTCATTGAAAACTCGTATGACCTGGTGTCCGCCACTGTATTAAGCTTCCCAGGCAAATAGGTCGCAGTAATCCAAATATTTCTTTCAATGCACCAGTGCCAAATTGTATTAGCCAATTCATCACAAGATAGCGACCTAATACCACCCATATGATTGATGTAAGCCACCACTGTAGTATTATCTATTTGAAGGCGGACATGTAAATCCCGTGAATTAGTACAATAAGCCTGCAATCCATGAAATGCCCCCAGCATTTCTATATAATTTATCCCATGTGACTCCAGAAAGGTAGACTCATGAGAGTTCCATCTGCCACCACAACTGGACATCGTATCAGTTGCTCCCCATCCTTGTGCACTTGCGCCAGTTTGTAGCACAACATCTGGGTTGCTTGCTATGATGGGTCTATGACACTCTCTAATATTGTCAACCCACCATTGTAGCTCGTTTCTAGCTTCCGGTGGTAACCGAATTGGCCGATCAAAGTGCCCAGCATTTGTTTCTAACGCGGTGATTTTTGATCTTTGTAAATTTCGGTAGTGTAGCAGTCCGAATCGTGCAGCTGGGAATGTAGCTACCAATTTGCCTATGACTTTTGCTGTTTGCCGAATAGTCGGTACCCTGGCGCAAGCAAGATTGTGGCACTCTTCTATTATAGCAGTAGCTTTATTAGTTGGGATGGTAATCTTCATTAAATTGGTGTCTAGGGTGAACCCCAAATAATCCATAACCCGTACCGGATGCAATTTTGATATGTCTGGATGGATTACAACCCAGCTTCTCGAACAGAGCCTTGGGTTGCAGCCACTCCTTGAATTGCCAATTGAGGGTCTGACCTACTATAAGAATATCATCCAAATATGCCATTACCATATAATTTTGTCGGCGGAGAAGAGCCAATATAGGTTTTACCAATTTGGTAAACAGCCTAGGGGCTGTGGTGATTCCATTGGGTAATGCCTTGTACTCCCATAATTGACCCTTCCAGACAAACTTCAGAAATTTCCTGTGAGCCTCAGCAGTGGGCACCGTATAGTATGCATCTTTCAAATCGATGCATGCCATAAAGTACCCTGGGTAAAGCATCTGCCTAGCTGTTTCTAAAGTATCCATTTTGAAATGGGTATATTGTTCAAAAGTGTTCAACTCAGTTAAGTCTATTATAATCCGACATCCCCATCTTTTTTTAATTCTGGTGAAAATATTAGACACAAACTCAACAGGTTCATGCTCGGTTTTGCCAATTACCCCTTTTTCTGCTAGACGTATAATTTCAGCATGTCCTGCCTCTACCTCTTTTTGGGATAGAGAAAACTTCCTATGAGGCGAATGTTGAGTAGGGGGATTTATACCTCCAATAAATTCTATAACATATCCTTGAACACTTTGTAAAATAAACTAATCTGTGGTGACAGTTTTCCATATGTCCAAGAAAGCCCGTAATCCCCACCTATTCGTGCGGGAGAAGATGCTATGGCGTGAGAGGAACCAGACCCCCTTACCTCCATGGTTAACGGCGGTTCCGTACGTACGGTATTTTGGGTGGACGTTGTGGAGGTTGACGGGGCAGCGGCCGCATTTTCCATGCAGGCCGCTGTTGGCCTTTCCCTAAAAAAGGTCGTTGTGTTTGATGAGATGGAGGTAGGTAGGGTCTTTGTGCCCTGTCCGGCAGCCGTGGTTTCCACGTTGTATTAGGCTGTTGCCGGTGATATGGGTGAATTCTGGTCGACGGAGGTTTCATGAGGCCCGCTGTTTTGGCCTCCTCGTCCAATTCCTTCACCTGTTTGGACAGGTCTCCGAATAACTGATGCGGCAGGTGGAGCGGTTGATGGTCGGCACAACCCCAGCGAATTTGGGGTTGAGTCTGGGCTTTATGGAGCTCTTACGCAGGCAGTTTATTTCATATTGGGCGTTGCATAGGAGTGCCAGTGCATCTTGCTGTTCACTGGACACATTATCCCCGTCCAGGGTCCTAGCAAACGCCGATATGCCCGTGGAGAGAACTTTTAAGATATGCTGGAGGCGGACATCCTGCATCCTGTTGGCCGTACTCAAGTGTCCCCAGATCTGGGCATTAACCAAGGGCACACTGAGGTTGATGCAGTTCTCGGGCGGTTTTATTTTCTCCAAGGTCTCATTGAGAATCTGACTCTGAAGTTGGTGCGCAGTCAGGTAATCAATGGTGCCCGCCAATATGTGGTGCAGTGGTTCACCTGTCTGGGTGGTAGCGGCAAACTTACTCACCACTTCCAGCATATCCTCCTCATGCTCTGGCTCAGCGGTCATTGGCTGTCCCGGGTCGTCTTCAAACGCAGCAGCTGGGCAATCACTCACGCTTCTGGCTGGAGACAATGAGATGCTGAATGGGGTCCTCGCACGTCTAGTGGATGCCCGCGAGTCCCGCTCTTCTCGTTCCCGGTCCCGCTGGAGGAGTTGCTCCACTAAGAGCTCCAACCGCTCAATGCGACCGCCCCTGCTATCTGCAGCGGACAAGCCGACTTCCCCAGGCCCTGCAAATTCACTGAGGCTTCCACCATCGGACCACACCCCCTTAGGGTGCTGTCTAGGGTCCAATGGCAGGTTGTCGTGACCTACAGCCCAAGTAGGATCATACGACTCCGCACGGACTCTCTCTAGGCCTGTCTTCTCCCAGACTGTGGCGGCCCACCTGTCTGATATGAAGGCAGGTGAGTTGAATCGGCGCCGGCCCCGGAACCTGGCTCCCCGGAGTCCGTGCAGGCTTACCTCCACACTTGCCCATCTTTTGGCGTGGAGGCGCATTGGTCGGCCGCCTCCCAGAGCTGAGCTGACCGACCGCCTCCTGCTGCCACCTCCGCCCTTGACCGCAGCCTGACGGGGTGTGTTGTCGGCGGTATCTGCTCCAGCAGGCCTACACGACACAGGCAGTGGATATTGCCAGACTGCACTACGGCAGATCTCCCTGGCAGCGGTACGTTTTGCACATTTGCGGGGCTCCCCTGTCGTGCAGCTGTCCACCGGCCCAGCCCCCTCGGGGGTCTTCTGGAGCTCGGGGAGGGGTTGCTTGTGGAAAGCGAGACCACTTGCCACGTACCTGTTTTCCCCCTCTTTTCTTGGGGGAAGGGGGCTCGAAGTCTGGATCCATATCCGGCTCCGGTGCGGTAAACCACTCGGGTGAGTCGGCCCCTGAATCAGCGGGAGCGCCCGACTTCCGCAATCCAGCCCCCACATGCCTCGAAGCTGCCGGTGTTGCTTGCAGCTCCGGGGACAAGGGCCGTTGGCTGGTCGAAGCTCGGCTCCTCGACAGTGTCGCCTTCCTCTTGCCCTTGTCCATCCTGTGGAGTTAAAGCAAATACTTACCTACCGGCCTTATGAAGGAGCCGGAGGAGAGAGCGCACTCCCCCCCCCCAAGCATGCCGAATGCGCGCGACGATATGCCGCGCATGCGTGCTGGCGGGGTCTTCACGAAGTCACTCACGTGACTCCGAACTAAAATCTAGGCTTGTGTTCCATCGAACAAATGAGGAGTATTCCACCGTTGGGGGCTCTGCTTTAGGTTTTGGGTTAGATTTATACTTTGTTTTGCATGCTATCCAATCAAATTGGATAATACTATACATAGATCCAATCAAGTCAAACTCAAGAACAATAGATAGAGCTAAGTGGAAGAAAGAAAGTGCAAAATATAGTCCTCAGCATTGTATTGGGGTGGAAGATTGCAACCTTCACGTGGTCCGCCCTGTTTCGACTAATGCAATCAACTCGACGTGCACAAATGGAAGATTAAATAGAACAAGTTGTCCAACAACTTTAGGCTGTGCACGCCACACAAAAGAAGAAGAGGAAGCATTGTATTGCAACAGTTCCAGAAACAAAGCAGAATGTCCGCAATGTGGTAAAGTTGAAGCAGACAATACCTAGAGGCTTGATAACAGAGGGGAATAAGCAGTTCCTGAGACAGATGGTGCGCGTTTTCAAGCTTCTGTATCCTTTGCCTGACGAAAAAATCAGTAGATGGAACATGTCTTTGATTATGTCGGCTGCTTTTCCAAGGCAGCGAGAAGTGTAATTAGAGTCAATTCTTAAGACCAGTGCACGTAATCAGCTGAATATGTCATGAGCTCTTTCAAGACTTTAACAACGTGAAGTCCGCGGTCTCTGGCAAGAAGTGGCCGACTCGGGAGCTCCATGCAGGAGTGGTCCAATCCGTCCCGACGTCGCAGATTCGATCATCCCGACGAGAGGGCTGGGACATTGGACCGTTGGCAACGGCAAGTGCGGAGGGTTCAAGGCCCCGACCATGGGTGAACAAAGAGTAAGATGGCTGAACTTTATTGCCTTCCATCACAGTGAGGAATGTTGATTCCACTGTGGTGGATGATTATGTTGAATTTATTTTATGTGTGTATTGTGTTCTCTTCACTTAGTGTGGCTGTATGGTAACTCAAATTTCACTGTACCTTAGTTGGTTATGTGACAAGTAATAAACGCAACTTGAACTTGAAGATATTATGTAAGTTCAAGCTGATCTTTTGTAAGATTCAAAAAATCTTCTTCAAGAGATTGATGAGGGAGAATTTCACTTTATTTCTGTTTTCTATCAGTATGTAATTACTGGGAAATCTGGATTTGCATGTCGATAAATATTGGTTCAATTAAATCATCGGACCGGAGTCCAGGACCAGAGGCTATAGCTTCAGAATAAAAGGACGTGCCTCTAGAAAGGAGACGAGGAGAAATGTATTTAGTCAGTCGGATTTGCATGTCGATAAATATTGGTTCAATTAAATCATAGGACCAGGGTCCAGGATCAGAGAATATACCTTCAGAATAAAAGGCCGTGCCTCTCTAGAAAGGAGACGAGGAGAAATGTATTTAGTCAGAGCGTGGTGAGTCTGTGGAATTCATTGCCACAAACACCTGTGGAGGCTGTCATTAGGTATATTTAAGGCGCAGATAGACAGACTGTTGATCAGAAAAGGTGTTGGGGGTTATGGGGAGAAGACAATGAAATGGGGTTGAGAGGGAATTATAGATCAGCCATGATTATATGACATTTGATGGTCCGAATTTCCTAATTCTGCTCCAATAACTTATGAACTTATTGACAATACTCCAAATATTAAAAGAGTTTATTTCCCTATTATTAGAGAGCCTCATTTTGCTTTTATTCAAGAGCACCAAATTTTTTTTAAGTTTACAACAAAATAGAAGCAGGAAATCTCTCTGCAGAAACGTAATTAAAGACAATAAACCCTTTTGTCTTTTTTGCAGTTTTGCAAAATATATATCCTCTGAAAGTGTGCCACCGCTCTCAAAAATGTTATGATGAGAAGGTAGAGTCAGAAAGTCATAATGCAACTTTATGTTCCTGGTTAAACCACATTTGGAGTATTGCCTGCAGTTCTGCTCACCCATATTACAGAAACAACATGTGGGTTTTGGAGAGTGTGCCGAAGATGTCTAAGCGACGGGAAAAGTTTAAAGGAGTTGCACGGGGCAAGTTTTTTTACTTGGTGGTGGGTATCTGGAATGCCATGCTGGGGTTGGTAGTGGGACCAGATACTATAGGGGCACTTATGACCTTTTTGGATAGGCGCATTGATATGCAGGGAATGGAGGGTTATGGATCACGTGCAGCCCAGAGGTTTAATTTAATTTATCTTGACATTGTATTCAGCACATTCATTGTGGGCATAGGACCTGTTCCTGTGCTGCATTTTTCTATGTCCTATATGCCAAAACAAAAATCAATGCATATTCTTTGTTGTTGAATAAAGAATATTGTCCCAGAAAACAACATCATTTTTATATTCAATTCATTCATAAAGCAATTTAATACGAGATAAAATGAGTGAAGTTGCTCCCATCAGGGATTTAGACTGGGCCTTTCTATTCATTGTTTGTGTTAATTTACTGACATTTTCCCAGTCAGATATGTACTTAATTATGTTATTATTCGTGATACTAATTTCTGACCTGAAAACATAAATTGTAGCTTAAAGATGCAGATTATAATTTTTTTTAATGATCAGAAAAAAATATCCAAAAACATATTGAACTGTAATCCAAAAATTATTGTTATCTCTATTTTAGAACAAGGAACATAGGACATAGAACTTAGAATACTACAGCACAGGAATAGGCCGATCTGCCCACAATCTCACTGCCGACTGGCCTGTTCAAAATGGACCTCCTGATGAAAGTAATTGCGACTGATTTTCACTTATCTAAATGTTTTATTGATCAATTTTCTTCATTTCTGGAAGCTTGTTACTTTAGGCTTCACTTTAGACTGTAGAGATACGGCACGGGAACTGGCCCTTCAGCCCACCGTGACCACGATAACCAGCAATCACCCCGTACACTTGCACTATCCTACACACTTGGAACAATTTACAATTTTACCAAAGCCAATTAGCCTACAATACTGCACGTCTTTGGAGTGTGGGAAGAAAGCAGAGCACACAGAGATAACCCATGGCAGACACATGGAGAACGCTCAAATTTTGTACAGACAGCAACCGTAGTCAGGATCAAACCCGGAACTCTGGTGCTGTAAGGCAGCAACTCTACCGCTGCGCCATTGTGCTTTTTATGCGCATTAGTGCATTATACTGGAATCTCCCTGTGACCGGGAACCAGTCACGACACAGCAGTGGATTACATGGTGGATGAGCCGCACAACCTGTCATAATGGTTCCTTCTCGACACATTTTCATCACCTCTTAGGCGTATTTGTGAAGATGCCACAAGAATCGGTCCTTTAAGGTCGGAAAGGTCATAAAACAGCAAGAACTGATGAGAAAGTATAAGGCATAATTAGTAAGTTTGCAGTGACACCCCTAATAATGGGTGGGTTGTCACAGAGAGTGAAAGACAGGTTATTAAAAATTATAGCAAGATCTTGATCAGCTGAGCAAGTGGGCAGAGGAATGAAATATAGTTTAATTCAGATAATTCAGTTCCTTCATAGGGGCAGAGTTGGATTCAAGGGAGGTGGTCTTGGAGGGTAGGATGTTCCTCAAACAGCGGAACATATTGGACAATACGGCACCCCCTCCATGCCACACTGGTCAACCTGAGGAGTACCTTCAGCAACAGACTTGTTCCACCAAGATGCAGTACAGAACGCCACAGGAGATCCTTCCTCCTTGTGGCTATCTAACTGTACAACTCCTCCCCTTCCTCCACTCCCCAATATTTGCACGTCCACAATCCTTTCCACTCGTCACTTTAATTTCATGTTTCATATATCCTGTGTTTTATGACTGTTGGCAGACCAATTTCCCTCCTGGGATAAATAAAGTTCTATCGTATCGTATCATGGGTGTGAAATGTCACGTTTTGTGGTTCAAAGCAGGGCAAGGCCTTCACAGTGAACAGTAGGACTCCGGGCAGTGTTATGGAGCAGAGGAATCAAGGAGTATAAGTACATAGTTACCTGAAGGTGGCATCACAAGTAGATAGAATGGTGAAAATGCTTTTGGCATGCTGGCTTTCAGTGGTCAGGGCATTGAATATAGAAGTTGGAACGTTATGTTGCAGTTGTACAGGATATTGAGAAGGCGGCACTTGAAGTATTGTGTTCAGTTTTGGTTACCCAGCTATAGAAGCCGGAAAGAATGCAGAGAAGTATTACATGGATATTGCCTGGACTTAAAGGCCTGAGCTATAGGGAAAGACTGGCAGGCTAGGACTTTAATCCTTGGAGAGTAGGAGATTGAAGTGTGATCTTATAGTGGTGTATAAAATCAAAAGGAGCATAGATAGGGGAATATACAAAGCATCTTTCCTAGAGTAGGGAAATCAATAACTAATAGGCATATGGTTAGGATGAGAGGGAGAACATTTAATAGGAACCTGAGGGGCAACTTTGTCACACAGAGGATAGTGGGTATATGAAATCAGCTGCCAGCAGAAGTAATAATAATAATAATAACTTTATTACGGACTCCCCTCCAGGGGCCCAGACAAGGGGCACAAACATTACATTAAACCACCCCCCCCCCCCCCTTGCCCCCCCCCCCCCCATGCATCCCCCCCCCCTGGCCATCCCCCCCCCCCCCCCCCCCCCTCCCAAACCCCCCCCCCCCCCACCCCCCCCCCCCCCCTCATAATTATATATAAAATCAAGGTGTAGGAGCTACATCACATGAAAAAAACATCATAATTTATATATTTAAAAAAAAAAACCACAATACTTAAGTTAAAAATCCAGAGTAAAAAATGATCAATGTCGTACAACGAGACAACAATACCAGTGTCTCCACAACTGGGATTCATAGCGTGTAGTGCTAACCCTTATGTTTGTCAAGGCCACAATAAGCACATTTTTAGAGTCATTTATCCTGCAAATGAATTTATACATGTGGTAGTTGAGGCAGGTAAAATAACAACATTTGGACAGGTTATTTGGACAGGTTATTTGGACAGGTACGTGGATAGAAAATGGTTAAATGCACATGGGCAAATCTAGCTTAGATGGGCCAAATCTATTTTGGTCGGCATTGACAAGTTAGACCAAAGGGCCTATTTCCATGCTGCATATCTCTATGATTCTATTTGTAACCTAGAATTAGACTATTATGTTCCATGGGGAATTTAACTGTCTAGCATTTAAAATTTTCAATTCCATTTTTCATTTTTGTTTCTGAGTGAGAAGGCTGTCTCGATTTCAATGTCCATTCCAGAAAGGAAACAACTGAGCAATAATCCAGGCTTCTTATTCCATCGTGGCAACGTAAAAAGAGATTCACTGTTGTGTCACCTCTGTTTTTGGTTTATGTTTAGGTTTATTATGTTGACGTGAAAATGTTACTTACAGTGGGAAGGCTGTGTTCTGCTGCTTTAGATCTGCCATCAGCATCTTTGAAGCGGTCATGGTGAGGGGGGAAGGGATCAGGTAGTAAACCAGTAAAATACACCAGAAAAGATTATTGAACAAAGTCATATTCATCACAATATTTGCAAAAACACTGCAGAGGTTTGCTAGGTCTGTAATGAGATGCTTGGCTTTCAAAAAAAATTCCTCAACACTTCTTATACCATCGGTAGTAAAAAGTAAAAGCACATTCTGTGCAGAGTGCAGAAGTAAAAATGAGATGAGTCTCATGATTAGTTTTACTTTTTAGTTTCAAGATAACACAGCATGGAATACAGGCTCTTTGGCCCATTGAAGTCCTTACCGACCAGCATTCCCCATTACACTAAACACTACGGAGGTGAGGCTAGGATCAATTGTTCCACGCTGGGGACAAATTTACAAGGTCACTAGGAACAATTGTTACAATTACTGAGCAAGTGATATTGATATTTTGCGTTTCTTAGTTTTTGTTCCCAATTATTCATTCACTATCATATGTGCGCTGTTACTGCACTAACTGCACATTACAGAATGCTTGGGAACAATTTCCAAAGCTTATTTCAAAAGCATCTCCCAGACCAAATTCCACCACCTAGATGGTGGAATTAATAACAACTTATTAATTGTTCAGGATCTGCAAATTAATATCAAGGCCAGCATTTATTGCTCATCCCTACTTCTCTATAAAAGGTTGGTGATTTTAGTTTACTTTATTGTTGTTTTGTAATATTTTGAAACTATGTTTTGTCGTTGTCGGGACAGGCCGACTGAGTTACGATCACATCTGTGTCATGTGACCAGGGACAGGAGAGCAGTGCAGATGCAGATAGGGCATTAAGAGCTGAATCACTAGTTGTAAACTATTGTTGTTGCATCGAATGTGCCTGTAAAGCTGCAGAAGTAAGGATTTTCCATTGTTCCAGAAAACATATCCAGCACATATGATAAGTAAACACTCTGGTATCTGATATGTGGACCCTGAATTAGAAATTAATCCAAGTGGTTCGAGGGTAAGGCGCAAGTAAAGGAAAGTAATATAGGTTGGCAAACAATTGGACAGCACATTAAAAATATTATGGCCTTGCCAAGATTCACTCATTTGTGGGTGAACAAATTAAAACAGAGAATTAATTCTGCTGAGGTCCTGCTAAAAAAGCTGTGGTAATGTTTCCCAGTGATGCCAATGAACTGTACTGTATGCCTCCCTAATCTAAACCGTACATCAAGTATTGTACATGTCTCGCGCCACCTTTCATATGTGCACTTGCAAAAGGTTTTTGCTACGAACTGAAGGATATGAAAAAATCATAATCATCAAATTAATGAGATCAGTTTAAAAATATAAATCCAAAACAATCTCATGGGGAAAATATAAAGTTTTAATAACTGCCTTGAAAGTGTGCAGAAGACCAAGACTGGGGGGACACATACATACATACATATTCTGTGCTCTTCCTCCCTGGGGAGACATGTCTTTTTTTCAGTGTGCAATCAGCATTTCATTTATAATTAGTTCCACTGAGGTTATTTGCCTGCAGAAACCTGCTTCTTATTATTGTGGCACAGTGACTATGAACACAGTCTGCAATGTAACAACTTTTAATTGTAACTAGACCAAGTGTGGACCCGTTGGGCCCATTTCCCCAATGCAATATTCCACAACTCACCCATAGGCCAATAAGTGGGAGCCCAACTGCGATGTTCTTAAAGTTTAAATGGCAATAACTTGTAAAATATGATCAATGTGCACGCATCTCACTCTCCCTCTTCAGTCCCCTATTCCTCTCCTCCATTATTCACCCTCTCCCCACCCTCCACCTCCACTACCCTCCTCTGCTTCCCTCTCCCTCCCCTTCTCTCTTTTCCCCCTCCTTTCCTCCATTACCTTGCCATCCCTCTTCCTACCCCTATCCTCCTCCATTTCCTCCCCTCCATTCCTCCCATCCCACCCCGTCACCCCATCCCTCCTCATATTCCCCACTGCCCTCCTCTCCTTCTATCCCTCACTCCTTACCTCCCCCACTCCCCCCATCCTCTCCCTCCATACCACTCCTCTCTCTCCTCACCTCCCCAGGATCTCGATGTAAACCACCGCTGGCCCTGTTTTCTCCAGCGCATCGGCGATTAAGTTGTACTTGAGGCAGGGGCCGTCGGGGATGATGGGCCGAGCGGCCTGGAGCTGGGAGGGGGGAGGGAGGGGCCGATGCTGCAGCCTAGTCCTTGACCCGGGTCCCGCTCCTCTCCCTCCCTGAGGGCCCGGACCAGCAGCGCCGCTGCCCTCGGACCTAGCCCTAGCCTCAGGGCCGCGGTCATTTCAAGTCCCGCATGCACGGATACCGGGCTCACTGCGCACGCATGGGGAGACTTTCAGTTATTTTAAAATGTGCACGTGCGGTAACCGGGCCTACTGTGCAGGTACATTTCAAATCCTGCACGTGGCTGATGGGCAGGGCAAGTGGAAATGTGATTTTTTAAAGTTTAAAATCCCATTGTGACATCCTTGTGACGCTGAACATGGCTAAATAAGTGCAGGGCAAGTGGAAAAGTTTTTTTTGTAAAGTTTAAAATGTCAATAACTTGTAAAATATAACATCAATCCGAACGAAACTCGGCTGATGCACACCACATGACAATGGTGAATAAGGTGAGGTAGAAAGTGGGGATAGAGCGAGAGGATTTCTGGTTTCTATAAGGTTCCGTGTTCCCAACGTGCGGTTGCGGGGAGGGGGGGCAAAACGGGGGGGGGGGGGGGGGGGGGCAACACGCGGCATCACACACACTAACTACACCCCAACCCCCCGCACACACGCTAACTACCGCCTTGATAGTGGGCGGGTGGGATGCCGAGTGAGCCTGCGAGATTTTCGGACAGTGCACGCATGCGGGCCAGCAGCAAGGACGGCGAAAAGCAGCGGGGGAACTGCGATCTTTGCCTTCCCAGCGTGACCGAGCCGGGGGGAGGGGGGGGAGGGGGGGGAATGGCCCAGGTGGCAACAGCCGTTATGGTCGCGTAGGAGACGCGATGAGAAGGTGGCCAGCAGGAGGCGACAAAATGGTGAGTGGGGGGGGGAAGGATTTTATAAAAATGGGTACAGAAAAATGACTAAATTTTTGGATATGCAAATGTAAAAGTGAAATCGCTAGCGAAATGGTAAACATCTCAGCGTTTTTGCATCTGGTTTTGGCGGAGTAACGAATCAAAGGCCAAAAATATGGCATACACCCACACACACAGAGTTTTAAAAGTATATAAATATGATATGTGTGTGTGTGTGTGTGTGTGTGTGTGTGTGTGTGTGTGTGGGTGTGTGTGTGTGTGTGTGTGTGTGTGTGTGTGTGTGTGTGTGTGTGTGTGTGTGTGGGTGTGTGCGTGTGTGCGTGTGTGTGTGTGTGTGTGTGTGTGTGTGTGTGTGTGTGTGTGTGTGTGTGTGTGTGTGTGTGTGCTAGACTATGTGCGGACCCATTGGGCCCTGTCCCCCAACAAAATATTCGTCCACTGACCCATAGCCACCAACTGCGCAGGTGCAGCCGAGGGGTTCCCGTTGTGACGCCAGAGATCCCCATTGTGACGCAAGTCTCCCGTAACAGCGCCTCGCCATCCTTCTTCCTACCCCTAAACTCCCACCATTCCCCCTCATCCCCCAGCACTCCCTTCCCCCTCCTCTTCCCCCCCACCCTCTTCTAACCCCTCTCCTCCGCCCCTCACCATCCTCCCTCACCATAAACCCATCCCTCACCTTCTCTCCCTCTCCTTTCCCCTACCATACTGGGGGTCTGTCACTCCCACCCCCACCGGGTCAACGGGTCGTCCACTCCCACCCCCTCCTTTCCCTCCCTGCCTTCACAACCCCCCTCTTTCCCTCTCTCCTTTCCCTCCTATCTCCCTGCTCAACCCAATCCTCACCTCTCCTCTATCCCACCCCCCACAATAAAAATTGCGATGCTTTTTTATAACCCCCCCCCCCCCCCCCCCCCCCCCCCCATGAAAATGTTTTAAAATAAATTTTGAAAAACATTTTTTAAATCGCAATGTTTTATGTAAATTAGATTCGGAATCCTATTGTGACAGAAGAATTTGAATAAAAGGGAGGGGTTTTTTTTATTTAGATTTTTTTATGTAAATGAGATTTGGGAACCCAATGTGACATCATTGTGATGACGTCGAATACTGCTAACGGGCAGTGCAAGTGGAAAAGTGATTTGAAAAGTGTTTTTTGTAAAGTTTATAATGTCAATAACTTGTAAAATATAACATTAATCCAAACGAAACTTGCCACAGCACACCCCAGGACAATGCTGAGTAAGGTGGGCCATAAATAGTAGTGCTATTGTATACCATTTTGGCATAGTTTCGGGATCACTTATGTATACAAACGAACAAGATGAGAGATTTAGTAATATACCAGACCAAATGGGACCCGTTGGGTCGCTGTCACATAGGAGGCCTGGTCCCTCAATGCAACCCATTCCCCCAATGCAATATTCCACCACTCACCCACAGCCCCCATGGAAGGCATGGTCTCCTAACACAACCGTTCCCCAAGGCAATATTCCACCACTCATGCGTTTCCCCAATGCAACCCGTTCCCCCAATGCAATATTCCACCACTCACCCATAGTCCCCCACTGCGCAGGGGCTGCTCATGTTGCCTTATTCATCCTCCCTCATTTTGAACTGTGAATTTAAAATATTTTTAAAAATGCACCCTCCCTCCATGCTGACAGAAATATACTTGCTGCCAGGAATGTAAAAAAGGGATTGCAACATTGCAGGACTGAGTGTCCCGGGATTGCAAAATTATAGTTGGTGGGGTTACAATCCCATTGTGAAGTCATACCTGCAGAGGGAAGATTTTTTTCTCAAATTTGGATTATTTTAATTTAAAAATGTGAAGTAACGTGAAATATAACATCAATCTGAACGAAACATGACATAAACCACCACAAGACAATGGTGAGTAAGGTGGTGCAAACATTTCAGTGCTATTGTGTACAGTTTTGCCGTAGTTCTGGGATCACATACAGACAGACAGACAGACAGACAGACAGACAGACAGACAGACAGACAGACAGACAGACAGACAGACAGACAGACAGACAGACAGACAGACACAAGAGAGTTTTATGGATGGATGGATGGATGGATGGATGGATGGATGGATGGATGGATGGATTGGATGGATGTATGGATGGATGGATGGATGGATGGATGGATGGACGGACGGACGGACGGACATAACTAAAACTCTGATCTTGTTATCTTCTGGTTTGGCGGTCATTCTATTTGCGCAAAAACGGTTTGTGATAGCGCTACGATTTTATGTCAGTTCACTCACCGTTCTCTTATACTGCAAGTGCACCAAGTTTCGTTCTGATCAGTTGAATGTCGTAAAAGGTAGCGAAGTTTAAAAATCTTAAAAAACGCGCGTTTGCGGATCGATCTCTTCTTCTGCCTTCCAGCTCCTCACAGATTAGTTTCTTCCCCTGTCACTCCCCGGGACAGTCCACCCCTTCCTGCACCATCGCTTCTTTACTGGAGCTAAGGAAAGTCGGCGGAGGTTTCCAACAGGACTTTCGGAGGGACCCGAAGCAACCCCGCCGCAAGCAGCAGCCGAGCAGCGAGGCAATGTTGCCAAACAGAAAGTGGAGAGTCTGATCCCGGCGGAGGAGAGCATCCAGCGCCTGCTGTGAGTCCTAAACGCACCGCCATCGCAATGCCCCGCAGCTCCACCTCTTTCCCCTCTGGTCCCCCTCGCTGGCTCCTGCCCCCTCCCCCATGATACCCTCCTCTCCCCCATCTTTTCTCCGAGCTCTCCCCCCGCCCCATCCCCCCCCCCAAACACCGGCGCGGCCAAAGCTGCTGGTGCTTACGGGCCTAGCCGAGGCCTGGCTCTGAGGGCGCTGATCGGCTGAAAAAAAATGCTCCTCCGGGGGCACGAAAGAAGGGAGAAGAGCGGCAACCTCAAGATTCTGAGGAGAGAAAGTGGGGGAGAAGAGGGGATAGAGGGAGAGGAGGTGAGTAGTGAGGGGAGAGGAGTTATGGAGGGAGTGACTGAGGGTAGGGTAAAGGAGAGGGAGGGAGAGGGATGGGTGGATTTGGGGAAGGGAAGGGTGGATGGAGAGGAAAAGAAGAGGGCGGAGGTGAGGAGGGAGAAGAGGGAAGAGGAATGGGGTAGGAAGGGCGGAATAGAGGGAGAGGAGGGTTGTGGAAGAGGTGAGGAGTGATAGAGGGGGATAGGGGGGGAGGAGTGGGGAGATGGGTAGAGGGATAGGGGGGGTAAGGAGGGGAGAGGAGTTATGGAGGGAGGGAGGGAGGGAATGACTGAGGGTAGGAGGAAAAGGAGAGGAAGAGCGAGGTGAGGGCGAGGGATAGGGGAGGGGAGAGAGGAGAGAGGGAAAGAAAAGAGGGAGGGTGGAGGAGGGGGAGAGAGTGCTAGGGATGAGGGGAAATGAGCTGTGACTGTGCAGTATTCTTTATATGCTAAGTTTACACTACCTCAAATTGCTGAGGATGTAACTGCTGTAAAATATCATGAATAATCGTGTATGTCATGATTTTCCTATTTGATTAGCCTGTAATTATAGTTTGTTGGTTTGGGTTTATTGATGTCTTCAACGTGCATTATATGAATTTTTCATAAAACATAGAAACATAGAAACATAGAAATTAGGTGCAGGAGTAGGCCATTCAGCCCTTCGAGCCTGCACCGCCATTCAATATGATCATGGCTGATCATCCAACTCAGTATCCCGTACCTGCCTTCTCTCCATACCCTCTGATCCCCTTAGGGATCCACAAGGGCCACATCCAACTCACTCTTAAATATAGCCAATGAACTGGCCTCAACTACCCTCTGTGGCAGAGAGTTCCAGAGACTCACCACTCTCTGTGTGAAAAAAGTCTTTCTCATCTCGGTCTTAAAGGATTTCCCCCTTATCCTTAAGCTGTTGACCCCTTGTCCTGGACTTCCCCAACATCGGGAACAATCTTCCTGCATCTAGCCTGTCCAACCCTAAGAATTTTGTAAGTTTCTATAAGATCCCCTCTCAATCTCCTAAATTCCAGAGAGTATAAACCGAGTCTATCCAGTCTTTCTTCATAAGACAGTCCTGACATCCCAGGAATCAGTCTGGTGAACCTTCTCTGCACTCCCTCTATGGCAATAATGTCCTTCCTCAGATTTGGAGACCAAAACTGTATGCAATACTCCAGGTGTGGTCTCACCAAGACCCTGTACAACTGAAGTAGAACCTCCCTGCTCCCTGTACTCAAATCCTTTTGCTATGAAAGCTAACATACCATTCGCTTTTTTCACTGCCTGCTGCACCTGCATGCCTACTTTCAATGACTGGTGTACCATGACACCCAGGTCTCGCTGCATCTCCCCTTTTCCTAATCGGCCACCATTTAAATAATTAGTCTGCTTTCCTGTTTTTGCCACCAAAGTGGATAACCTCACATTTATCCACATTATACTGCATCTGCCAAACATTTCCCACTCACCCAGCCTATCCAAGTCACCTTGCAGTCTCCTAGCATCCTCCTCACAGCGAATAACTGCCCCCCAGCTTAGTGTCATCCGCAAACTTGGAGATATTGCCTTCAATTCCCTCATCCAGATCATTAATATATATTGTAAATAGCTGGTGGTCCCAGCACTGAGCCCTGCGGTACCCCACTACTAGTTACTGCCTGCCATTGTGAAAAGGACCCGTTTACTCCTACTCTTTGCTTCCTGTTTGCCAGCCAGTTCTCTATCCACCTCAAAACTGAACCCCTAATACCGTATGCTTTAAGTTTTGTATACTAATCTCTTATGTGGGACCATTGTCGAAAGCCTTCTGAAGTCCAGATATACCACATCCACTGGTTCTCCCTTATCCACGCTACTAGTTACATCCTCGAAAAATTCCACAAGATTCGTCAGACATGATTTACCTTTTGTAAATCCATGCTGACTTTGTCCAATGATTTCACCACTTTCCAAATGTGCTGCTATCCCATCTTTAATAACTGACTCTAGCAGTTTCCCCACTACCGATGTTAGACTAACTGGTCTGTAATAAAATGATATGGACAACCTTAACTTCAATGAAAGTGCCCATGACTTGCAGAATGCACAAACATGTTTGCACTACCAATTTTTTGTGTACGAAAAATTCTAGTGGGTCTGTGAAACACACTGGAATGTTATCAAATGATAAAGCACAAACAATTTCAGTTGATATTATTTAAACTGCTGGGATTTTAATTCCTACAAATTTATCTGGACATTTTAGTTCTACAATTCATTTAAAGCCATGAGTGATCCACTCTTTAAAGATATATTTAAAACACTTAAGTTAAGCAACAATTAAATAAAAAATATCAGTCTGGTGGTTTCCTTAATCTTCCTCCTCCATTCGTGAACCTTGTGCCATTTTCTTTATGTAAAATCACTTCCTCGTTTTTTATTTGCTTATTTTGGACCTTCTGCACGTTTTTATAAGCTGGAATTCATTATTTTCTTTAATCTCCCTAAACTTTCATTCACAAGTGGAGCATTTGAGGCCAAGCACAGCAAGACCCCCAAACAGACACATTGGAGAAAAGCCTTGGTGATTCTGGGTTGAACAATAACCAGAGTAGCCAGCTCCAAGAGGTTCAGCAGGGTCACGTCAGGGGACTTTTCAACATGAATAGAAGGCTTGGATGATTTGAATTAATGGAGATGCATCGCAAAGAAATGTTAAGTCGAAAGTAAAGCACTTTACAAACTTCCTGGGTAACATGGGACTCAAGTGATAGTTTCACATGAACCAAGGGCAGATAAAAGAGAACACAATTGCAAGAGAGTGACAAGCTGGATGTACTTACAATCAATCCAAACTTCACTTTGGCACTTTGGTCTGCTCCAAAAAGGAAACCATTTCCTCTCAGAAAGATAAATGCCATTTTCAGCTGCACCGTACATTTTTAGATCGGAGAAAAGTGAAACAAATTGATACAGATTTAATGTCAAGAATCATTACCCTGCTGCTGAGAGCATTTAAATTACCATTGCCTTCAGATTTTGCTGAAGATTCGTAATTTTTTTTTTCTCATGGTCTCTCACTCATGATTGATTATAATAAAGGGCTTTGGCAGCCTCACCAACAGTTTGTCTGTCTTTTCGTCTTTTTTGTTATTTTTAGTGTGTTTGAAAAGTAGGTGTTAATGTTCTATGGTTTGTTTTAAGTGAGGGGTGGGGGAGGGGGTCGGGGGTCGGACTTTTCAATGTCTTACCTTGCCGGAGATGCAATTGTTTTCAGGATCGTATCTCCGGTCGCTCTGTGGCCTAACATCATGGAGCTGGCGGCCTTGCTCGGGACGGACTTTGAGCCCAACTGTGGGGCCGTCATCCGTGGAGCCTGCGATCTCTTGCATGGGATCGACGCTTCAACCGCGGCCTGCGGATTTCTCTTTTTTTTACTTTAGTTTTTGTTGCTTTTATGTGTACACAAATAAAACACAAATATAACAACGAAACATACAACATTACAATGAAACGTACAACAGTGTAGCGGGGGGTTCAGTTTACAATTAATGATGCAGTATACAGAACTATTTTCATATTAAAACATTTTCCAATAACTTACATTATTGTCTATAAAATTATACAGTTGATGTCTTTATTTCTATACCTAATCCATTTTTCCCATTTTCTTTTAAATTCGTCTTCTTTCACTCTTAGAGAATACGTCATTTTCTCCATGACAAATATTTCCTGTACTATGTCTAACCATTGTCTAAGTCTGGGTGTGTCCGCTGCAAGCCAGTTTCTTGTAATGGCCTTTCTGCCAGCTGTGATTTGGATTTGTAATGGTCTTCCTTCAGCACCACTGTATTTATATTACCCAGGTATAAAATGGAACACTTCTTGCAGACTATATATCCTAATACCTCCGTTAATTCTGAATTCACTCTGTCCCAAAATGGTTCTATTTTTGGGCAACTCCAGAAGATATGTGCATGGTTTGCGTCTGTTTGGCCACATTGCCTCCAGCATGTTTGCTGCCTTAGAATTTGTTTGCTTTTTATGTTAGGCATAATAAAGAAACAAATCAAATTTTTCCAATTAAATTCTCTCCAATTTTGTGAATTGGTGGATGTCTGCAGTGTTACACACATATGATGCCATTCTTCTTCTGAGATCGTACTATTCAATTCCTTTTCCCACTTAAATTTTATATAAAATGTAGTTTTAGCTTGACATTCCATTAAACTATGATAAAATTTAGAAATAATCCTTAATGTTTTTTGATGATACGCACTAACTATCACTTCTATCACTGGATTTCTTTTCTTCTACTGCCTCCCTTTTAACTTTTTATTGTAATAATCTCTCAGTTGGAGGTATCTAAACGAGTCTTGGTTCCGAAGTGCAAATCTATTCTTCAAATCTTGAAAACTTCTTAGGTCTCCATTTTCAATAACAGTACAAAATGCAGTCATTCCTTTCTTCATCCACTCTTTAAATGTTGAGTCATACATCCCTGGTTTAAATTCATTATCCAAAGCTATCCATCTTAAAACTTTTTGTCGTTTATTCAGTTTAAGTTGTCTGGTAAGCGTGAACCAGGTTTTCAAAGTAAATATCGTTATTGGATTATGCTCCTGATATGTCCAGGAAGCGCTTTTTCTCCCAAATGGATGTGGAAGTCAGGGATATCTGTCTCAATCTCTTTCCACCAAGCTACAGTGGTTTGCAAAAGTATTCATACCCCTTGAACTTTTCCACATTTTGTCACATTACAACCACAAACGTAAATGTATTTTATTGGGATTTTATGTGATAGACCAACACAAAGTGGTGCATAATTGTGAAGTGGAAGGAAAATGATACATGGTTTTCAAATTTTATTACAAATAAAAAACTGAACAGTGTGGCGTGCAAAAGTATTCAGCCCCTCTGAGTCAATACTTTGTAGAACCACCTTTCGCTGCAATTACAGCTGCAAGTCTTTTGGGGTATGTCTCTACCAGCTTTGCACATCTAGCGACTGAAATTTATGCCCATTCTGCTTTGCAAAATAGCTCAAGCTCAGTCAGATTGGATGGAGAGTGTCTGTGAACAGCAATTCTCAAGTCTTGCCAGAGATTCTCAATTGGATTTAGGTCTGGACTTTGACTGGGCCATTCTAACACATGAATATGCTTTGATCTAAACTATTCCATTGTAGCTCTGGTTGTATGTTTAAGGTCGTTGTCCTGCTGGAAGGTGAACCTCTGCCCCAGCCTCAAGTCTTTTGCAGACTCTAACAGGTTTTCTTCCAAGATTGCCCTGTATTTGGCTCCATCCATCTTCCCATCAACTCTGATCAGCTTCCCTGTCCCTGTTGAAGAAAAGCATCCCCACAGTAAGATGCTGCCACCACCATGTTTCACAGTAGGGATGGTGTGTTCAGGGTGACGTGCAGTGTTTTTCCGCCACACATTGCGGTTTGCATTTAGGCCAAAAACTTCAATTTTGGTCTCATCAAACCAGAGCACCTTCCTCCACATGTTTGCTGTGTCCCCCACATAGCTTGTGGCAAACTGCAAACGGGATTTCTTATGGCTTTGTTTCAACAATGGCTTTCTTCTTGCCACTCTTCCATAAAAGCCCGATTTGTGGAGTGTATGACTAATAGTTGTCCTGTGGACAGATTCTCCCACCTGAGCTGTGGATCTCTGCAGCTCCTCCAGAGTTACCATGGGCCTCTTGGCTACTTCTCTGATCAATGCTCTCCTTGCCCGACCTGTCAGTTTAGGTGGACGGCCATGTCTTGGTAGGTTTGCAGTTGTGGCATACTCTTTCCATTTTCGGATAATGGATTGAACACTGCTCTGTGAGATGTTCAAAGCTTGGGATATTTTTATAACCTAACCCTGCTTTAAACTTCTCCACAACCTTATCCCTGACCTATCTGGTGTGTTCCTTGGGCTTCACGATGCCCAAGGAACATTGTTTGTCCACTAATGTTCTCTAACAAACCTCTAAGACCGTCACAGAACAGCTGTATTTATACTGAGATTAGATTACACTTAAGTGGATTCTATTTACTAATTAGGTAACTTCTGAAGGCAATTGGTTGCACTGGATTTTATTTAGGGGTATCAGATTAAAGGGGGCTGAATACTTTTGCACGCCACACTTTTCAGTTTTTTATTTATAAAAAAATTTGAAAACCATGTATCATTTTCCTTCCACTTCACAATTATGCGCCACTTTGTGTTGGTATATCACATAAAATCCCAATAAAATACATTTACGTTTATGGTTATAACGTGACAAAATGTGGAAAAGTTCAAGGGGTATGAATACTTTTGCAAGCCACTGTATATAGCTGTCCTCACACCAATTAATTAGTGGTCGAAGTTGGGCTGCATAGAAATATATCCTAAAATTTGGAAGTGCCATTCCACCTTTGTCCTTTGGCAACTGTAGTGTAGTGTATCAAATTATGGCCTTCTTTCCTCCCCAAATAAATCTATATATTAATTTATCCCATTCCGTGAATTGTTTTAATGGTACCTCTATTGGCAGAGATTGAAACAAGTACAATAGCCTTGACAAAATATTCATTTTCACCACATTTATCTTACTACTATAATCTATTGGGTAGGTGGACCATCTTTCTATATCCTTTCTTATGTTTTGGTTGACGTGATTATAATTGGCCCCATACAACATTGATATATTTTTTGTTATATGTACCCCTAGGTATTTGATTGATTTTGAATCCCATTTAATATTATAATTTTGTTTGATTTCTTCTGGAAGAGGACAATTAAATAGGAGGATTTGAGTTTTTGAAATATTCACTTTATATCCTGCATAAAAATTAAATTTATCTATGATAAATATGATAAAGGCCTGCGGATTTCAACATCGCGGAGCTTGCAGTCTCAGGTAGAGACTGATGTCGGGAAGCTCCAAGTCGCAGAAGGTTCGACTAGCCCCGACCTGGGGTCCGATCGCCCAGCGCGGGGGAGCTGAGATACCCTCCCCCCCCCCCCGATGCGAGAGTTTGATCACACCAATGCAGAGGGCTCGACCGCACCTGCGGGAGCCAAGATTGCCCTGACAATGGAAGGTTTGAGTGACTGCGGGAGATCAAAGACGGGAAGAAGATTGAACATTCTTTGCCTTCCATCACAGTGAGGAATGCGGGGAGTTGCTGAGGTGGATGTTCATGTTAAATTTTTTTGGGGTGTCTTGCTCTTTATTGGTATGACTGTGTGGCAAATCAAATTTGTCGTATGTTGCAAAACATACTTGGCTAATAAAGTACTATTATGATTATTATAGTTTTTGACTGAGAACAGGTAGATAGGGTGGTGAATAAAGCTTTTGGCACTCTGCTCTATATAAATCAGGGAATTGAGATTTGAAAATGTGATGTCATGTCCAAGACTTTGCTGAGGCTACACTTGAAGGATCAGAAAATGTGCCATTGAGATGGGAAGAAAGCAAAGTAGATTTACAGGGCCAGATGTTTAAAGTGAGGGCTGATATTTAAAAGTACAAGGGGAAAAGTTAATAGGAACCCGAGGGGTGATGTTTTCTCACAGAGGTTGGTACATAGAATGAGCAGCTGCAGGAAGTAGTTGAAGTAAGTGTAATCTATCTATGTACTGTTAAAACTCTGTGTGTGTGTGTGTGTGTGTGTGTGTGTGTGTGTGTGTGTGTGTGTGTGTGTGTGTGTGTGTGTGTGTGTGTGTGTGTGTGTGTGTGTGTGTGTGTGTGTGTGTGTGTGTGTGTGTGTGTTTCATTTTGCCTTTGAACCGTATCTCCCAAAAACCAGAGGCAAAATCGGGGAGATTTTTACATATTTCAGTAGGGATTTACCTTATGAGTTAAGAAATCTCTAAATTTGGTCAATTATTTCCCCAGATTTTGAATAAAATTGTTCAAAAAACTCACTTTAAAAAAAAAATCGCCGCTTGCCAACGGCTGACATCAAAATGCCCACATGCCGACCAATCAAGGCCCACCTGCTTCCTGGCCCCGCCACCCCGCTGTGGACTAAAGCATTGTTTATTTCTTCTTTACATAGCATTGAAATTTATTGTTTCTCTGTGTCTGTGTCCCTCTCCGTGTCCTCCCCCCCCCCCAACCCCGGCCCAGATCGGCTCTGGATTAAACTTCTGCTGTTTTGCATGAGTTAAGTCACAACCCCCCCCCTCGTTCTTTAAAAGACACAGAAAGAACGAGCAGTTTCTTCAGATCCCGAGGACACCTGGTTTCTTTTGTGAAGTCACGCCCCTCCCCGCACCCAGCCCACCTATGCTCGCGCCACGCCTCCCACAGCTGGACTCCCACAGCTGGACTCCCATGCTCCATCCGCCTGCCTGCGCCAACCCCCCCCCCCACTCCTTTCTTCAAAATGCGCAGAAAGAACAAGCGTTCTGCAGATCGGGAGGTCACCAGAGGTAACAGCAGATTACAGCTGGTCACCGGAGGCCACCGGCTTGCTTCTGAATCCTCTCTGTCTCCCCCACCCGATGGTAGAACATGACGGCGGCGGCGGCCGTTATCAACGCGAGGGGCACGCGATGAGAATGTGGCCCTCACGGCCATTACTCCCGATGGGAATCCCGGCAGAGTGAGTGAAGTCACGCCCCCTCCCTCCGTTCCGTTGCAAACCCAACGCGCTGCCAGTCGTGCCGCTCGCAAGTTCTTTGAAAAAACCCTTGCAACCCCCCCATCCCCTCTCTCTCTCTCTCTCTCTCTCTCTCTCTCTCTCTCTCTCTCTCTCTCTCTCTCTCCCACCTCTCTCCCCCACCCCTCTCTCTCTCTCTCTCTCTCTCTCTCCCCCTCTCTCTCTCCTCTCTCTCTCTCCCCTTTCTCTCTCCCCCTCACTCCCTCTCCCTCCCCCTCTCTCTCCCCCTCTCTCCCCCTCTCTCTCGCACTCTCTCCACCCTCTCCCTCCTCCCTCTCTCCCTCCACTCTCTCCCCTCTCTCTCTCCCATATCTTTCTCCCCTCTCTCTCCCCTCTTTCTCTCTCCCCTGCCCTCTCTCTCCCCCCTCCCCTCTCTCTCCCCCCTCACTCTCTATCCCCCCCCCCCCTCTCTAGACGCGCCTGCGAGTCGGGGGCTATGCGTCAGTGGATAGGGTTATGGGGTAAAAGGAGCAAATTAATAATATTAATATAATATCAAGGGGGGTAGTTAGTGTGTGTGTGGGTGTGGTTAGTGTGTGTGACGCCACATGTTGCCCCCCCTCCCCCATTGGGGGAACAGACTGAATGGGTCTGCACTTGGTCTAGTATTAGAAAACTCTGATCATGGATGTGGATGATGTATTTGTGTGTGGATTTGTGTATTTTTCTGTGATTCACATCTCCTCAAAAACCCGACGTGGTAACGGTGACATTTTTACATTTTCCGGTAGAGATTTGCCTCATGATCTCGATAACTGCCTCATCTGAAAATTTGATTCATTATTTCTTCAAATTGTTCACAAATCTGAGATATTTTTTAAATCTAATGAGTTGGATGACGTCACAATGGCCCTGCTCCTCACAGCCAGCTGCACAGTTTTCAAAGCACAGCCAGCTGGGCACTGTTTTTCACATGCTGCGGGTTACGATAACCCCTCCCCCTCCCAGTTCATCAAAAGATGCAGAAAGAACGATCAAGTGGGCACTGTTCTGCAGATCCCGAGGGCTTCCGAAGGCGCTTCTGAGAACTTCAGAGCTCTTCCCAGGTCGACGCACGCTATGTCTCAGCTCGGCTTTCCCGAGAACTCCGGAGAGCTGACGAGAGCATTGGTCAACGCACACTCCCTCCTCAGCTCGTGTTTCCCGAGAGCAATCCGAGCGCTTCCAAGGTCGGTGCACGACGCACGCTGGTGCCTCGGTTTGGCTTTCCCGAGAACTCCCGAGAGCTGCCGAGAGCTTTGTACTAGAGTCGGGCCCTAAACTAGAGCTCTCTCTCCGCTTTTCGCAGCTCACCCGGCTCCCCTCCTCCTTCCCCGCCCTCCACCTCTCCCACTTCCTCCTCTGCCCCTCCTCTTCCTCTCCCCCCCTCTCTTCACCTCCCCCTCTCCCCCTCCCCTCTCCTCTCTCACCCTCTCTCCCCCCCCCTCCTCTCTACCCTTCTCCTCTCTCCCCTCTGCTCTCTCTCCCCCTCATCTCCCCTTTACCCACCCCACCCCCCCTCCCCCTTCTCTCCCCTCCTGTCTCCCCCCCCCTCCCCCACTACCCCCTACCCCCCTATGGGACTACCTTAGATGGGACATAAATGATAGGAGCAGAATTAGGCCATTCAGCCTATCAAGTCTATTCCGCCAAAAGACACAAAATAGCTGGCGTAATTCAGGGGGACAGGCAGCATCTCTGGAGAGAAGGAATGGGTAATGTTTTGGGTCAAGACCCTTCTTCGTCTAGAGCCGAAATGTCACCCATTCCTTTTCTCCAGAGATGCTGCCTGTCCCCCTGAGTTGTGCCAGCTTTTTGTGTCTATCTTCGATTTAAACCTGCATCTGCAGTTCCTTCCTACGCAAGTCTATTCCGCCAATCAATTACGGCTGATCTATCATTCCTTCTCAACCCCATTGTCCTGCCTTCTCCCCATAACCCCAGTCAGCCTTACAAATCTTGGTTGGCATGAATGAGTTGGGCTGAAGGGCCTGTTTCCACACTGTATATATCTATGACTGTATATCTGGTTGGTTCTGTGTGTTCTCTTTAGGGAAATCAGTTACAAAGTAATTGTTCAAATTATCTACATTTCTTTCTACACCATATAAAATCTGTTAATAACTGTAAGGATCCACATTTGAATAATCTCTTCCCAAGTTCTGAATCACCTCTGTTTACATTTCTTTTCTTTGTGCATTCTTGAGCAACTAAGCCAATTTTTTTTTTAAATGGCAGGTGGAGATGTTTATCTAGCTCATCCAGAAATAGGAACGTACTAATCGGTGGGCAAGATAAGATCAGCAGGTCCTTCAAAGCCGCCCAATTCATTATTTCCTCCCTCCCTCTGCATCCCGCAATGCCCTCGAATATTGTATTTTATTACAGTAGAGATGTGTTCTTGTTTATAGATATAATCAGAGATGCATTTTAACAATTACTGTTCGGCTGATGTATCAGGGCCTTTTGTGATCTTTGCTGATTGCTTGTGATGATTTGTGGTTTCTTGGAATAATAAAGACATGGCCCAAAACCTTTGTTTTAGGACTGAATCAGCAATCCACGTTTGACCCACAAATTAGTTAGTTTTGTGAAGTTACTTCGTGATTCTGATCAAATTTGCTTGCGCCTCTTCAAATATTAAAAAAACAACCATGAACCTAAGCAAACAAACAGCTTCTCAGTTTCATTTTTAAAGACTTTTTCAGCTGAGTAAAGAATTATTTGATGCAATTAAGAACACTAACATGATGCAGATTTAATAGCAACAATCTCAATGGAATTTTGCCACAGAATTAGAAAACTCTTAATCTGAAGAAGGGTTTCCACCCGAAACGTTGCCTATTTCCTTCGCTCCATAGATGCTGCCTCACCTGCTGAGTTTCTCCAGCATTTTTGTCTACCTTAGAAAACTCTTAATATGAGGTTAGTTCATCACTTGTATTCGGCTTTAAATGAGAGAAAATCACATTTCAACATTATAAATAACCTTTTAATAGTTACTTGACCAGGTGCTGAACCGTTGGGCGCATCCCCCAAGGCAATATTCCACCATTGACCCATAGCCCGCAACTGCGCAGGCGTGGCTGATGGGTTCACATTGTGACGCCAGAGATCACTGTTGTGACACAAGTTACGGCAACCCTCCCCCAACTGCGCAGGCGCGGCCGGCAAGTGGGAGCATGACTGCGACGGTTTTAAAGTTCAAAATGGCAATAATCTGTAAAATATAAGATCAATGTGAACGTATCACACTCTCCTCCTCCTCAGTCTCCTTTTCCCCTCTTCCATTATCCTCGCCTTCCACACCGTCCACCAACCGTCCTCTGCTTATTCCCCTCACACCCTCCCTCCCCTCCCACCTCTTCCCCTCCCCTCCTCCATCACCTCGCCATCTCTCTTCCTACCCCTATTCTCCTCCATACCCCCAGCCTCCCACTCTTATTCACCCTCCCTCTTCTTTCCCCTCTCCTCCTCCCCTCCCCAACTTCCTCCATCACCTCTCTCTCTCTCCTTTCCCCTACCCTCATTCACTCCCTCCCTCTCTCCTCTCTCCCTAACCCCTCTCCTTCCCTACCCCCTCATCTCCCTCTACCCCCCCCTCCTCTCCCTTTATCCCTCTGCTCCCCCACTCCTCACCTCCTTCCATCCCACCACCGCACCATGAAAATCGCGATTTAAAAAAAATAGAATCCTCAAATTTAAATCGCATTTTTTCTTTAAAATAACCTAAACAATGTTAGATGTTAATGAAAATGGAAGAACATTATCAAAACAAAGTTTGCTTTAGAATTAAATCCTTGTCAATGAAAATCGCCGTTTTTTTTTAATGATTCGGGATCCCATTGTGCCATCATTGTGACGTCGAACATGGCTGATGGGCAGGGCAAATGGAAAAGTGATTTTTGCAAAGTGTCAAATGTTAATAACTTGTAAAATATACCATCAATCTGAACGAAACTTGGCTATTGCACATCCCAGGACAATGGTGAGCAAGGTAGGCCAAACATTGTAGCGCTATCGTGTACTGTTTTGGCAGAGTTTCCAGGACTCATTCACATACAAACAAACAAACAAACAAACAAGATCAGAGTTTTAGTAATCTATATTACTAAAAGTCTGATCTTGACCACTTCCTGTTGTTCTGTGTATTGATTTTAGGAAAAAACGCTGCCACTTACGGCTGTGATTTTTGGTCATCTTATTCAGAGTCCCCCTCCAGCTGTCAGGGCCAGAGGATTTGAGAATAACACTGAACATATGTCTTCTAAACTGTGAGTCTGGTTTTACTGACCTTGCATTCCCTTGGTGGTTTGAAAATGAAAACGTGGTTGGTTTGAAGTGAAGCACTGCAAATGGCTGTTGGTGGTGGTTGGTTTGAAGTGAAGCACTGCAAATGGCTGTTGGTGGTGGTTGGTTTGAAGTGAAGCACTGCAAATGGCTGTTGGTAGTGGTTGGTTTGAAGTGAAGCACTGCAAATGGCTGTTGGTGGTGGTAGGTCTGAAGTGAAGCACTGCAAATGGCTGTTGGTGGTGCAAACTTGACAACTTTCTGTTTGCACTGTATATTAATTTTAGAGAAAACGCTACCACTTACTGCTGTGATTTTTGGCCATCTTACTCAGTCCCCAACAGTTCATCAGGTGTAGTGGATTCTTCCCATCAATGAAAAATAAAAGTGTTATTAGTGTTTAAAAAATGTTGAGAATCTCTCTCCTGTCAATCACGCCAAGAAGGCCGTGCCCCTTCCGGAGGGAGGGGGAGGGATTATAAAACCCAGAGGTGTGGGTGTGGCTCAGTCTCTGCAAGATGGGGAAGGGAGAGGTCAAGAATGTCTGATCTGTGAATCAACTGAACACACTGAATGTCTACTGAACTGTGAGTGTGGTGTTTATGTGGTGTTTTGTGGTATTTTGTGTGGTTTTATGGTGGTTTCACCCTGCTTGAAGTGGTAAGAAACTGCACTTGAATTTGGTGGCCTTGCACCCTGCTTGAAATGGTAGGAAATGGCATTTGAATTTGGTGGCCTTGCACCCTGCTTGAAATGGAATTTCAAGGAATTGCCGTGAGTCAACTGCCAGCCCACCAGCCATTAGTGAGCTGCCAGCACATCAGGATTGAGTGACTGAGCTGCCACCCCAAGAATCCATTTGGCCCACAATGTCAATACTAGCCCTCTGGAAACCAGTCTCTTCAGCCCACAACACCAATACGCGCGCTCCAGAAAGCCCCCCCCCCCCCCCCCACCACCACTGCCCACCAATATTGGAATTGGTGGAGAGGTGGAATATTGTGTTGGGGGACCAGCCCTCCTGTGTGAACATGGGTCCCAACGGGTCCCACTTAGTCTAGTGTATATATAGATATATAGATAGATGTTGCATGACAGCACAGTTACTTCATTTAGAAAGTGTAATACACATAAATATAAACAAGGATGGGTTTTTTGGGCACACGTTGTATTTTGAAAACAATTTGCTCAAAATACAACGTGTGCCAAAAAACCCATCCTTGTTTATATAAAAGGATATATGTAGTAGATAGCATAGCAGAACTATAATAAATGAGTGATATTGAGACAAACAATAATTGCTTCTTTAATGCTTTCATTCCTTTAATGATAGATTAATGTGACTATTGGCTGACTAGTGGTGCAATGGTGCATTACTCTGGGAAGGGAACAAATTAAATTCCTACTTGCTACAGCTTTAATATGCACATAAACACAACACCATCACTAATAAATATACAGAGGAACTATGTATTTGTACTCGTAGATCCCTCTGATCTAAAACACCCCTCAGGATCCTATTCGTCGCTGTGAATTCCTATTCTGGTTTGACTTCTCAAAATGTAACACTTTTCACTTATCCAAATTAAACTCCATTTGCATTCCTTGACCTGGTGATCAAAATCCCACTGCAATTCTTTTATCTATTTTCACTGCGTCCGACAGCACCTATTATAGTGTCATCTGCAAACTTACCAATTATGCCTTGTATATTATTATCCAAGTTATTGATATAGATGACAAATTGTAATGGGCCCATTACCAAGTCCTGAGGCACGCCAATAGTCAAAGGCCTCCAGTCTGAAAAAACAACCTTCCATCACCACTTTCTGCTTCCTACCACTAAGCCAATTCTGTATCCGGTTAGCTACCACTCCGCAATTCTATGGGATCTTTCCAGAGCAACCTACCATGCAGAAACTTATTAAAGGGCTTGCTGATGGCCATACAGACTATGTCTATGGGTATATGGATATATCTCAGCCAGGGCTCCCTCATCTCCATTAACCATCCCCAATTCGCTAGTCTTCATGTCTTTCTACGTTTTCTCCAAATAATGGCGAGACGGAGTATAGAGAGGAGATTGAGAAACTTGTAACCTGGTGCAAAGACAAGAACCTCTCCCTCAATGTCAGCATGAACCAAAGGCAATGTGATTGAGCAAGCAAAGCAGTACACCCACCCTGGTATACATTGATGGCACCAAAGTAGAGATGGTCGAAAGGGGGAGAAATTGTGACTTGAAGTAAGGTTGTGGTGGGGAAGAGAAAGTGGGCACAGTGAAATTGTGTATAGCAGGGGTACACAAAAGGCTGGAGAAACTCAGCGGGTGCAGCAGCATCTAAGGAGCGAAGGAGATAGGCGACGTTTTGGGTCGAGACCCTTCTTCAGACTGGTCAGGGATCAGGGAAACGAGAGATATAGACGGTGATGTGGAGAGATAAAGAACAATGAATGAAAGATATGCAAAAAAGTATCGATGATAAAGGGAACAAGCCATTGTAAGCTGTTTGTAGTGTGAAAATGAGAAGCTAGTGCGACTAGCTTAAGGGGTTGGACAGGCTAGATGCAGGAAGATTGTTCCCGATGTTGGGGAAGTCCAGGACAAGGGGTCACAGCTTAAGGATAAGGGGGAAATCCTTTAAGACCGAGATGAGAAAGACTTTTTTCACACAGAGAGTGGTGAGTCTCTGGAACTCTCTGCCACAGAGGGTAGTTGAGGCCAGTTCATTGGCTATATTTAAGAGTGAGTTGGATGTGGCCCTTGTGGCTAAGGGGATCAGAGGGTATGGAGAGAAGGCAGGTACGGGATACTGAGTTGGATGATCAGCCATGATCATATTGAATGGCGGTGCAGGCTCGAAGGGCTGAATGGCCTACTCCTGCACCTAATTTCTATGTTTCTATGTTTCTATGACTAGGGTGGGGGAGAGAGATAGAGAGAGAGGGAATGCCAGGGCCCGAGGGCTGAGGAAAAGGTGGGAAGGGGAGGAGACAGCAAAGGTTAACAGAAATGAGAAAATTCAATATTCAACCCAGAGGATGCAGACTCCCCAAGCGGAATATGAGGTGCTGTTCCTCCAACTTGCGGTGTTGCTCACTCTGGCGGTGGAGGAGGCCCAGGACCGAGAGGTCGGATATGGAATGGGAGGGGGAGTTGAAGTGCTGAGCCACCGGGAGGTCGGCTTGGTTATTGCGGACCGAGCGGAGGTGTTCGACGAAACGATCGCCAAGCCTCCGCTTGGTCTCACCGATATAGATCATCTGGCATCTGGAACAGCGGATGCAGTAGATGAGGTTGGAGGAGGTGCAGGTGAACCTCTGGAAGGACTGTTGGACCTGGAAGGACTGCTTGGGTCCCTGAAAGGAGTGGAGGGGGGAGGTGAAGGGACAAGTGTAGCATTTCTTGCGGTTGCAAGGGAAAGTGCCCGGGAAAGGGGTAGAGCGGGAGGGAAGGGAAGAATTGACAAGGGAGTTGCGGAGGGAGCGGTCTTTGCAGAAGGCAGACAGGGTGAGAGATGGGAAGATATGGCGAGTGGAGGGGTCACGTTGGAGGTGGCGAAACTGGCGGAGGACTATGTGTTGTATTTGCCGGCTGGTGGGGTGAAAGGTGAGGACCAGGGGACTCTGCCCTTGTTGCGAGTGGGGGAATGGGGAGAGAGGGCAGTGTTGCGGGGTATGGAGGAGACCCTGGGGGTGCAAGCCTCATCTATAGTGGGGGAGGGGAATCCCCGTTTTCTGAAGAATGAGGCCATTTGTGATGACCTGGTGTGGAACACCTCATCCTGGGAGCAGATGCGGCGTAGACGGAGGAATTGGGAATAGGGGATGGAGTCCTTCCAGGAAGCAGGGTGGGAGGAAGAATAGTCCAGGTAGCCGTGGGAGTCAGTGGGTTTATAGTGGATATCGGTCAGAAGTGTATCACCTGCAATAGAGATGGTGAGGCCGAGGAATGGTAGGGAAATGTCAGAAATGGTCCAAGTGTATTTGAGTGCCGGATGGAAGTTGGTGGTGAAATGGATGAAGTCAGTCAGTTGTGTGTGGGTGCAGGAGGTGACACCAAAGCAGTCGTCGATGTAACAGAGGTAGAGGTCGGGGATGGGGCCCTGGTACGCCGAGAACAAGGATTGTTCGACGTACCCGACAAAGAGACAAGCGTAGCTGGGGCCCATGCGTGTGCCCATAGCTACGCCTTGTGTTTGGAGGAAATGGGAGGAGTCAAAAGAGAAGTTATTGAGGGTAAGGACCAACTCCGCTAGGCGGAGGAGAGTGTCAGTGGATGGGTATGGGTTGCTCCTCTGGTCGAGGAAGAACCGGAGGGCTTTGAGACCGTCCTGGTGGGGGATGGAGGTGTAGAGTGACTGGACGTCCATGGTAAAGATGAGAGGATGGGGGCCTGGAGAATGGAATGTGCGGAGCCGACGGAGAGTGTCTGAGGTGTCTTGAACATAGGTGGGGAGGGATTTAACAAAGGACGATAGGATGGCGTCAAGGTATGTGGAAATGTGTTCAGTGGGGCATGAACAGGCAGAGACAATGGGTCTGCCATGGCAGTCGGGTTTGTGGATTTTGGGGAGAAGGTAAAATCGGGCCGTATGGGGCTGGGAAACGATGAGGTTGGAGGCTCGGGGGGGTAGGGAGCCGGAGCTGATGAAGCCGGTTATGGTTCTCGAGATGGTGGCCTGGTGCTCGTCAGTGGGGTCATGGTCCAGGGTAAGTAGGAGGAGGTGTCCGAGAGTTGGCGCGCGGCCTCCGCTTTGTAGAGATCGACGCGCCAGACTACCACGGCACCTCCCTTGTCGGCGGGTTTGATAACCCAGTCTTATAGCAGGTGTTGGGGGTTAGGGTGGAGAGGAAGAACACCACTGATAATGCTTAAAGGCAACAATTTGAGCAGTGTCACGTATTATGGATGCTGCCGTACCCAAGCCTGCTTTAGCTTGTAGGTTTCCAGAGGCCTGAGAAATCCAACAGAAACAAAGAAAATTGAATGTTTGCTAAAATTAGCACTTACAGTAATCTGGTGGTCTAGCCATCTTCAGTTCTTTTTACCTGCTAAAGTGTGGCCAACTTGGTCTAAAAATGTAACGCTGAACATGTAACCATATAGTCTCCTTCAATGCTTTTACTGACTGTTCTAAATTTTTGGGAATGAATTGGTCATTGGGTCCCTGCCCTCCCTATTAAAAGGATAGTGTGAGCAGGTCAGGGGTATTATATCCTTCAAGTTCTTTCAAAATCAAACGGAACCATTCCTGGCGAAAGTGGCTCCAAATGTCGATGTGAATCAAGAAGTAAAATAAGTGAACAGTGCTTTTCATATGCTTGAATAACCTCCATTCTAAATGAAATAAAGCACTTCATTTTCCATCATTGTCTTAATTTGAAACATCGAAACGTAGAAAATAGGTGCAGGAGGAGGCCATTCGGCCCTTTGAGCCAGCACCGCCATTCAATATGATCATGGCTGATCATGCAGCTCAGTATCCTGTACCTGCCTTCTCTCCATACCCCCTGATCCCTTTAGCCACAAGGGCCACATCTAACTCCCTCTTAAATATAGCCAATGAACCGGCCTCAACTACCTTCTGTGGCAGAGAATTCCAGAGACTCACCACTCCCTGTGTGAAAAATGTTTTCCTCATCTCGGTCCTAATGGAAATCCCCCTTATCCTTAGACTGTGACCCCTTGTTCTGGACCTCCCCAACATCGGGAACAATCTTCCTGCATCTAGCCTATCCAACCCCTTAAGAATTTTGTAAGTTTCTATAAGATCCCCCCTCAGTCTTCTAAATTCTAGCGAGTGCAAGCCAAGTCTATCCAGTCTTTCCTCATATGAAAGTTCTGACATCCCAGGAATCAGTCTGGTGAATCCTTCTCTGTACACGCTCTATGGCAAGAATGTCTTTCCTCAAATTTGGAGACCAAAACTGTACGCAATACTCCAGGTGTGGTCTCACCAAAACCCTATACAACTGCAGTAGAACCACCGTGCCCCTATACTCAAATCCTTTCGCTATGAATGCTAACATACCATTTGCTTTCTTCACAGCCTGCTGCACCTGCATGCCTACTTTCAATGATTGGTGTACCATGACACCCAGGTCTCGTTGCATCTCCCCTTTTCCTAAATTGCCACCATCAGATAATAGTCTACCCTCCTGTTTTTGCCACCAAGGTGGATAACCTCACATTTATCCACATAAAATTGCATCTGCCATGCATTTGCCCACTTACCCAGCCTATCCAAGTCACCTTGCAGCCTCCTAGCATCCTCCTCACACCTAACACTACCCCCCTGCTTAGTGTATTCCGCAAACTTGGAGATGTTGCATTCAATTCCCTCGTCCAGATCATTAATATATATTGTAAATAGCTAGAGTCCCAGCACTGAGCCTTGCAGTATCCCACTAGTCACTGCCTGCCATTCTGAAAAGGACCCGTTTACTCCAACTCTTTGCTTCCTGTCTGCCAGCCAGTTCTCTATCCACATCAATACTGAACCACCAATACCATGTGCTTTAAGTTTGCATACTATCTCTTATGTGGGACCTTGTCGAAAGCCTTCTGAAAGTCCAGATATAACACATCCACTGGTTCTCCCTTATCCACTCTACCAGTTACATCCTCGAAAAATTCTATAAGATTCGTCAGACATGATTTACCTTTCATAAATCCATGCTGACTTTGTCCAATGATTTTACCACTTTCCAAATGTGCTGCTATTCCATCTTTAATAACTGACTCTAGCAGTTTCCCCACTACCGATGTTAGACTAACTGGTCTGTAATTCCCCGTTTTCTCTCTCCCTCCCTTTTTAAAAAGTGGGGTTACATTAGCTTCCCTCCAATCCTCAGGAACTACTCCAGAATCTAAAGAGTTATGAAAAATTATCACTAATGCATCCACTATTTCTGGGGATACTTCCATAAGTAATCTGGGATGCAGCCTACCTTTGTCTCTTCACATATCTAGAAAAACATTTGCAGTCAGTTTTTATGTTCCCTGCCAATTTTCTTTCATAATCTATTTTCCCTTTCCTAATTAAGCCCTTTGTCCTCCTCTGCTGGACTCTGAATTTCTCCCAGTCCTCTGGTAGGCTGCTTTTTCTGGCTAATTTGTATACTTCATCTTTTGTTTTGATACTATCCCTGATTTCCCATGTTATCCACGGATGCACTACCTTCCCTGATTTATTCTTTTGCCAAACTGGGATGAACAATTGTTGTAGTTCATCCATGCAGTCTTTAAATGCCTTCCATTGCATATCCATCGTCAACCCTTTAAGAATTAATTGCCCGTCTATCTTGGCGAATTCACATCTCATACCCTCAAAGTTACCTTTCTTTAAGTTCAGAACCCTTGTTTCTGAATTAACAATGTCACTCTCCATCCTAATGAAGAACACAACCATATTATGGTCACTCTTACCCAAGGGGCCACCCACAACAAGACTGCTAACTAACCCTACCTCATTACTCAATACCCAGTCTAGAATACCCAGTCTAGAATATCCAGTCTAGAATGTTCTCTCGTTGCTTCCTCTACATGTTGGTTTAGAAAATTATGTGAGTTATGTATGCTCAGTTTTGAGGGGGGTGACGAGTATGAAATATTTACTCAGATACAATGAAAACAGTTTTTTAAAGGCACTCAGGCAAATAATGCATGTAACCATCATGAAAGCTCTGGAATGGCAATTGGTTACACAATGTGAATTAATGCCTGTAAGTCAGAATGTAGGTCATAGGGGCAGATTTACACCAGCTCCTTCACCATATTCAAAATAACCCAGGGGAAAATGTTAGTGGCTGAAGTGGTTCAAACGAACACACTAAATAGGTAGTCTGGGAGATTTCATCCCACAGAAGCACAACACTTATTCTACTTCAGTAAAGATGTCATTTAAAAAGAAAGAAAACAAACCTCAAACAAAAATGTAAGTCACTTATTGATATATAGTTGTACCTTATCCATTCAAACTGTTTTCTAGACATTCTGTAACCTAAATCCAATAACTAAATGACAAAATGGAAAGACTGATTTGCGTATAAACAGAGAGTTTTATATATCTGTGGATACAAGGAACTCCAGTTGCTGGTTTAGAAAAATAGGCACAAAGTGCTGGAGTAACTTGGCAGGTCAGGCAGCATCGTTGGAGAATATGGATAAGCGACGTTTCAGGTCTGAAGAAAGGTCCTGACCCGAATTGTCATCTATCTATGTTCTCCAGAGATGCTGCCTCATCCGTTGTGTTACTCCAGCACTTTATTCTTCTTGTCGAGTCCACACACAAGATTAGAAGTTGTTCAGCCAGAGCTGAACACACTTCTCAGCATCTACATACAATGATGTCTGTCTGGTGCTTCTTGTGCGTGGTGGGGGAAAGTTTGGTGAAAACAGGTCCGCGACGTGAACACTCTTTCCTTGACCTCTCCAGCATTTTATGTCTGCTTTTATATATGTTCCAGGATGTTCCAATAGGCTTTGGGGCACATTAATTGCTTTGAAAGCACAGTCATGGATATAACATTGAAATAATGGCAACACATTTGCAACAGCAAGCTCACAGAAAGAGAAATTTGATTTTGGTAGAGAGATATTCATTGAGTAATAGATATTGGCTGTAACTTAAAAAATAACTCTCAAGTTAGTATTTAAAACATTTCCATTAAATCTTTATGACCACCAGAGAAAACTGACAGAGGTTCAATCTAAAATCTCATCCAAAAGGCAACATCTCCAATGATCTATCACTTCGCCAATATAGTCTCACCTAAGAATCTGTTCTGGAACTAGGCAATGAAACAGAAAGCTTTTGACTCTGGGTCAATGGACTATGAAATGAGCCTTACACGACACCATAGTGATTGTCTCCTAAACCTAACAATGTGGCCATCTTTAATAATGTCAAATTAAAAAAATGTCTGATTATCTGGAATGGGCATCATTAAACCAATACCTGCACAATCTCAGAAAGCACAACCCTTTTCTATTAGGATACAATTAAAATGGAGTATCTACATTGTTCATTAGTAGCAATCTGGAGGTAAGTGTGAAAACGCATTCCTCCAGATTCAGGGTTATGGGACTGTCCCACTTAGGCGACTCTTTAGGTGACTGCCAGCAACTAGTTTTAATAGAATTCATCTACGTACACCTAGCGACAACCTACGACAACTTACGACAACGAAAATTGTGGCCATTGTCCCCAAACATTTTTCAACATGTTGAAAATTTTGCGACAGTCGCCTGTGGTCGGCCAAAAAATCGGAGGCCCATTAATTTCTTCCCAGCTGTTATCAGGCGACTGAACCATCCTATCATCAAGCTATCCGCTAAAAGGATAGCATGCACCAAAAAACTTTTCACTGTACCTGGGTACATTAAACTAGACTAATAACAATATACAAAGTGGGACCCGTTGGGTCCCAGTCACACAGGAGGCTTGGTCCCCCAACGCAACCCATTCCCCAATGAAATATTCCACCACTCACCTGTTCCCCTAATGTAATGGTGGGAGCATTCTGTAGCCGGGATAGCTTCAGGCGGGGAGCATCTTGCAGCCAGTGGAGGGGGCCGGCTTCAGGCGGGGCCTGTCGGGGGCTGGTGGAGGGGTGTGGGGGGGATGTGGGGGTGGGGAGGTGTGTGGAGGAGGGGGGGTGTGGGGGAGGGGGTATGTGGGGGAGGGGGCTGTGGTGGAGGGGTGTGTGTGTGTGGGGTAGGGGGGTTTGTAGGGGAGGGGGGTGGGGGGGGGTGTTGGGGCGGGGGTGTGGGGAGAGGAGCGGTGTGTGGGGGATTGGAGATGTCATGCTCACAGTCCCTGCCCGCAAACACAGCCTGCCCCGCCCATGAACACAGCTCACCCCCGCCCGCGAACACACCCAGCCCCCGCCCGTGATCACAGCCAGCTCCCGCCCGCGAACACAGCCAGCCCCTGCCCGCGAACATAGCCAGCCCCCACCCGCGAAACACAGTCCACACTCCGCCCCTTTAGCTTTATTCTCGGCGCCGGTGATTGACAACAGTAACCGGCGAATAACAGACCAATAATTTTCGTAATATTTCACTGATCAGAACAAAATTTGGTGCATTTGGAGCAGAGGGGAATGGTGAGTAAGGTGGCAAAAAAATCCTAGAAAAAATCCTAAAATCAACGTAAACCAGAAGAGGACAAGATGAGAGTTTTAGTAGAAGATAGAAGAAGAAGATATATAGATAGAATAAGAGTTGTAGATTTGTTATTTCCTACTAACCAATTGTAGTGCTTGTTATTAGTTGCTCCGCCTAAGTAGTGTCTTTTTACTTCAACCCAAAGCACCCAAGCCACCATTTGCAGTAGTGCCTTTTAACTTCAACCCAAAGCACCCAAGCCACCATTTGAGGTAGTGTATTTTAACTTCAACCCAAACCCCCCAAACAACCATTTGCAGGCAGTGCCTTTTTACTTCAAACCAACCATATTTTCATTTTCAAACCACATTAAGGGCACACACAGTTGAGTAGAAATGTATTCAGTGCTATTCAGAGCTCAGAGAGACGTGAACCTCTCACTTCCTCCATCTTGCAGAGACTGAGTGAGACACACCAGTTCATGGTTTTATAGTCCATCCCACTCCTTCCAGCAGGGGCAGGAGGGAGATTGGGGATTAAAAAAAAAACTTTAATAGCTCTCTGATTTCTCATCGATGGGAAGAATCCTCTGGTCCAGGAAGGCGGAGGGGGGCTCTGAGCGAGCTGGCCAAACATGACGGTCGTAGGTGGCGGCGTTCTCTCGGAAATCACAGCACAGTGAGCCAAAAGCGGTCAAGATCAGACCTTTAGTAATATAGATAGCAAGCCTGCCCCCCCACATAGACTTGAGTCCGTGGGGTATCCGAAATATGATCTTAAATCCTGCCACCCCTGGTCTGCTCTCCTAGTGTGGATCAGAAATGTAAAATGTAATGGCACCTGCAACTAATTCCATCCTATTTAGCCACAGTGTTTGCAATGTTTTCCCTCGTTGTGCTGATACTAGTGTCATGACTAAGGATGTAGCTGGAACCCCCTGGTGAAGTATTGTTAACACATTTCCAATATCCAAACTGCATATACTTGTAGTGGGAGAACTTGTGTCAAGATCTCTTTTACAACTCGATATCCGAGGTTGAACCCGACAGAGTGGTTCCCGTTTGTTGCAGCTGTAGTGGCTCTATAAGTGAATTATTGTCAAAGACCATTTAAGAATGAACTGGAAGACGTCAGTAATCTGTACCATATTAAATGTAACATTAACATTAAACAAACCCGCTTCCGATCCCCTCAATAGGAATGTACTGCATTTTTGGTGCTATCCCTGCACTCTGCAGTGAGCACATCCATGGCTTGATGTGACAACCTGAGCCGTAAGGCAGTCCATTCAGAATGTGTAAGTCAATAATTGTTTTATTATGCAGAGGCTGGTTTCCTGAACCACAGTTTGAACCAGCAACGTTTTCGTTTTTTAGAATAACCGTATACGGTTGTATTATTATGCTTGACGAATGCAGGCAACATGACGGTTTAGCCAGTCAGACAGTATGAAAACATAAAGCGAGGGCTTGCTGACTTTTTCAAGACCTGACTTATGAGGCAAAATGGAGGAAGACATAAAAGAACATTCCTCCTTTTTATAGCGAGAATGTATTTCTCCGCACTGTTCTGCCACATATTTTTGCAATCAGTGAATAAACATGAAACCAACATGTCGATATTCGATGTACCATTGAACCATACTTTCATAATACTTTGAGATCCAATACCTATTCTGTGTTGTCATCGATCTGAACTTGATGATACACCAGTGGCAAAGGAGATTAGGCAAATTATTACAGGATACTTTTACTTGATTGCCATGTGACTAACATATGCCACCACCGTAGTGTAGCAACTTGAAGTTGACCATGTAGATTATGTATATTCGCTCAATAGCCCTTTACCCATGGGGTGCATCTAGTGTATATATTTATTTGATACCTACAACTGAAGAATTGGCAACTCATGCAAATCTCCGCTACCTCAACTAGAGATGGTATTCGGAACTTCTCACCTTAGAGTTCTTAGCATCAGTTTGTAATAACTGAATTCGACCGACCAAAATGCTGGAGCAATGCTGAATACTGTTTGTTCATCATTGTGACTGAGATAGCTTCAGCTGATAATAGCATAAAGGGGCTGTCCCATCAGCATGCGACTACATGCGGTGAACGCGACCTAACGTGGTCGCTTGAGCCATCCGGCCTCGCGGGGCCGGTCCCACTTCGATCGCCGGAGTTGTGCGGAGCCCGCTGCCACCTCAACGCATTACGCACCGCCTCACGTTGTGCCTCCATGTCCCTCTCTATATGTGCCTCTGTGACCCTCTCCATGTGCCTCCATGACCCTCTTTTTGTGTCCCCCTCTATGTGCCTCTGTGTCCCTCTCTATATGTGCCTCCTTGTCCCTCTATATGTGCCTCCATGACCCTCTTTTTGTGTCCCCCTCTATGTGCCTCCGTGTCCCTCTCTATATGTGCCTCCGTGACCCTCTTTTTATGTCCCCCTCTATGTGCCTCCGTGACCCTCTCTATGTGCCTCCGTGACCCTCTCTGTGTGCCTCCGTGACCCTCTCTGTGTGCCTCCATGACCCTCTCTCTGTGCCTCCGTGGCCCTCTCTGTGTGTCCCTCTCTGTCCTTGCGAACTTACCGTGGACTTCGCTCCAACTTAGCGCCATGTCGCGCCACTCACCCGACCTCCGCACGTCCCCCGCTTTCAGTTTGGTCACGCTCACCGCATGGAGTCGCATGCTAGTGGGACAGGCCCTTAAGGTTGTTAACAATGATCTACATGTCCTTTGAGAGGTCGCTACTTTGCACGATATCAGTTCCTCGATTTGCACAACTGAATCATAGCTACTATATTGCCAATTACTTTTGATAAAATAGAAGTCAGTTTTATAACAGGTTTCTATTAACTCCAATCTCTTGCCACAGGGCGGAGTCATAGGCTAATTAATAGATAAAGGTAAATCCCAATGACCAATAAACAGTTTATCCCATTTTGCAATGTTTTACTGTTATTAGTACAGTTATATTGTCTTTGATAACCTCTGTAATGGGAACTGCATAGAATGGATCTTTGAGACCCTTATGAATCTGTTGTTAGTCAGGAAAAATAATTTTTCATATTCGGAAGTTCATATGCCCGACACTCGCCATTTTTCATAATAAACAGGCCACTCGTGCCATTATTCCATGGGTGCTTTGCAAGAGAACTCTGGCCCGATTTCCGAGCCTTATCTTAACAGACAACCCTGGCCAAAATCCCAAACTTGCTTGGAATGTTAGTACAGTGCCTATAAGCAGATGTTTTTATCCTTTGTGTGTTGTACAAACAAGTGTAAATATTACAACTTGTGAGTGGTGCACTTACCCATGTTTCGGAAGTGCCAGACCCACCATGTTGAGTAGGGCTGGTAGGGTGTGTGGAACTTCTGCCCAGCTGTCATGCTGCCCCCAGCTCCAGTGAACTGCTTACTGTTGATGAGCGCCTGGGGTGCGTTCTGAAACAATGAACCTTTGCACGCCATTGGCCTTAATTGATCTGTCTGCCAGGTTTTCTCCCCTGTTGAATAGGCCTTACCTGAATAGCAGATTCGGCGGCTGGCTCTCACATCCCCTTGTTGGCGCTGTTCACTGCCGGCACATATGTGCTCTAGTATGTTCCATCGACCTCTTTAGAGCCTGTGGTCAGTTATATCTCGACCTTTCACACTCCCGTCCTCAGAGAGGGCGATTCATAGGCAGCCCTAAACAGGCCCTGCCGCAGGCCGCAGGATACCTACGCTGATATGACCCCATTGGACCTGTACCAGAATGGAACATTCTGCTGGGTTGGCAACTTTGTTGTCAGGAAAAAGGTACCTCCGACACGTGCCCTTCATCCCTTGGGGTATGCCCCACGGCCATACCCTGAGACTCGGCATCAGCAGGATACTGACCCGTCTTGGTCTCCGCCTCCAAGAGGGAGACCCGAAGCAGCTCTGTCAACTGGCGCTGCTGGTGCGGCCTGCAGAGATGGAACATCTGGCTTAACCTTACCAACAGAGTCAGGGTCAGAGCTACGATGACCCAAGGCACGCGCCTCATCATCCATGAGGGTGCTATGAAGCAGCTCTCTACTAGGTGCTGCTGGCGCCTTTTGTTCAGGGTGGCGCTGACACTCCTCCTGCCGGCGTGTGCCCTGCTGTAGCACTGTATGCAATAGTTGCTGCATTTGGGATAGTCGTTCAAACGCACTATCCAGCCCCGGAGAGGAATCACCCCCTGACTCCGTGGGCCTATTATTTTGCTATCCAGCCCCGTTGGGGAATCTTCCCTCGACTCCGTGGGCCTAGCAGACTTATGTGTTACCTTGAGCAACCCTGTCCCAGGCGTTGCCGGCACCGCCTCTCGTGGAGGCCAGCGCTTTTTCACATGAAGCAGCCCTGTCCCAGGCACTGCTGATGCGGCTCTCCCATAGGCCGGCACTGTCACATATGAAACAGCCCTGTCCCAGGCGCTGCTGGCGCGGCTCTCCCGTAGGCCGGCACTTTCACACATGAAGCAGCCCTGTCCCAGGCGCTGCTGGCGCGGCTCTCCCGTAGGCCGGCACTTTCACACATCAAGCAGCCCTGTGCCAGGCGCTGCTGGCGTGGCTCTCTCGTAGGCCGGCGCTTTTACACATGAAGCAGGCCTGTCCCAGGTGCTGCTGGCGCGGCCTGTCCCATCGGCCCTCGCTATTACAGTGTAATCTCACTAATTAAATTTGTAGTGTTGGTCTTCACCTGTGAAGGGTTAAAAAGCACTATAGCATACATGCAAACTCTACCCTTATCATTAGAGAGAAACCCCTTGCAGCCTGACTCACCCGAGTCCAATAGGGCTGAATGAGTCCTCTCCTCCACCAATTTTACTCCCTGCCTGGGGACCAACGTGTCTGTGAGCCGCTGACCACACTGTCAGCGACTCTGCCATTACTTACTTGCCACACCATGGCATCCCCGCAGGCTGGAAGCCACTGACTGCCTTGTCAGCGGCTGCTTATCTCAATACCCGATCTTTTACCTGCTATCCGCTTCCGCGGTCGGACCGGGGTTTCCCCACAGTCCATAGCCGGCTCACTCGTCGGGCTCTGAATCTGGCAGGAAACCTCTGTGAAGAGAGGCTCCTGCTTGAACAAAACCCTGGTAAGTAAAAGAAACTTACCTTCTAGGTTTAACTTACCGCCGGCAGGAGCGCTGCCCTGCCAGTCCGGTGCTTGCGCCAATGCGGCTGACGTAATTGACGGACATGCGAACTGGCGGAGTTCTTCACGGAATCACTCAAGTGACTCCGAAGTAAAATAAATATGTGTTGTATCTTGACGTGTGTATGACATGGAGGATGGATGGATGGATGGATGGATGGATGGATGGATGGATGGATAGATGGATAGATGGATAGATGGATAGATAGACTAATAAGATGACAGTTGGAAAATCTGTAAAGCACAGAGCGGCGGAAGAAGAGCAAATAACTAAACTCACAATGTTGCTCCTTATCCAGGCACAGTTGCAATTTCTGAACTTACACTGTGAGTCCATTTATTGAAGCAGAATACAGCAGATATAATTTCTGCATCATTACACTGCTCATAATTAAATGTGTTTTAAATAAATGTCACCGCCATTTAATAATTTAACATTTGCAGCGATCTGTGGCATTGAGTTAAATGGTGAACATTCAGATCGCTCACTATACCGGATGCAGAACATTCACAGCACCCATTGTCCCTTTACAGTACAGTGCAATATGTTTAAAGACAAAGGGCTTTGCATTCTTGCCACCAGGCCGATTGAGAGAACATTTTAGATGTTCCCCAATATTTATTTTTTCACTTTTAAAATAGACTTTATTCAGGTAATAAATTGATACAATACATGAACCGTGCAAAAAAATCATCTGACATTTTCGAAGACTATACAAATTATTCAATACAGTCTACATACATTGCTCAAATTTCACAAATGTATCCCCCACCCTTGCCACTCATGTGGCCTACTGGTGTGGGATCCCTTCCCTTATTTTGAGGGGTGTCTCCACCACACCCTGCCACCATGTCCAGCAGTGGAAGGACCCTAGACTGTGGTCCTCCTCCACCGAGCCTTAGCGTTGGCTGCACCGAGCTTCGGTAGATTTTACATGTCCAACAAAGAGTAAATAGGGCCTTGGTATAATAATAATAATAATATATTTTATAATAATATATTTTATTGTCATTGCACATAGGTGCAATGAGATTTGGTATGCAGCTTCCATCCGATGTCATAACTTAAACAACTAATAAAATTTAGATAAAATTTAGATACCTCGAGAAACATGATTTGTAAAAAAGAACAGTAAAACAGTAAAACAGTCTAAAGTGCAAATAGGTCTGTGCCGAGTCGATGTGCGACGTGACCATCCGAGGGAGACAGTTCATGGGGGTTGGGGGAGAGGCACTCAGCAGGGCCAGTTCAGAGCAGCTGTAGCTCTGGGGATGAAGCTGTTCCTGAGTCTGGAGGTGCGAGCGTAGAAGGCCTTGTAACGTCTGCCGGAAGGTAGGAATTCAAACAGACTATTACAAGGGTGTGAGGAGTCTTTATGGATGCTGACGGCCTTCCTGAGGCACCGTGTGTAGTAGATGCCCTCCAATGTGTCCCAATAATCTTCTGCGCTCTGTGAACGACGCGCTGAAGGCTCTCCTCTCCACCTCCGTGCAGCTGAGATACCACACAGAGATGCCATATGTTAGTATGCTCTCTGTGGTGCAGCGGTAGAAGGTTGTCAGCAGCTGTTGGGGCAGACCAGTCTTTTTCAATGTTCTCAGGAAGAACAGTCGTTGCCGTGCCTTCTTGACCAGCGCAGCGGTGTTAGTGGACCATGTGAGGTCCTCTGAAATGTGAGTGCCCAGATACCTAAAGCTGGACACTCTCTCCACACTGTCCCCATTGATAGAGATTGGGGCGTATTCCCCATTATGTGTCCTCCTGAAGTTGATAATCAGCTCCTTGGTCTTGGAGGTGTTCAGGGACAGGTTGTTACGTGAGCACCAGTCCGCCAGGTTCTGCACCTCCGCTCTATAGTTTGTTTCATCACCGTTGGTGATCAGCCCGATCACCGTTGTGTCGTCTGCAAACTTGACAATGGTGTTGGTGTCGAATGCAGGAACACAATCGTGGGTGAAGAGGGAGTAGAGCATGGGGCTCAGTACACAGCCCTGTGGTGTGCCAGTGCTCAGGGTGATAGTGGAGGACAGGTGCAGGCTCAGTCTCACTGCCTGCGGTCGCTCCATCAGAAAATTCAGGATCCAGTCGCATATCAGCGAGCTGAGGCCTAGCTGGTGGAGTTTGGTGGTGAGCTTGGTTGGGATGACCGTGTTAAAGGCAGAGCTATAGTCTATGAAGAGCATCCTCATGTACGTGCCCTGTCTTTCCAGGTGGGTCAGGACAGTGTGAAGAGCCAGAGAGATGGCATCCTCTGTGGATCTATTTGCCCTGTATGCAAATTGATGAGAGTCCAGTGAAGCAGGGATGCTGCATTTGATGTGAGAGAGGACCAGTCTTTCAAAGCACTTCATCGGTATTGGAGTGAAGGCAACCGGCTTAACATTTCTGCTCAGAGTAAAGGTTTCTCACTATCTACCTTATCTGTCCACGACATAAGTGGACCCAATCTTTCCAAAACAATCTGATGTATAACATTAGCCCCCTCCAGCGATGCATCCTTCCTCTTTGTTGGACTGGGGGCGGTGCCGGGAGGGGGGGCGGCAGTGGGAGTCAGACATCCTATGTCACATACAATCATTTGCTATTGATCTCATTGCATAATGTCTCTCTCATTTTGTTCCCGCTGCTTCTTAGCTGACTGAAATATTTCCCTTGGCACCCCAGCTAAGATTGAAATCCTTGACTATTTAAATATAAATGGTCCATTAACATGCACTTGTGTCGTGGACAGATGAGGTAGATAGTGAGAAACCTTTATTCTGAGCAGAGATGTTCACAACCAAAGAACAGGGGTTTAAAGAAAGAGGTAGGATATTTACAGGGGATTTTTTAACTGGTTGAAATCTCAAAAGCACTGTCTTTACAGTGATGTATGCAGAAGATCTGTCCTGCACCCAGCACATCAATACAATCATAAAGCAAGCCCATTAATGCCTCTGCTTCCTTAGAAGATTGGGGAGATTTGGTATTTCGACGAATACTCTCTTGAACGTCTATAGGAGTGCAGTAGAGAACATATTGGCACGGCCTGGTTCAATAACTCAAATGCCCAGGAATGAAGAAGATTGCAAAAAGTGGCGAACATTGCCCAGTCCATCAGAGGTGCTGACCTCCCCACCTCCCTACCATCGAAGGAATCTACAGGATTGGGGTACTGCAAAGATTAATTTACTGTCTATCTCAAAATTGCAGCCAGCATTATCAGAGCTCCACAACACCCTGGCCACGCTCCCATTTCACTCGTGCCTACAGGAAGAAGGTATAGGAGCCTTGAAACCGTAACGTCCAGGTTCAGGAGTAGCTTCTTTCCTACAACCATCAGGCTATTAAACACTACAACATGCAACTAAGCTCCAAAATACATAGACTTGGGGACCTTGTTTTTGCATTATTATTGTTTGTTTTTCATATACTAAACTTATTTTCTGCTGTTTATTATGGTGTCTACAGAGTACCATGCTTACATATCTGTTGTGCTGCTGCAAGTAACATTTTCATGGTTCTGGTTCGGGACATATAACAATAAAACACCCTTGACTCTTGAAGAAGTATTCAGATAAGAACTTGTAACACAATAGCAAAGAAAGCTAAATGGCAGCTTGAATGATTCTTTTATGATTTTCCTTCCTCTCATTTTGTTAATCCCAAGAGAAAATACAACAGGGTAACAGCAGTTTGAGGCAGTAATCCCACTAATCCACTGACAGGAGATCCATTTAGTAAATTCTAAAGTAAACCAAAATTCTTCCCAAATTTATATAGACAATAGACAATAGGTGCAGGAGTAGGCCATTCGGCCCTTCGGGCCAGCACCGCCGTTCAATGTGATCATGACTGAACATTCACAATCAGTACCCCGTTCCTGCCTTCTCCCCATATTCCCTGACTCTGCTATCTTTAAGAGCTCTATCTAGCTCTCTCTTGAAAGTATCCAGAGAACCAGTCTCCACTCCCCTGAGGCAGAGAATTCCACAGACTGATTAACAAGGATCCCCAGATCCCGTTGAACTTCTCCTTTTCCCAACTTGACACCATTTAGATAATAATCTGCCTTCCTGTTTATGCTACCAAAGTGGATAACCTCACATTTATCCACATTAAACTACATCTGCCATGCATCTACCCACTCACCCAACCTGTCCAAGTCACCTTGCTTTCTCATAGCATCCTCCTCACAGTTCACACTGCCATCCAGCTTTGTGTTAACTGCAAATTCGCTAATGTTATTTGTAATCCTTTCATTATTAATATATATTGTAAATAGCTGTGGTCCCAGCACCGAGCCTTGCAGTACCCCACTAATCACTGCCTGTGATTCTGAAAGGGACCCATTAATCCCTACTGTTTGTTTCCTGTCTGCCAACCAATTTTCTATCCAAGTCAGCACTCTACCCCCAATACCATGTGCCCTCATTTTGCTCACTAAACCCCTATATGGAACCATATTGAATGCTTTCTGAAAGTCCAAGTACACTACATCTACTGGCTCTCCCTTGTCCATTTTCTTTGTTACATCCTCAAGAAATTCCAAAAGATTAGTCAAGCATGATTTCCCCTTCGTAAATCAATGCTGACTCGGACCGATGCTGTTACAGCTATCCAAACGTGCCGCTATTTCATCTTTTATGATTGACTCCAGCATTTTCCCCACCACCGATGTCAGGCTAACTGGTCTATAATCCCCTGTTTTCTCTCTCCCGCCTTTCTTAAAAAGTGGGATAACATTAGCTACTCTCCAATCCACAGGAACTGATCCTGAATCTATAGAACATTGGAACATGACCTCCAATGCATCCATGATTTTGAGAGTCACTTCCTTAAGTACCTTGGGATGCAGACCATCAGGCCTGGGGATTTATCAACATTCAGTCCCATCAGTTTACCCAGCACAATTTCCTGCCTAACGTGGATTTCCTTCAGTTCCTCCATCACCCCAGATCCTCTGGCCACTGGTACATCAGGAAGATTGTTTATGTCTTCCCTAAGTGAAGACAGATCCAAATGTTCAATTCATCTGCCATTTCCTTGTTCCCCATAATAAATGTCCCCTTTTCAGTCTTCAAGGGTCCAACTTTGGTCTTAACTATTTTTTTTCCTCTTCACATACCTAAAGAAGCTTTTACTATCCTCCTTTATATTATTGGCTAGCTTAACTTTGTCTTTTCTTACCTTGGCTAGCTTACCTTCTTCATCTTTTCTCATCTTTTCTCCATTTGTTGCCATTTTAGTTATCTTCTGTTGATCTTTAAATGTTACCCAATCCTCTGACTTCCCACTCGTCTTTGCAATAACCAAATAACCAAAGAGCCCTCAAAATTATTCTATAGAAACAATGAACCACAGAAACTAGTTTATACCAAGGGTAGACACAAAGTGCTGAAGCCTGAAGAAAGGACCCGACCTGAAATGTCACCCATCCTGAAATATTGTTTAGGGTCTTTTTGTCACGTCTTTTTCAATTAAAACCATAGAAACATAGAAAACAGGTGCAGGAGTAGGCCATTCGGCCCTTCGAGCCTGCACCGCCATTCAATATGATCATGGCTGATCATCCAACTCAGTATCCCGTACCTGCCTTCTCTCCATACCCCCTGATCCCTTTAGCCACGAGGGCCACATCTAACTCCCTCTTAAATATAGCCAATGAACTGGCCTCAACTACCTTCTGTGGCAGAGAATTCCAGAGACGAACCACTCTCTGTGTGAAAAATGTTTTTCTCAGCTCAGTCCTAAAAGATTTCCCCCTTATCCTTAAACTGTGACCCCTTGTCCTGGACTTCCCCAACATCGGGAACAATCTTCCTGCATCTAGCCTGTCCAACCCCTTAAGAATTTTGTAAGTTTATATCAGATCCCCCCTCAATCTTCTAAATTCTAACGAGTACAAGCCGTAGAAACTCCCTGCTCCTATACTCAATTCCTTTTGTTATGAATATTAACATACCATTCGCTTTCTTCACTGCCTGCTGCACCTGCATGCCTACTTTCAATGACTGGTGTACCATGACACCCAGGTCTCATTGCATCTCCCCTTTTCCTAATCGGCCACCATTCAGATAACAGTCTACTTTCCTGTTTTTGCCACCAAAGTGGATAACCTCACATTTATCCACATTATACTGCATCTGCCATGCATTTGCCCACTCACCCAGCCTATCCAAGTCACCTTGCAGTCTCCTAGCATCCTCCTCACAGCAAAAGTGCCCCCCAGCTTCGTGTCATCCACAAACTTGGAGATGTTGCATTCAATTCACTCGTCCAAATCATTAATTTATATTGTAAATAGCTGGGGTCCCAGCACTGAGCCTTGTGGTACCCCATTAGTCACTGCAGCCTTGCGGTACCCCACTAGTCACTGCAAAACCATGCTTTGATTTTTTTCACAGAGAACAAAATGTCCATACATTCTATAAGGGGATTAACTGTAATTACAACTTCGTAAGGGTTACTCTGAATAAAAGGAAATTTATATTGGAAAATCAACTGAGACAAAACAATTAAAAGCAGCATTCTGCTGACGCAGAATAATGACTAAAGGCCATGTAGTTTCAATCAGGGAGCAAAAATCCATGGAAGCAAATTCCAAATTAATTCTAATTAGACATGACTCTCTTTTCCTTTGTCTCTTTATCCTTAAGCTTAAAGAAAAATCAACTGATTTCACTGTGCCGTTCTTTTCAGCTTGCTTGTCACTGGTTGGAACACGTTTTGGGGTACTACAAAGATTAATTTGCAGTCTCCATTCCCTCTCCAGATGCTGCCCGACTTGTTGAGTTACTACAGCACTTTGTGTTTTGCTCAAGATTCGAGCATCTGCAGTTTCTTGTGTCGAATCTGAAGAAGAGTCCCCATCCAAAATAGTAAGATTAAATGAGAACTTACCAGTTTGAAGTTTGATCTTTATTTTATGAGGAGTTACGATGAGCGATTATGTGAAGGAGGCTGTCACCACGCATGCACGTCAATCTTCAAAGCAGCGATGTGAAATCACAGAGAAGAGTTGTTGAACTAAAATAGTAAGATTAGAGTTGACTAGAACTTACAGAAAGATCTTTATGTTACGAGGGTCAGGAGCAGAGGGCAAGTAATCGCTCATCGTAACTCCTCATAAAATAAAGATCAAACTTCAAACTGGTAAATTCTCGTTTAATCTTACTATTTTACTTCGGAGTCACGTGAGTGACTACGTGAAGATTTTGAAGCTCTGTGATTTCATGCCAAGGAATGAGTCCACGCGTCACAACTGCATCAATTGACCAGGATGGTTGAGAAAAATTAATGCATTTAAACATGACATCGTTAAACAATACTGATGCTTTAATAACAAAATAAATTAATAGTGACCCCTCTCACCCAGGGGGAAACTGTGAAACAGAACTTAAAACAGAATCAGCAAAAATCCCCTGTCTGGCGATAGGCTTGTTATAAAAACCTTTGGTACGTCCGCTCATTTGACCATCCCGCAGCCGCTAGAATGTGGTCGAGAGGGACGTCCATATCCCTTGCTGCTGATGTCAATGCAGCCCTGGTGGAATGAGGTATAAAAGTGTCAGTGTCCACTCCTGCACACGCCAGAACCTGTTTCATCCATCTAGAAATGGTCTGCACCGTAACCTTTTTATGAGGTTTGGTATAGCTAACAAAGAAGGAGAATTCTGAGCCCCACAGGCTCTTAGTGACCTTTATGTATTCAAGTATGTGTGACACTACACACAATCGTGGATCTGAGGGGCATGCCATAAAACTCAATTTGAGCCCCAGTATCCCTGGCCTGCTCTGCTTAATGAGGTCATGAACAAAAAAGGTGAAGCTATTACAAGATGTACCCATACTGTCCAGTTTTTGTAATATCTGGACCCGTTGTGCTGAGGCCAGCACCATGAGCATGACTACTTTGAGTGTAAGATGGTGCAGCGACAGAGATGAAGCTGGTGCCCACTGACGGAGCAGCGTGAGAAGCACGCTCACATCCCATTTATGTGAATACCTGGGCCTAGGGGGAGTGGAGTTAAAAATGTCCTTCATAAACGTCGTTATTAAAGGGTGAGACCTACCATGTGGTTCGCTGACCCCAGCCATAAATAATTTGACAAAGCGCTCCGGGCACTGTTAATGGCACTGTAACTGAGCTTGTTATCATGAAAAAGTGACGAAAGAAACTCCAAAACGTCTGTGATAGAAGCCGTGTCATATAAAATATTAGAGTGGGAAACAGTACATCTCCCATTTCCTGATGTGAGTGATGTACTGTTTCTGTGTGCTCTTCCTCCAGGCCACAGTGATGATATCTATCGTACACTCTGAAAGCCCAAGCCCCAGGAACGGTCTCCTCAGAATCTGCAAACCAATAAATTTATACGGTCATGAAGAGGGTGGCTTTCCCCTTTCACTGGGTGTACCAGCAGATTTCTGCTCTTGGGCACTGCCATAAAAGGCTGTGTAATTAAAGCTAGAACCAAAGGGATCCAATGCTGAGTAGGCCAGTCTGGTACTACCAATATGCCAGAGGTGGAGTCTTGCTCGATTTTGGCCAAACATCGACTATTGAGGCAGAATGGGGGAAAAACATACACAAATTTCCCACCCCGAGTGTAGTGAGAATGCATCTACTGCTACTGCCCCTGGGTCTGGCTCCCATGACACGTAAATTGGTAACTGATGATTAAGCCTGGATGCAAACAGATCAATAACGAAGGGCAATGTCATTGAACACTTCGTAATTCAACATCCATTCTTTGTTGTCATTGAACTCTCGTGACCTGGTGTCTGCCGCCGTCTTATATCTACCTGGTAAGTAGATAGCTGAAACCCAGATGTTTCTCGCAATACACCAGTGCCAAATGAGATTAGACAATTTATCATAGGATACAGACTTACTTCCACCCATGTGATTAATGTACGCTACTGCTATAGTGTTGTCAATCTGAAGTCAGACATGCACATGATGCATGTTGGTACAAAAAGCCTTTAACCCATAGAGTGCTCTCAACAACTCTAAGTAGTTAATACTGTGTAACTGAAGCATCGATGATTCCTGCAGATCCCATCTGCCACTGCAGCTCAAGACGGTATCGGTAGCACCCCAACCTAGCGCACTGGCATCAGTCTGCAGGATAACTGATGGTGTATCGACTAAAATAGTACTAGAAAAACACTGAATATTGGTAACCCACCATTGTAACTCAGCCAGAGCTTCAGCTGGCAATTGCATGGGTCTATCGATGAGTGAAGCTTGAGTGCCTGTTCCTTTGTGCAAAGGCCCAAACTGAGCAGCTGGGAAAGCAGCCACTAATTTTCCAATTATACTAGCCACATGTCCAATAGAAGGTTGATTATTAACAATGAGTTTCCTGCAGGCTTCAATTAACTCTAATTGCTTGCCCCGAGGCAGAGTCACTGACATGTGTACTGAGCTAATGGTGAATCCCAAATAGTCAATTATCGTAGATGGCACTAATTTAACTGGATGGATTAAGAACTCCAGTTTCTCAAAAACGAGTTTTGTAGCTGACACAGATAATTCAGCTAATTCCAAAATCCTCCCGATGACTAAGTTGTCATCCAAATATGCCATAACTATATGATTCTGTGCCCTGAGTAGCCCCAGGACTGGTTTTAGCAGTTTAGAGAATAGTCTGGGGGCTGAGGTTAATCCATTAAGCAATGCTTTAAACCGCCACAACTGCTCCATCCAGTAAAACTTCAAAAATCTCCTGTGATCTTCATGAATGGCCACTGAATAGTAAGCATCTTTGAGGTCAATGCTCGCCATGTAGCATCCCTTGGAAAGTGACACACTGATCTGTTTTGTAGTCAATGCCTACTATGTTCTGTTGTGCTAAGCAAAGAAAGAATGTCATTGTCATGTCAGGGACACATGACAATAAACTCTTTTGACTTTGAACAAAGTCAAGTCTTTTGACTTTTGACTTTGACTTGACTTTGTTTGGCAGTGACAAAAGTTTCCAATTTGAAGTGTTTATACTGCACAAAGGTGTTGTGCTCTGTCAAATCAAGGATAATTCGACATACTCCATCCTTCTTCTGCCTAGTAAATATGTTGGACACAAACTGGTGAGGCTCACGACTTGACCTCTCAATTACCCCTTTCTTGGACAAAGGCTCAAGTTCTCTTTGTGCACTCATACACTCCCGTTGTGAAAACACTAAAGTGCGACTAGGTGTATGCTGAGTGGGTGGAGGCGAGTCAGAAATGAACTCAATTTGGAAACCTTGTTTACTGTGCAGTATAAATGGGTCAGATGTTATCCAATGCCATTCATGTAAGAAAAATTGCAATCTCCCCCCAACTTGTAATTGATCCATCGCAGGCTCACTTACCTTAGTGGTTACCGGCGGTATGATCTCTGCTTCTGCCCCCGAGGTCTGGGGTGTAGGGCTGTTGGAGGACGCCATCCCCGCATCTTGAACATGGCCCAGCTTGGGCCCTGCCCTAAAAAAGGCTTCTGTGCCTGTTGCTCGGAACCACGCCCACCATATCCAGTGAACCGTCTGGTATGGAGAGGAGGGTAGGGGTACTGTCCTCTGTACCTTGGGAGGTGCCTTCATAAGGGTAACGGTTTTAGCCTCCTCATCCAGCTCTTTTACCTGTTTAGACAGGTCTTCTCCAAACAGGAGGTTTGGGGGTTGCACATTCCCCGGTTTGCACAGCCCAGCAAATGTTGGGTTTAGAGCAGGACAGATGGCATTCTTCCTGAGGCAATTGATTTCAAAATGTGCATTGCACATTAATGCCATCGCGTCCTACTGGTTATCAGAAAGGGGCGCCCCATCCACTGACCTGGCAAAGGCCGTGATGCCTGAGGCAAGTAGCCTGAGGATTTTTTGAATTTTTACCTCTTGGGCTCTGATGCCCCCTCCAATGTGTCCCCAGATAGATTGGTTTATAACCGGGACACTAAGTGAGGCACAGTTCAGTGTAGTATTATATTTGGCAGTTGTATCCTCCATAGTTTGGTCTTGGAGTTGATGGGAGGCCAGATAATTTATGCTCATGGCGAGCTCTTCTTCCAATGGCTCCCCTGTTAGGGCAGGGATAGCAAATCTGGATGCCATAGGGGGTGCATCCGATGTTTGCCCCTCATGCCATGAAGCATGCTGCCCAACTGCCTCCGTACTCTGGGTCAGTATAACACTGGCCTCGTACGATCCCCTCATCAGAGAGGGAGATATTCCGCAGCCCTGACACAGGTGCTGCTGCCTCGGGTTCTCTGTAATCCCCGGGCTCCGATAGCTCCCTCCTTTGGAGCATATCTCTCTGTAGTAAGCTCTCCACTAGGTTCTCCATGTGGGCCAGCCTGCCAATAACGCTGCCCATAGAAGGAGGGGAAATTTCCAGCTCCTGGCCCACTCACCTGAGTCCAGGGCCCTCACAGACTTTCTGGCGGCTTTCCTCCCCCATGGAGTAGCCAAGGCACATTCTGACAGCACCAAGTTGGTAGCCACTGGCTGCTCTGCCAGCGACCCTGAAGGCAAATTCGGGGCTGCCCGTTGCCCGCAGGCCCGCGGAATTCCGCAGCCGGTTTTGTTGCGGCCCGCCTCTTTACCTTGGACATGTTCTCCCGAAGTCCGATGCTAAAAGGTAAGCAAAAACCCCGAACCAGGAGCAACGACCTCAGCTAAGTTATGAACACTCAACTGAGCGTTTAAAACTTACCGCTGGAAGGAGCGATGCGCCCGCCAGTCAGTCGATGCGCAATGCGTTAGACGTAATGATGCACATGCGTGGTGATGGCCTTCTTCACGTAGTCACTCACGTGACTCCGAAGTAAAACATTGCATGTCTATTCTTTCCCCAGATGCTGTCTGACCCACTGAGTTTCAAGAGGAAGGTCAAATCAGTTGGTTGGAACTCAGCGGCAGGAAGAAACCCACAGTCCGCAGAGCATCAGCACCCTACGGGATGTGGCAGATGTTTCAGGCAACAGTGCAAGACACAACCAGGCACATTGTAAAGTGGAGAACATGCAAGGACGTAAGCCGTTGGTGAAATGGCCAAAGTCTAACACAAGGAGTGTGGAAATCATCAATGTAGATGTGAGCTTAATCTTAAGTGGAATCAAGGGATCGGCAGAAAAGAAGTTGGAGAAGATGGGTGATCTAGTCTAAAGCTATAGAAGGGAGAAATTTGGTGAGAAGGAACAACTCAGCAGGAAAGATAGGCCTCCTCCCCCAAAGACCTGTGGTTTCCAGGAAATCCATCGACGTTAAAGAAAGAAGAGGCCTAATGAAGGTGTGGAAAAAAGTAACAGCAGAAGAAAGGGAGTGCAACAACCTCCTTCAAGAGGACCTAAAACAGAGGCTCTCGAAGCTGCGCAGTGGAGAATTTAAGGAAATGATGCAAAAATGAAAAAGCAAGAACAGACTTCTACAAAGATCCCTTTAAGTTGGTGAAATGGATTTTCACAAAAGAGAAAAGCGGATCCCTGAAAGCGTCATAAAAGGAGGTTGAAGGACATCAGAACCATCCACACTAATCAGTTAAAAGATGAACCGATTTTTGTCCCTGCTGACATCCCACCAATCTCACCCCCACTACATCAATTTGACATCAGCCCTCCCAAGCTGAGTGAGGTAAAATAAGTAGTGAGGAAGGCAAGAACGGATTCTGCACCAGGCCCTAATGGTGTTCCATATTGTGTCTACAAGAATGCCCGGATATTCTTAAATTCCTCTGGAGGAACATGAGGGTTGCGTGGGAAAAGCAAGTTATCCCCAAAGTCTGACGAAGAGTGGGAGGAGTGCAGATCCCAAAATAAATAAAATTGTCCACCATCGAACAGTTTCGGCAAATAAAACTTCATAACATAGAATACAATATATTTTTCAGTGTGATGGCGAAAAGACTTACAAAGTTTCTGAAACAAAACCATTTCATTGATATGTCAATCCAAAAGGCTGGCATAGCAGGCTTCTCGGGATGCCTTGAACATACCGGCATCATATGGCAACAAATCCAGACTGCAAAGAAAGAACAAAATAATCTGCATGTCTTGTTCCTCGACCTGGCCAACGCCTGTGATCAGTTCCTCATTTGCCACTGTGGACTGCTTTTGAATTCTTTCAGGTGCCTGCAATAATAACAAATCTGGTAAAAAAAATACTTCCAGGATCTGCAATTTTGTCTCACAACATCAGGCTTTATCACAGTGTGGCAACCGCTGGAAGTAGGCATCATGGCGGGGTGCACCATCTCCCCATTGACCTTCACTATGGCAATGGAGCTCATTATCAGAGCATCAAAATGGGTTGTGGGAAGAAAACTGCTACAGTGTGGTCAGCAGTTGCCACCTATATGAGCCTATATGGACGATATAACAACACTAATGACAACTGTGCCCTACACCAAGAGACTTCTGGAAAAACTTCATCAAAACGTCACATGGGCAAGAATGAAGTTCAAACCCAGCAAGTGCAGAAGCATCTCCATTGTCAAAGGTCAAGTCAAGGATCAAAGATTTCATATTGATGGAATACCTGTTTCAACTGTTTCAGAAATGCCAGTGAAGAGCTAGGGCCAATGGTATGATGCAAAGCTCAAGGACACCGAGCAGTTTGAACATCTCAAAAAGGATACCATCACGCACATGACTCACAACAACAAGACCTTGCTACCAGTAAAACGCAAGCTGTTGTGCTTCCAGTTTGGCATACTACCAAGAATCATGTGGCCTCTAACTATGTATGAAATCCCCATCAACAAAGTGGAAAAGCTGGAAAGAATGATCAGCACACATGTGAAACAATGGCTTGGACTTCCACGATGCTTAAGTGCTGTCGAACTGTATGAGAGTGGCAAATTGGAATTACCCATTGCAGGTCTTGTGGAAGAGTTCAAATGCACTAAAGCAAGGTTGGTCATGACCCTCACTGAATCTGAAGATACTGTTATTCGAACAGCGGCCCCCCATGTGGCAATGAGGAGGAAGTGGACCCCAACTGAAGATGTTCAGAGTGCTAAGTCTGCTCTTCATTTCAGGGATGTGGTTGGCCAAGTCCAACACAGGAGAGCCGGGCTCGGGCTTGTCCCAAAAGCTCCACAATGGCACAAGGCAACATCAGTGAGGAAGAGGTGGCTCGTGGTGGAGGAGGTGAGAAGACGGGAGGAGGCAGAGCGACACGCCAGGGCCATCTCAAAGGCCAAGCAGGGCCAATGCACTAACTGGGAGAGCCTGGAAAAGAGGAAACTCAGTTGGCGTGACATCTGGCAAATGGAAGAATCTCGGCTACGTTTTGTCATCAGAGCAACTTAAGATGTTCTACTATCACCCCAGAACCTGAAGCAGTGGTTCGGAGAAGACCCCGCTTGCTCCCTTTTCCAAGAGCCTGCATCACTAAGGCACATTTTAACAGGATGCACTACGAGCCGTGCCCAAGAACGTTACACTTGGAGGCATAACCAAGTTCTCAGACAGCTGACATAATTCCTGGAACAGAGGTGGACGACCACAAATGGTTTCCCACAAACATCGGCAAGAAATGTCCACTTCACAAAATTTGTACCAGCAGGCCAACCTCCAGAGCACCAGATAACGTCAAAGGAAGCAAGCATTCTGCAGCCTGCTCGGATTGGAAAATGGACGTGGACTTAAAAAAAAAAGCTTGTGCTTCCCCCAGACATTGTGGCTACAACACTCCGGCCAGACATGGTCCTGTGGTCCACAACAGCCAAGTTAGCATACGTTGTGGAATTGACAGTTCCATGGGGAGATGGTGTTGAAGAAGCTTATGAGAGGAAAAAGACCAAGTACTCTGAAATGCAAACTGAAGCTGCCCATAATGGCTGGAAGACCAAGAGTTTCCCTGTAGAAGTGGGATGCAGGGGATTCATTACTACACCTACGACCAGTCTATTGAAGAGAATGGGGGTGAGGGGTCGCTCCCTCCAACAAGCAATCAAGTCATTATCAAATTCAGCAGAAAAAAACAGCAATTGGCTTTGGATCAAAAGGAAAGACAACCATTGGGCTGCAAGTTGAAGACAGGTGGGTATGGATGCCAGGTATCACCGCTGAGCCCTCTAGAGACGTTGAGGGATTATCAATGAAACGTCAAAGATGGAGGGTGCCCACCTGATAACCCCGATGACGCACCTACCCTACCTTTAACCACTCCAATCCCACTGCCAATATCAAGAGTGCCGACTTACTACAGGGATTGAAACATCATCCTATAAGCTCTACTACTCCAACACTTTGTGTTTTGCTCAAGGATCCAGCATCTGCGGATCGACACAAAATGCTGGAGTAACTCAGTAGAACAGGCAGCAGCTCTGGAGAGAAGGAATAGGTGTCATTTCAGGTCGAGACCCTTCTTCAGACTAGAGTCAGGGTAAAGGGAAACAAGAGATATAGACTCTTGAATCACTTCCCTCTGGAAGGCGACTCTGGACTGTCAAAGCTGCCACAGCCAGGCATTAAAACAGCTTTTTTTCCACGAGTAGTAGCTCTATTCAATAACCAAAAATCTGTAGCCTCCTTTTGCTCTGGTATTTTATTTAATTCACATGTTTAATCAATAATGTTTTATTATTAATGTTTAATGTTGTATGTATCATTCGTAACTATCGCTGTATGTCATCTTGTCACTTGCAAAAAAGTGTCGATGATAAAGGGAAAAGGCAATTGTTAGCTGTTTGCTAGGTGAGAACAAGAAGCTGTTGCGACTTGGGAGGGGGAGAGATGGAGAGAGGGGGAATGCAGGGGTTACTTGAAGTTGGAGAAATCAATATTGATATCACTGGGTTGTATGCTGCCCAAATGAAATATGAGATGTTGTTTCTTCAATTTACGTTTATCCTCACTCTGATCAGGGAGGAGGACCAGGACAAAAAGGTCAGTGTAGGAATAGGAAGGGGAATTAAAGTGTTTGGCAACCGGGATATCAGGTAGGACTGCACAAAAAGCTGGAGAAACTCAGCGGGTGTAGCAGCATCTAAGGAGCGAAGGAGATAGGCAACGTTTCGGGTCGAGACCCTTCTTCAGACTTATCTCCTTCGCTTCTTAGATGCTGCTGCACCCGCTGAGTGTCTCCAGCTTTTTGTGTAACCCTCGATTCTCCAGCATCTGCAGTTCCTTCTTTAACAACATATCAGGTAGGACTGAGTGTCTGCAGATTTTGTATCTTGGTCTTAATTTTTCATCTTCTTTTAATCAGGGAATTATAGATTTTAAACCTCTGCAAATTGATTATATTTAGTAAAGTAGAAATAATTTCCAATAAATGTTTGATCTGTTGTTAGTTTAGTTTAGTTTACTATTATTGTCACGTGTTCCAAGGTACAGTGAAAAGCTTTTCTGTTGCGTGTTATCCAGTCAGCGAAAAAGAGTATGCATGTTTACAGTCAAGCCATCCACAGTGTACAGAAACAGGTAAAAGGGTATAACATTTAGTGAAATAAAGATTTAAAAGAGTGGAGCCATTATAATGAATGATAGCAGATCAATTTTTGGGACCAGCGGGCGAAGAGTCGCCTGGCTTTGGATCCATCTTGGATTTTAAGCATTATGCTCATAATTGATCATCAATGGACATTTTAATTGCCTACTCAGCACTGCTAAAATCAGAAAAGAGTTCCTGCATTTCAGGAAGAAGTTCCTTCTATGAATAATAATTCTCAGTTGTGCCATGGACCGGGAATGTTGAAGCAGGGTTCATTGCCAAGAAACATGGAAAGTAATAATGATCAGGATCTGAAGCATCAGACTCTGCTGTGACTCTCTTCAATGCCATCTGAAAGTCAAGGAGAATTCATGAGGAAGATCGGGTTTCTTAGAATAGAACACATTACCATTCAGCACTATGAATATTTACATTTTGCAGGAAGCACAGAATAAATAGAAATGTGTTAGCCTGTGAAAGATGTTTATTTTCTTTGCGAAAAATCTGAAATGCTTGACAGGATTTTAAATGTTAGTGTTGGTGTTCAAGACTGGTTTTCTTTTTGCAACATAAAATAATTGAAAAGTCCAGCAGAAGGACAGGCCCTTCAGCCCACAATGCCTGTGCTGATCATGATGCATCTCATGTGTTTGCACCATATCAATATCACTCCATTCCCTGCTATTACACATGCCTATCTAAAAGCCTCTTAAACACCACTATCCAATTTGCCTTCACCACCACCCCTGGCAGTGCATTCCAAGCACCCACCACCCTCTGTGGAAAATATTCCTTTAAAGATTCCCGTACATCACCTTTAGACCTTTGGCCCTCTCACCTTAAAGATATGTGCTCTAGTTTTTGATATTTCCACCCTGGGAAAAAGGTTCTGACTGTCTACCATATTTATGCCACTCTATCAGATCTCCCCTCAGCCTCCGATGCTCCAGAGAAAGCAATCCCAGTTTGTCCATCCTCTCTTTATTGCTAATATCCTCGCATCCACTCCGCATTCTGTCAAACCTCTTCTACACCCTCTCCAAAGCCTCCATATCCTTCTAGTATTGGGGAGACCAGAACTTCCCATAATATTCCAAATGCAACCTAAAGTCTTATAGAGCTGCATCATGGACAAGGATGGGGTGGGAGATTGCAACCTTCACATGGTCCGCCCTGTTTCGATGAATGCAATCAACCTGGCATGCACAATCAAATAAGATCACATAGAACTAATTGTCCTACAACCTTAGGCTGTGCACGCCACATGCAAGAAGAAGATGGACAAGCTTGCCATGTCTACTTTACCATTCTGTCTACTTGTGTTGTAACATTCAGGGGAGTGATAGACCTTAACTCCAAGATGCAAAACATTATGGGATGATGCAATAAAGGATTTAAAAATAATTAAAGGAGTATTTGTAGAGAAAAAAAGGCACAAAGTGCTGGAGTAACACAACGGGTCAGTCTGGAGAAGCATCCCAACCCAAAACACCACCTTTCCATGTTCTCCAGAGATGCTGCTTGTCCTGTTGAGTTACTCCAACCTTTTGTGTCTTTTCTTGTAAACCACCAACTGCACTTGTTTCTAGAGAGAAACTGTTTTCACTGGTTAAGGAATCCAATATTAGGTTGAGGCCAATGTGTGGAATGATATGTTTTCAGATAAAGGATAAGTCTTCATGATGTCATCTTTTTTTAACCTGATGATACCTCATGTAACATTTCTTGCCAGCTCTCTCAGATGTCCTTTACTGTATGTGTTAACGTGCAGAAGCAACGTTTTATGGTCATAAGATCATGTGATAGGAGAAGAATTAGGCCTTTCGGCCTAACAAGTCTACTCTGCCATTCAATCATGGCTGATCTATCTCTCCCTCCTAACCCCCTTCCCCTGCCTTCTCCCCATAAACCTCTGACATCTGTACTAATATTTAATCTATCTATCTCTGCCTTAAAAATATCCACTGACGGCCTCCACAGCCTTCTAGGCAAAGAATTCCACAGATTCACTACCCTCTAACTAGATAATTTTCTCCTTGTCTCCTTCCTAAAATAATGTATTTTAATGCTGAGGCTGACCTCCAGTGCTAGACTCTCCCAATAGTGGAAACATCCTCTCCACATCCACTCTATCCAAGCCTTTCACTATTCTGTATGTTTCAATGTGGTCCCCCTTCATTCTTCTAAACTCCAGTGAGTACAGGCCCAGTGCCAACAAACTATCAACAGAGGTGAATCTACTAATTCCTGGGATCATTCTTATAAACCTCCTCTGGACCCTCTCCAGAGCCAGCACACCCTTCCTCCGATATGGTGCCAGAATTGCTCACAATATTCCAAATGCGGCCTACCAGCGCCTTATAGAGCCTCAGCATTACATCCCTGTTTTTTGTATACAAACCCTCTTGAAATAAATGTTAGCATTGAGTTTGCTTTCTTTATTACCGATTCGACTTGCAGATTAACTTTTTGGGAATCCTGCACCAGCATTTCCAAGTCACCTTTGCACCACCCATTTCTGGATTCTCTCCCCATTTCGAAAATAGTCTACGCCTTTATTCCTAATACCAAAATACATGACTCCACACTTTGCTGCACTATATTCCATCTGCCACTTTTCACTTTACTGCCATTTCTGCCATTTGCCTGAGATTCATATGTTCTGATCCAAGATGCGATGGGATCTGAAAAGGTTTAAAGTACCTATAAGTCCATCCAACTATTGCTGTTGATTCTGGCCCCCAAGAATGACCTATGTGAAACAATGGTAGACAAAAATGTTGGAGAAACTCAGCGGGTGAGGCAGCATCAATGGAGTGAAGGAAATAGGCGTCGTTTCGGGTCGAAACCCTTCTTTGGAAGGGTCTCGACCCGAAACGTTGCCTGTTTCCTTTGCTCCGTAGATGATGCCTTATCCAGCTGAGTTTCTCCAGCATTTTTGTCTACCTTTGATTTTCCAGCATCTGCAATTCCTTCTTAAACAATATGTGAAACAATGGAAAGTTTTGAGGAAATAACAGGTGGATGTAGTGGTTAAGAGCCAGCAGAGTCTATAGATATAAAGGTACAGCACTTCGTTCCTGAGCTGAAGTACAAGGTGAAAACATTTGACAACCAATATGCTTATTGAATCAATCATCGAAAATGCGGCTTTATAAAACTTTAAGCAAAATGCAAAGTGCTGGAGAAACTCAACAGGTCAGGCAGCGTCTGGGAAGGGAATGGACAGGCGACACTTCAGGTCTCAACCTTTGTTCGGACGTCAGGTTCTCATCGCACCCGTTATTGGAAGAATGCGGAGGCTTTGGAGGGAGTGAAGAAGAGGTTTATCAGGATGCTGCCTGGATTACAGGGTATAAGCTATAAGAATAGAGAGCACAAACCTGGATTGTTGAGGGGTGAGGGGTGACCTGTTAGATGGTCGTAAAATTATGAGAGGCATAGATCAGATAAACGGACAGAAACTTTCTCCCAGGTTCAGACTAGAAGACATAGCTTTAAGATCAGATGAAGAATGTTTAAAGGAGATAGGTTGGTGGATGACTGGAATATGCTGCCAGGAGTGGTGGTGAATATGATGGTGGCATTTAAGAGGCTTTTAGATAGGCACGTGAATATGCAGGCAAGGGAGAGTTTTGGACTACATGCAGGCAGAGATTAGTTTCTCGGCATTATGTTTGGCTCAGGAATTATAGGTGGAATAGGCCTGTGCTGTACTGTCCTCTGTTCCATACCTGAAGACCCAAGTCTCTGTTTCCGTTGCTTCGAAAGATGAAAGCTCAGACTGGTGACATTAAAACTTAGATTGCTATAAGGTCAGGTTGTGCAAGCTCAGCCTACTGTCCTATGGCACTCTCTACCAATTTGCAAAGGTATTTTGGTGAGAATGATCATTCCTGCTCTTGAATCTGTGCTCTACTGTGCGAGATGGGTGGTATTGAGTTTCAAAATGAAAGATCAGTGTGAAATCATCATTACACAATGATTAGTGCCTTGATCAATATATTCCATATAGCATTGGCAGGAATAGTCAATGGAGCTATATTTGTCACATATGCAACTTCACAGTGAAATTCTTTTCGCATTTATTACAGATGTCAGCGCCGCCATTTTTGGCGCCATTATTCAAAGTGCAAAGTCCGATCGGCCCACGAGCTTGATGTACTGGAACAGTTCCTGCAAACCAACGTCACTCTCCTCTCCTCGCCCGGCCATCTTTGTGTCCCGGGGAAGCCTCCTGCAGCCTACCGGAAGGCTCTCGGGGCAATAGCCTGGTTCATCCTCCTACTGGTTGTTGCTCCTCGCATCCGACATATACGGCTCCCTCTTGGTTACGCTGTCAGCTGAGCCTTCGGGCGGGTTCCCCATCCCATCGACCGCGAGCCTTCGGGCAGGAAGTGCCTATGTCCAAGCTTAGACACATATATCTATGTGCTGGTTTCATAACGTGCCACACACATGCAAGAGTATAGCTTAAATAAACCAATTAAGCACTCATATGGTATAACAATTTAGTGATATAGGAGCACACTTTGGAACCAAGTGCTCTCATCAATCCTGTTCACATGCAGAACCACTGACGTGGGAATCACTGGACAGCAGTCAAAATTGAGAAAGCTGAATTCTTTTCTTTCTCCTTCCTGGCAAGAATTGCAGCAGCTTTCATGCATGTAGGCCTGACCCACATATGCCGATGCCAAATGAGATAGGTTAACTCAGCACACTGCCCTGAATTCAAAACATGTCTCTTCAGCTGGCAATCTCCAGCTGGCAAACATTTCCAAGAAGTAAACTGACATTTGGTGCTCTGAAAGCAAACAATTGCTTTGTACATGAATAATCTCAGATGAAGGATGAATAATTCAAAAGAGAAGTAATCATTTTGCACAATTAAGAAGGGTATCGTCTGGTGACATTGACATTCTGAAGATGTAATAGAATTAGCATTCATACATCCTCTTTGAATGCTCAGAACTCTCTGCTTACCCCACGCACCATCATCTCACCCCACCTCCCCACCCCACCCCCATCTCATTTCCCGCATTAATTGTTTGGTGTCTCTCAGCAATTCCACCAGATGATCACAGTGTTAACTGTCAAGGAAGCTCAGTATTACTTCTAACTTGAGTGCATTCTTGCTCAAGATCCATCCATTTAGCAAAAATAATTTTCAGCCCTATACTTCCCAATTAACTTTGTAACATTAACTCTTGAACATCTTTATTCATACCCAATATAACTATAAAAAGCCTTTGAATATTATTCAGGGAGAGCATGATTAATATGTGTTGCTTCGTTTTCATACCCAGATCAAACCGTGATAATGTTTCTCAAGAGTGAAATCATATTACTGGCAGTTAAGTGTTCCTCTGAATAAAAGCACTATAACATTCAACAAGGTATATGATCTATTGGTGCACAGCATTACATCCATACAGCATACCAAACAGATCTGTGAAACATGTCAATCTTTGCAGATTGCTGGTGGCATATTCAACATATTTCCCTTGGGTCTATAATTGTTTCATTATAAATGCTGTTGATTTCTCATCCAAAATCCACAATAAGTGCTTGAAAAATTGCTTAAACAAATTGAAATCCTTTAAACACAGCTTTGGGAGATTATTTTATGTTTTCATGCTTCAGTTTCACAAAAATATGCTGACAGCATTAGATTTCCATATCAGCCATCTACAAATTAAAAAATATAAACAAAATCTTTGGAATTGCTGAGTGAGTCTGAAAAAGGGTCCCGACCCATATTGTCTCCTGTCCATTTCCTTCCTCAGATGCTGTCTGACCCACTGAGTTCCTCCAGAAGTTTGTATTTTGTTCAAGATCCCAGCTTCTACAGTCTCTTGTGTCTCGAAAGGATGGGAGATTCCTGAGAGGGTATAGAGAGCTAAAGATCTTTGAAAGTCTATAAAGAGCAGGATATCTCTGAGCATGTAAATAATGGGGGGATCTTTGAGTGAGTGGAAAGAGCCGAAGATCCTTGCGAGAATACAGAAAGGCAGATCTTTAAATTAGTAAAGAGTGGGATATCATAGATCATAGAACGGTACTGCATAGGAACAAAATGTTTGTCCCATGATATATGTACTGCACATAACGTCAATGTTTCAGTCAAGACCTTGCATGAGAACTGTGAATTTACCCCCTATCCCCGCCTCCTGCTCTTTCCAACATATCCCCCTTTCTCATTCCACGCACCACCTTCCTTTCTTATCATATTCCATCATCTGCAGCCCTTTGCTGCTTACACTAATCAATTCCCAACCTCTGTTGCTATCTCCACACTTCCTTCCCCCACTTGACTCCATCTGCCCATCAATCTCTCCTCATGTGGAAGTAGATGTATTGTACATAGATGTATTGTAGATTTGGTCAGTAGTCGGAGGCAAGAGGTTGCAATTGTTAGGACTGGGGATCCAAAAGATAATGTCGGAGAACATTAGATTAGTTTAGTTTAGAGATGCAGTGCGGAAAAAGGCCCTTTGGCCCACTAAGTCCGTGCCTACCAGAGATCTCTGCACACTAACACTATCCAACACACCCCAGGGACAATTTCCAATCTTTACTGAAGCCTGTACATCTTTGGAGTGTAGGAGGAAACCCAAGCACCCTAGGAAAACCCACCTGGTTATGGGGAGATCGTAGACACTCTGTACAAGACAGCACCCATTATCCGGATCAAACCCAGGTCTTTTGCACTGTAAGACAGCAACTCCTTGACATCATGCTGCACTTTTCCATGCACTTGTCAATAGTCGTTTTTGCAGCCTCTTTCAATAACAGCACAGAGAGCACAAAGGCCCTATGAGCAGGGAAGATGTGCAAACTGACCATGCAACGTGGTGTAATTGAAGATGTGGGAGTAAAAACATAATCGATGCTGGTATGGACAGTATAGTCAGGGTGATAGGCAATTTGCTGTGCTGTTTCCTATCTCTATCCAAATTGCTTCTACAGCCGTAGATACTGTGAAGGTCAGAGAGAAGCAGCAGCCAGAAGCAGCGAGAGCGAACATTGACTGAAAGAAGGTGAGTAAGAAGGAATGGAGATTTAAAAAGAGCGCCAAAGGCCAGGTTTGAGTGTTTACTGTGAAGGTCGAAGAGAGGCAGAAGCTAGAAGCAGCGAGAGCGAGTATTGGCTGAAAGAAGGTGAGTCAGAGGGAACGGAGATTTAAAAAGAGCGCAAAAGGCACCAGTTCAAGTAATTTACAAATTAACCCTAAAGGAGTTCATGTTCAAGAGAGTTTATTGTCATGTGTCCCAGATAGGACAATGAAATTCTTGCTTTGTTTCAGCACAACAGAATATTGTAGGCATAAATAAATACAGAACAGATCAGTGCCGCTGTAGCGGAGCGGCCTTGTTTAGGTGAAGTGCCTTGATGAGTAAAGTGCAAGTCTTTGGCTCGAGAGTTTTAAGAGAGGAGACTTCGCCCAAAGGTAGAGAAGGTGAGAGGCACAACCAATTGGGATTTGTCCACTGAAATAAAGGCAGGCAAGTTGTTGCACTGTGCTCATTGCAGGATGTGGAAAGTCAGGGACACTGCTCGTGCCTCTGACAACTACACCTGTAGAAATTGTGTCCAGGTGCAACTCCTGAAGGACAGTGTTAGGGAACTGGAGCAGCAGTTGGATGATTGCAGGACCATCCGGCAAAACAAGAGCTTCCTGGATACGACCTACAATGAGGTTGTTATACCAAGGATACAAACAGAGCGAAGGTGGGTGACGATGAGGAAGGGAAGTAAGCGTGGAGGGCAGGAGACCCCAGTGGCTGTACATATTGAAAGCAGGTACACCCTTTTGGAGGCTGTCGGGATGGATGACACTTCCAGTCCGAGCGGCGGACATGTCTTTCAATCAAATCCTGGCACTGATGCGCAACCGGAAAGACCTACGTCAGGTAATGCTGTAGTGGTAGGTGACTCAATAGTGAGAGGTACAGACAGGAGATTGGCTGGCACCAGGCTAGACTCGAGGATGGTTTGTTGCCTCCCTGGTGCCAGGGTCCAAGACATATCGGACCGATTGCTGGGAATCCTCAAGGGGGAAGGAGAGCAGCCGGAAGTGGTTGCACATGTCAGCACAAACAACGCTGGGAAGAAGAGGAAGGAGGTTCTGCAACGTGAGTTTGGAGAGTTATGTAGAAGGACCTCTCGGGTGGTATTCTCCGGTTTGCTTCTAGTACCTCGTACTAGTGAGGGCATGAACAGGGAGATAAGGGATCTGAATGTGTGGCTGAGGAACTGGCGCAGGGAGAAGGAATTTGGATTTATAGACCACTGGGATCTCTTCTGGGGTAGGGGTGACCTGTACAAAAGGGACGTGTTGCACCTTAACTGGAGGGGGACCAAATTCTGGCAGGCAGGTTTGCTAGTGCTACACGGGTGGGTTTAAACTAAATAGCGGGGGGGAGGGGTCGACAAATCAGAAGTATAAGGATGGAGTTAAAGGGAAAGAGAGTACAGGAAAAGTTACAAAGGACACCCAAATTAATGGGATGGAAAGTTCAAGAAGGGATAAGAGAGTAAGGTCAGGTGAAATGGGAACCGGTGTGAGAGGGGAGGTGAATACCAAATTAAAAGTGTTATATATGAATGTGCAAATTTTAAGAAATAAAGTGGATGAGCTTGAGGCTCAGTTAGAGATTGGTAGGCATGATGTTGTGGGAATTACAGAGACATGGCTGCAAGAGGATCAGAGCTGGGAACTGAATATTCAGAGTTATACATTCTATCAAAGAGACAGACAGGTGGGCAGAGGGGGGGTGGGGTAGCTCTGTTGGTAAGGAATTAAATTCAATCCTTTGTGAGATAGAACCAGAAGATGTAGACTCATTGTGGATGGAACTGAGACATTGTACGGGTAAAAAGACCCTAATGGGAGTTATCGAAATTCCCCCAAACTGTAGGCTGGATATAGGGCGCGTTGCATCAGGAGTTAACATTGGCATGTCGTAAAGGTAATGCTATGGTGGTTATGAGAGATTTCAATATTGGTACTGGACCCCAAGAAAGGGAGTTTGTGGAGTGCCTCCATGATGGATTCTTAGAGCAGCTTGTACTGAAGTCGACCAGGGAGAAGGAAATCTAGATTTACAGTTGTATAATGAACCAGATTTGAGGAAGGGAACTCAAGGTAAAGAAACCATTAGGAGGTAACCATAATATGATAATCTGCAATTTGAGAGGGAGAAGATAAAATCAGAAGTGTCAGTATTGCAGTTGAACAAATGGGACTATGGAGGCATGAGGGAGGAGCTGGCTAAAGTTGACTGGAAAGAGACCCTAGTAGGGATGACGGTGGAACAGCAATGGCTGGAATTTCTGGGAATAATCCAGAAGATGCAGGATCATTTCACTCCAAAGAGTAAGAAAGATTCCAAGGGGAGTAAGAGGGGACCATGGCTGCCAATGGAAGTCAAGGACAGTATAAAACTAAAGGAGAAGACGTACAACATATCAAAGATGAGCGGGAAGCCAGAGGATTGGGGAAATTTTAAAGAACAACAGAAGGTTACTGCTAAGGCAATACGGGAAAAAAAAGTACGAAGATAAGTTAGCCAAGAATATAAAGGAGGATAGTAAAAGCTTCTTTAGGTATGTAAAGAGGAAAAGATAGAAACAGGTGAATTTATAATGGGGAACAAGGAAATAGCAGATATTTTGAACAGATACTTTGGATCAGTCTTCACTAGGGGAAGACACAAACAATCTCCCAATAAATACTTGGGGGCAGAGGATCTAGGATGACGGAGGAACTGAAGGAAATTCACATTAGTCAAGAAATGGTGTTGGATAGACTGATGGGACTGAAGGCTGATAATACCCCCAGGGCCTGATGGTCTGCATCCCTGGGGACTCAAGGAGGTGGCTCGGGAAATCGTGGACACATTGGTGATCATTTTCCAATATTCTATAGATTCTGGATCAGTTCCTGTGGATTGGAGGATAGCGAATTTTTAAGAAAGGAGGGAGAGAGCAAACAGGGAATTATAGACCAGTTAGCCTGACATCGGTGGTGGGGAAGATGCCGGAGTCAATTATTATAGATGTAATAGCAGCGCATTTGGATAGCAGGATCAGTCCAATTCAGCATGGATTTATGAAGGGGAAATCTTGCTTGGCTAAACTTCTGGAATTTTTTGAGGATGTAACAAGTGAAATGGATAAGGGAGACCCAGTGGATGTAGTGTAACTAGACTTTCAGAAAGCCTTTGATAAGGTCCCACGCAGGAGATTAGTGGGCAAAATTAGAGCACATGGTATTGGGGGTAGGGCATTGACATGGATAGAAAATTGTTTGGCAGACAGGAAACAGTAGGAATTAACGGGTCCATTGCAGAATGGTACGCAGTGACTAGTGGGGTGCTGCAAGGCTCTATGCCGGGACCGCAGCTATTTACAATATATATTAATCATTTAGATGAAGGAATTAAAAGTAACATTAGCAAATTTGCAGATGACAAAGCTGGGTGGCAGTGTGAACTGTGAAGAGGATGCTATGAGGATGCAGGGTGACTTGAATAGGTTGGATGAGTGGGCAAATGCATGGCAGAGTAATATAATGTGGATAAATGTGAGGTTGTCCATTTTGGTGGCAAGAACAAGGAGTCAGATTATTATCTGAATGGTGTCAGATTAGGGAAAGGAGAAGTGCAATGAGACCTGGGTGCCCTTGCACATCAGTCACTGAAAGTAAGCATATGGGTACAGCAGGCAGTGAAGAGAGCTAAAGGCATGTTGACCTTCATAATGAGTGGATTTGAGTATAGGAGTAAAGAGGACCTTCTGCAGTTGTACCAGCCCCTGGTGAGACTACACGTGGAATATTGTGTGCTGTTTTGGTCCCCTAATTTGAGGAAGGACATTCTTGCTATTGACGGAGTATAGCGTAAGTTCACGAGGTTAATTCCCGTGATGGGGGTACTGTCATATGATGAAAGATTGGAATGACTGGGCTTCCATTCACTGGAATTTTGAAGGATGAGAGGGGACCTTATAGAAACATATACCATTGTTAAGGGGTTGGACAAGCTAGATGCAGGAAACATGTTCCCGATGTTGGGGGAGTCCAGAACCAGGGGCTAGAGTTTAAGAGTAAGGGGTAGGCCATTTAGGCCTGAGATGAGGAAAAACTTTTTCAACCAGAGAGTTGTGAATTTGTGGAATTCTGTGCCTCAGAAAGCAGTAGAGGCTGATTCACTGGATGCATTCAAATGAGAGTTAGAGAGAGCTCTTAGGGCTGGAGGAATCAAGCGATATGGAGAGAAGGCAGGAACTGGGTACTGATTGTGGATGATCAGCCATGATCACATTGAATGGCGGTGCTGGCTCAAAGGGCCGAATGGCCTACTCCTGCATGTCTTTTCTTTGACTATCTTTCTACATCCCGATCTCATGAGCCAAGATCGTTTTTCACCATTGCACTGATCTCCTCCTTTATTAATAGAGCCATCCCATTCTCCGCTCCCTGAAACAATGAGTATGTCCCAAAGGCTGTTGTCTACCCAGTATCTAGGTTAACAATATCTTCTTGGGCATGCAAAGTAGGGGGGATGGGGGAGGGGGGGGGCGGGAGGATCCAGTTGTCATGGTCCATGTGGGAAGCAGTGACATCAGTAAGTGTCAGAATCAAGTAAGATCAAATAGAACAAGTTTTCCTACAAGTTTAGGCTGTGCACAACATATATGCAAAAAGAAGAAGCAAGGGCCAGGAAAGAATATTTACTGAGGCAATATAAGTACCTCGGTTTGAGGATAATAGCAGAATCATGTTTAATAAATATTGGATGATGACTTGTGTAAACTGACATGAGATCAATAATAACAGGGAGTTCAATCCATATCTCAAATATGTGAGGGAAACTGGTTTTCACTTCAAAGTGCATGGCATGGGTACAGGGAGAAAGGGAGGTGGTCCATTGGGATGGGCTTTACTTGAATGAGGCTGGCATCAGTGTGTAACATCTAATGCTGTAGAAAGGGCTATAAACTAAATGGCAGTAGTTAGGGGTGGGGTGTGGAGGTGGTGGAGGCTTAATGTGAGGGGAAATTAAGGAAGCTAAAGAGAAAGGACAAAGGATAGTGAAAGGTAGGAAATTGGATGTTAATAACCAAGTGTGACAAGAGGAGACAAGGCATACACACACAGAAGTGCTCCTACAAATGGAGTCAGAATGGTAAAAAAAAAAGTATAATGTCAAAATGGGGCAGCACAGTGGTGCAGCAGTAGAGTTGCTGCCTTATAGCACCAGAGACCCAGGTTCAATACTGACCACATGGGTTTTGTCCAGGTACTCTGGTTTCCTCCCACACTCCAAAGACGTGCAGGTTTGTTGGTTAATTGGATTTGGTAAAATTGTGAATTGTGAAAAGTGTGTAGGATAGTGGTAGTGTATGGGGACCGCTGGTCGGTGTGGACTTGGTAGGCAGAAGGGTCTGTTACCGCACTGTATGTCTAAAGTCAGTCTATTTAACAAGTTAGAAATAAATTGGAATTATGTGTGATATCCATTACAGTAACGTGATTGTGGATGAATAAAGCAGTTCCTAAATATTCCAAAGTACTTTACATTCTTCCAAAAGGGTGCTAATGAGTTATCAGCACAAAATTTAAATAGCATCTGTATTTGGTCATCTGTAAATACCCTGTACGTGAAAAGACAAAAACAATTACAAAGACTTTGAAGTTACAGCAGCTGGTTATTGTTTACTGCAGTCTGCAGAACAGTAACTGGCATAGTTCATATGTTATAGGAACAGAATTAGGCCATTTGGGCCATCAAGTCAACTCCACCATTCAATCATGGCTGATCTATCTTCCCCTCTCAACCACATTCTCCTGCCTTCTCCCTGTAAACCCTGACACCCTTACTAACCAGGAATCTGTCAATCTGTGTCTTAAAAATACCCAATGACTTGGCCTCCACAGCCATCTGTGGCAGTGAATTCCACAGATTCACTACCCTTTCACTAAAGAAATCCCTCCTCATCTCCTTTCTAAAGGTACGTCCCTTTTAGTCTGCAGCTATGGCCTCTGGTCCTATTATCAATTTTCATCATGGTCAACTTTATACATAGAAGAGTAGTGCATTTTTCATATGTAATCGAGATTCAGAAGGAAATGATTGAATTCCAAATGATTACGCTAATTGTTCTCCTGCAGGTCCATGATGTTTGAATCAAAGCAGTCATCTTTTAAAGATACAGCAGATTCTCACGTACAAAGCCAAATGTTCATCAGGATGCCAGTGATTATTAGTAAAACCAATACACGCCTTGCCAGAAGCAGGAACTCCAAAGAACATAACTCTCAGTGTGAGTAATTAGATCTCACCTGCAAATAAAAGAGTCAGTTGTATTCATGGAGAGTTTACCGTGAGGAATAACACATGATACATATCCAGGCACTACCCTAGTTACATATTACTGCCAGTTCTGGATTAGGAAGGAAGGCAACAGAAGGAAGATTGAATGATAAGCAGGTATTACATAAATTGATTGGATCATTTGTGGGGTAGAGTTCATACTCTTCTTTCTTTGGCCAGTAACTAAATTTGGCCCAACGTTTGAAACTTTGGAAGTAAATCTCGAAACACAAACCACAAATGCTACGAGATAAGCCAATACTTTTCTTCACAGCTGGCCAATCCTTACAAAATAAATACCCTGCCCAGTCCATAGTTAGCAAGAATAAAGAACCATGTACTCTGCCAGGATAGCTAACACGTACATCTGAAATAATAATCCCTTGATTGTTTCTATCAAGAAAACAGATGCAGCCTGCATCTCCTTTGGGGTAAGTTGGGAAATAAAACACGATCCTCCCACCATTTGCGACCAGCTTCATTTTGACAGACTGATTGCTTTGCCCTTTTAATTGTCATCATTCAACGTTGTTTGAATGCATTTATCTCCCTTTGCATTTCTGGATTCAGTCCATGGGTCATGGTGCAGAGGCCTGTTCAGTTCCACCCTCCCATTAGTATTATAGATACTGGAAATCTGAAATCAAACCAAAAAAAGTTGGAAATACACAATGTCTTTGCAGAAAGAAAAATAGTTATTTCAAGTTAAAATCAATAAAATATACTGTATTTAATTCTGATTTTTTGTTTATTTTAATATGGCCATTAATGTTTAGCTTTTTTGCCCGCTTGAAATTAAGTACGATGACCTTGGGTTTTCTATTTATAGTAGCAGTTAAATACAGTATATTTTAACAATCTTGTTGTAACTTAAAATAACTTATTTTCTTTCACCGGATGTTGAGTATTTCCAATGTTTTTGTTTCATTGCAGATTAGTTTAGTTTAGCTTAGTTCAGTTTAATGATGCAGCGTGCAAACAGGCCTAACCCTAATCCTAATCGTAGGTTTATATCATACGTTTAAGGTGAAAGATTTAATAGGAATCTGAGGGGTAACTATTTCACATAAAGGGTGGTGAGTGTATGGAACAAGCTGCCAGAGGAGGTAGTTGAGGCTGGAAATATCCCAACATTTAAGACACAGTTAGACAGCAGCGACATGCGGTGAAGTCAATGGCTGGGGAGGCACTGGCTAGTATTAGTGGCCCGGCCCTCCCTGTATAGATCACCGCATCTCTCCGGGGAGAGAGAGGGGTGGTGCCGGGGCTGTGTGCGTGAAGCACGGCGGGGCGGGAGCGCTGCCATGGGACCGTGAGTGTACAACCCACCTCCCCCTCTCCCCCTTCTCCATTCCCCCCCCTCTACTCTCTCTCCACCCCTCTCTCCCCCCTCCACCTGGGGTAGATCTACCCGAGCCGAAAGTACATTACTCCAGCGCGGGGCCCCCTTAGGTGCGGGGCCCAATTGGTAGCTCTCAGCGGCCCAGAGCCTCCGAATCGGCTGCTACAAATCAATGAATCAACCTACCAGTCAGCGCCGCCCGCGGCTGGAAAATCAGCGCCGCCACCGGTGGAATCCAGTGCTGCGCCGCCGCTGCTGAAGCTAGCTAACGTGGAGGGTGAGTGAGGCAGAGTCAATTACATGGGCTGAGCCTACGTAATTGACGATCGCTCTCCCTCCACTGGACTCAAGACACGCCCCCTCAGTGAGGCAGATGTGATCGCTGCCTCCCCTGGTGCATTTTCATTGCAGTTTTATGACATGACCAGCGAGCCTAAATTTAATATAACTAGTGAAATAAGATACCTGAACTATGGAAGGTGAGGACATGTAATGAAGGGGTTTACAAACATTACATTGGTGACATGCAGAGAGATAGTATCAGGCACACGCTTATTGCCCGCTCTCCATCCAGTTTCTGAGGGGTTGCACAATCAGAGTGGAGGCTCAGCACGTCACTGCCTCACCTCTCATCTCTCCCTGTATTTGTAGCGGAGCTGCGCAAATTTGGCGATTTTGACTATAAAAAATGATTAGATTCATATAGTTTTTGTGACAGATCAGTGGAAAAATCTTTATATTTATTTTATTTTATTATTAATTTTCTTTACTTTTCTTAACAGCTATTTTCATTGGGAGTATGTCAGGTGAGGCTCTGCCTCCCCTGCCTTCCCTGACCACCCTTCCCTGTTAGACAGGCACATTCACGGGACAGGTTTGGAGGGATATGGACCAAGCGTGGGCTGGTGGGACTAGTGTCGCTGGGATATGTTGGCTGGTGTGGGCAAGTTGGGCAAAGGGCCTGTTTCCACTCTGTATCACTCGATGACTCTTTTACTTCTATCTTGCACACCAGGGACAATTTTCAGAAGCCAATTAACCTACAAACCTGCATTTCTTTGGAATGTGAGAGGAAACTGAAGCACCTGGAGAAACCCAACGCAGTCACAGAGAGAATGTACAAACACCCTACTAACAGCACCCATAGTCAGTATCGCACCCAGGTCTCTGGCGCTGTAAGGCAGCAACTACTGCTGCGCCACTGTGCCGCCCGGAATGTCAGAGACCCAGTTTCCATCCTGCCCTCGGGTGCTGTTGGTATGGACTTTCCACCAGAAACAGCTGATACCAGCGCTGTAACTGACCAGCTGCTAATGCATTTAAACGCATTAGCGCTATTGCGATCTACCGGCAACAACGGAGCTGCCGACCGTTGAGGAATTCTCGATCGCAGGGGAACAGTAAGTACTGTACTTGGAAATACTTCATGGTGTCTGGAAACATGGCTGGCGGGCAGGACTACAAGTCAGACTGAAGTGCAGGGGACTACGACCCCCTCTCCCTACCATCCTTCTACCCAATGTACAATCAATGGAAACTAAGTGGAGGACTTAAGGTCAAGGCTGCTTTATCAAAGGGAGCTGAAGGAATGCTGTGTATTCTGTTTCACAGAGACATGGCTCACCCCCAGTTCCCCATACTCAACCGTCCAACCTGAAGGTTTCTCCATCCATTGTATGGACCGTACACAGGCATCTGGGAAAGGGAAAAGGTGGGGGTGTCTGCCTCATGGTCAACTCTTTGTGTTGCTCAAATGTGGCAGTTCCGTCCAACTCCTGCTCTCCACACCTGGAACATCTGGCCGTGAAGTGCCGCCCCTTCTACCTCCCGAGGATATTCACCTCTATCATCCTGACTGCGGTCTACATCCCACTCCAGGCAGACGTCCGTCCAGCATTGGAGGAGCTGCACGTCATGGTCAACAAGCACTAGTCAGCGTACCCGAAGCCTTTACCACCATAGCTGGAGACTTCAGTGAAGCCAACCTGAAAAAATCACTTCCAAACTATTACCAGTGATTAAACACCCTTGACCACTGCTATACGACCATCAAGGATGCCTATCGCTCTATCCCTTGCCCACACTTCGGGAAATCCAACCGTTCAATGGTGCTGCTTCTTCCTGCATACAGGCAGCAACTGACGAGCGCACCCCCCTGAGGTGAGGACTGCACAGAGCTGGTCTGGGGAGAGAGAGGAACAACTATGGGAATGCTTGGAGTCAGTAGACTGGGCAATGTTCAAGGACTCGACAACATACTTGAATGAATTTGCTACAGTCATTACAGACCATAAAGAAATGCTTGGAGGACTGTATTCCTACAAAAACCTTCCAAATGTTTCCTAACCAGAAGCCTTGGATGAACGAGGCAATCCGCATTCTTCTGAAGAGCAGATCCCAGGCATTCAGGTCTGACGATGCAGAGGTGTATAAGAAATCCAGATACAACCTTGACTAGGCCATCAAAAAGGCCAAAAGTGACTTCTGCTCTAAGCTGGATGGGGCGGATGTTTGGAAACTGTGGCAGGGCTTGAAAGGGGGTGGGGTGCTGTGGGGGGTGGGATGGTGTGGGGCAGGTTGTGAACCGTGGGGTTGTGGGGGTGGGCGGATGGGGTGGTGTGTGGGGGGTGTGGTGTGGGGGGTGGGGGGTGTAGGGGGTGGGGGGATGTGGGGGGTGGGGGTGTTGTGGGGTGTGGGGGGGTGAGGGGATGGGGTGGTGTGGGGGGTGGGGAGGTGTGGGGTTGGGGGGGTTGGGGGGATGGGGTGGTGTGGAGGGTGGTGTGGGGTGGGGTGGTGTGGGGTAGTGAGGGTGTGGGGTGGGGTGGGGTCGGGGGGTGGGGTGGGGTGGTGTGGGGGAGGTGGGGTGGTGTGGGGGGATTGGGGTGTTGTGCGGGGGTGGAGGGAAGGGGGGAGGAATGTGGAGGGGTAAGGGGGGTGTGAGTGTGTGTGGGGTGAGGGGGTGTGTGGGGAAGCGGGGGAGGGGGAGAGGGTAGGGGGCATGGGGGAAGGGGAGAGGCGGTGTGGGGAGGAGGGACTGCACTCAGTGGCCACCGACTGCGGGACCGCACAACACCTCCTGACTCCACTCAGTGGCTTCCCCGACTCACACAGCGGCTTCCCCGACTCACACAGCGACTTCCCCGACTCCACTCAGCAGCATCCCCCTCTCTTGTGAACTCACTCAGCACGTCTTGCACTCACCACGGCTTGTGGACTCAGCCCTGCCTCCCGGGGCTTTATTCTCCTCGCCCTGGTGATTGACAGCGGGTGCCGGAAGGGGCGTTACCTTCATGGTGACAGACAGGCAAGAAAACCAATCTGCTGATCTCACGATTGTTTAAACCTTCATAACTTTTGTAATATTTTACCGATCAGAACAAAATCTGGTCTGCTTGGAGCAGAGGAGAACGGTTAGTAAGGTGGCGAAAAATCCTAGCGATATAGGGTACCGTTTTTGTGCTTTTTTTCTTTTAAAAGCAAACCGGAAGAGGACAAGATGAGAGTTTTAGTAAAAGTATAGATATATACCTGTGTACTTGCGAGTATGTGTATATATGCACACTGAACTTTTTTTTCTCTCTCATTTATCATATTGTTTATCACATTGCAGCAAGTAAGAATTTCTTGTTCTATCTGGGACACAAGACAATAAAACACTCTTGACGTTCTTGACTCTCTTCTCCTTCTGACCATGTGAGTAGGGAGCAGATGAGAAACATAGAATTAGTGTGAATGGGTTTTCGATTGTCAGTGTGATCTTGGTGGGCCGAAATGCCTGTTTCCAACCTGTACTATTCAATCAATCAATCAATCAATCCAGCATAACTTGATAGTCTCTGCAGGCAACTCCTTCGTTCCACTGAAATTAACTATGGCCATGATCAGAGAGTCATAGAGAACCATGCATCTTCAATATAAAATACTGTTTTAGTATATGCAGAAGTATTCATGTCTTTGCAATCATATCAGAAGATAAATTATATAATCTGCAACTGACACTTTTGCAACAAATTAATTAGCTTTGCATGTTTCTTAATTACTGGTGGTTAACTATAGAAACAGTGAAAACAAGGGTTGAAATCCCACCAGGAGCAAAGGGCAGTGCTGTGTAGGTGTTACACAACGGCTGAAAAATGGATCAGTACGCTGCACGACAAGCTCTGCTCAGGAATATGTAGAAAAAGAGAAATCCAGATGCTAGTTTATACCAAAGATAGACACAAAGTGCTGGAGAAACTCAGCGGGTTACGCGTGGAAACAGGCCCTTCAGCCTAAAGCCCCTGTCCCACTTAGGAAACCTGAACGGAAATCTCTGGAGACTGTGTGCCCCACCCAAGGTTTCCGTGAGGTTCCCAGAGGTTCTCGTGAGGTTCCCAGAGGTTCCCGGGGGTTCCGGTCACTCTCCATGAGTCACCAGAGGTTCTGGTCAATTGCCTGGAAAGCCTCAACCGAAGCGTGAGCTGCATCTACTGACTTTGCTGCCGACCGCGAACACACACACACAAACACATCGCGAAGGTGGGGGCCAGGGACAGCGGAGGAACGTTTTCTGCATGTGAAGAAGAAAGTAAACGGCTGCCACAGAGCACGGTAAGTCCTTTAGAGAGCGCGGGAGGGAGGGAGAGAAGGGGAGAGAAGGACAGAGAAGGGGACAGAGAAGGGGGGAGTTTGGGTTGGTTGGGGTGGGCATAACTTACCCACCCCAACCAACATGTCCCATCTACACTAGTCCCACCTGCCTGCGTTTGGCCGATATCCCCCTAAACCTGTCCTATCCATGTACCTGTCTAATTGTTTCTAAAATGTTGCAATAGTCCCTACCTCCTCTGGCAGCTCACTCCATACACTCACCACCCTTTGTGCAAAAGGTTACCCCTCAGATTCCTATTAAATCTTTTCCCACTCACCTTAAACTTATGTCCTCTGGTTCTCGATTCCCCTACTTTGGGCAAGAGACTCTGTGCAATTACCTGATCTGTTCCTCTCATGACTTTATACACCTTTATAAGATCACCCCTCATCCTCCTGTGCTTCAAGGAGTTCTAGCCTACTGAACCTCTCCCTATAGCTCTGACCCTCAAGTCCTGGCAACATCCTCAGTAATCTTCTCTGTACACTTTCCAGCTTGACAAGATCTTTCCTGTAACATGGTGCCCAGAACTGAACACAACACTCTAAATGTGGCCTCACTAACATCTTATCTAACTGCAACATGACCTCCCAACTTTGATACTCAATGCTCTGATTGACGAAGGCTAATATGCCAAAGGCCTTTTTGACCCACATTTCACGAAATCGCTGGGGATTTTTGGGGATTGATTTCCTACTCTGCTGAAGCCCCCAATTTAGGCCCCTTCCTTCAACATGGTCAAGCTCTCTAATAGCTTTTAATTTTAACTTTAAAAAAAAAAATTATCCCCAAAGGATCTTCCTCCAGTTCTTTATTGTGGGTAACACCATATGCTTTCCTGCTGTTCATGGGAAGTTGTCTCTCATTCCCTCAGCAAGAGGGGAACCCAGGAGCTTTAATGACCCCCAACTCTGCAAATTAAACTGGGTTATAAGCAGCTAAACCCAATAATACAAAGGCGATCGGCTAATCTGTTTTATATTTCCAGTTTTGTTGATTAGGCAACAACCATTGAAACCTCTGAACTTCCACAAAATGGCAACATTGGATGCCTTAATCCCAGCAGTTAGCTGCTGAGATGAGTATCAGCTTTATATTTTAACTTTTAAATAAACAAGTGGCTTTCAGTTCCTGTAATATTTTAAACTGGTTTCGACAATAAGGAGAAAACACAAGAAACATGAGAAAAAAAATGTTTTGTGTGTATTTCCTGGCAATTTCAGAAAAGGTGATAGTGCCTTCCGTGGGGAGAACCAAGAATGACAAGCTGGAGTGAGTTTGAAGATATAATATTCATAAAATATATCAAAAACACAGAAATAATAGACATCTACTATGTCACTAATGAGCTCTGAAGCAGAGTCATTGAATCAGGCAAGAGGGCCAAAGGAATCTCTATCATGGGGGGACTCAAGAAGGCAGGTTATCCAATATTTGGCTTACTGTGGGATGGTGATACAACATTGGCACGCGCCACTTTGGTGGTGAGAGGACACCAACTGGGAAGCAATGGTGTGGAAAGTGCAGTCATCAGAAAAAAATGTGCTTGGAAATAAAGAAACTGGGAGGATGGAATTGGGAACAAGAGGGATGGGAGGAGGTGTAAATGTGGGAGTCTTACAGCTTGTGATGGATATTAGTCAGAGAGACACAAAGAACTGCAGATGCTGCAATTTTAAGTAGAACACAAAGTGATAGTCATAGATTCATACAGCATGGAAACAGACCCTTTGGTCCAACTTACCCACACCGATCAACCTGTCCCACCAACACTAGTCCCACCAGTCTGTATTTGGCCCATATCCCTCTAAACCTCTTCTATTATGTAACTGTCTAAATGCTTCCTAAACATTGTGATAGTTCCTGCCTCAACTACCTTCTCTGTCAGCTCACTCCATAAATGTACTTCAATGCCTGGTTCAGAAAAGACCAACAAATATTATTTTGGCCATTTGTACGTTATAAGATAACCCTTCATCCTCCTGCACTCCAAGGAATAGAATCCTAACATGCTCAACCTCTCCCGATAACTCAGGCCCTCAAGTCCTGGCAACATCCTCATCAATCTTCTTTGTACCCCTTCCAGCTTGACAACATCTTTCCTATAACATGGTACTCAAAACTGAACACAATACTTTAAATGTGGCCTCACCAATGTCTTGTATAACTACAACATGACCTCACAACCTCTATTCACAATACTCTGACTGATGAAGGCCAATGTGCCAAAAGCCTTTTGGACCAGCCGATAATCATGATGCCATTTTCAAGATATTTTCTCTTCATGGTAGAGTCAAAAGGTCCTTAGTCCATGTTCGTGTGGAATGGGTATGGAGGGATTGGATGTTGACAGAGTGATGCTTGGCACTAGAAAACTTGAAAGTACACCAGACATAGGTACACCAACGTTTCCAGAGGTAAGTGGGTGGGAAGAGACTGGTCCTAGAAAAGGCTGCATTGGCTAAAATTCCCCAGGGAATTAAGCATGAATAAGAGAATTAGAAGATGATACATACAGCAGGACAAATGGGTATGTTAGGGATGAATAAAGGAATGAGCAGGATAACATCGTCACCCTGGATTCTCTTTCCTGAAGCATACTGCAGCACAGTGAGTGAGATGTGTTTAGTTTAATTTAATTTAGTTAAGTTTAGTTTAGTGATACAGTGTGGAAACAGGCCCTTTGGCCCACCAAGTCCACTCCGACCATTGATCACCTGCACACTAGTTCCAGCCTACATACCAGGGATAAACTACCAAAGCCAATGAACCCACAACTCTGTATGTCTTTGGAGCATGGGAGGAAACCAGAGCATCTGGAGAAAACCCACGTGGTCGAAGGGAGAACGTACAAACTCCGTACAGACAGCACCCATAGTCAGGACAAAATCCGGTCCGGTCTGAAAGGCAGCATCTCTTTTACTGTGCTGCCCCAGATGCTTAGACGTCAGTGAAGATTTATGGGCCCAGGCTATAGCAGCAACCAGAGACTATGATGAGAACAATATTATTGAGAAACAGTCAAGTTGTCCCTGGCCATCAAATTTCCTGCATTAGTATGTTTCCAAACTGGAGGAATGTCTTGCAGCTAGTTACCTATTGTTTCATCATTGAAGATGTTCTCGTGAGCTAATACAAAGCATCATGTGGAAACAAAGTGCATCGACATCTGGCTTCCACAAGGTGCATTGTCCTACCGACTCTCCACAAGTTACATAGATGCATAGATACATTGTCAATTCCGAAAAGCATGACAGGAAAGTGATTCCACTTCCTTAATGCCCAATAAGTGCGTAATAATGTATAACACACCATACAGGCCAGTGCCTGATACCTTGGCAGAAGTTGTAACAAGTATTTTCGATAGTTTTATTTTGTACTACTATATGTGTCAAAGCCACCAGGCACCAAGGCTGTGCATTCTTAAGTTAGCTATCTACACAAATGACGACACGCATACAATAGAAGCCACTACATGATTCTGATGGGAATTAACATGGTGGCTGGGTTTTTCCCAAGTGGGGCTTGCCACCTGTACACTCCTGACCTATGTTGATATCACAAACAGAAGGATATTTAGTCAGAGGGTGGTTAATCTGTGGAACTCTGCCACAGAGGGCAGTGAAGGCCATCAGTGGATATTTTTTAAGGCAGACATAGACAAATTCTTGATTAGAATGGGTGTCGAGGGTTAAGGGGAGAAGGCAGGAAAATTGGATGAGGAGGCTGAGATCAGCCATGATTGAATGGCGGAGTAGACCCAATGGGCCAAATGGCCTAATTCTTCTCCTATAACTTGAAAACTTGTGAACTTGCTATCCTTGCTGACTGACACTTTGGTGGTGCTAAATGGTGAGACGTAGTGAAATGGAGGTGAGATACATGACTGGGCCAGAATAAGCTCCAGCCACACAACAGCTTAAATATCGTAGCCAATATCAAAGCCATGGGCAGCATAGCCCTCTGCCAAAGCTGGCCAAGCTTCTGAAAGATCCTGCCTTTCCAGAAAATCAAATTGCTTACTAAAAGGTAATACTTTTAAATGTTTTGGGCGGCACAGTGGCGTAGCGGTAGAGATTCTGTCTTACAGCACCAGAAACCTGGGTTTGAACCCGACTATGAGTGCATACAGAGATTGTACGTTCTCCCTGTGACCTCTGCATCTCTAAAAGTGTTTGAAATTATTAAAAGAATGTTTTAATATTCATTATCACCAAGTAATATTAGCAAATCACTTACAAATATTTAAATACTTTACTGAAAATACAAACAGGGAAAGTGCCAAAGTAGTAGAGGCGGTTACCATTACGACATTTAAAAGATACTTGGATAGATACAAAGATTGGAAAGGTTTGGAATGATATGGGCCAGGCACAGGCAATTGGGACTAATTCAGTTAGGTGACTCGGTCAACATGGACAAGATGGGTCAAAAGGCCTATTTCCTAGTGTAGGAAGAAACTGCAGATGGTCTGAATGTCTGAAGAAGGGTCTCGACCCGAAACATCACCCATTCCTTCTCTCTAGAGATGGTGCTTGTCCTGCTGAGTTGCTCCAGCATTGTGTGTCTATCTTAAGCATATTTCCTTGCTGTATAGCTGTGGGACTAAAATATATTACCTTATTGTTACCTTCCTCTTCAATGCCTTAATCCCCATTTATATGTGAGTGAAATTGTGGATCCTGCTCCAAGATTTACCTTTATGGTCTGTCCATATCCCCATAGTTCTAATTGTGTAATCCCTTTCCAAGAATTTGTGCTTTTCACTGATTCTGAGTCTTGCCTTTTGTTGCACGGAGCATCCTCTCATTGTGTTCTAACAAGGAATCATCATGTCTTGAGAAGAATAGAAGGAAACAAAAAGGAAGAAAGGAGACAAATTAAAAAGAAAGTAATAGCCAGCAGCGTGTAAAAATATTTGCTGTACCAAAGTTAGCAGGCATGAGACATAATAAATTAGTGAAAAAGACAGAAATGCTGGAGTAACTCAATGGATCAGGCAGCAAATGAAGACACAAGTTCTGTGTGTTTTCTGCTATAGATTAATGAGACTGAGAGCAAAGTGTGCAAGAAATAGAAGATGAAAGGATAAATGGTGGAACAGGAGAGGAGCCTATAAACCACCATTGAGAGACCCTTCAATGATAGGAAATAGAAAAGTGAAGGCTGGAAAATGACAAGGTAAAAAAATATCAGCTTCCTGGATGTTTTATATGCCACACTAAACCCCTTAGCTGTTTATCTTTTGCAGCTCACTCAGCAGAGAGGCAGAAAGAGGTTGATTTTCCTGTTAAAACGCCAACTAGGTTATTAACTGATGGAAAAAAGATTCTGTAACTGTGCTCTCATTCAGACAAAAACCTTGGAGAATAATTTCAGTGCCGTATTCATTGGGAAGAAAATAGAATACAATTAAAATGATGTCAGGAGGCTAAAGGCTGGTGTGGTTGGCATGTCATTGGACATTTCGACAGGCCTGTATCCCAAAAGTCAGCACTGACATAGCAAATCCCCAAGGGCCCCAGTTCAAGAAGGATACAATTACTGACAAACTATTGACCCCAAACGTTATACCCAATGCTAGGAAATGTCACTGTCATTGGGAAACATCAGGAAAATCCCACAACAGAGATCCTGATAAATGTAATAACGTGTCTTCATTGCCATTAGTGCAGACACAAAATGCTGGAGTAACTCAGCGGGACAGGCAGCATCTCTGGAGATGAGGAATGGGTAACGTTTCGGGTCTCGACCCGAAAAATCACCCATTCTTTCTCTCCAGAGATGCTGCCTGTCCCGCTGATTTACTCAAGTAATTTTGTGTCTACCTTCGATTTAAACCAGCATCAGCAGTTCTTTCCTGCACACTTCATTGTCATTTATTTACCTTTCATTCCTGGAAAATAATACTTCCCGATTCAAAATTGTGGAAGATTAAGAAACGATGTTTAGTTGAGTTTAGAGATACAGCACAGAAACACTCCATTCGGTCCACCGAGTCCACACTGATCAGTGATCCCCGCACGCTAACACTATCCTACACTATCCTAATAGTGGACCACGATATAATGATATAATGATAGAAATGATGTTGGACCTAAAGCTGAGAGTAGGAAGATTACATGTTGCATGAGGAATGGTCAAGGAGAGGGCAATTATCAGTGCGTGTGCAGCAGGGTGAGAACTGGCAAAATATCAGTCTGAAGAAGGGTCTCGACCCAGAATATCACTTTTTTTTTTGTTGCAGAAATGCTGTCTGAACCACTGAGTTATTCCAGCATTTTGTGCCTATCTTCAATGTAAACAAGCATCTGCGGTTCCTTCCTACACAACATATTCTGCATATTCTCAAAATCCTAATGTGCAGGATATTGGTTGTAGAATGTCTATGTGCAAAACCTATTGTGCAAGTGAATACAATTATTGAAATGATTTCAAGGTATGTTGTGTAAAAAGCTCTAATTTTCTATCATTAACAGAACAAAGATTTGTGAATACTGGGTGAAAATTCAATAAGAATGCATCAGCAAATATTGTGCAAGGGTCAATATAATGAAAGGAAGTAAATTATAAACTATACTCTACTCCCCAGTAAATTTGCTTCCTGTCAGCAGAATTACATAAACCACTTTGTGCAGCTAAAGCGTAGCTTTTCACCTTTGTAAGACTTTGCACATTGCATAAGTTATGATGTTTCCAAACCTATTATTAGTATTTGAATAAATCATTGAAAAAAATGCTGACGACACAAAGCCAGATGGGAAAGTTGTGAAGAGGACATCAGGAGGCTACAAAGGGATGTGGATAAGTAAGTAAGCAAGTAAGTAAGTAAGTAAGTAAGTAAGTAAGTTTTAAAGTGTTAAAGAAGGAACTGCAGATGCTGGAGAATCGAGGGTTACACAAAAGGCTGGAGAAACTCAGCGGGTCATCTAAGGAGCGAAGGAGATAGGCGACGTTTCGGGTCGAGACCCTTCTTCAGACTGGTCAGGGATCAGGGAAACGAGAGATATAGTCGGTGATGTGGAGAGATAAAGAAACACAAAAAAGTATCGATGATAAAGGGATCAATGAGAAGCTGGCATCTGGGTGGGGGAGGGAGATAGAGATAGAGGGAATGCAGCGAGGGCTGATGCGCAAGTAACAGAATTGAGGTTCAAGGAGGATGGTGCAATTGGGTGAACCCAGGACCGAGAGGTCGGATGTCGGACCTGGATTGCGGAGGACTGCTTGCTTGGTCCACTGATCAAGGAGTGGAGGGGGGAGGTGAGTAAGTTAATTGGCCAAGTATTCATATGCAAGGAATTTGCCTTGGTGCTCCGCCCATGTAACAACATTACATACAGTTACGAACGACTCAGAAAACACTGAACATTAATAATATTAAGACAGTAATGATAAAATACCATTGATTAAGCATGTGAACCAACAAAATACCAGATCAAAGGGAGGCTACAGATTTTTGGCTGTTGAGTAGAGCAACTACTCGTGGATTAAAAACTGTTTTTATGTCTGGCTGTGGCAGCTTTGGCAATCCGAAGTCACCTTCCAGAGGGAAGTGATTCAAAGAGTTTGTGGTCAGGATGAGAGGGGTCAGAGATGATCTTGCCCGCTCGCTTCCTGGCCCTTGCAGTGTACAGTTCATCAATGGAGGGAAGGTTGCAGCCAATAACCTTCTCTGCTGATCGGACGATTCGCTGCAGCCTCCAGGTGTCGTGCTTGGTGGCTGAGCCAAACCAGACCATGATGGAGAAGGTGAGAACAGATTCTACGATGGCCGTGTAGAATTGGACCATCATTGCCTGTGGTAGATTGTGCTTCCTCAGCTGCCGCTGGAAGTACATCCTCTGTTGTTCCTTTTTGAAGAGAAGAGACAAAGATCAGCCTTCCTGAGGTTGAACCCATGGAGAGCAACTGACCGGGACAGAGTCCCTGGTGTGTCATTAGGAACTGTGTGGATCAATTAGTGGGTGTATTCACAAATATCGTTAATGTCTTCTCACTCCGTTCTGAGGTACCCACCTGCGTCAGGGAGACCACCATCAACCCTTGTGTCAAAGAAATTCAAGATCTCATGCCTTGAAGGCTACCGACAAGTGGCCTTGACATCCACCATCACGAAGATTTGAGAGGCTGGTTATGGAATGTATTAAATCCAGTCTGCCAAGCAATCATGACCCATTGCAGTTCACCTACCGCCACAACAGGTCCACGGCAGATGCCATCTCCCTGGCCCTACACTCATCCCGAGAACATTTGGATAAGAGAGACACCTCCGTTAGACTGTTGGTCATAAACTATAGCTATGCTTTCAATACCATTATCCGAACCAAGCTCATCACCATGCTTGTGGAACTTAGATTCAGCACCCACCTCTGTAACAGGGTCCTCGACTTTCTGACCAACAGACCACAATCAGTGAGGATAGGTGATTAATCATCCTCAACAGTAATTCTCCAAATTAGTGCCCCACAAGGATGCATTCTCAGCTCCCATCTTTACACCTTATACTCCCCCGACCGTGCTGCCAAATATATATCTAACTCAATTTACAAATTCGCAGACGACATCACCGTAATGGGTCAGATATCAAATAATGATGAGACAGAGTACAGGAAGGAGATTGAGAACCTCATAACCAAGTGTCAAGAAAACAATCTTTCCCTCAATGTCAGTAAGACATAGGAGATTGCGATCGACTCCAAGATGCATCGACCAATGGTACACATACTCCGATTTACATTGACTGTGCCGGAGTAGAAATGGTTGAAAGCTTCAAATTCCCAAGAATAAATATCACCAGAAACCTGTCCTGGACTAACCACATCAAAGCAATGACCAAGAAAGCCTTAGAAGGATTAGGAAGTTCGGCATGTTCCCAACAACCCTCACAAACTGCTACAATTGACTGTAGAAAGCATTTTATCGGAATGCATCACAGCATGGTTTGGGAACAGCTCCATTCAAAAACACAAGAAATTACTGTGAATTGTGGACGCAACTAAGACTATCATGCAAATCAACTTCCCTTCCATGGAATCCATCTATACTTCACGCTGCCTTCCAAAGCCACCAGCATAATCAAGGACCTGGGGTCTCACCCCGGACACACCCTCTTCTCCTCTCTCCCATCAGGCAAAAGGTACAAAAGTGAGAAAGCACATACCGCCAGATTCAAGGACAGTTTCTTCCCAGCTGTTATCAGGCAAATTAACCAACCTATCACCAACAAGAGAGCAGTCTGTCGTACCATTTACCTCATTGTAGACCCTCAAATTATCTTCAATCGGACATTACTGGACCTTATCTTGCACTAAACATTATTCCACTTATCCTGTATCTGTACGCTGTCGATGGCTTGATTGTAAGCATGTATAGTCTTTCCGCTGACTGGGAATCGCTCAACAAAAAAAGCTTTTCACTGTACGTCGGTACACGTGACAATAAACTAAACCAAAGATCTGGCAAATTGAGTATAATGTTAAATTGTCCATTACGCCAGAAATTTATTTTTTAAAAAGCATAGTATTTTAGTGGTAAAGTCTGAAGTACAAAAAGATTTGGGTATCCTAGTCCATAGGCTGGTATGTAGGCAATGAATTAGGAAAGCTATCAGAAATTTTATTAATTATTATTAGGGGAAATGAATACAAAAGATACTGCTACAGTTATGTAGAACATTACTGAGACAACATCTATAGTACTGTGTATAGTTTTGCTCTCAACTGGATGTTAAAATTAAGGGAAAAATTCAAAGAAGGTTTACTAGAATCAATAGCTGGGTTTATTTGTGTGGAAAGGTTGGGTGGGCTAGCGCAATATTCTTTGCAGGATATGTTAAGGTCGTCTTAGTAAGGATGTGAGAGGAATCTCCAAATTAATGCTCTTGGAGAAGCCTATAATGCAGACAGTAACCTATGCCCAATCCTCCTGCTGTTGTGGGCAAGTGGATGAAATCCTCTTGCCGATAGTATGTGAACAGTAAAGGGCTTGTCCCACTAACGCGACTTTTCAGAGACTGTCTTCGACCTTCAAGCTCGAGGGCCCGAAAAACCTCGAGCTGGATCGACCGTCAGCGATGAAACCGCGAGCCGGATCGACCATCCACACACACACACCCACACATACACATACACATACACATACACATACACACACACATACACATACACATACATACACACACACACACACACACACACACATACACACACACACACACACACACACACACACACACAGTAAAGGCAGGGGCCAGGGAAAGCGGGGGAACACTGTCTGAAATTCACACCCGCGATGAACAGGAAGGTAAAAAATGGCTGGCACAGTTACGGTAAGTCCTTTCGAGAGCACAGAAGGGAGGGAAGAGAGGGGGGGAGAAGGGGGGAAGAAAGAGTGGAGACACTTTTAAGAAGCCAGACAACTTTTAATAAAGTTTAGCGGGCTTTTAACATTACCGGTCGGTTTACTTACCTTTTTTTTCTCAATGAGCTTTACCTTCGACTACCTTCGATTTCCTTCCATTGCCTCCAACTAACTGCGATAGCATTATGACCTACTACGACCTACCTCGACTAAACCTTAGAGTAAAAAAATATCGATTTTTTCCATGGCGACCTTTTTTTACTCGCTGACATTTTTCAGCATGTCGAAAAAAACGCCGCAACCTAGCTCAGGCCTCGAGTATGTGGGGACTACTCTCGAGCATGAAGGAGATTTACAAAGACCTCCTAGGACCTCGCGTCGACCATGCTGCGAGTATGAGTCGAGGGCAAACTCGTCTAAACTCGCGAATTAGGTCACCGCAGTGGGACAGCCCCAAATACCACAAGGTAACAAAAAACAACAGGAACAACCTGCAATGGCTCCGATGTAGACATCTATGGGTAAAATAGCCCAGACATGCCCATGTGTTTGAGATCATATGAGGTCAGAGAAGTTAGGGCAGCACAGTGGCAGAGTTGCTACCTTATAGTGCCGAGGATCCGGGTTCGATCCCTGTTATGCATGCTGTCTGTATGGAGTTTGCACATTCTCCCTGTGACCACGTGGGTTTTATCCAGTTTCTTCTCACATTTCAAAGACGTACAGGTAAATTATTTTTATTACTTAATGATTTTAATACTACAAGCAGTGAACTGTGGCAAAATTTCAATTGCCATTGATATTTAAGGGGAACAAGCAAGATATAACAAGTTTGCTGCAACTCACCTTTCAAATCCAAAGTGAGAAAATATCAGGAATTTGCACAGCTCGGCAGAGGTGATCCACTGAGTATGGTAGGGTGGAAGATGAGGGCAAGGCAAACCCTATTAATGCTGTATGTTGGAAGGGGTGACAGCAGAAGTGGGGGAAGTGGAGTGGATAGAGTTGAGAGCTTTATTATCTGTAGAGGAAAGGAAAAATAAAGTCAATTTGGAAATAGTTCTGTGGAGAGCACTGTCATCAGTACAAATACAACAGAGCTTCAGAGAAACTGGAAGAATATGATGGAGTCCTTTCCAGAAAAGATACTGCAAAGGAATAAGAGTTTAGAGGGATAATGTGCCTAAATTATCAAATCAAACAGAATAAAATAAAAGGCTTTGGACACAATCAATCCTGTTTAAATATTCAAGGATTCCCAAAGGACTGGACAGTCCCAGTGTTTAAGTTTGGAGCAAAGGGTAAACCATGTAAGGACGTCAAGTCTAACATTAGTTCTGCGCAAATCTCTGAGATTCCATATATCAAAGCTAAAAAGAACGAGTGTTTAATCAAAAACAGCTAGTGCACATTTCCTAATGGCAAATCATGCTGGCAAATGTCATTGAGCATAGATTTAAAGGCTGAAAATGTGAAATGACTGCAGTAGGTGCATTAAAAATGCATGCTCATCATCCAAAAGGGTATTATGCAGAATTGATATAAAATTGGAAGAGAATAGGGTGTCAAATTTGCAGAGAGCATGGAACACATAAGTTAATTTTCTTGTAATTTTTGATTATTTCAATATCCATCTAAAAACATGCTAATTAAATAAAAGTTTTCACAGGATTAAAAACAAGTGGACAGTTGGCAAAGGCAGTTAAGATTAAACAATATATTTTAGTAAAAGAAAAACAATTAGGGAATATAAAGCATTAGATCAACACAGAGACTTGTCAGTCCAAGTATAGAATTGCCAGTCGTGTAATTGCAACTAGTAAAAGTTCTAAAGATATCCCAAGTTCTTCATATTTAAAAATAATAGACTCTAACAATGCAATAGTTACATCAAAATCAGAAAATTGTGAGATTAGAGCACCAAATATTGGTAGCTTAGTAACTAGGGCTTCTTCAGTTTACTTTAGTCTGAAGATACAAGCCCTTCGGCCCACTGAGTCTGTACCGACCAACGATCACCCACACAATAGTTCGACATTATCCCAGTTTCACACCCTAAAGACTAGGGGCAATTTACAAAAGCCAATTAGCTTACAAACCTGCATGTCTTTAGAATGTGGGAGGAAACTGTAGCACCCGGAGGAAACTCACACGGTCACAGTGAGAACATGCAAACTCCATACAGACTACACCTGCAGTCAAGATTGAGCCTGGCACTGCAAGGCAGCAACACCACTGCGCCGCCCCATAAGTTGAAAGAGAAATGGATTAGAGCTATGTTGGACAAACCTGGATTGATTTCTCTGAATCCAAGGATGAGGAATGGAGCTGAGAGAAGCATATAAAATGATGAGAGGCATAGATAATGTAGATAGTCAGAATCCCTCCCCAGGGTGGAAATGTCAAATACTAGAGAGCATAACTTTAAGGTTATAGGGGCAAAGTTTAAAGGAGATGTGTGGGGCAAGTTTTATTTTTGCACAGCACCTGGAACGTGCTGCCAGGGACGTGGGGGAAGCAGATACAATAGTGACATTTAAGAGGATTATAGATAGGTACATTAATATACTTAGAATTGAAGGGTATGGAACACAAAGGACAAAGGACAAATATTGGAATCTTAGTAACTGAGGCTTCCTCAGTTTACTTTAATCTAAACATACAAGGTGTAAACAGGCCCTTCGGGGCCTGCAGGCATAGGGGATTAGTTTGACACAAACATATTGTGGGCCAAAGGGTATGCTTTTGTGCTGCCATTTTCTATATGATATGTTAAATGCCAATCAGCAGAATGTTTTTGGAGTTTGCAATGGAGTGAGTGAATGAAAAGGCTGAATCTGGTTGGACTTTTATACAAAGTACATGTAGTTTGCTTTCTTTTGGGCTGATCTTTAATTGTCACCCAGTTTGCACCACCACCATCGACCAACGGATCCTTCAAAATTAGATTAATATTTAAAGAAGAGACAAATGCATAGTGGTGCAGTGCACTGGATACATTTTGGTTTGCTCTGGAAAGAACCAGAATAGGTTAAAATGTCTTTTAATTTTGTAGTGATTTTGAACTTCTAGTGTGGAAAACTAGAAGTTCAAAATCAGATCCCTGGCATTCACCACTAGCTGAATTTATCTAATTCGAGCAAAAGTAACTGGGATTTGGATCAAAATCAATTCAATTAAAATCAAAGAGTGTCAGAATAAAAAAACCTAATGTTTTATTGTACCTTTTTTAAATCACTGCTCAGTGTTTTTGCAACATCTGGGTACATTTCATGATGAACAGCTGTCACTTAAATTAGTAATCTGCAATGCCAGAGTCTCTTTAAATTTCCTCTTTAAATTGTGCTGGATTAACTGATAAAGCTGATTATTGGTTAATATTTAGGCTATTATATCTTTGCACAAAGGTGATACATTCGGCACTGTGAAAGACATTTGTTAAGCTACAATTAGTACATTGCTTACAGAGCTGGACACCCTTTACAACAAAGAGCACAATAATGACTCCACAGAATTATGTTCATTTAGAAAAAAAAAAAAATTCTCTGGAGCAGAGAGGACTCTCGGAAAATTTAAGGTTAAGAAAGGTTTAAAAGAAACAAAAATTATGAAAGCTTACATTGTTATATCTGTAATAAGATAGAATGGACGAGAAGATTATAGTCAGGATAAGACTTAATCCATTGTATTAGGCTTGTGTTTATAAATGCTTGATATTTTCTAAGCTATCCTTTTTTACTTGCCAAATACATCATTGAATGTGTTACAGACTCAAGGAAAAAAATCAGCTTGACGATCCCAACTACTTTCCTGAGTCGCACTGCACGAGAAAGAACATTTCGCTCTCACAGATTCCCACTTAGAACATGTGCCAGACGGCAAAGGTCATCTTATCTGCCTCCAGCATAAACATTTCCCCACACTGATGGCATTTCACAATTTTCAGTTAAGTTTACATTTTCTGTTTCCATTTACCTCCTTCTGCCAGCTGGAAGCCTGTTTGTCCAAAAGCATCGTGTGCATACTCAGCAGAGCCGGGCAACTGTGACTGTGGAGGGAGGTGGGGTGGGGGGTTGTCATAATATCAGAGACCTCCAGAACGAGGTGAAATGATCCCATGTTCCAGCGTTTATTTCGAGATTGCAAGAGACAATGGTGAATGACTGGAACAGAAATGCTAGGAAAGCATTTCAAGCAGAGAGGGGATAAAATTGTATGTTTTTAATTAACTTGCTAAGATTAATGCTGTCGTATTGCAATGAGTGGGGTTTTTGATTTTAGGATAAAGTATAAATGGACATATTTTATTCTAGTTTGTTTTGCATTCAGTTGCTGCAGAAAGACTGTAAACATTATCACTGCATGTGCAACAGTCCAACAAAATAATTATGGCCACCATCGTCCAAAACAAAATTGCTGCTCATGCTCGGATTTTGAAACAAAGCAGAAGATGCTCGAAATACTCAGCAGGTCAGACAGCATTTTCAAGTCAATTACTTTTCATTATAGAGTCATACAGCATGAAAACAGGCCCTTCGGCCTAACTTGCCCACACTGACCAACATGCCCCAAATACTCTAATCCCACCCCGTGTTTGGCACATAATCCTCTAAACTTAACCTATCCATGTACCTGTCCAAATGTCTCTGAAACATTATGATGGTATCTGCCTCAAACTACTTCCTCCAGCAGCTAATTCCATATACCCACCACCTTTGTGTAAAAAAGTTACCCTGAACTAGGGAAAGTTAGAAATAAAATTAATTTATAGATCAGATAAAGTGATTTATGGATGAGGTGTAAGTAGTTGACAAATTACTAGGAGAGGTTAGGGAAAAAGATTCAGTACTAGAATTGGGAGATGAAAGACTGGAATGACTCATCAGAAGATGAGTGCTGTTTCTTGAGCTCACACTTCAGTTCATGGGAACAGTGTAGGGCAAAGGATAGGGATGTTATTGTGTAATTACAATGGAGAAACAAGAAGTGACAAACCACTGGATGTTCAGGCTCACCCTCGTTGGCTGATTACAAGCAAAATGTACTCCAGATCGCTCTTGTTTGAAAGGCACCACAAAACTTACCATTGTGATTTGTTTAACTTGGAATCATATGTAGGAAAGAACTGCAGATGATGGTTTAAACCAAAGCTGGAGTAATTGACCTGTTGAGTTACTCCAGCTTTTTTTGTTTAACTTTGCATCATGTTCAGCTCAAACATTGTGGGCCAAAGGGCTCGTTCGTGCGCTGTACTGTTCTACTTTCTATGTTCTAAACATTTAGAAATGAACTATAAATCAAAAAAAAGAAAGTGATGCTTCATAATAGCAAATTTAATTTCCTTCTTTTAAAATTATACTAACAGGAAGATATTTTGTCAAATTCATTCAACTTAATAGCTTAATTAATTGCGTGGAACAGGCATCGCACTGAAGAACTAGAGTGTGGACTTTGAAAATGGCACCGAAACATGGTGCCTCTTGCATGCAGGCCAAGTAGGTTATTTCTGTACAATTGCTAATCGAGGAATTGCATTAAAATTAAAGTCACTTTACTGAACTGTTTGTATGAAAAAGATTTTTTGCTACGTTAGCACTCCACTGAGGTGACAATAAAAGCACCATTGAACCATTTTAATATAATCCATAAAACCCTCTGATTATGTTCAGTCACGAATTGGAGGGATGGATAGTGCAAACAATTCATCATTCTGCAGCTGTGAGGGAAATTGGAAGCAAGAATCACATCATGTCATTTGCTGAGACTCTCAGAGTGATATTGGCTAAGTCTGGGAAGAGGTCCAATACCAACGTTAAAGGCAACAGAGAAAGAGGAAAGTGAAGATAGAATGTAACACAATTTTCAAATAACAGATTTTTTTACAGAACACATGAGACACTAACTGTAGGATAATGTCACTTCCCATGTAGTTCTTACCTTTTAGTCAGGCAGGATCGCTCTGCCATCATTCCCCTGGCCTCAGTTCTCCAAGGAAGTTACTAAAAATCAGGACACAATTGCAAGAAGCTGCATTAAAATTAAAGTCAACTTTAATAGGATAAGCCATTAAGGCTTTTATAAGTGAAATCTTTCATTTTTTATTTAATTTGCTATGTTGCAATGCCGTGAAGACATGTTGAACCAACTCACCGCCATCACCCTATGTCACCCATGAAATTGGACTGTTTTGCAAAATAACAGCCTCTCACCTGACAAGAAAATGCAACTCCAGTTTTTCATGAATCCCTGTTTGTTTCTTGTATGATAATTGGTATACAAGTAATTCTCCCCAGATATCAGTCCAATATCAATATGTTTAATTAATCCATAATTGTTAGATGAAAGATTTGGGAAACAAAATATTAGCTGTATTTAAAAGATTGCTTTGGAAGAAGATGGGAAGTTCATATTTTTGGGACAAAGAAGGGCATTTTGCCAGAGGTTCAATTTTATTTATGTTTACTAATAATTCATTTTACGGGAAGTAGTTGCTTGAGAGGAATGTCCTGTTCATTCAATTCATTGTGGATATTGAAACCAATGGATTTCATCTGCAGGAGCTTGAAATGCGACAGCAACCAGGATATAAAATAACTGCTAGTTTCCTATTCATTGATATTTTAAAAAACTAAGGGACTATAAATGAACATAGCAAGGGATGGAATATACAGATATAGCAACATGATTAGATTATTTAGACTTTTGAGCCTATGCCACTATTCAATGAGATGACAGCTAATCTATAACCTAATATCTTCCACCTTTGGCTAATATCCCGTAATAATGTCAAATTAACAAAAATCAGCTCAATTTTAAGAGCAGCATGAATTGCTGTTTATAGGAAAATAAATCTGGCCTTTTACAACCTATTGTTTACAGAAATGGTTTCCAATTTCATATACGAAAGGCTTTTATTTTTTGTTCTTTGTCCGAGATTTTGTAGTTTGCCCTTGGCGTAGGCTTCCCAAACTGTGAATGTTTTTGTTCTCTCATTTTACTGGAGTTACTAATAAGGCCAACATCTGTCACCTGTCCCAAATTACTGTTCAGAACATAGCAATGAGCTGCCTTTTTGAACCCCTCTCGTCTTGGTGAGCATATGAATGTCCATGCTTTAGATTCAGTAATGATGAAGACAGAGCGATTTTATTTTCCGTTTAGTTTATTGTCACGTGTCATGAAGTCATAAATTCATAAAGAATAGGAGACGAATTAGGCCATTCGGCCCATCAAGTCTACTCCGCCATTCGATCATGGCTGATCTATCTCTCCCTCCTAACCCCATTCTCCTGCCTTCTCCCCATAACCTCTGACACCCATACTAATCAAGAATCTATCTGTCTCTGCCTTAAAAATATCCACTGACTTGGCCTCCACAGCCTACTGTGGCAAGGTACCGAGGTGCAGTGAAAAGTTTTTGTTGTGTGCTATCCAGTCAGCAGAAAGACAGTACATGATTACAATGATGTATTGTAATTATGTATTGTCTTTCCGTTGACTGATTAGCATGCAACAAAGGCTTTTCACTGTACCTCAGGGTTGGGAGATTGCAACCTTCATGTGGTCCACCCTGTTTCGACTAATGCAATCAACCCGATGTGCACAAACAAATATATCAAATAAAACAAGTTAACCTACAACTTTAGGCTGTGCACGCCGTACAGAAGAGGAAGTCCGTACCTCAGTACATGTGACTGAACTGAAGAACTGAAACTGAACTGAAAAACTGAAACTGAACTGAACTGAAACTATATTTTTCGTATTTTTTTAAAATATATATTTTTATTAGAGGCAAACACATATGATGGTGAAAACATTTAATGTGCATCAATCATACATTATTAATATTATCAATTGATTCAATCTGCTTCTAATATTTTTTTTTAATATAGATTGAAAGTAAAAAAAAGAGAGAAAAAAAAATCATAAATGTCAAGGTAAAAAAAAAAAAGAATGGAATAATTTACTATTAATACATCATTGGAGATAAGGTCAAAGAATATAAAGTATAACTTTTCATCTGATCCTGAGTCCAAGTTTCCGTTAGGTTCCCGTGCCGAACCAGTCTACCCTTTCAAATAATCGATGAATGAAGACCATATTCTAACAAAAAGTTCTTGTTTGTCCATTAAGACAAACCTGATTCTTTCCAGGTGTAGGGTCTCCGACATTTCCATAATCCACATTTTAATTGTGGGGGTTATAGGACCTTTCCAAAATTTTAATATTAATTTCTTCCCAGTTATTATACTGTAATCTAGGAAGTTTCTTTGGCTTGTTGTGAGTGTTAGACTTTGTTCTGATATTCCAAGTATTATTCGTTTTGAGTCTGGATCCAGTTTAGTATTAATAACTTCCGAAATTATTCTAAAAATATCAATCCAGAAATGTTTAATTTTTATACAATTTGCAAAAGTATGTGTTAAGTTAGCCTCTCGATGCTGACATTTATCGCAGATAGGAGAGACATTTGGAAACATTCTAGTCAGTGTTACTTTAGAGTAATGTAATCTGTGTAATACTTTAAATTGTATTAAAGCATGTCTGGCATTTAACGAGCATTGATGTATATATTGTAAACTTTTGTCCCAGATATCTTTCGTTATGGGTTGGCTTAATTCATTTTCCCGTGTATGTCTATATGATTCCGTCGATGGGACCTCGCTATCTAAAAGGATATTATAAATATAAGTTGTTAATTTTTCTGTATTAGGATGTTTATTCAAACATTCATCAAGGATTTCTGGTTCCCTACTCCTATAATCTCGTGTATTGGATTTAACATAATCTCTGAGTTGTAGATATCTAAAAAAAATATTTGAGTGTAATCCATAAATCTGTTGTAACTCCTGAAATAAAAGAAAAGTGCCTTTCTTATAAAGATGTCCCACCTTTTTAATTCCATAATTTTTCCATTGTGTGAAACCTTTATCCAGCATGGAAGGTTTGAATAAGGGATTGTTTACAATGGGGAGACAGAGTGGTATATTATCCAATTTTAAAGCCTTTTTTAATTGTTTCCAGATTTGTATACCACTATGTATTATAGGGTTTTCCCCATAGGTTTTTTGTGCAATTTTGTGGGTGCAAACATAATCGAACCGATTTCAAAAGGTAAACAGTCCTCCTTTTCCATCCTTAACCAGTCTGGTTGCTGATCCATTTCTTCCAGCCAGCAATTCATGTTTTTAATATGGACTGCCCAAAAATAAAACAGATAATTTGGTAAAGCTAAACCTCCATTAATCTTTGATTTACATAAATGTGTTTTGCTTATTCTATGATTCTTATAATCCCAAATGAAACTTGTAACAGTGGAGTCGACTTTAAAAAAAAAACATTTTAGGATATATATCAGGATTGACTGAAATAAGTACAGTAATTGCGGCAAAAAGATCATTTTTATAGCATTAATTCTACCAAACATTGAGATGGGGAGTGCTTTTCCAATACTGAATATACTTATTTAGTTTATTCAGTAAAGGAGGGACGTTTGATTTAAATAAAGAAGTATACGTCTTAGTTACATAAATACCTAAATATTTAAATTTTTCCTCAACTATTTTAAAAGGGGATTGTTGTAGTGTATGTAAATTGAGTTCCATTATTGGCATGATTTCGCTTTTATTCCAATTAATTCTATATCCTGAAAACTGACCAAATTGAGTTATTAGATTTAATAAATTTGGAATACTAGTTTCTGGCTTTGTAATATATATTAATACATCAACTCCATACAGTGGCTTGCAAAAGTTTTCATACCCCTTGAACTTTTCCACATTTTGTCATGTTACAACCACAAACGTAAATTAATTTTATTGGGATTTTATGTGATAGACCAACACAAAGTGGAGCATAATTGTGAAGTGGAAGGAAAATGATACATGGTTTTCAAATTTTTTTACAAATAAAAAACTGAAAAGTGTGGCGTGCAAAAGTATTCGGCCCCCTTTACTCTGATACCCATAAATAAAATCCAGTGCAACCAATTGCCTTCAGAAGTCACCTAATTAGTCCACTTGTGTGTAATCTAATCTCAGTATAAATACACCTGTTCTGTGAAGGCCTCAGAGGTTTGTTAGAGAACATTAGTGAAAAAACAGCATCATGAAGCCCGAGGAACATAACAGACAGGTCAAGGATAAAGTTGTGAAGAAGGTTAAAGCAGGGTTAGGTTATAAAAAAATATCGCAAGCTTTGAACATCTCACGGAGCACTGTTCAATCCATCATCCGAAAATGGAAAGAGCACAACTGCAAACCTACCAAGACATGGCCATCCACCTAAACTGACAGGCCGGGCAAGGAGAGCATTGATCAGAGAAGCAGCCAAGAGGCCCATGGTAACTCTGGAGGAGCTGCAGAGATCCACAGCTCAGGTGGGAGAATCTGTCCACAGGACAACTATTAGTCGTGCACTCCACAAATCGGGCCTTTATGGAAGAGTGGCAAGAAGAAAGCCATTGTTGAAACAAAGCCATAAGAAGTCCCGTTTGCAGTTTGCCACAAGCCATGTGGGGGACACAGCAAACAGAAAGTGCTCTGGTCTGATGAGACCAAAATTGAAGTTTTTGGCCTAAATGCAAAACGTTACGTGTGGCGGAAAACTAACACTGCACATCACCCTGAACACACTATCCCCACTGTGAAACATGGTGGTGGCAGCATCATACTGTGTGGATGCTTTTCTTCAGCAGGGACAGGGAAGCTGGTCAGAGTTGATGGGAAGATGGATGGAGCAAATACAGGGCAATCTTGGAAGAAAACCTGTTAGAGTCTGCAAAAGACTTGAGACTGAGGCGGAGGTTCACCTTCCAGCAAGACAACAACCCTAAACATACAGCCAGAGCTGCAATGGAATGGTTCAGATCAAAGCATATTCATGTGTTAGAATGGCCCAGTCTGCTTCGTCCAGGCCTAAATCCAATTAAGAATCTCTGGCAAGACTTGAAAATTGCTGTTCACAGATGCTCTCCATCCAATCTGACTGAGCTTGAGCTATTTTGCAAAGAAGAATGGGCAAAAATTTCAGTCTCTAGATGTGCAAAGCTGGCAGAGACATACCCCAAAAGACTTGCAGCTGTAATTGCAGCAAAAGTTGGTTCTACAAAGTATTGACTCAGGGGGGCAGAATACTTTTGCACACCACACTTTTCAGTTTTTTATTTGTAATAAAATTTGGAAACCATGTATCATTTTCCTTCCACTTCACAATTATGCACCACTTTTTGTTGGTCTATCACATAAAATCCCAATAAAATACATTTACGTTTGTGGTTGTGTCGTGACAAAATGTGGAAAAGTTCAAGGGGTATGAAAACTTTTTCAAGCTACTGTATAGGAGATTTTATTGATTGTGTCTTTAGTATTGTACCCCTGTATTTCAGGATGAGCTCTGACACTTTCTGTGAGTGGTTCAATTGCTAGAGCGAATAATAATGGGGATAGCGGGCATCCTTGTCCACAACCTCTAGAAAGATTAAATTTAGTTGATAACATTTGGTTTGTTAGTATTCTAGCTGTTGGGTTAGAATATAAAAGTTTAACCCATGTACAGTACTTCTCTCCCAATTGAAATGTTTCCATCACCGAAAATAAATATGACCATCCTACCTAATCAAATGCTTTTTCAGCATCTAGCGAAATAATTGCTAGATCTGCATTAGCAATTCTGTTTGAGTATATAATATTAAATAATCGTCTCAAATTGTAAAATGAGTAACGTTTTGGAATGAAACCTGTTTGGTCGGGGTGTATTAATTTGTTAATCACCTCTATGAGATAGGATTTTAGTTAATATTTTCTGATCAGTCTTTAAGAGAGCTATTGCTCTATATGAGCTCGGATCTTCCAGATCCTTATCAGCTTTGGGTATAAGTATTATTGTTGATTTGTTTAAAGTTTCTGGGAGTTTCTGTTGAGTATAAACTTGTTTATACAGTGTTTGTAAGCGTGGGGAAATCAGATCATAAAATATTTTATACAATTCAGAGCTTAGGCCATCAGGGCCTGCGGCCTTTTCATTTTTTAAAGATCTAATTGACTCTTCAATATCTTTTATCGTTATTTCAGCACCTAGTAGTTCTCGCTCTTGCAAATCTAAACCCGTAAGGATACATTTCTGTAAAAATGCTTCCATTCCTGTTGATTGTTCTGTCACTTTAGTTGAGTAAAGATATTGATAGTATTGTGAACATCTGTCATTAATATCTTTAGGGAGTGTTAATATTTCTCCCTTGTCTGATCTAATTTTATAAATAGATATTTCCCCATCCAGTTTACGAAGGTGACGTGCTAATAGTTTTTGTGGTTTATCACCGAATTCAAAGTTTAATTGTTTTGTATGTTGATAACGTTTTATAACTTGGTCTGAGTATATTTTATTTAACTTATATTTCAGTGCTGCAATTTTATTGTGTTTTGCCAAAGAAGGTGCTACTGCATTTTCTATGTCTAATTGTCTTATATCCAGTTCCAATGTCTGTTGTTTAGCCCTATTCCCTTTATTAAGAAATGCCTGGGAGGAGATTAATGCTCCTAGCGTAAATGCTTTAAATGTTCTCAAAGAAGGGGGGCAGGGGTTCCAGGATGGTCATTGACCTCGAAAAACATATGAATCTGTTTTAAAGATATTCATAACATGCCTTTTCATTTAAAATTTTAGGATTAAGTCTCCATTGTGTCTGTTTCTTGTCTATTCCGATTTAGTTTAATCATAAATGTTAATGGAGCATGGTCCGAGATTATAATGTTATGATATTGCGAGTTGTAGGTGAATGGAATAAGGAATGGAATAAGATGGAACAACCTTGGACTCATTTTGACCAGAAAAGAGAAAAGGGAAACACGAACCTGATTGATGTCTTCAATGTCATGAAATTATTTGGTAAATTATCCATACAGAAGTTTCATCTTTCAGGGATGAGCAAAAACAGGAACTGTAAATACAAGGGCTCAAAATTTGCACTCAGCAGCAAGCCCACAGTGCTCCGTGTTGATTTCTGTAAAAAAAACATTTTTCCTTTAACTGATTCTCCAGAGGAAACTTGCAGAAATTCTAAAGAAAAGAAGCCTGAACAAAAAAATAACAAGATATTAGTGCAAGACCATAATCAAAAAAGAAATAAAATTAGGTCCATAGTAGTACCAGAAATGTAGTGTTCCATTGTTAAGGTAGGGTTTGGGTTATGCAGGGAAGTTCAAGAACCTGATAGTTGCAGGAACATGGCTGTTTCTTAACCTGGTAGTGTGGGATTTCAGACTTCTACCAGATAATAGCAGTGAGAAGAGAGCAGCGTCCAGATGGTGGGGAGCTTTAATGAAAGGGCTGCCTTCTTTGAGTAGTGCAGATGCAGATACTCTCAATGGAAGGAAGTACTGTGCCCTTGATGAACCATACTGAGTTCAAAACTTCCTGCTGCCTTTTGCATTCCTGGGCATTGGAATTGCCATAGCACACCATAATGCAACCAGTCAGAATACTTACTGCAATAAATCTGTAAAAAGTATTCAGAAACATACCTAATCTCCTTAAACATCTAAGTAGAGGTGCTGGCGTGCCTTCTTTGTGATTGAATCTATGTGCTGGGTGCAGGACAGGTCCTGAGATTTGACTCCCAGGAATTTAAAGCTGCTAACTTTCCAGCCCACCAATAAAATATGGCTCATTGACTCCCAACTACCTCTTGCTGAAGTCAACCATCAGTTCCTTAGTTGTGTTGATGTTATACGAGAGGTTGTTTTTTTTAATTTTTAATTTTAGAGATACTGTGTGGAAATAGGCCCTTCGGCTCACCGAGTCCACGCAGGCCAAAGTTGTTGTAGTGTCTCTCCCATGTACACTGTCACATGGCCACTGGTGATTCAGCCGGCAACAGTGGTGCGAATTTATAGATGGCATTGGAGATTCACAAGTTATAGGTATAGAATTAGGCCATTCGGCCCATCAAGTCTGCTCCGCCATTCAATCATGGCTGTTCTCTGCCACCTCAACCCATTTTCCTGGCTTCTTCCCATCACCCTTGACAACCGTTCTAATCAAGAAACGTGCTTGGTCGCACAGTCATGGGTGTAAAGAGAATAGAACAGGGGGCTAAAAATACATTGAGGTGCCCCTGTGTTGATGGTCAACGAGAGTTGTGGTTTCCGATCCACACTGATTGCTGTCTGCTGAAGAGGAAGTCAAGGAAACAAAGGAAACTTTAACAACAGTGAATGCCAGTTTTTACATAGCTAACAGGGATCAATGCATTTAAATCAGCATTACCTGGATACTCTCTTGCATTGATTGCCTCTTGCAAATATGCTTTCCTCTCAATTTATCTGTCTCCATTGCATCTGCTTCCAAGAAGAGACATTCCATTCTAGGATATCCGAGATGTCCTTGTTTCTTTCCATGGTTTACCACCTGCTGCCATTGATGGATCCCTCACCTGAATGTCCTCTGTGTCCCGTAGTTCTACTCTCGCTCCACCTCTCCCCAGATGGAACAAGATAAAGTTCCCCTGGTCCTCACCTTTCACCCCACCAGACTCCGCATTCAACACATCGTTCTCCAAACATTCCGTCGCCTCCAACGTGATCCCATCACGTTACATCTTCCCATCCCCACCCCTTTTAGTCTTCTGCAGAGAGGGTGGAAGGTGTACATGGGTGGAGAAGGCTCCTTCCATAACTCCTTGGTTTACTCATCCCTTCCTGCGCAAACTGTTCCCTCCCCAGGTGCTTTCCCCTGCAACCACAGGAGATGTAACACCTGTCCTGAGACATCCTCCCTCACTTCCATCTAGGCAGTCCTTCCTGGTGAGATAGATGCTCACATGCACCTCTCACCTCATCAACTGCATGCAGCATTCCCAATGTAGCCTCCTGTACATCGGTGATACCAAGCATAGGCTCTGTGACCATTTCGCCGATGTGACTCGAGAACCAAAGAAAACTTTGAGAACTTCAAGAACCTACATAGGTTTAAGGGGGGGGGGAGAGATTTAAAGGGACACCACTTTTTTTACGCAAAGGGTAGTGGGTGTATGGAATGAGCTGCCAGAGGAGGTACTATCATAACATTTAAGAGATATTTGGACAAATACACAGATCGGATAGATTTAGGATTTTATCGGCCAAGCATGGGCAGGTGGGACTAGTATAGTGAGGCATGTTGGTCAGAGGGTAAATTGGACTGAAAGGCATTTCCATACAGTTCAACGCTATGACTTGTGCTTAGTCTGCCAACGTCTATTGGATCTCCCGGTTATTTGCCATTTTAACTCTACTTCCAATTACCATACTGACCTTTTATATCCTGGGCCTCCTTCATTGCCAGAGTGGGGTTATTCTCAAACTTGAGGAACAGCAGTTCATATTCCGCTTGGGTAGCTTACAACTGAATGGTATGAACATTTCATTCTCCTATTTTAGATAACTACCACCAACCCCCCCCCCCCCCCCTTCTTCCATCTCCCCATCCCCTCCTCTCTCCACTGTGCTCCACCTGGACTCACACCTATTTATCAGCTCTTCCTCCCTCTAGCTTCACAATGGACAACTCTTCCATCCTTTTTCACACACCTTCTGTATTTTCATCTCTTGCCTTTGTCCAGCTTTCTTCCACAACCCCCCCCACCCCCCCCCCCCCCCCCCCCCCCCCCCCCACAGTCAGTCTGAAGGAGGGTCTCGACCTGAAAACGTCACCTATCCATGTTCTCCAGAGATGATGCCTTACCGGTTGAGTTAATCCAGCACAATGTGTCTTTTATAGGAGTGGGGGGGGGTTACTGATTAAGGAGAATGTCACGGCATGAACTGGATGAACTGTCAATAATGTAATCTGGAATACATGCCATGATATGCTGTGCTGTGCCCAGGAGAGATCTGCAGAAATATACATTTCCAGGAACCCGAAGCTGTTGATTCTCTCCACAATCAGCCTGTTGATGAAGACAGGTTCATAGATTCTCAGTTTTCCCTTCCTGAAGTCAACAGATAACACCTTACAATACAACTAGATGTTCCGTAAGCGTTCACTGAAATTTGTATTGAAGATGTCAGGAAGGGGGTAACTTTTGATATGGGTTGGGTGCATAAATGACATTGAAAAAATATGAAATGCACTCACAGGAATTGTCCACAGCAATGCCTGGGTCAATTTCCCCAATGAGTGTGATTTTATTTGGATATAGTTGCTAGTATGATCTAACCCAGCTTTGTAAATTGCACATTTAAACGGACGCTAATAGTCCCACGTTTTAGATTATGGGGTTAAACCTAGAAGTCACAATTTCATCTATCCACTTTCTCTGGTTCTAATATCTGAAAGCGATCCTTATCCCCACATACAGAGTTTTCTTCATTTTGGAGAGCAGAGCACAATTTAATGCTGACAAATAAATATGAATGTGCCTGTTTAAGTCAATCTATGTCAGCTTGCTGGGGTTACAGAAAAGCACAGGGGAGAAAAGGGCCTCATTTCATTTTAAACTTTAAAGGGCTCTTTCCTTCATAACGACAGTAACAAATCAGATAGTGAAATCTTTCCGTGAATTTATTTTTGGGAACTGTACCTATTCCTTTCTTTACAGGATTTTGTAAGATGATTGTATAGATTGTGGTCTGAGATCACAGTTATACATTAATTACTTACTGCTACATCGACTGTGTGTCAACGTTATGAGAATTAAGGGACAGAAGTTTAGGGGTAACGTGAGGGGGAACTTCTTTACTCAGAGGGTGGTGGCTGTGTGGAATGAGCTTCCAGCAGAGGTGGTGGAGGCAGGATCGATTTTAACATTTAAAAGTAAAGTGGATAGGTATATGGACGTGAAGGGAATGGAGGGGTATGGTCTGAGTGCAGGTAGATGGGACTAGGGGAAAACAAATGGTCGGCACGGACTGGAAGGGCCGAGAGGGCCTGTCTCCGTGCTGTAATTGTTATATGGTTATATTATATGGTTATGACAATTCCAAATTGATTTTTCTGCACAACTATAAATTGGTTTTTTGGTAGAGTTCGGGCTTGAGTAAGGCCTGTGTGTAAAGGCCTCTTTAATCAAAGCCTTCTGCAGTTGTTAACAAACAGCAATTTCATTCATTTAGTGCGGTGATATTTATTGACATGGATTTTGCTAAGTTCCACACATAGTCCACATGGGCAGTCGCGGTGGCACAGCGGTAGATTACGGGTGCTGTCTGTACGGAGTTTATACATTCTCCCCGTGACCTGCGTGGGTTTTCTCCGAGATCTTCGGTTTCCACCCACACTCCAAGCCAATTAACTACAGGTTTATAGTTAATTGGCTTGGTAAATGTAAAAATTGTCCCTAATGGGTGTAGGATAGTGTTAATATGCTGGGATCGCTGCTCGGCGCAGACTCGGTGGGCCGAAGGGCCTATTTCGTGCTGTATCTCTAAACTAAACTAAATAGTCAAAAGCAGAAGTCCTAACCTTACTCAGAAATAGCTGGCACCATGTGTTTGAAACCGAAACCCTTCTTCAGACTCCTGAAGAAGGGTTTCGGCCCGAAACGTTGCCTATTTCCTTTGCTCCATAGATGCTGCCGCACCCGCTGAGTTTCTCCAGCATATTTGTCTACCTTCGATTTTCCAGCATCTGCAGTTCCCTCTTGACAATGTGTTTGAATATGTTCCATCATTGAGTTCCACCGTGTCCCACAGCATAGCTTCATCTTACATCACCTGGATTCTGGCCTCCCTTCACTGGCTCCCTGTGCGGTTCCGAATAAACTTTAAGATCCTTCTTCATGTTTACAAATCCATTAACGGGCTTGCCCCCACCTACATCAAAAGTCTACTTACCCACCACACCACCTCCAGGTCCCTCAGATCGTCTGACTTGGGGTTAATGAACATCCCGCGGTCTAGGCATAATCTCAGGGGCGACCCGCCTTTGCGATTGCAGCTCCTAGACTGTGGAACAGCATCCCTATTCCCATCAGAACTGCCCCCTCCATCGACTCTTTTAAGGGCTATATGTATGTATTTATGTATGTACTTAATCTATGAACCACTGTTGTATAACGTTAGTACCTCCACCAATGTAAAGCACTTTGGTCAACGAGAGTTGTTTTTTAAATGTGCTGTAGAAATAAAAGAGACTTGACTTGACTTGAAATTTCCCTTCTGGGGAATCAGATCGCACATGGCACAGTGGTGCAGTGGTGGAGTTGCTGCCCTACAGCACCAGAGACCCAGGTTCAATCCTAACTACGGGTGCTGCCTGTACAGAGTTTGTACGTTCTCCCCGTGACAGCACTAGTTTTCCTCGGATGCTCCAGTTTCCTCCCACACTCCAAAGATGTGCAGGTTTGCAAGTTAATTGGTAAAAAATTGTAAATTGTCCCTAGTGCATAGGATAATGTTAATGCATGGAGATCATTGGTCTGCGCGGATTCAGTGCGCCGATGGCCCTGTTTCTGCACTCTATTTCTAAACTAAAACTAAACTAAACATCCTGAGGTCACAAACCCAAGATTGTCACGAGCATTGGTAGATTTTCCTGGGCACAACAGGGAAACTGATGAAAGGGGCAGCAAAGTTGGGCACCCGGTAGAGCTCCTGCCTCACAGCGCCAGAGACCTGGGTACGATCCTGACCTTGGGTGCGTCTTCTTCTTGCGTATGGCGTGCACATCTGTAGCCTCCTTTTGCTCTGGTATTTTGTTTGGTTCACATGTTTGGACAACAGTGGTTTATTATTAATGTTTAATGTTTTATGTGTCATTCGCAACAGTCACTGTATGTCATGTTATCACTTGTGGGTGGAGCACCAAGGCAAATTCCTTGTATGTGAATACTTGACCAATAAACTTATTTTTTCATTCATTCAAGTTGTAGGACAACTTGTTCTATTTGATCTTATGTGCACACCAGGTTAATTACATTTGTCGAAACAGGGCGGACCACGTGAAGGTTGCAATCTCCCACCTGGACAGCAGGTTGTACTTTCCCACACAGACAGCAACAAACCTTTGGGTGCTGTCTGTGTGGAGTTTGCACGTTCTCCCTGTGACTGCATGACTTTCCGCCCGGCCCTACAGTTTCCTCCCGCATCCCAGAGACATGCAGGTTTGTAGGTTAATTGGCCTATATAAATATCCCCAGTGTGTAGGGAGTGGATGAGAAAGTGGGATAATATAGAACTAGTGTGAACAGATGATCAATGGTCGGTGTGGACTCGGTGGGCTAAAGAGTCTGTTTTCATGCTGTGCAGTATCTCTTAACTAAACTAAGTGAGAGGGTACAGGGCAGACAGAAGATATGAAGTTGAAGCTTTGTTGCCAGTCCATCCTCCTTGTTGAACATTAGGATGCTTCAGAACACGATAGCCTTCTACATCTGAATCATGTAGGGTTTCAGGAGGTGGGCCCATTGAGGCCCCTTTGCCAGTAAAATCAGGATCATTTTGATAGTGCATCTGGGTAGTTACATAATTTTTTTAAGGTGATACAACTTGGAAACAGGCCCTTCAGCCCATCGAGTTTACTTACAGGAGTTCAAGGTGCAGCCAAGATCAGGGTTCGGATCGCTGCATATTTCCCACTCCCTTTAAGTTCACCAGGTTCACTGGAAAATTTACATATAAAACAAGCAGGAAATCAAAGTTTATCAATAGCAGTAAGATCCAATAGTCTAGAAATTCTGCTGGTCCAGCACTTTTAAAGTTATAAAAGTGCCATATTATTGGGATTAAACTGAATAAAAATGAATAAAAATAATTGCTGCTGTATTTGTTGTAATTGGCAAACTATAGTATGGGAACGGGTTTACAAATTATAATGCTCTCAGCTCCCTCTCAAACAGAAATACAGATTACAATCAGGGGTAAAATTGGCGTATTATGATTTTTCTCTAGGACTAAGACACCTAATAGAATCCATATGTCAACAAACCTTTTTGCAGCACAAATGCAGTATTTGATTTATTGGAGTTTAATTTATTAAATAGGATTTAACAGACAGTAAAGGTGGGTTTTGAATTGGACAGTGTTGCAAAATGGGCACAGAGAAGCCTTACGTGGGTCTGATCCTGATTACGGGTGCTGTCTGTACGGAGTTTGTAGGTTCTTCCACGATCGAGTGGGTTTTATTTGGGTGCTCCAGTTTCCTCCCCCATTCCAAAGACGTTGGTTAATTGGCTTAGGTAAAAATGTAAAATTGTCCCTGGTGTATAGGATGGTGCTAGTCTATGGGGATTGCTGATCGGAATGGACACAGTGAGTCAAAGGCCCTGTATCCGCGCTGTATCTCTAAACTAAACTAAAGTCACGGTGCTATAAACTTCTGCACACTCAGCACGGTACAGGCAGTGCATAGTGCTTGCTTTATCTGCTTACTGCCATAATTTCAGCCTCCAGCCAGCATTGACTGTGTTGTTGATTATACTGGTGCAACAGAAAGGGCTTAAGTTTGAGAGTGCCCGGCACATCATTCAATTCACTTTGGAAGACTTGGTACAATATGGCGGAGTGAAGGTTTCATGATGTGCAATTGCTCCACTGGCTGCTTTCCAGGAGTCGTTGGAGAACAGGAAAGATGTCTTCCATCCGCAGGTTGGTGAAGGCACCTGACCGTATACATCGGATAGAGAACGGGGAAAAGCAGCACTGGTGGGGAATCGTATTCTAATATTCTTATTCTTTTCTGACGTAGTTGGAGGCCAGTCAGGATTAGGACGGCTCTCAGAACAACCCCATCAATTCCATTCCACACTTATTTCCCTGTTAGCTATTCTCTCTCAAAAGCCCATCAACTCCACCCTGAATTTCCTGCCTCCTTCATATTAATTGCAGAAGCTATTTAATGTACCAACCAGCACAGGTTCAGGACATTTGAGGTGACTGAAGCACCTGGGGAAAACATGTGAGAACATAGGGTGGGCGTGCAAGTTCCACACAGTCAGCATCCAAGGTGGGGAACAAGCCCAAGTACAGGGTGGCAACATCATCACCTGTTTCACTACTGTGCCCCCCCTCGTCAGGAGTCCACGCCCTGAGACAGTGGTTTAGGCAGCAACAGTTAGGCATGCAGGTGCAGCAGGCTGTGAAGAAAGCAAATGGTATGTTGGCATTCATAACAAAAGGATTTGAGTACAAGAGCAGGGAGGTTCTACTGCAGTTGTACAGGGTCTTGGTGAGGCCACACCTGGAGTATTGCATACAGTTTTGGTCTCCTAATCTGAGGAAAGATATTCTTGCCATAGAGGGAGTACAGAGAAGATTCACCAGACTGATTCCTGGGATGGCAGGACTTCCATATGAAGAAAGACTGGATAGACTCGGCTTGTACTCGCTGGAATTTAGGGGGGATCTCATAGAGACTTACAAAATTCTTAAGGGGCTGGACAGGCTAGATGCAGGAAGATTGTTCCCGATGTTGGGAAAGTCCAGGACAAGGGGTCACAGTTTAAGGATAAGGGGAAAGTCTTTTAGGACCGAGATGAGAAAATCATTTTTCACACAGAGAGTGGTGAATCTGTGGAATTCTCTGCCATAGAATGTAGTTGAGGCCAGTTCGTTGGCTATATTTGAGAGGGAGTTAGATGTGGCCCTTGTGGCTAAGGGGATCAGAGGGTATGGAGAGAAGGCAGGTACAGGAAACTGAGTTGGATGATCAGCCATGATCATATTGAATGGCGGTGCATGCTCGAAGGGCCGAATTGCCTACTCCTGCACCTATTTTCTATGTTTCTATGTTTCTAACAGTTATTCTAAGATGGAGATACAGCGTGGAAATAGGCCCTTCAGCCCTTCGGGTCCATGACAACCATCGACCACCCGTACTCTAATTCTATGTTAGAACACAACATAACCTGCACACTAGGGATAATTTACCGAAGCCAATTAGTTTAGTTTCATTTAAGTTTAGTTTTATTTTGTTTAGTTTTGTTTCGTTTCATTTTGTTTTATTTTGTTTAGTTTACGTGGAAACAGATCCTTCAGCCCATCGAGACCATGCCAACCAACGATCCCCATACACACTATGGTATCCTATACACTAGGGACAATTTACAATTTTTACCAAAGCCAATTAACCTACAAACCTGTACGTCTTTAGAGTGTGGGAGGAAATCGAAGAAAACCCACATGATCACAGGGAGAATGTACAAGCTCCGTACAGACAGCACCCATAGTCAGGATCAAACCAGGGTCTCTGGTGCTGAGGCGGCAGCTCTACCGCTGCGCCACTGTGCCACAGCAGTTCAATGGCCTCCTGTACATGGGCAAAAATCACTAGATACATTTTCAAGTCCCATATCTCACCAGCTGCACAATCAATCTCACGCTGAGATTGATTGAGTTATCAAATAGGTATTCAAGGTCTGGCACCATTAATCCAAAGCTAGAGCTCGAATTCCACCCTGCAGCTGTGAAACTTAAATGCAAGCAATCAAATACACCTACGACAAAAATAGTTGGTACGGTTGCCATGAAACTATCAGGCCGTCTTTACCAGCCATCTGGTTCACTAAAACTCTTTAGGGAAGAAAATTCTACATTATACATGACACCAACCCCTTCAACATGATTGACAATAGCCTGCTTCTCAAAATGAATGTGCAAAATCAGTTCAGGGAGAATAAGGCAATAGATGCAGACCTCCACATTCACATCTCATGAATAAATACATTTTAAAAAAGACAATCTAATCAGCACACAATACTACGCCCACCTAGAACAATCTCCATTAATCAGACTTGGTTGAAAACGCACACCTCCAGATTCAGGGACAGCTTATTCCCAGCTGTTATCAGACAACTGAATCATCCTACCACAACTAGAGAGCAGTCCTGAACTACTAACTACCTCATTGGTGACCCTCGGACTATCTTTGATCGGACTTTACTAGTTTTACTTTGCACTAAACGTTATTCCCTTATCACGTATCTTTACACCGTAAATGGTTCGATTGTAATCATGTATTCTCTTTCCGCTGACTGGTTAGCTCGCAACAAAACTTTTCACTGTACCTCGTTACACGTGATAATAAACTAAACTGAACTTCTGAGCAAGCTTACCAATACTCCAAGCCTGATACCCACCTTTCACAGCTTTTATACAATGTCATCTGTTTTACGGAGTCAGGAGGCGAGTCAATCGCAACAGGATTCTCACCCTCTAACTTGCTCCTATATTAATGGTATCACACTTCTGGCTAAACAGCCTCTGGCCTGCTTTTGCTGCCACGGTATCAATGCAACTGATCCAATTAAGTTTCTAATCAGATTGAAAGTTGAATGGAACTATTTCAGATAACCAGCCTTAAAAATTTGTATCAGAACTGGACAATTCTATGAAAGCATTTCAGCCCATAAAGTTAACTTTCTCCATATATGGTAACTGCCTTGCTGAGTATTTCAAGCCTTCTCTTTTGTTTCAGAAGTCCAGCAACTACTAGGTTTAGTATCTCACAGTTGCAGTATGTTTTTATTTTCCTATGCTCTGGTTGATTTCCTCTTTTTTACATCTCTCATGGTCTCCACCCGATTACAGATATTAATTTCTCCAACCTTCACCATCTCTGCAATGAAAAGCAAGTTTATTTCTGCACTTTGCCCAAATCTGATGAAATGTCATTTTCCAGAAGAGTTATCTCTGTTTCGTTCTCTGCAGATGATGTCGGAGCTGCTGAAAGAAATGATTTCTGACAGTGTAAGCACACTCTCTGAATTTTGGATCATAACTTGAGTGTTGCGTAAACTCTATTCATCCAGCCAAGTAGAGAGTATTCTAACAGAGACGCATGCCTTGTACAGCACAAGTGTATAGCAGGGTGAATGGCCCTGCAGTTAGTTCTGAAACTGCCCAGTCTGGTTTACTGGTGTTAGCTGTCCCCTTTAAATTGGCATAAATATAACATCAAAACAGAGCACTACTAATTATATTGTGGCACAGTGGTAGAATTGCTGCCTTACAGTGATAGAGACCCAGGTTCGATCCTAACTACGGGTACTGTCTGAACAGAGTTTGTACGTTCTCCCTGTGATCACGTGGGTTTTCTCTGGGTGTTTTGGTTTCCTCCCACACTCCAAAGACGTAGGTTACCTGGCCTCAGTAAAATTGTAAATTGTCGCTAGTGTGTAGAATAGTGTTGGTGTACAGGATGATCACTGGTCAGCATGGATCCAGTGGGACGAAGGACCTGTTTCTGTGCTGTATCTCCAAAGTCTAAAGACTGTTCAACAGAAGTTAAATTTTGCACCAAAAGCTTCAATTTGTGCCAGAAAGTGAGGAAATTATCAATTCTGTGACTAGTGTTATTATTAGTTGGGCATCTAATGTCAGGTAAATGTCAAACGATTCAAGATAAATTCCACACAGAAGTATAAACCGGATGACTTGCTTGAAGATTTCACTCAAATGATTAGTGGTCAAATGTGGATGTAGCCCAATCCATCACACAAATTAGCAACCCCCACCCATCCCATCCATCCCCCATCACCACCCCAGTTGGCTCCATCTAAGTTTAGCTTAGAGATATAGCAAGAAAACAGGCCCATTGGTCCACCGAGTCCGCACCGACCAGCAATCCCTGCACACTAACACTATCCTACTCACACAAGGGACAATTTACAATTTTACCAAGCCAATTAGCCAATAAACCTGTACGTCTTTGGAGTGTGGGAGTAAACTGGAGATCTCTGAGAAAACCTACGCAGGTCACGGGGAGAATGTACAAACTCCGTACAGACAGCACCCATAGTCAGAATCAAACCCGGGTCTCTGGCGCTGTAGAGCAGCAACTCTACTGCCGCGCCATCGCGCAGCCCCTTCGCATTTGGTTTCCCCATTTGCAGTGATGGGATTTGATGTCTGTTTATGGGCGATACGGTCCATGGATACTAGTCTGCAATCTAACCACAGTACCACTGCACTCTACATTTCATGCTGCCTCTGGAACCAGCCATCATAATAAAGAACCATTTATATCCCAATCATTCCCTTTTCTCCCCTCTCCCAATGGGCTGAAGTTTGAAAGCTTGAAACCATGTGCTACCAGATTCAGCCATAGCTTCTTGTATGCTGTTATCAGACTACTGTACAGTCCTCCCATAGGTTAGAGTGTAGTCCTAACCTTCCCACCTACCTCATTGTGGATTTTGCAAGTTTTCTCTGTAACTGAAAGGCTATAATGCAATAATATTATATTCTGCACTCTAGCATTTTTCTTTTTTGCACTACCCTTATGCATTTCTTGCTCTACTCATTGAAAGTGCAAATTGACTGGATAGCACACAAACAATGTTTTCACTGTATCTCAATACAAGTGACAATAATAAACCAATACCACTCTTGTTGGTAGAGCAAAAACTCTTTGTTAAAGGATCCAATATCTACGCCAACACATTTCCCCTTAAATGTGAAACTTTTTCAAACTTACTTCCCAGTTTTTCAACTCCAATATCCAGAAAGGGGAGCATGGTTTCTCCCACAGGCTCTTGACGCTAAGCAAACGCAGCTGAAAGCAGTCAGTCTATCGCACAATCCCACAATGCTTTTTTGTTTCATGGTTGTGGATCAAACATTTAACAAAAATGGCCATCACTTTCACTTAAGTATCTATCTTAATAGAAGACATAATTCTGGACATTAATCCAATTGGGATCATCTGAATCCCTGGGCTGCACCCATATCATTGCATTCCACTGGATAAAGACTTACTTGATAAATCCCCCTTTATCAGAAAGAAACCCACAAATAAAGGGAAGTTAACAGTTGTAACTGAGGATGACATGATTTCCCATGGAAACAACCTGCAAAGAAATGTCGCTTTATGCTGAATATATTATTTCCTGCACAATAACTTGTCACATAATTTATGGAAAGCTTGCAGAAATCTGAAAGGGTGGGCAAACACTTGTCATTCCCTTTTGTCTCTCCCGTCTGTCAGAAGATAGTTAAGCTTAAAAACGCATATCACCAGACTCAGGAACAGCTTCTTCCCCTCTATTAATAGAAACATAGATAATAGGTGCAGGAGGAGGCCATTCGGCCCTTTGAGCCAGCACTGCCATTCATTGTGATAAATGGCCAATTGGCCCCAATCAATAACCCGTGCCTGCCTTCTCCCCATATCCCTTGATTCCACTAGCCCCTAGAGCTCTAACTCTCTCTTAAATCCATCCAGTGATTTGGCCTCCACTGCCTTCTGTGGCAGGGAATTCCACAAATCGGCAGGGAATTCCACAAATGTTATTAGACTGCTGAACAGTGCTCCCAAAAACTAGGGTGCAGTCCCGATCTTCCAACCTACCAAATTGCAGGCATTGGACCTTTTCTATTGTAGATCTTTGTAAACCACAATGCTGAGAATTATATTCTGCACTTTGGCATTTTTCTCTTTGCACTATCTGTTGTACATGCTTGACTGTACTCATATATACTATTATCTGATTTAATTGGACAGCACACAAATAAAAGCCCTTCACTGTACCTCAGTACATGTAACAATCAATCACTAACAATACCAAACTATCTCTGCAGAGATTACCATGACCAATGGAAACTACTTTGTACAACTTCATAGTTCATAAATTCATAAATTATAGTAGAAATAGGTCATTCAGCCCATCAAGTCTAATTCCCTATTCAATCATGACTGATCTATCTTTCCCCATAACCCCTGACACCCATACTAATCAAGAATCTGTTAATCTCTGCCTTAAAAATATCAATTGACTTGGCCTCCATGACCGTCTGTGGAGCTATTAGTACCAGCAACCAAAGGGAAACTTCTCTCCACTGGAAACAGAAAACAAAACAAAATATGCTCAAAATAAGTGGCTATTCCAAGGATTGATTTATATGCATACAAGTGGAGATAATAGTTTTGTTCTTTTTTATTATTGATTGAGATGCTACATCAGGTGAATGGTCACTCTCATAGAAAGAATGGTAAAGTAATAATGGTCATCTAGGAAAGGGAAAAGGTGTTAAACAAATGTTTTGCATGGGTCTTCATAGAATAAATGTTAAAAAAGGAAATATAGAAAATCCAGGAGCCAAAAGGGTTTATGGAGAGAGAAGGAGTTCAAACCATCCCTACAGTCAGGAAAATTGTATTAATAGGACTGAAGGCTAACACGTTCTCTCGTACATTGTAGGGTTTTAAAAAAAAGTAGGTGCCTAGAAAATGGATGCATTGGTCATAATCTTGCAAAATTCCCAGGATTCTAGATAGGCCATATAGATGGAAACACTGCAAATGTAACATCACTAGTCATGACAAGAGGGAGATAGAAAATATGAATCTTTCTTTTAAAATCTTGTTATTAGTTTTTTTCCAAAAACACTAAATTAAACATAAAAAACAGAGCAAAAAGAATAATGATAAACATAACAATGATATTGATACATAGGGATCAGGATTACATTAATAACAGGTATAACCTAGTCCAGTGTCAAAATAGACATTGAATATAGACCTCTATGTAAATATAGTTAAATATTTGAAAGAAAACTTATATATGTGGAAAAAAAACAAAGTTAAAAAGACAAAAAAAAGAGGGGGAAATGAAGAAACAAACCCCCCCTAAACTAAATAAATAAATAAAAACAAAGCAAAGCAAAACAGAATCTGAACTGAGAATTTCAACAATTTAAATCTGTTTGTCGTCAAGTCCGTTTGCCATGGTCTATAGGTAGTGTACCATCCCGTTTACTCACTTTAGTAATCTGACGCTTGGCCGACACCGCTTTCAACTGATTAGCGAGTAATTTAACAGATTTTTCACCATATATATAAAATTGACTTTTGGTTTTAAGTAGCTGGGTCTCAATCGGTGATACTAATAACAAATCATGTCTCAATTGAAGATCAACTCTATTCTTATAGAGCTCTGAACTAGGAGCTTTTGAATATTTTTTATCAATTTCTTTAATCTTGTCAGCCAATGTATATATTTCTTTTTGAGTTTGTTTTGTTAATCCCGCGGAGTATGAAATAATTTGTCCACGAATATATGCCTTAAAAGCATCCCAGACTACACCATGTATATTTCTTCAGTAGAGTTTGTCAAGAAGTATAAAGCAATCCGGCCTTTCATAAAATTAATAAAGTTTAAGTCTTGAAGCAAAGTAGCATTAAATCACCATTGTTTTGCACTAAACTTGGAAAAGTTTGATCGATAGTTTCAATGGTGCATGATCAGAAATAGCAATTGCATCATACTCACATGCAGTGACCGATGAAAATAGGAATCTAAAGGCTGGTTAGTTCGCATCTGTCATTGCGAAAATATTGGAAATTATTATTATTGAATTTGTGTCCGGATATTTAAGAAAAAATAATAATGAAATCAAGATGGTCAACATGACCTTTCATGGAAAAGAAAGCTTGCTAGGTTTATTGGGTACTTGGGGATGTAACAAGATGGATGGAAAAAAAGGAACAAGTTATGTATTTAGATTTCCAAAAGGCTTTTGATAATGTGCCCCATGAAAAGGTTACCATATATGGCAAAATCACATGACATTGGTGATAGTTAAAAAATCCTCTGTCAGTGATAATTAACAGTAAAGAAATAGTTAAGATGAATGGGTCATGTAGTTACATGCAATCGAGTTCTGTGATAGGGCTAGAACTATATCCTATCTGTATTAATAAGTTCAATAAAGAGAACAAATCTACTTGAGCCAGAGCTGCCACAAAAGGTGAGAGAGTAGTTTGTGAGACAGTCAGAATTGGGCAAACGGTCATAAGCTTTTTTTCCCAGGGTGGAAATGTCCAACACTTGAGGGCATAGCTATAAGATGAGAGGGGAAAGTTTAATGGAGATGTTCAGGGAACACACTACCAGGGGTAATGGAGGAGGCAGAAACAATAGTTGTGTTTAAGAGGCTCTTCAATATGCACATGGAATTGCGGGGAATAGAGGGATATGGGTCATGTACAGGCAGATGAGATCAGTTTAACTTCACTTCATACTTGGCACCAACATTGTGGGCCGAAGGGCCCATTCCTGTGCTGTACTGTTCTGTGGAAAGCAACTGTTTATAGTTTTTAATCCCGTTACATAAAGAAGGATATGCTTGTGATGGAGACAGCTCAGACAAGGTTTCTAGATGAAGGGGACACAAGGAACTGAAAGTGCTGAAACCTTGAACAAAAGACAAAGTGCTGGAGGAACTCAACTCAACTCAGACAACATCTGAGGAGGGAATAGACAGGTGATGTTTCGGGCCAGGTCCCTCCTTCTTTGCATTTCATTCACTAGGTTAATTCATGGGATGTAGAGATTGTGTTATTATGGAAGGTTTGAGCAGTCTGGAGTTCAGAAGATTGAGAGGTGAGCTTAATGAAACATGAAAGATTGTGATGGGAGTTGAAATGGTAGATGATAAGATATTTTCCTTCATCTGTAGATCTGGAACTCGTGGGATAGATTTGAAGTAGGTGATCATCAATGGAGTATAGAGAAGAACAATTGTTCTTTTGGAGATAGACACAAAATGCTGGAGTAACTCAAGGCGACAGGCAGCATCTCTGGATATATGGAATGGGTGATGTTTCAGGTCAAGACCCATTTTCAGACTGTTCTTTTGGAGAGCTGTGAATCTTTTTAACTGCCTACTGAAAGAGTCAATGGACAATAGACAATAAACAATAGGTGCAGGAGTAGGCCATTCAGTCCCACGAGCCAGCATCACCATTCAATGTGATCGTGGCTGATCACCCACAATCAGTACCCAGTTCCTGCCTTCTCCCCATATCCCTTGACTCAGCTATCTTTAAGAACTCTGTCTAGCTCTCTCTTGAAAGCATCCAGAGAACCAGCCTCCACCGCCCTCTGAGGCAGAGAATTCCACAGTCTCAAAAGTCTGTGTGAAAAAGTCAAGAGTGTTTTATTGTCATATGCCCCAAACAGAACAATGAAATTCTTACTTGCAGCAGCACCACAGAAAAGTAAAGTAAAGTAAAGTATCCTTTATTGTCATTCAGGCCTTTCGGTCTGAACGAAATTTCGTTACCTTGCAGTCATAACATATAATAAAAAACAAAACACACAATAAACACATATTTAACATCCACCACAGTGAATTCACCAGGCACCTCCTCACTGGGGTGGAAGGCAAAAGTCTTAAAGTCTTTGTCTTCTTCCCTCCTTGTTCTCCCTCTGCGCTGAGGCGATCCAGGCCTCCAATGTTATCGTCCACTAGGCCCGCTGCTGAGCCTCCGAAGCCGGGCTGCCGCCACCGCCGTCGCCGGAACGCTGGAACACCACCACAGCTCTGAAGCAGGGTCCGCCGCTGGAACGCTGGAGCACCGCAGCTCTGAAGCCGGGTCGCCGCTGGAGCACCGCAGCTCTGAAGCCGGGTCGTCGCTGGAGCACCGCAGCTCTGAAGCCGGGTCGCCGCTGGAGCACCGCAGCTCTGAAGCCGGGTCGCCGCTGGAGCACCGCAGCTCTGAAGCCGGGCCGCCGCCGCTGCTGGAAGGCCGCCATAGCTCCGAGGCCGCCAGCTCCGCCATTAGGCCTCAGCACAGACGGAGACGGTGACGGGCGACACGACAAGAAAATTCGTACCCCTCCGAAGGGAGAGACTAAAACCCTGTTTCTACCACCTTCCCTCCCCACCCCCCCCACACATACACAGCCTAATAAATCAAAATTCTCACTAAAACAGGCACAAGAAGACAAAATTAAAATGAAAAACAGACGGACTGCAGGTGAGCCGCAGCTGCCAGGCAGCGCCGCCACTTCTGGATCTAGTAAACATAGTACACTGTAAACAATATAAAATCGAAAAGAAAAGTTCAGTATACACACACACATACATACATATGCATATATACATAAACACACATAAAACAAACAAGACAAAAACAATCACCCCAAGTCTATGTGGTTTAGAGCTTATTTAGAACTTGTATTTCACAGCCTGATGGCTGTTGGGAAGAGGCCATTCCTGAACCTTGACTTAGCTGTTTTCAGGCTCCTATATCTTTTTCTTTATAGCAGGAGTGAATTGAGTGTGTGGGTTTCTGATGATGCAGGCTGCCTTTTTGAGCGACTCCTGTAAATCCCTTCAATGGTGGGGAGGTCAGTACCCGTGAAGGACTGGGCAGTGTTCAGCACTTTTGCAGTCTTCTTCACTCCTCGGCGTTCAAGTTGCTGAACCATATCACCCACATTTTCCAGGAGTATTTCATGGTGTCATTAGCAGCACTCTTCTTTTGTAAAAGGCAAATATAAGTTTGCAAGATACCAATTTAGCACGTTAAGCCAATTTTCCATTTAAATAGATATGACTTTCAAATTAATATCAGTATGTCCACAACCATAATCTTCACAACTCCAAAGCAAATCTGAACAAGGCAATCATAAAGTAAAGAACCTAAAGGGCCTGTCCCACTTGCCGATTTTTTCGGCGACTACCGGCGTCATATCAGGGTCGGCAAAAGATTTTGAACATTTCAAAATCCATCAACGACAAAAAAAAATGTTGGGACACTTGTGGAAACACCGTGCGTCAATACGTCATCACGCCGTGTTACGCCGCGTCACGCCGCTACTTTTTCGGTGACCTGATATGTCAGTCAATGAGTCGCCGAAAAAAATTGCCAAGTGGGACAGGCCTTTAAGTCAATGCCCTGGAACTTCTATTCACACACCAACAGTAATGCTGGGAATTGCCAGTATTTCCCTATGAAAGTGTTGGCTTCCATTGCTGGCAATTGTTGGCAACAGCCCATTCCACAGAGCCACCGGAGCTGCTTGCTTTAACTGCACTATGCCAGTGGGCGCCTTATGGAGTCCAACTGGTGAGCAGAAATCTTTACTCCCCAACTCTCAGGCTGGGGAAAGCTGCATGCTTTTGTGCACCAGCATTAGCCAGCATAGCAGACACCATTCCCTAGGCTTTACTTTTAGACTTTTTTTTTTTGAGTTATACAGTGTGGAAACAGGCCCTACCTATGGCCCACCATGTCCACGCTGACCAGCAATCACCCCGTACACTAAAACCATCCTACACACTGAGGACAACTTACAATGTTTACCAAAGTAAATTACCCTACAAACCTGTATGTCTTTGGTGTGTGGGAGGAAACTGGAGCACCCGAGGAAAACCCACGTGGTCACAGGGAAAATGTACAAACTCCAGTTCAATCAGCACCATAGTCAAGGAGAAGCAGTGTTTAGTTTTTAGGCACCACATGTATGGAACAAACTTCCAGAAAAATGCAGGTCTGCTCCAACTCTCAGTTCTTTAAAATCGGGGCTGAAGACATTTCTGTTTGACGCTGCTTTTAATTAAATTAAATAATGATTCATTTCTGACACTGCCTTGTTGCTGAAATATGCTATAGAAATAAACTTGCTTGCTTGCTTGCATAGTCAGGATCAAACCCGGGTCTCTGGTGCTGTAAGGCAGCAACCCTACCACTGCACCACTGTGCTGCCTTACACCTATCCATGGAACATCTAGAAAACAAGGACTCCTAACTCAGATTCCTATTTAATGACTACTCGACTGTGGGACCCATTGGGTCCCTGTCACAATATTCCACCAACTTACCCATAGCCCCCAACTGCACGGGTGCAGCACATTTCCCCTCAAACCTAACACTCTCTCCCCCTCCTCTTCACCCTCACTCTTCTTTCCCCTCTCCTCCACACCTCCCAAATCCCTCCCTCACCTCTCTCCCTCTCCTTTCCCCCACCCTCTGTCACTCCCTCCATAACTCCTCTCCCCTCCCTAACCCTCCTCCTATCCCTCTATCCCCCAACTAACCCCACTGCCCTCCTCTACCCTATTCCTCACTCCCCCCTCCTTCCCACTCTCCTCCTCAGCCTTCTTTTCCCTCTCCTCCTACCCTCCCCAAATCCCTCCCTCACCTCTCCTTTTACTTACCCTCATTCACTCCTCCATAACTCCTCTCCATCCCTAACTCATCTCCTCTCCCTCTATCCCCTTCTTCCCCCATACTCCTTCCTCACCCCCCCAGGACCTCGAGGTTGCCGCTCCTCTCCCTTCTTGCGTGCCCTGGAGGAGGCATCAAGCCGTCGGCGCCCTCGCCTCGGGTGGGGGGGGGGGGGGGGGGGGGGGGGGGGGGGGGGAGAGAGCTTGGAGAAAAGAGACGGGGGAAGAGCCATGTGGGTGAGGGGGGTATCAATGGGGGAGGGGGTCAGGAGACAGCGAGGGGAAGGGGCTTGGAGCTGCGGGGGCGTGTGATTGCGGTGCGTTTGGGACTCACAGCGGGCGCTGGATGCTTTCCTCCGCCGGGGAGGATCAGACACTCCACTTTCCGTTGGGCAAACATCTCCAACTCCGGGCCGAGCTGGGTTAGAGACCTCCGCAGCCTCCGCAGAGTCCCACAGCCCCAATAAAGACGCAATGGCGCAGGGGAAGGGGCGGACCCGCTGGGAATGACAGAAGAGTGGGGGGAAAAGGGGGGGGGGGGGGGGTGGGTAAGAGGGGGGGGTAAGAGGGGGGGGTATAAGAGGGGCGGTAAGAGGGGGGGGTAAGTTATAAGAGCGGGGGAGGGTTAGGGGTAAAGGGGGTAAGTAAGACGGGTAAGAGGGGGGGGGAGTAGTAAGAGGGGGGGGGGTAAGGAGGGGGGGGGTAAGAGGGGGGGGGGTAAGAGGGGGGGGGGGGGGGGACAGACGGGGGGGGGTTTATAAAAAGAGAGGGGGTAAGAGGGGGGGGGATAGGGGGGTAAGGGGGGGGGGGGTACGAGGGGGGGGTTTTAAGAGGGGGGGGGTAAGAGGGGGGGGGGGGGGGGGTGTGAGGGGGGGGTAAGTGAGGGGGGGGGGTTAGAGGGGGGGGGGGTGTGGGGGGGGTGATCGAGGGGGGGGGGGTTAAAGAGGGGGGGGTAGAGAGGGGGGGGGGGTAAATGAGGGGGGGGTAAAGAGGGGAGGGAAGAAGAGGGGGGAAGAGGATGAGGGGGGGGGCGGGGGGAAGAGGGCGGGGGGAAGAGGGGGGGGGCTGTAGGAGAGTGGGGGGGGCGGAAAGGAGGGGAAGAGGTGGAGAAAGGGAGGAAAGAGGGTGGAAAGGGGCGGAGAAGGGGGGGGAGGGGAGGAAGAGGGGGGGGGGGGAAAGAGTGAGAGGGGGGAGGAAGGGAGAGGGGGGGGGGGGGGGAAGGAGGGAGAACAGGAAGGAGTGGGAGAAGGGGGGGAGGGGGGAGGGGGAAGAAGGGGGGGGGGAGATGGAGGGGAGGGGGGGAGAGGAACGGAGGGAAGGGGGGGGGAGGGGGGGGGAAAGGGGGCGGAAAGAGGGGAGAGGGAAGGTGGGTTGGGAAGAGGGGAAGGGGGGAAGGGAAGAAGGGGGGGAGGTGGTGAAGAGGGGGGAATCGGAGGGGGGGGAGAGAGGGGGGGCGGAGAAGGGGGAACGAAGGAAGGGGGGGAGGAGGAGGGGGGGAGAAGATGGGGGGAGAGGGGAAAAGGCGGGGAAGGAAGGGAAGGGGGAAGGAAAGGGGGAGAAGGGGGGAGGGGGGGGAAGAGGGGGGGAAGGAGGGGGGATGGAGGGGGGAGGGGAAGGGGGAAGGGTGGAAGTGGGGGAAAGGGTGGGGGAAGGAGGGGGGGAAGGATGGGGGGAGGAGGTGGGGGAGGAGGGGGGGAGGAGGGAGAGGAGGAGGGGCTGAGAGGAGGAGTGCTGAGTGGAGGAGGAGGAGGGTGGAGGAGGAGAGGAGGAGGAGGGGGGAGGAGTGGGACCTAACCTGGATGGTTCCAAACCCGTGATGGGACCCGAGAGCTGTAGTACAGGGGCACGACTTGCTCGATCTTCACTCGCAGAGCTGTCTTCAGCTATGATCTTTGGTCTTCAGTCGACAGGCCGACTCTTGAATAAGGAGGGGAGGACGGAGGGGAGGAGGGGGGGGGGGGAGATGACGTCACTTGCAGCGCGAGCAGACAGCAGGCAGGCAGATCCATTCAGATTCAGATTCAGATTCAGATTCCTTTATTGTCATTCAGACCTTTCGGTCTGAACGAAATTTGTTACCTTGCAGTCATAACATGTAATAAATTAAAACAAAACACACAATAAACACATAATTTAACATCCACCACAGTGAGTTCACCAAGCACCTCCTCACTGTGGTGGAAGGCAAAAGTCTTAAGGTCTTTGTCATTTTCCCCTACTTGTTCCCCCTCTGTACTGAGGCAATCCAGGCCTTCGATGTCATCGTCCACCAGGCCCGCGGCCGAGCCTCCGAAGCCAGGCCGCCACCGCCGCCATCAGCCATTGTGACGTCATCAGCGAAAAACAGGCTTTTTGATTTCGAAGTTTTATCAGATTTGTGAACATTTTCATTAATAACTCAAGAAATAAAGCACAACGTTTTCAGATAAGGCGATTTCGATCTTCTACACGAATATTTAAAAATTTTACTGTTAGCGCGCCGTTTTTTCGAGAAGATGTGACAACACACAAATAAATAAATACACACGCGCGCACGCACACAATCAGAGTTTTATAGTTATATCTAAGGATAGATAGTGCCAACTTCAACACCATAATTCCAACCAAACTCACCTCCAAACTCAGCACACTCATCAGCTGCTGGATCCTAAACTTCCCGACTCAAAGACAGCAATTAGTAAATGATAGTCGACAATATCTCGCCTATGATAATTCTCAACACTAGTACCCCGTAAGGCTGCATACTTAACCCCATACTATACACCATATTCAAGATTCAAGATTCAAGAGAGTTTATTGTCATGTGTCCCTGATAGGACAATGAAATTCTTGCTTTACCTCAGCACAACAGAACATAGTAGGTGGGTACACAAAATGCTGGAGAAACTCAGCGGGTGCAGCAGCATCTATGGAGCGAAGGAGATAGGCAACGTTTCGGGCCGAAACCCTTCTTCAGACTGATGGGGGGTGGGGGGAGGCGGAGGCGGGGCGGGAAGAAGAGAAGGAAAAAGGAGGAGCCCGAGGGCTGAGGGAGAGGTAAGAAGGGGAGGAGACAGCAAGGGTTAACAGAATTGAGAGAATTCAATGTTCAAGCCCAAAGGATGCAGACTCCCCAAGCGGAATATGAGGTGCTGTTCCTCCAATTTGCGGTGTTGCTCACTCTGGCCATGGAGGAGGCCCAGGACAGAGAGGTCGGATACAGAATGGGAGGGGGAGTTAAAGTGCTGAGCCACCGGGAGGTCGGGTTAGTTATTGTGGACCGAGCGGAGCTGTTCGGCGAAACGATCGCCAAGCCTCCACTTGGTTCACCGATATAGATCAGTTGACATCTAGAGCAGCGGATGCAATAGATGAGATTGGAGGAGGTGCAGGTGAACCTCTGTTGGACCTGAAACGACTGCTTGGGTCCTTGAAAGGAGTGGAGGGGGAGGTAAAGGGACAAGTGTAGCATCTCTTGCGGTTGCTAGGGAAGGTGCCCGGGGAAGGGGTGGAGCGGGAGGGAAGGGAAGAATTGACAAGGGAGTTGTGGAGGGAGCGGTCTTTGTGGAAGGCAGACAGGGGGGGAGATGGGACAGATGTGGAGAGTGGTGGGGTCACGTTGGAGTGGCAAAAACTGGCGGAGGACTATCGTGTTGTATGTGCTGGCTGGTTGGGGGTGGGGTGAAAGGTGAGGACCAGGGGGACTCTGCCCTTGTTGCGAGTGGGGGGATCGGGAGAGAGGGCAGTGTTACGGGATATGGAGGAGACCCTGGTGCAAGCCTCAACTATTAGGGGAGGGAAATCTCCGTTCTCTGAAGACTGAGGATATTTGTGATGCCCTGGTGTGGAACACCTCATCCTGGGAGCAGATGCGGCGTAGATGGAGGAGGAATTGGGAATAGGGGATGGAGTCCTTACAGGAAACAGAGTGGGAGGAAGAATAGTCCAGGTAGCCGTGGGAGTTTTTTCAGTGGGTTTATAGTGGATGTCAATCAGGAGTGTATTTTTTTTTTTTTTTTTTTCCCTGCGATGGAGATAGTGAGGTCAAGGAATGGTTAGGGGAAATGTCGGAAAATGGTCCAGGTGTATATTGAGTGCCGGATGGGTTGGGTGGTGAACGGACAAAGTCAGTCAGTTGTGTGTGGGTGCAGGAGGTGACACCAAAGCAGTCGTCGATGTAACGGAGGTAGAGGTTGGGGATGGGACCCTAGTACGCCATGAAAAATGATTGTTCGACAAAGAGGCAGGCGTAGCTGGTGCCCATGTGTGCCCATAGCTACACCTTGTACTTGGAGGAAATGGGAGGAATCAAAAGAGAAGTTATTGAGGGTAAGGACCAACTCCGCTAGGCGGAGGAGAGTGTCAGCGGACGGGTATGGGTTGCACCTCCAGTCGAGGAAGAACCAGAGGACTTTGAGACCATCCTGGTGGGGGATGGAGGTGTAGAGTGATTGGACGTCAATGGTGAAGATGAGAGGATGGGGGCCTGGAGAATTGAATGCGCGGAGACGACGGAGAGTGTCTGAGGTGTCATGAACATAGGTGGGGAAGTGATTTAACCTAGGGGGATAGGATGGAGTCAAGGTATGTGGAAATGAGTTTGGTGGGGCACGAACATGCAGAGACAATGGGTCTCCCGGGGCAGTCAGGTTTGTGGATTTTGGAGAGAAGGTAAAATCGGGCCGTGCGGGGCGGGGAACGATGAGGTTGGAGGCTCGGAGGGGCAGGGAGCCGGAATTGATGAAGTCGGGGATGGTGCTCGAGATGGTGGCCTGGTGCTCGTCAGTGGGGTCATGGTCCAGGGGTACGTAGGAGGAGGCGTCCGAGAGTTGGCGCGCGGCCTCCGCTTTGTAGAGATCGACGCGCCAGACTACCACGGCACCTCCCTTGTTGGCGGGTTTGATAACCCAGTCTGGGTTGTTGCGGAGTGAGTCGATGGCAGTATGTTCGAGGGGGGGGGGGGGGTGGGGGAGAGATTGGAGTGAGACAGGGGAGTGGAGAAGTTGAGGCAGTTGATGTCGCGACAGCACCCCCCCCCCCCCCCCCCCACCACCCCCCCCCCCGTTTTGGATATAGAGTTCTAAAACGGAGGGCCACGAGCGGGCGTCCACGAGGAGGGGGTACGTTGGAGACTGGAAAAGGGATCGTCAATGAGGGGCGAGGACTCCTTCCTGTGAAAGAACGCTGTGAGGCGGAGGCGATGGTAGAAGAGCTCCAGGTCATGGTGGGCGCGGAACTCATTGAGGTGGGGACGGAGGGGGACAAAGGTAAGACCTCTGCTGAGGAGGTGTCGGAGAGGGGGAGGATGGTGAACACAAGGCCAGGGGATGGCGGGTTGGGGCCGGAGGAAGGTAGGTGAGTGGACTGAGGACGAAGCGTAGTGTGGTGGGGGGGGGTGGAGGGTGGTCAGGGGATGGGGGGGTATGAGGGTTGTGATGTGGGTAGGGAGGAGCAGGGGTCACATAGTTGGAGGGGGATGGGGAACTCCCAGTGGAATAGCCACTGAGGTTACCAAGGTTGGGGAGACGGGCACTAGGACCCAGTGCCGTCAAAACCAGAGGAGTGGGAATCGACAACGTGGAGGCTTCAGGCCTGGTGCGGAGTGCAGTTTGCAGGTGAGGCAACGGCTGCGGGCTGCTGAAGGGCGGTGGAGTGTCGAGGGTCGGCGGACCCGAAGGTAGGAGTCCGCGGGCAGTGGAGTCGGGTCGGCGGGCGATGCGTGGTAGGCCCCCGTGGGCGGGTGGTCGGTGGGGCGACGTGGTTAGGCCTGGCCGGTGAGGCGGCGAGATGAGCAGGGTGCGATGCTGCAGCCATGTTCGGGGAGTCCCGGTGCGGCAACCGTGCTCTGTAGGCCCGGTGTGGAGGCGATGTGAACATAGTAGGCATTGACTACAAAACAGATCAGTGTGTCCATATACCATTATATAAATATATGCACACATGAATAAATAAACTGATAAATTGCAAATAACAGATAATGAGCTATTAATGTTCAGAGATTTGTCTGAGCCAAGTTTAATAGCCTGATGGCTGAGGGGAAGTAGCTATTCCTGAACCTAGTCGTTACAGTCTTCATGATCCTGTACCTTCTACCTGAATACTCTCAAGACTGTGCAGCCAAATTCTGCTGTGACTCTTTTTATAAGTTTGCAGATGATACCACTGTAGTTGTCCAGATCTCAAACAATGACATGACAGAGTACAGAAAGGAACATGGTCGCAGGACAACAACCTTTCCCTCAAGAGAACCAGAAACAAAGGAGCTTCAGGAAGCAGTGTCGATTACACGCCCCAGTTTCTATTAATGGTGCTGAGGTGCAGATGGTCAAGAACTTTAACTTCCGAGATGTAAATATCACAAACAATTGGTCTTAGTCCAACTAGAAAACACACCATTATATCTACTTCCTGAAAAGACGTGGAAATTCGGCATGTCTGCAATGATTCTTATTGATATCTGCAGACACATCATAGAACGCACCCTGTCAGGATGCATCACATCTAAGTTTGGCAATGGATCTGCCCAAGAAATTGTTTAGCGTTGTGGACACAAACCAGGCTCCCCCCACACCCATTAACCTCCCGCTGTTTCGTAAAAGCAACCAATATAATCAAGAACCACTCACACCCCACAGTCATTCCCTTTACTCCCCTTTCCTGTCAGGCAGAAGGTACAAAAGCTTGAAAGTACACAACTCCATATTCAGGGACAGCTGAATGGACCATTTACACAGGTATACACGTATTCCCGATTCCCCAGTCTACCTTGTTGCAGTTCTTTCACCTTTTCTTACATCTGCACTTTCTCTCGAGCTGTAACATTATATTCTGCATGGTTCGATTGTGCTCATAAATGGACAGCACTGATACCTGGGTAGCACACAAAACAAAGTTTGTCACACACATGATAATAATGAACCAATAATACCAATACACTTCACACTGCCTTGGGAAAACAGCAAACATAATCAAGGACCACTCATACCTTGGTCGTTCTCTATTCTCCTATCTCCCATGGGCCAGAAGATACAAAAGCTTGAAAGCACATATCATCAGATTCAAGAGCAGCAGCTTTCCTGCTGTTATTAACCTCTTGAATGCATATCCCAAATGCTAAGGATAAATTCCTGCACTTTTAATCTACCTCATTGGGGCACTTGCACTTTTTTTATCTGCACTTTCTCTGGTGCTGTAACGTCATATCTCAGATTCTATTCTTTTTTTTCTTTGCACTACCTTGGACTCATTTATGGTATGATTTGCCTAGATAATTCACAAACAAAGCGTTTCACTTAAATAGTGGTACATGTGGCATTAATCAAATTCCTGCAATGTACTTCTGAAAAGATTGGGAAATATTTTGCTGCTAGGTAAAGTTACTATTTATCATTTATTTATGTAATATATTTTAATAATTAAATAATATAATATATTATCTATATTTTAAATTGATTTTCATTGATTGTGTTGACATATTCAAATGTTAAATGATATTTTGTTTTCAATATTTTATAATATATTTGGAAAGACGGGTTAATTAGGGTTGGGCAGCACGACTTTGTGCATGGGTTTTTTGATAAACTAAGCAAAAGGTTGATGAGGGTTGGCAGTAGATTTATATATGGATCAGCAAAGCCTTTGATAAGATTCCAGATGGTTGGTTGCTCTGAGGAAGAAACCAAGGAAAGATCTTATTGAGGCATATAAAGTCATGAAGGGCATAAAAAGAGTGAATGCACACAATATCTTTGGCCCTCTCACCTTAAAGATATGCCCTCTAGTTTTTAACATTTCCACCCTGGGTAAAAAGGTTCTGACTGCCTACCATATTTATGCCACTGTCTTCCCTCAGCCTCCGATGCTCCAAAGAAAACAATCCAAGTTTGTCCATCCTCTCTATGTTGCTAATATCCTCTCATCCACTACGCATTCTGGTAAACCTCTACTGCACCCTCCCCAAAGCCTCCATATCCTTCTTGTATCGGGAAGACCAGAACTGCTCGTAATACTCAAAATGCAGATTAAAGTTTTATAGAGCTGCATCATGGACAAGCATGCCATGTCTACTTTACCATTCTGTCTACTTGTGTTGTAACATTCAGGGGTGTGATGGACCTGAACTCCAAGATGCAAAACATTATGGGATGATGCAATTCAGGATTTAAAGATAATTAAAGGAGTATTTGTAGAGAGAAAAAAAGATCACAATGTGCTGGAGTAACTCAACGGGTCAGTCTGAAGAAGCGTCCCGACCCAAAACACCACCTATCCATGTTCTCCAGAGATGCTGCTTGACCCGTTGAGTTACTCCAACCCTTTGCGTCTTTTCTTGTAAAACACCAACTGCAGCTCGTTGTTTCTACATTTGTAGAGAGAAACTGTTTTCACTGGTTAAGGAATCCAATATTAGGTTGAGGCCAATGTGTGGTATATGTTTTCAGATAAAGGATAAGTCTTAATGATGTCATGCTTTTTTTTAACCTGATGATACCTCATGTAACATTTCTTGCCAGCTCTCTCAGATGTCCTTTACTGTATGTGTTAACGTGCAGAAACAAAGTTTTATGGTCATAAGGTCATAAGTGATAGGGGAAGAATTAGGACATTTGTCCCATCAAGTCTACTCCGCTATTGAATCATGGCTGATCTATCTCTCCTTCCTAACCCCATTCTTCTGCCTTCTCCCCCATAGCCTCCCCATAACCTCTGACACCTGTACTAATCAAGAATATATATCTCTGTCGTAAAAATATCAACTGACGGACTCCACAGCCTTCTGTGGCAAAGAATTCCATATATTCACCACCCTCTGACTAAAGAAATTTCTCGCCATCTCCTTCCTAAAAGAACGTCTTTTAATTCTGAGGCTATGATCTCTAGTCCTAGACTCTCCCACTCGTGGAAACATCCTCTGCGAATCCACTCTATCTAAGCCATTCACTATTCCGTATGTTTCAATGAGGTCCCCCCTCATTCTTCTAACCTCCAGCGAGTACATGCCCAGTGCCGACAAACACTCATCATACTGTAGGTTAACCTACTCATTCCTGGGTTCATTCTTGTAAAGCTCCTCTGGACCCTCTCCAGAGCCAGCACATCCTTCCTCAAATATGGTGCCCAGAATTACTCACAATGTTCCAAATGCGGTCTTACAAGTGCGTTATAGAGCCTCGGTATTACATCCCTGCTTTTGTCTACAAGCCCTCTTGAAATAAATGCTAGCATTGAGTTTGCTTTCTTTACTACCAATTCGACTTGCAGATTAACCTTTTTGGAATCCTGCACCAGCACTCCCAAGTCCCTTTGCACCTCCGATATCTGGATTCTCTCCCCATTTAGAAAATAGACTATGCCTTTATTCCTACTACGAAAATGCATGACTCCACACTTTGTTACACTATATTCCATCTGCCACTTCTCTGCCCGCTCTCCCATCCTTTCCAAGTCCTTCTGCAGAGTCCCTGTTTACTCTACACTACCTGCCCTTCCACGTATTTTCGTATCATCCGTAAACGGCCACGAAGCCTTCAATCCCCTCGTCCAAATCATTAATATACAACTTGAAGAGTAGCTTGACAGCACCGATCGCTGCAGAACTCCCCTTTATTGCCACTCTTTATCTTCTGTCACCCAGCCAACCTCTATCCATGCTAGTATCTGCCCTTTGATGCTCAACTTCCTTAGCAGCCTCAGATGTGGCACCTTATCAAATACTTTCTGAAAATCTAAGTAAGCAACATCTACTGAGTCTCCTTTGTCTGTTCTGCTATTCACTTCTTCAAAGAATTCCAGCAATTTGTTAAGACCTCCCCTTCACAAAGCCATGCTGACTTTGGACTATTTTATCGTGAACTTAGTACTTAGTACTCTGTAACTTCATCCTTTATAAAGTTTAAAAAGTTTTACCATCCACCTATCGTTCTCACTATTTTGCTGTGCTCCCTTCTTGTGTAGTGGGGTAATATTGACAATTTCCCAATTATCTGGGACCACTCCTGTCTCTAGTGGTTCTTGAAATATCACTATCAATGCCTCCACATTCTCTAAAGCCATTTATTTTATAACCACAATGTGCAGTCCATCCGGTCCAGATGACTTATCCTCCTTCAGCCCTTTTAGTTTCCAAAGCACCTTCTCCCTAATAATAGCCACTCCACTAACTTCCACCCCCTGACTCTCTCGAATTTCAGCTACATTGCTGGTGTCTTCCACTGTAAAGATTGATGCAAAAAAGTTATTCAAAAAAGTTATTTCTTTATTCCCCATTATCACTTCTCCTGCATCATTCTCCAACTGTCCACTCTTACCTCTTTATATAACTGAAGAAACTCTTGCCATCCTCTTTTATATTATTGGCAAGCTTACCTTCATATTTCATCTTTTCTCCCCGTATTGCCTTTTTAATTACCTTCTGTTGCTCTTTAAAAGCTTCCCAATCCTTTGGCTTCCCACTAATATTTCCTATGTCATACACCTTATCTTTTAGTTTTATTCTGTCCTTGACTTCCCTTGCCCACTACGGTCGCCTCTTTCTTTGTTTGGAGGGACAAGGTTTGGAGGGACAAGGGCCTATTGCATGTAAATAGGATGAGCTTAGATGGAGCATGTTGGCCACCATGAGCAAGTTCAGTTGAAGGGCCTGGTTCTGTACTGTATGACATTATGTCCCTTTAATTCCAGACCAGATAGACTGCCCAAGCCTTTAGCAGGAATACTGTACTATAATAAGCCACACGAAATGCAAACAATAACTTCCACTCCCAAACCAGAGATCGGCCCTCACCCATAAAAGTTTTTATTTGTCTCTGTTTTTCCACCACCACTGAATTGTTTATTTGTGATGATTTTGGACCAGCCATGCCAGATGTACTGTTAATCTCCACTAACATCCTTTCCCTGACATAAACTGGATTATATTCAATCCACATTATAATCAGTTCAGTTACAAGATTTATTACATTTTTGTGTAGCATCATGAAGAAGTAATCATAATTTTATCCTAACATACCACCTTTTAAAATTATATATCAAGAACATGTGGTGTAAACGTAGAACTGGGATATAATTTATAACTTGTGACTATGCGGTCTGAATAAATGTGTTCCAGAACCATACACAGCCGTCAAATATATATATCTACATATTCAAATGCACACCCATCCCAGTAGAATTGGATTTTGTGCAATAGTCTAAGATAAATGGGCATGTTATTTTTCATCTTCTCCCATTTTTAATTCAGTTGACTTCAAAAGAAAAATTGGAGAGAGCTGTAAACCAGCTGTTGCCTTGTCATCAATTGTTTTGAAATATGGCACAAATTCAGATTCACCTCTTGCTGTTTGGTATAAACACTGCTAACAATCATTTGGGATAAGACAACTACAGATCCAGAATCAAAATAATTCTGCTGTCAATATCCTAGAGCACATGAAATGTGTGCTGATGAAAATTTAAATCCACAACTTCAGTAAAAGATTTTTAAAATCTAAACATTTACATGAAATAATATCGAAGGCTTAATGCTGCTCACATTTTGACTCAGAAGATGCGAGATTAGGCATTTTCCCAGAGAAAAGAAACACATTCATGGGAATATTGGTTGCGTGACTTCAATCAGGATGTTGTTTTATTAAAACTGAGTTTCAGGATGATATGTGTGTATGTATGAGATATTAGCAAGGAGATCTTTGAAGTCACCATCAGACAATCTTTATTTTGGAAAGATGCCAAGGTCTGTTTGCCAAATATATGTGAATGGATACTTACAAGGAGTAAATATAAGATTCTCACCATTAGGTCTCAGATAGTGTTCAATCAATTTGTGCAAACTTCCCATTTCTAAACTGTTACTTTTCCTCTTTAAGTTTTCACACAAAATTCAACAAGCTGGTCAACTCAAAAAATATCTCCAAGAGTCAAACACAAGAATTTCTTAGGTCTGAGAAGTCAAATGACAGGGAATTGTAGAAGTTTCATGAATGTATATTTTATGCTTTTAACTTCTGTGTGCCTCGTTCAACTGCATATGATTTAAGAGGCCTTGACGTCTAGAGTTTGGTGTGGTCTGCAGCTTTCTGGTCATAAGGGATTACAAAAGCTTCAGCAAGCAAGAATTTCATTGTTCCAGTCCCTATTGCACATAACAATTAAACACTCTTTACTCTTGACTCAAGTTCAAATATATATTTTTTTCAATTCATATTTGCATTTGTTCTTTGGTCATCAAAACCAATCCATGTTTAAAGTATATGAAATTTGGGATTCATTTTGCTACAGTGGAATTATTACCATTTTAAGTTCATAAGTTCATGTTATAGGAGCACAATTAGGCCATTCAGCCCATCAAGTCTACTCCGCCATTCAATCATGGCTGATCTATCTTCCCCTCTCAACGCCATTCTCCTGCCTTCTCCCCATAACCCCTGACACCCGTACTAATCGAGAATCTATCAGTTTCCGCCTTAAAAATATCCATTGACGCCCTGCCTTCTGTGCCAGTAGATTACACAGATTCACTACCCGCTAATTAAAGAAATTCCACCTTCCCAAAGGTACGTCCATTTATTCTGAGGTTTTTTTAGGAGAAAACCCACACGGTCAAAGGAAGAGCATACAAACTCCGCGCAGACAACACCTGTAGTCAGGTCTCGATACTGGATCTCTGGAGGTGTAAGGCAGCAGGTCTTCCGCTATGCCACTGTGCTGCCCGATACTGATGAAAGGTTCTGGTCAACATTTTGACACCAGATCATCATTCTGCTATGTTAACACTGTTTTATTCGCCACCAATGCCCCTTGATGTGCTGAGAATTTTTAGCATTTTCATTTTCACATTACATTAACAGTATCTGCAGCAGGCCTGTACAGTCGGGCCGCCCGTAGCGGCGACTGCGGAGGGTCAAGGCCCCAAACATGGGGGGAAAAAAGGAGGAAACTGACTGAACTTTATTGCCTTCCATCACAGTGATCACTGTGGTGGATGTTTATGTTAAGTTCTATCATTCTTTTAATTGTGTTGTGTTCTTTTAATTGTATGGCTGCATGGTAACTCAAGTATAATATCACTGTACCTTAATTGGTGCATGTGACAATAAATGTGAATCTGAATCTGAATTTGATTAGGCCTCGGTAACAAATAGTTTTCCAGAATGCCACTGATGTCAGTGCTGGCTAATTCAGGACAAAGCAGTGCTGAGTCCTAAAAAATCTGTTTTACTTCGGAGTCACGTGAGTGACCACGTGAAGAAGCCCCACCTGGCGCTAGAACGGCATTACGTCGACGCTGACGGCAGAAGCAAGAGCTGCAGAGCTCCTCGCAGCGGCCGGAACGGACCCGCAGGTAAGTGCAAGGAAAATAGGGGACGTTCTAAAAAAGACGTTACGCTGGTAGAACCAGCAAAAGAGAAAGTAAAATTTAAAATCAGAGTCACGCTGGTGTACTGATTTAGCCAGATAATAAAAAAGAAAAATGGAGAAGTCTCAAAGAAAAATTTCGCGGGTAAAAAGATCGTCCCGGGGTGAAGCTAAAGAGTCGGGACAAGAGTTTAGTGCGGATCCGGTTCCGATACCGGTGGCCGCTGATTCACCCGTTAGTGAGACTATAATTTCTCCAGAAATGCAAACCACGGAGGAAAATGTTCCTAGAAAAAGTAAAAAGAAATCCGTGAGGCCCGTGGTTTCTGATAATGACTCTGATAATGAAAGTCCTCCGGATAATAAAGCTATATGGCTAAAAATGGAACATATGGAGAAAGTACTCCAAAATATAATGAGAAAAGGGTCACAGTACCCAGAAGTTTCCCAAAATGATCCCGAGGGGTTTGAATATACAGAATATGGCTATGTGCCAAATTGGGAATTTGAAACTCCAGTCCCAGGATTAAGGGCGGAGGAAGTCTCATTGGATATAATTCCAAGTGTATCAGGGCTGCAAAAGACAGACCCTGCAAGTGGTGATGTGGATTATGAGTGCACACCACGAATAAAAAAGATGAGGCCAGATGTGCCTGATATGGCAAAAGATTTTGCGATACCTGAAGGAAGTGGTGAGGCTATGGAAGAAAATCTAGCTGCCAGTATTAATTATATGGTATCTCACCAACTTCAAGATTCTGTGATGATTGAAACAGCAGAATTATATAAAACACCGGAAAATTGCACCTCATTGAAGGTACCTACGGTTAATCCGTCTATATGGACGCCTATGACTCCAGGCATGAGAGGACAAGAAATAAGATTTCAAAGAATCCTCAAATTGATTTCAGCTGCCATTACTGCTTTTGGAAGGCAAATGGAGGGGTCGGAAATGGTTAAAATCCAATAAGATACTTTGGGCTTATTGTGCAATTCCTTCTATGAAATTAATTGTATGAGGAAAATTGCGATTCGGCCCATATTTCATCCAAGGTTTGCAGGTCTGTGTCGATCAAGTGGTGTTCAAGCTCCTGGTTATCTATTTGGAGAGAACCTGCCTATGCAAATAAGAGAAATGGATGAAGAGGCTAAATCTATTAGCCACATGAGACCTTTCGTTTTTGGACAAAAAAGGTATTTTTCATCAAGAAGGGGATTTGATTTTGGAAACAGAGGCAGGAATATGATAAGAAAATATTACCATCCGACAGCCTAATTTTCACCCGTATACGGGGAGAAGGAGACCACCACGTTCATATGGAGAGGTACAAAACATTTATTCTATTCTTAAAGAAACTGTGGACAAATCTCCAGTTGGAGGGAGATTACAAATGTTTTATGATGAATGGCTTGCCATCACATCTGATCGGTTTATTTTACAAACAGTTTCAGTAGCTACTATTACATTTAAAGAAGGTGTTAACTCTCCGGTACAAAATAAACCTGCTTATGGTTTCATGTTTTCTGCAATTGAAGAGGCAGAAATTAATGTGGAAATTGACAAATTGTTTAAAAAAGGGTGTTATTGAAAAAACTGTTGAGCATAAACATCAATTTGTGTCAAATATATTTCCAAGAAATA